>CM059188.1:21691863-22291863 GCA_030323885.1 Branchipolynoe longqiensis
ATGATTCTAAAAAACAAACCTAAGGTCATCTGACCCAATCCTAGTATGAGTGATTGAATAGACGTGGCAGGGCGTTGTGGGTGGGCCCTCGCCCACGTCTAACCGAGGCTCCTACCTCGGTAAAACAATAGTTATCCATCATCTATACCCAGGTAAGATTCGTCTAACTAATCTATTTTACCTCGGTATGCCGCCTCTGGCTAGCCGTAGGCTAGGGAGACCTTTACGTAATAGCATTTTTATCATGATATTCCTGTTTGTTATTATTATGTTGTGATCAAGTCTTATTTATGTAAATGGAAAAACGATTTGTATGACCAATAAAGAGAAAAAAGTTTTGGTTTTTCTTACCTCTTTCTTTTTAGTTGGCGAGTAGCCTCTGTGCTATCGGCTGAGGCTTCTCTAGTCGCTTGTGATAATGTCTAGCAAACGATCTAGCGGTCTTCCATCCGGCGTGAGCTAGGATCCGTTTAACGGAGATACCTAGTAATCTTGCCTTGGAAACCATTGCACCCCGTGTAGAGTGCGATGAATATCTGTCTGTATTGACTCCAGATAGTTTTAACACATTCATGGTCCATCTGGCGAGGGTATCCCTGGAAATGGCCTTGTGTGGCTTAATAAAGCTCACCAAAAGTTGTCTTGAGTTTCTTATTAACCTTGTCTTGGATATATAATTCCGTATTGCGGAGACTACACATAATTTACGATCCTGTGTGAAACTCGTGACACCGATTGTGGAAAGGGGGTCACCTAAACGATTTGATTTTAATAAAGTCGTTAAATCAAATGTTGCTTCCTTGTTATCAATTTCCAGACCATTGAGTGACAGGGCGACTATAGTTTGGCCCCTGTGTCCTGTGACGAGGAGAAGCAACACTGATACTTTGAAACCTAATAGCTTAACGTCCAGAAATTTATTTTCTGGCCATTTCTTGAAGAGGTTGAACACAAGAGAAACATCCCAAAACCTATTATATTTGGGTTTAGGTGGATTCCTCTGATAAATTGATCGTACGATCCAACAAATAACATGGTGTTTACCCATTGTTTGTCCCTTAACCCGAGGTAGGATTATTGACAGAGCACATCTGGCAGCATTGATCGCGCCATATCCTAGACCTTCGTCCTCTAAGAAACGTAGGAAGCGTCCTACCTGGGATACTGTGGGATTCATTGGCTTCACCTTCTTAAGCAAGCAATAAATACCCCATTTCTTTAAATAGGTAGTATACATTTTAACCGTTCCTTTCCTCCACGCATCATAAACCAAACGCTGTTGTGTAATTTTGTCCAAACCGAATTGTTCCAAGTACTTATTTAGAAAAGGAATGCCACCAACGGAGTTGTCGACACGTTTCCGTGGCGTTGTAGTGGTCCCTGATGCTTCAGGTTTCCTCGGAATCTTGGGAAGCGTAGGCTGCTTTTGGCTGTGGCTAGTAATCTTGGTAGCCACGGTTGAGTGTGCCATTCGGGGACGATGAGGATGGCGTGTGTTCCCTCCATTTGTATCTTTCTGGCGACTTTGCTAATGATAGTAAAGGGGGGGAAAATGTAAAAGAAATGATGTTGCCACTTTAGTGAGAAGGCATCGATGTGCCAACATTTGGTTCGGGGTGCCACGAAACATATTTCTCGAGTTTAAAGTTATTACGCGAAGCAAATAAATCGATATGAGGCGAGCCCCAAGTGTGACAGATGTGTTTGAATATGGATGGATTTAGTGACCACTCTAAGTGATCATGGAAACTGGCGACTCATTCTGTCAGCAAGACAATTCTGCGTGCCTGGAATGTGTGTCACAGTTAACCAAACGTCAAAGGTTTGAGCCCAGTTCCAAATGAGTAGTGCGATTTCATTACACTTGATTGATTTTGTACCTCCCATATTCCTGACATAAGCCATTGCTGTGGTGTTATCCGTGAGGATACGTACAATATTTTTGGGGACTTTAACAAGGCTGGTTAAGCCTAAATAAATGGCCCTTAATTCTAAAACGTTAATATGATCGGGTAGTTCCGATTCTAGCCATCTGCCGCCCGTTGCTACATCATTTCGATGTGCCCCCCACCCTTGGAGAGAAGCGTCCGTGGTAACAGTAGTATCGGGGTCCCCCATTCTAATGGGGTTGGGAGATTGATCAAAGTGCTTTAGCCACCAATGAATGTCGGCAAGGCCGTTTGCAGAAATAAACATGGTCTTTTCAAAGTTTCCCTTTGCTCGGGCCAGAGCTAGATTCTTATCAATTTCAAGTGATTTAATGTGTGCCGCTCCGTATAGAATAGCCGGGCTATATGAAACCATGATACCGATAAGGACTGTGACCTGTCTAATCTTTGGCCTAGAAATGTCTAACAGCTGAATCGCTGTGTGGTAAAGCTTATCTTTCTTTTGGCGTGTAAGCGAAACGGTCATAGCCGTGGTGTTTAAAATGAAAACTAGACACTTAAGCTCCTTTGTAGGAGAAAAGACGGATTTCTTGTCATGTATGAAGAAACCTAAATTTGCAAAAATTTTACACAAATCTTGAACGGCGAGATCACATTGTGTGAAAGATTGGCCCATAATGAAAGAATCATCAATGTATGGAAACATACAATGACCCAGTTTTGCCATGTGTGAAAAAATTGGTTTCAACAGCTTAGTAAAAAGGCGTGGTGCACAGGCCAAACCATTTGGTAGGCAGGTAAATTCAAAAAGCTGGCCATTCCAGAAGAACCTTAAAAACTTTCGATCTATGTGGTGAATAGGAACCGTATAGTACGCATCTCTCAAATCCACACTCGCTAGCCAACAATCTGGGGTAATTAAATCACGAGCTGTTTCTAAGGAAAACATTTTGAAATGTTTGTATTCAATGATTTCATTTAATTGGGTTAAATCTAAAATCAATCGAATGGTGCCATCTGTTTTAGGAGTGGAGAAGATATTTGAAATAAATTCACCTTCAGTATGTTCAACTCTGTTGACAATGCCTTTAGCTTCAAAAAGTAAAACTTGTTGATCGAGCTGAAACTTTTCTAGCGAATTAAATTGATAAGGAAAAGGAGCTCTTTCTGGACAGGCAATTGTGTGAAAGGAATGTGAATGCCTTTAACAATACTAATAACCTCTGGGTTAGTGGTTAACTGTTGCCATTGATGTAAATAATTAACAATATTGCCTGCTTGAGAAAAGCTTACTTCAGTTTGTGTTTCCTCCGTGACCATTTCGGGGTCAGGAGGTTGGAAAGTTTGTGTGGCGTTCTCTACTTGTTCCCTGGTTTGGGGAACTGTGGTTTGGGAACGAAGTCTCTCTTGTAGCCGCGGTTGTCGTTCCAGTTTGAGGCTTGTCTGTCGCCTCGACCTCTTCCCCGCTGGCTGAACGGGAAGGACGGTCCGCCCCTGAATGGCCTTCCTCCTCTGCGGAAGCGAAAATCCGTCCTAGCCCGTCTGAACCCGTCTGGGTTTTGGAATTTACGGCCCTTTGCTTCGGTGTTCTTAGCACTCTTGTAGTCTACCTCCACCTGCTTGTAAAGGTAAGCCAGCTGACCGCCAAACATCTTGGATTTATCCAGAGGTTTGCTTTTGATGGGAGTAGGTCCTGAATACAGAGTGTATTCTTTGCCGTCATGATCTGTCACTTTCTTTGAGCGTGCGACTTCTTTGCCCGCATCGGTGGTGACCGATTTGAAAACATTTTCAAATCTGCGATGAGTCATGTAGTTACTCGCTGCTCCGGTCCATAACCCGAGCCAAAGACGAGAACTTGTTCTCGGTTTGCATTCTGTTAGCGACAGGGATAATGGACGTCAAGGCCCCCAAAACTGCCTTATGGATAACGCAGAGGGCAGTTTCGTACCGGCGACGCTCGTCCGACAAATGGATGCCCACATCCATCTCCTTAGACACTGTAGCGGGGATACCCTTGACTCCAGAGATCTGTTCAGTCAATTTGTTGATGACTTCCACTGGCTTAAAGGTGGTGAAATGGCCATTCACCGTTTTGCGCATCATAGTAGTGGTACGCACCTTGTTAGCTTTCTTTTTGACAATTTTCTTGCCTACTTTAGCCCCTATTTTGGCGTAAACGCCTGCGTGTTCCGTATCAGAATCAGACTCCGTGGAAGAAGAGTCGTCTGACGAGTCCGAGGACGAGTCTTTCTTTTTCTTTTTCTTTTTCTTGGACTTTTTGGAGCGCTTAGTGTTAGCCTTCTTGGTGAACTCATCTCCCGAGCTGCTAACCGGGCGACGTTTCTTGCCGCGCGCTTTCGGTTTCGGAACCTCAGGTGCCGAAACCGTGTCTTCCTCGTCTTCCGAGAAGTCTTCCCAATCCTCATCAGGGATTTGGGAAGGGTCTACACAGGTATGAGCCTGGAATTGGCGCATTTTCTCCTCCACCATAGCCGCCATCTTAGCCTCCCAACCTACAGGTTGAGGGGGCTGATCACTGTCCTGATCAGAGGCATGTGGCCCGGGCTGTGGGGACGGCGGAGCCGTAGCCGGTGGTGACGAATTGTAATCCGTAGGAGGGACGCCGACCGCTGCAGCGGGCGGCTTATTCCGGCGAGTGGCCATCGGTTCCTGTAACGAAATAAAGCGTTACTAAACCGGAATCATCTCAACTACACAAGTGTAAGCCAGTAAACTGGGTTGAGGAACAAGGTACAGAGAACGTGTATTCCAACGTGTCAGTACAGGCGTGACGCTAAATTTTGCCGTAGGTGTGTGGTAACGAAACCAACCAAACGGGGGGTATCGATCGTGAGATCGCCCACTCTCTCTGTTCCGTACACTTCTCCCACCCGTGGCTACAGCGCCAACAAGTTGGAGAAAATATTACGAAACTCGGAGGTTCGCCTTAAACCGGTCTGGGGTGTTTATAAAAAAACACCCAGAAGCATCCCCAACATCATCCTCTATTAGGATCCGGGAGACTTTTCTTAGGAAATGAGCAACTCGGGTTGCCATTTCTCCCTGTCTGAAAAACAGGTGTCGATAGAACTGCAGTATCGGTTTCGTTAGTGCCAGCGGCACCCAAAGTTCTATCCGTAAGTTCAAAAACACGTACAAAGTCCAAATTGGACGTGAGAAAGTTCTGAACTTTCATACGGTGATGCTATAAAGCATCATAAACAAAGTAGGCTAATAAAAGGTACTTTACTTTTGATAACAAAAGCAGTAGTAGTAGATAAATCCTGTTGGGAAGCAACTCACAACGTCTCTCCCGTTTGTGAAGTCATTATGCCTAATTGCGGACTCCCGTGTGCTATTCCTTTCTCCTACGCCTACGGCTAGCAGACGGCGGCATCATCATACCGAGGTAAAACCAGGGAAAAAGGATGACACTGATATAAATGATGATGGATATGTGTATGTTATTGGGCATGATGGAAAGTTTGTAACAAGCACATTGTTTGAGCACTCATTAGCTGGAAAGACACATGTGGGTATTGACATTTGGGAAAACAAATCTCACCTCTCCATATCAGAACAATTCAAAGTTGTATCACAAATTCCAAATTTTCACTGGAATCTAGAATCCACATGCAACATGCAGTTCCTTCAAGCGCTTGCAGTGGGTTGTCCTGGGTATCTTCCTATATCAATAAGAAACCGCTATATCCACTTTACATTGGCTGAGGAGTATGAAAAGGAATATGATGAGCTAAGGAAAATCAATGAGATACCAGAAACAGATCCATCTAACAATTCAAATAAGCGGAAAGAAATAGTGCATAGTGCAGAAATAAAATCAAGCAAGAAAAGAGTAGTTAGCTTAAGTGATCAGATTCCAGAAGGAGATCAAATACCAGAAGCAGATGAAATTCCCCATCCAGATGTTGCATCTATGAGTGAACGATTTACCTTATATGATGAGTACAAAAGATATTTAGTTGAAAGAGGATGCATCTCATGGCGATCAGCAGGAATTGATGGGTATGAAATAACCATGAATGCATACAATAATGACACTGCTATATTTTCTGATTGTGAGTTTGTTCATATTAAATTTAATCAAAGTGAAATTGACTGTAGTTGCAGGTATTTTCATATGGCTGAGATTACAAGTGCATGTAACAAGTGTATGCATGCATGGTTTATTAGAAATGAAATATGTCCTCGAATTGAGAGACTATTCCAGTCAGAATGGGTTCCTGAGACAGCTATGGAGAGATTCCTACATGACCGAATAGATGACAATGACTGCCCTATTGTTGTAGTTGGTAGAAGTAGTAATCAGAAAACAATTAAGTTTTCTGTGAAGGGAAAGAAAGGAGAACTAGAGTTTGTACATTTGAGTCAGGAGGGGAAATATATTGCTTGCCAATCTGGCTGTTGTAAAAGAGGCATGGGTACCCGGAAAAGTGTGCAACATCTCCGAAACTTTATGAATGTGGAAATGTTATGCCCACACCTTGAGAGCATGCATGATTATCCAGAACTGTGGCAGGCCCAGTTCTCTGAGTCTGACCACAGTGAGGCATCTGCGAAAAAACGATTATTCAATGTAGAGACAGGATTGTGGGATTTTGGGGGGCTCAGTAGTCACATACCACAAGATTGTGAAAGTAAGGCATATATCCAAAGTGTTACTGATAGACAAGAGATAAATGCCAAAACATTTAAAAGGAACTCCGAGGGATGTTTGGAAGGTATCATTCTTAAGCCAAAACAGGTACCAGACAACTGTACTTGTGGAGCTGGCTATAAGGATGAAACTGGTGAAATCAACTTAGAAAAGCAATTCAAAAACCTAGTAACCCTCTATCTTTCACGATTTGTAGCCAAATGCTGTGTATACCACTTGAAATGTCAAAGTGGTGAGTGTACAATAGAAATAGAGAGTCAACAGTAGATTGGGCATTAGAAGATGATGGAGTTCATATCAACTCATGTGCAGCACGTACAATTCTAAAATATATTAGACAGATTAGTTCATCATTAGATGCGGGAGGACACCGCCCAGGTGGGCATGTATGGGTGGACCATGCGGTAGGTAGGGAACCAATATTGGTGCATGGGCCAGAATCTGTTTATTCTAATTTTTATGCATCAAAGGTAGTTATCTATGGAATAATATTTAACTGTGGCGAGCAAGCATATCAGCACATAAAGGCTGTAGATTCAGGTGATGGGCAGAGAGCAGAGAGAATAATGCTGCTAACAAATCCATTTGAAATCAAAGCAGAGGGAGCAAAAATTAGTGTAACAGAATGGACTAGAAATTTGACTATAAGCGCACATTGACATTATTGATAATGGGAGCACCGGTAGAGCAGCAGAGAGACTTTCGGGAAGCACTGAGAAGTAGTGGGAGACAAAATTTTATTCATACAGTAAGAGATCAATTATGGGGCACTTCAGTGCAGTTCCCAGGTAGGAATATGTATGGGTGGTGTCTTCGGCGTGCACACAAACTGATGGTTTGATCCTGTTTTGGTCCTTTGTGATTGATGCAAGAAGTTCATTTAGGAAATGTTGATCCAGCTTCAGATGCAGCAGAATCCAATAGTGTGTAGCTTAGGTTCACATAATTCACTTCGGGAGTAAGTAATCAGGAGTTTTATGTAGCTAGAAGTGGTGGAATAGGGCCAGTTCGGGTGAATATACCGTTCTGTAACCCTAAATACAACAATGTGCAACAAATGCAAGTTTTTGTTGTGTATTGAGTGTGTACACAACTTACTTTAACTATCTCATTCAGTGGCAGATTAACTACCACCTGGGCCTTTAGGCTGAGTCACCCAGGCCCCTAGGATGAGCTTTCATAGTCTCAATTAAACCATTTTCTCATATGCTCTAGGCCTCCCCTCCCTTCCAGTCACCAAGCATACTCAGGCTAATGGTTAATCTGCCATTGCTACTCATTGCCTCTACAATAAAACCACAAAACAGTTTTTGAAGTGCCAAGTAGATTGCTGTAGTGTTATTTTTAATAACCATGTGCTATTGCCAATTAGGTTAAGAGGATGAAGTGACAATAGAATTACTGTCACACTGTATAAAATATTGGAAGTGGTTATGTGGTTGTTAACAATAGGTATGCAGAGGTGAAACAATTTGTGAATGAAAAAATGTTAAACACAACAGTGTCTATCTATATATGTGCTTAGAGAGCAGGGATGAAAGTTCTCCGCGATTTCGCGGATTTCCATGATTTTTTATATTTACCGATTAATGTTAAGCAACATGCAATGGAATCAGGATGTATATGACAACAGTCGGTTTATTCCATTCCCATTCTTATGACCTTAAATGTTGCTAGAACATAAAACCCAAGTAATTTTTCTGCGATTCTCTGACAGTGCTAAGTCTATGGGAGAAAATTCGGTTTTGCGTGGAAATTCGCTATCGGTGTAATAATCTCAGTTTGATTTCCGTTTTTTTTTACGGAAGCCACTTTCATCCCTGAGAGAGAAATAAGTTTCATGTATAGGTAGAAGTTGTGGAATAGGGACCAGTACGGGTGAATATATCGTTCTGTAACCCTAAATACAACAATGTGCAACAACTAAACATGTTGGTTGTGCATTGAATGTATACACCACTTACTTTAGGGATTTGATTGCTTCTAATATCTAACCACAGTACAATTCACCTACAAAAAATTAATCATGTTGCCGGTAACATGCGTAATTCAAAATCTTGACGACGGGCCTGATATTATGAATACCATAGAGACAGTTCCTAGTATGCGTTGCTAGGAGCAAAAGTTGACTTCCTGTAGTAAATTTAAAGTGTAATTCATTACATACCTGGCCTTAGACGACGATAGATCGGCAAGTGCAATAAGTCAAATTTGAGCTGGAGATTTGTCAAAGCAGGAGTAATATGCCTAAAGTCGTTCGTGTACGTAGTGAAGTGGGTAAATACTCCAAGGCACTACTTGCGTCGATGGATGTATCGGGTGCTTCCACGAGCACACAAGTAAGAAGGTCTGTGGGTCGGCCGCCATCGTCGTCGTCTCGTGTTAGGTTGGAGGATTTACGGTCATCTTCACCAGTTGTCCCATCATGTGCGAGTCAAGGGGCGTCGTTGGAGGACATATCCCGTCTCCTTGATTCAAAATTGTCTGCAGCTCAGGAGCCCCTAATGGCTCGGATAGCATCATTGGAATGTGATCGGTTGTCTGCTTCCAATAATATGGGACAATCGTCGGACTGCGCTGCTGTGACGGAGGATGACATTATTGAGGAGGACGGTGTGACGGTCGTACGCACATCTCCGAGTTCGCCGCTGCGGACGGCTCCCTCGTGTAAAACCTGTGTTAAGCGACATGGTCTTCGCGCTAGTAAAGGTAATAGCAAAGCTGTACACTCTGTCGGTTGTCGTGGATGCTCTGGCGGGCATCGACGAAAAAGTTGTGATAATTGTTGTAGTGATGTCGAGTCGAGTACTGATGATGATATGATGAAGGACTTGATTAGTATTGCAGGCAAAAAGGCTAGAAGGTCTGGTAAAATCAAATTGCTCCCGCATCGGTATGTCATTCGGGATGAAAAGAAAGGCAAGGTGGCGCAAGGTGAGGCAAAATGGTTCGAATACTTTGCAGCGGTGCGACGTATGATAAAAAGGGGTGATATCCCACCCGAGTGGGTTCCTCATGTTGATAATCATATGGACTCTGTTATTGATCTGGCTCATCATTACACTTGGCAAACATGCTTGAATTACAGCGAAAAGGTGTTTGCTATGATTGCGGACAGACGCCTGCCAGAGGCTTGGGATGACGAGTCAAAAATCATTGAGGTTCGAAGAGACGTCTGTGGTCTAGGCAAGCGTGTTGATGTTGTAACTGCTAAAACAAATGTGGACACAGCCAAGTCGGATTATCAAAGAGGTGTCGATGCGCGTCCTTGCATTATCTGGAACAAGGGTAATGATTGTGGATTCACCAATGACCATGGTGAGGGCAGCGGTCGCTTCCTTCACATTTGCTCGTACTGTGCGTATAAGTTGAGAAGGAGACATGCACATAAGGAGGTCGACTGCAAGACAAAAGTTTGTGCGCATGAGAAGCAAGGCGACGCGGATGCACGGTCAAAGAATTGACAGATGGCTGCTGTTGTCAAGGGAGATGTGCGTGGAGCTGATGATGTATCCACAGACTACAGCGGCATGACGTCAGAGCGGTGTGCCAGTTCGAATGTACTTGACCCAGTCAGCCAGTGTCACAATCAGGTCGGTTCGGTCATTTCTTCTGTGTTTACTTCTTCCCCAAATTTGCTTGTTCACCCTCCTGTCTTAACCCACGATGCTGATTCTTTTCTTGCTAGGCATAGCTGTACTCATTCTTGTAATCCTTCTGCGTATGTACCATCGTCGTGTTCTTACGTTACACGTAAGTGTAATGTCGATCATTTGTTGCATAGGCGTCGACCTACTCGGCGTAACTCGAATACATTTTCTAGTCAGAAACGAGTGCCCTCAGTCATAATTGATCGTGCTGACAGGCGTAGGGTACAGGCAATACCTGTAGGGACAGTTCAGAATAGTACAGTTGATGCGTTTCGCTGGTTTAACCGGTCAGTTAGAACACTCAATCGTGCACGTAGGTCACCTGTAAAGGAGCGGGAGACGGTGAAAGAAAATTTGGGGTTGGGTACACAGTCAACACCGCCGAGGTTGGTTGGCCTTCTGACTGGGAGTCAGTGCACTGGCTCACGTGGGGGTGTACATCCAGTTCGCCGACTTCATCGTCGGCTGTCTGACGATCGCGGTTCTTCTGCACCTGACGCCACATTGTTGTGTGGCGTATCTTCACTTCACTGTATATCCGCTCCTCTAAGCGAACTGCCTGTCGTCGCATCTGAACATACTGCTTGCCAGTCTAGTGGTTCTGACACCACCGGTGGGGGCTGTGTTTCCTCCACCTTGGATAGCCTTGCGCTTCCGAACCTGTGTACTACTAGTCCTGCCACTAGTTTAGTTAAATTTTCTCCTTCTGGCTCATTTCTGACCCCTACCCCTCTGCATTGTGCTTGTGTTTCGCCGTTGCCTGTTGGCTCCAGTTTGTGTGTTGGCTTGGGGGCTGATATGGGTCATAGCTCTGTAATTATCTCGGACGTTGCACGTCCACTTTGTGTTGCCAAGAACACCGGCTCTGGCTGTGTATCCATTGCCAGGGGGCCACAGCAGGCCCCACCAGTCTTTATAGCTACTAATCCAATGGGGTCGATTGGTATGGTCCCCGATGATAAGCTGTTTAAAAATAGTTGTGTTTTGTCTGATTCTGTTAAGTTCAATATTAATGAGTTTGCGTCGGCTCCGTCTGGTGATGTTGAATGTTTAGTTGTACCTGTTGCTAGTATGTTGGATGATGATGGGGTGTTATTGTCTGATGTGGATGCTGAAGTAGAATTTTGTGAAAAGTCTCCTTTAGAGTATCGGTCATTTATACTTGGTAGCTGGCCGCGATTAATAATTAATTCTGTTTTACTCTCGGACTATGGATATATTTATAAAACTGTAAGAGCGACTGGTCTGCCGAATTATTTGCAGGCTAGGGTGCCGGTCCCCTCCGGACTTAAAATCGATAAGTGGAAAGAGCTCCTGACCGGCTATGTTGATGAGGAAATTATTCAGTATTTGGAATTTGGCTGGCCATCCAATTTTACAGGAACGTTCATTCCCACTGCCACTTTAACTAATCATACATGTGATCAGGAAGATTTATTTTGGATTAATAAGTATGTCGATACTGAAGTGGCCCATCTTGCGATGCTGGGCCCATTTGATGATCCCCCTTTTGTCCCGTGGGCACAAGTCAGCCCTATTATGACCCGTCCAAAGAAAAACACTAATGAGCGTAGGATTATCGTCGATTTAAGCTTTCCTAGGGGCCGTGGCGTTAACGCTGGTATAGTTAAAGGGTTTTATCAGGGTAAACGGTATAAATATAGTTTGCCGACTATTATGACTTTGGCGAAGCAGGTAACTAAATTGGGGCCAAATTGCTACATGTGGTCGATCGATCTGGCCAGGGCGTACAGGCAATTAAGGACCTGCCCCTTGAGTGTCCCCTTGTTCGGTATTCGGGTTAACGGTAAATATTATTTTGACACTGCTCCCCCTTTTGGTTGTCGCACTTCTAGCATGGCGTGCGCGCGGACCACCGCCGCTGTCGTTCACTTAATGAATGCTAATGGTTTTTTTGCGGTTTGCTACCTAGATGACTTCATAGGCGTGGAGGACAGTCTCGATAAGGCACAAGTAGCGTACAATTTTATTTTGGATTTGACTGAGCAATTGAGTTTACAGCTGTCAATTAAAAAATGTAGTCCACCGGTTCAGAAATTGATTTGGTTGGGGTATGAGATTAGTTCGACCGATATGATTATTAGGATTCCGGATGTCAAACTCCTGGATATTTTATTAGAATTCAAAAAATGGATAGCGGGTAGGAAGGTGACACGTAAGAATGTTCAACGGCTCGTGGGTAGATTACAGTTTATTTCTAAGTGTGTGTTGCCTTCTAGAATTTTCATGAATCGTATATTGGATTTTCTGCGATCCTGTCTGTTTGTAGGAAAAGTTGTCGTTACCCAGGAGCTAATTAGAGATGTAGCTTGGTTTTTGCGCTTTGCAGAAGGTTCGAATAGGCTTGTACTGCTCCGCCATTTCCCGGCCAATAAGTGGATCATCGAATGTGACTCGTCACTCGTAGGTGGGGGTGCCTTCAGTAGCACTCATTTTTATTCCAATCGGTACTCCCATATGTTCCTTCAGAATGGTTTTCAGATCGCTCAATTAGAAGCGTTAAACTTAATTATGGCCCTAAAATCATTGTCTCCCCCTGATCCTCATAATTATCTTATTGTAATTAATACAGATAACTCAGCTTCCCAGCAGGTGTTGTCTACTGGTGCTGGGAAGGATCCTATCTTGTGTGCGTGTGCTCGGGAGATTTGGCGCTTTGCTGCATTAAATAGTTGCGAGGTGCAGGTCGCACACAAGCCTGGAAAGGACCTGGTGCTAGCGGATGCCCTCAGCCGGTTGTTTTTTGGGGATAAATTTCGTATTATTGCTGACAGATTATGTCAGGAAAAGCTATTAAAAGAGATACATGTTTCTGATCACATGGATGTCCTTGACCTTTACTTGTGACTACCTGCTAGTTGATAATTTATTTTTCTGGCTTTATCACCTTGCAGATAGTAATCACGCAGTAGTGAATAGGCTTAGCGTGTATTTTAAAGCGGGATTAGCAGAGGGGACGTGGAACAACAAGAGGGTACAATTTAGGGAATACTTGAAGTTTTGTAAGAACAGAAAGGATAACCCTAAAAAACCCAAATTAAAAACGGTAATGTTGTACTCTTTATACCTAAACGATAAATTAAAAACGGGAGGGGCAATAAAGAATTACATGAGTGGGGCTAGAACGTGGGTAAGACTATTGCGAGGTAACACATCGGCGTTTGACAGTTATGCTGTATCAGTGATTAAGTCTGGCATGTGTAAATTAAAAACTAACACTGTAAATAGGGCATTCCCGTTAAAAATTGAACATATTAAATTAATAATTGTAAAATTCAAAAAAATTGAGGAAGCTGGTCTTGTCTTGATTGTTGCAATACTGATAGGTTATTTATGTTTACTAAGACAGTCTAACCTGTTTTATTCCGAGGTACCGGGGGATGACGGTCACATGATGATCGGAGGCGACATCGAGGCACACAACACACATCTGACGATCACGGTTAGGTCCACAAAAACGTCCAGTAGACCGGAGGACGCCTACAAAGTTGAATTACCTCGGGTACGAGGCTCTGTCCTATGTCCAGTCCAGGCATGGAACAAGTACAGCAGGCGGTTCCCAGTGCATAAGGACGCCCCAGCATTCGTAATGTCGAACGGGGCTCCTCTGACTGCTCGACTCTTCACAAAGTGCATGCGTATTGCTCTGAAGGCAGCTGGACTCCCATGGTGGCCGTTGGTCACTGGGCATAGTCTACGTCGAGGGGGCGCACAAGAGTATGCGCGAGTGGGGATGCCGCTGGACTGTATAAGAACACTGGGTCGATGGAAATCCGATAGTGTCTTTAATTACGTTAATAAAAATGTATTCAGGAAGGGATCATAAGCTCCCCTGTCCCAACTTGGCTGAGAGCTTATGATCCCATTAATTCACCCAATTGTGAAAAAATGATGCATGTTTAAAAGTTTTAAAAAATGTGTGTGTGTGTCCCGGATGTGAGATGGAAGTGTGACCGTGATTTACCCAGAGCTGCTGCCTCATGTTGTCAATTGACAAGTACATCAAAGAATCCTGCATTCTAGTAACCTTATCATATGAAACTTATGATAAAGAATCATCGGAGTATAACCTGCACATAAGTAATAACTAAAAAATCATAACCTCCCGGTTCTCTGACCTGCACATACGTAATCATACTAAAGATATTATCTAACAGACTGTACTGTCTGAAAGACTTAGAGTAGGTTAAAGCGAATATCTCGATTGTACTATTGAGAGTAGCTTGCTGAAGTCATGTCTTGAAAAGTATCAGGCATAAGGCTGTGTAAAATTTATTAAGCCTGATTAATAAATTTATTAGCCCAACTAAAAAAGTTGATCTGAGTCTGGTTTTGAATTAATCATGTTGCCGGTAACATGCGTAATTCAAAATCTTGACGACGGGCCTGATATTATGAATACCATAGAGACAGTTCCTAGTATGCGTTGCTAGGAGCAAAAGTTGACTTCCTGTAGTAAATTTAAAGTGTAATTCATTACATACCTGGCCTTAGACGACGATAGATCGCCAAGTGCAATAAGTCAAATTTGACCATCCCACCCTCCCTTACTCTATTTTGCATTAATAGATAGGGCTGAGAGCTTATGATCCCATTAATTCACCCAATTGTGAAAAAATGATGCATGTTTAAAAGTTTTAAAAAATGTGTGTGTGTGTCCCGGATGTGAGATGGAAGTGTGACCGTGATCTACCCAGAGCTGCTGCCTCATGTTGTCAATTGACAAGTACATCAAAGAATCCTGCATTCTAGTAACCTTATCATATGAAACTTATGATAAAGAATCATCGGAGTATAACCTGCACATAAGTAATAACTAAAAAATCATAACCTCCCGGTTCTCTGACCTGCACATACGTAATCTACTGAAGTTTTATCTAACAGACTGTTACTGTACTGAAAAACTTAGAGTTAGGTGAAAGCGTATATTTCGATTTACTTTTGAGAGTTGCTTGCTGATGTCATGTCTGAAAAATGTATCAGGCATAAGGCTGTGTAAAATTTATTAAGCCTGATTAATAAATTTATTAGCCCAACTAAAAAAGTTGATCTGAGTCTGGTTTTGAATTAACACTAAAATCGAAGTGATATTAACGCCGCCGCTACAGGGGGGTTTGTGATTTCCTAGTAAATCGCAAAACCCGGAATGTGGAATTTCCACGGGTTTGCGATTTACTGCCAAACCGGAAACAGGCTCAGAGATCACGTTCCAGCGCTCCTGGTAGGTGGGGCCACTGGGGGTCGGGTCACTTACTAGTTACAGAACTAATTTCTGAAGGGGGGTAAGATGATTAATTGATTCTAACCTTGACTGCGCGCAACGACATGTTGGCAGCCTCTGCAGCCCGCAGCAGTTCCGGCTCGAAGGGCTTGGATGTGCTAACAAGCCCATCGTCGTAAAACTGCTGCAGGATAGCCCGCTGCTCGGCTGTGGTGGAAACCACTGTCTGCAAAACCAAAACCAAACAAACCTAAATAATGATTATTAAACCTACAGATTAAACCTACAGATTTAGACATAAGCCGTGTTCACACCCACAACCTACTGGAGGCGAAATAGATGAGGCGACTGAACCAATGACCATAATACGCCTCAGCATCGGGTTCACACGTGGCGGATGTGAGCCAACGGCGGATGTGAGCCAATGTGAGCCGACTATATTAGGCGCCATGAAGGGGTTTGAAGTTGTTTGAATTTGTTTGGCACATATTACATATCTACCGTACAAAATTTGACGGTCAAAATACAGAATCATACATCATATGTCAAATACTCACACGTTTAGATTCGGGGGCACCGTGAGAAGACATCTTTGGATATTCGTTCGGAGTAGGTGTAGCTGATAGGTGAGGTGTGTGAGGTGCGCGAGTGTGAGAGTGTGTGAGTAGATTTGAGCTGGTGCGCGAGCAGTGCGGTGAGGCGAGGCATGGTCAAGAGGTCAAGAGGTCAATCGGTCAATCGGTCAAGCGGTCAGACACCTAGTGGTAAGGAAGGAAATGAAGTAGGTTTCACGCAGGTGGTGCCATCGGGCGTGAAGATTTGCAACTAGAAAAGAAGACGACCGTCTGACCTCTGTTGTCTGGTGCTGCCACCTGGAGATATTAGGTTAGAACCCTGAAGATCAATGATGGCACCACCTAGTGCCTATGGCGGGAAGCAGATGTACAGCCGCAAACAAACCTTAAGGTAAACAATGGTTGTTACTGCATAACTACATCAAGTAGAAGATAAGTCGATGCAGTAAAAGTGGATGCAGTAAGTCTATTCCACACAGCAAAAATAAAAGACGGTGCTGTGTACCGATTTTTATATATTCTCTATCAATGCGTTCGAAGGTTATCGATGTGGTGAACTATAGAAATAATTAAAAAACTATAGAAATAATTTTTAAAAATTACATAAATAAATGCATAAATTAATAAATGCCGGTAACTACTGTTGTCACTCTCCTGCAATGCCACCTATGCAGCCTCCGCCAATCGGTCCCGCCTCTTTTGATAGCTTTGGACGAATGTGGGGGTTTATGTAGACTCAGTCTTTTCATATGTCAGGCTTTGGACAAACATGGGGCTTTATGTAGGCTCAGTCTTTACATAGGTCAACCTTGGACGAACGTGGGGGTTTATGTAGACTCAGTCTTTTCATATGTCAGGCTTTGGACAAACATGGGGCTTTATGTAGGCTCAGTCTTTACATAGGTCAACCTTGGACAAACGCGGCACTCCGGCCCCTCCTGACAAGAACAACAGATAGTCATGGGGAAAGCGGCACAGAATGCCCGTAGGCCGAGTGAGCCACCTACAATTCTGTAGGCATACGGGAACTGAGTCGTACGCGAAAAAGGCAGCGAGTCACTCGTTGCCCATTCTTAGGGAGACTCAGAAGGGGGTATGACCGCGGGTTGGGTGAGATCAGACAGAGTGCTCACCCAGGCCCCCCTACCGTCAGGAACCAACTCGACGCAGCGCGCAAAAACGCAAAGGGACTACTTGGTCGAGTACGTCAACTCGCCAACCGGATCTGTGCCGTGGCAGGCGGCCATGATATAGATGGCTGAACAATCGTATTGTATTATTATTACTGTAGTATTGTATATATTATTGTATTACTGTATTCCTGTATTATATTAGTGTTTGTTAGCTATCGTTACCTCATCAGGTTTGTGGCTGCAGCTTGGGGCGGGGAGCTGGTGGTTGCTCAAACTTTGGCGTTTCTGGACGTGGGGTGCGAGGAAAGACAAGGACGTGTGAATCCAGGTCTGTCGTGTTGTCATTGGCTTGGCCCCCGAGCCCGACGGCTGTTGTTTGCGGAGACGCGTATATTGTGTGCGTAGGTTAGTCATCCGTTTCTGTATTGAAGCGGCTGTAAATACATATAGTACACGGTTGTACAGATTGTATATAATAAATGTTTACATTGTGCAAAATTTGTATATAATAAATGTTTACATTGTGCAAAATTTCTACATGTGTGATATTGCTAGAATATATTAAAATTTCTATATAGAACACGGTTGTACAGATTGCTAGAATATATTAAAATTTCTAGTTTAATGAAATGTAAAAAGTGCCGGCATTCTGCGGCATTCTGCGGTCGCCATCTTGTCATGTAGCATTCTCTACCAAGTTTCATGCTAAAGTTTCACGACTAAGTTACGTGAACGTGCTAGATAACAGGCTATAGATGCTCTCATGACACCCATGTACTACAAGAAACCGCATGAATCCTTAATCGGGAAACGGGAATCGGGAATCGGGAAACGCACAACACAAATACAGATACAACAGACTTAAAACACAGGAACACAGGTAGCGTAGGTTATTTACGACCCATTACGACCCATGTTGACGAAACAAAACAGTGAAAACTATCGGAAAAACATGCTTACCTGACTGCCCGACCTCTGCGGTGATTTCGGACAACGCAGTAATCCTCTTTACTCGATTGGAGTACTCGGGACTACACACGTCGAAGAGACATGGGCGATCTCTCCACATTTCGACCATACAACTCTCGGCTTCGCTCGTCCAGTCCGCCATTTTTTTCCTCTGTGTACGGACAAAGTCACATGACCCGTTTCCGCCCCTCTGATTTGCTTATCGCTAAAACCCAGACACGACCGGTCGCCGGCTAGCACACATATACCGTATACGACGCGACTGCCCGCTCACATCTAGCGTTTCTCGAACGGCCCGATTCATTTTTCGAATCGCTTGCGACTCGAGTTTTAAGCCATAAAACTGAGTTTTATACGCGAATCGCATGCGTCTAGTGTGCGCGGGGGTCGCACACCTAACGACTAAAACCCAGTTTTATGCGCGAAACGGCCAGTTTTACGTCGTGTACGGGCAGTGTGCACCGGGCATTAGTCTACACTTTTACCGACCCAAGGGATTTTTAACCTCCCAAACCACATAGACATGGTATAAGGGCCTTTGATGTCGCTGTAAGTTATACACTACAGTGGAAATCCAAATTGGCAGAGGTGGGGGCATGGGGAATCGAACCACCGACCTTCAGATTAGGAGTCCGACCTAGAAAAAAGTCAGACACTCTAACCACTCCGCCACAGAGAACACCACAAATTAAACCCACATAACCAACTTAGGCTGTATAGAAGGGCATATTAATTCAATTTAATGGCCCATGAAGAGTTCAGGCACAAAACCCTGTAAACCCCAATCCAACATTTTGATCAAAATGAACAATTTCTCCAAGAAACTAATTTTAATTCTTGCTATTTGCACTTTTCTAGTGATATTGATTATGGAAGGATTATGGAGCAATGAACCAAAGAATAGGAATGTAAAATAAGGATTTTTTTAAAGGTTTAATGTCAATGTTCAGTTCACTTTTTGAATTGGCATTTACGTGGATTTGCACTTTTCACATGTTCCTACAAGTCAGACTTGTGACATCTATGCCAACATTAATTTTCATATTTACACTTCAAATATTTCCTAAGTTTTGCTTGTTCCAAAATTGTATCCCAGTTGAATAATATCTATTTTTCAGCACCAAGGCTTTGGTCTTCCTGCCTTAGCAATGGTGTTGCATGTGAACTATTTATGATGAGATGAGATGAGATGAGATAGCCATTTTAAAGCAAAGTTACTTCATACTGTAGTAAGGTAGATTATGCAGATAAATCTAACATTATTATCATCTCAGAAAATGACAGAAACTCAACAAAAAACCATCAGACTATGCAACTTTAACATGGCTTGGTGCTCTTTTATTTTATTCAGCTAATATCCTTCAAAATTGCTTTAAATTGTAGATGGACTCAAGATATTATCAGGAAACTTGGACGTTCTACCGGTCAACGGTTTCGTTCTGATATGCCAGGCCGACTCAGGTACACAGATACAATGGGATTTTGATGGACGTATGGTTAATTCAGCAGATAAGTCGGTGCATATCAAAACGTTTGGTGAGTGCAAAGTGAGTCAAACTATTCTACCCCCCATCAGAGTCAGTTGCAGCCAGATCCCTGTTGAGGCAAATGGTCATTTCACCACAGAAGGGCATGCATTCAGGTGGGTCATTATCATCATCAGCAGCAGCAACAGCATCATCGTTGACTTGACCACAAATGACTCTCCAACCAGTTTTTTTCCCATTTGTTTCCTGTTCTCCAATGCCCTCTGGGACTTTGCAAACTTTCTGTCCAGGCCTGTCCATTCCCTGATGTTGTCTTCCATCGCTTTCTTTGTCCGCCTTGTCTTCTTTCCACCTTTCACTGTACTTTTGCTAAATGGATTTTCGCCAGACCTGATGAACCGGTATTAGGACCATTTACTTTTGGTGTCACTCACCGTTCTAGTTGATGATGCCATAAGAAAAAAATGGAGGTGCCGGGTGAGTGGGAAAGGGAGGAGGGGGGAGGGGGGGGGGGGGGGGGGGGGAGACCGGGTAGGTAGTAAGTAGCACAACAAATGGCCACTAGGGGATGCAAAGGATGCTTCTATGGTTATGGCCGTATGTGAAGACTAGTCCATGAACATTTGAAGAGTTCGGGTGCAAATCCCCATAAACGCCAATAACAAAATGCAGTTTAAATATAAGATTTTTGATTGAAAATGATTTTAATTCTCACGAATTCCATTTTTTTTACCACATGATTATTCAGCAATGAACAAAAAAAGAGTAGGAATTATACCAACCCGGAACCGGAACCCGGGCATGCACCATAACATTCCTCACAACTGTCCAGCATTGAAAACAAGCACCCTGGCGGGAGCTTACACGCTAAGGACAGAATAAATACCGTATAAATAAAATTAAAATTAACAAACCAAATAAATTTGTTGAAGGTTTGATTCCAAGGCTTAGCTCACTCTTTGGATTGGCGTTTATGGGGTTTTGTGCCTGAACTCTTCATTTCCTCAGGCGACTGTATAAAAGACACATCTGATAAATCATTTCTGCAGAGGTTGTTGGTCAACTCTAGAAGTGAGCACTAAGTTTCTAATTATGTATGTATTTAATGCATTGATTATTGATCAGGTTCATGCATATTTAATATATATATACATATATATATATAATAAAATAAGAAAGTTATCATCAGTAACTGATCTTGTCCTGGCTTCTTATCATAGATTGCAACTATTGCATAAATTAGTAACTCTAGATATATTTAGTTCTAAATCTAGATCCATCTAGTTCTGGAATTATCTAGACTTAAATGCAGAGAACATCTATTTTCTCAACAATAAGTGGTTTCAGGGATTTGCATAGAATACATTATTGCTGGGCCCTACCCATTCTCTGTAATAACCATCAATGAGAAAGTAGATCAAATAAATTAACAATTTAAATCAAATAAACACTTATTTTAGATCTAAAAATCTAGATGTATCTAGATGCAATGCCTATAAGTGGTAGCTTTAATAAAATTGAATATCATGCTCAGAACTCATCGATGTTAGGTCAGTAAAAGAAAGTGATAGTCTAAGCTTGTGGTCAATGTGAACAGAAAGCTATATATAGGCTAACCAGGCAGTATACCAGGTTACTAGATAAATGCTATTTACGCACATATCAACATCTATGGTCATATCAGAATGGGTACCGACTTGTGACAGTGCGCACTCATGGCAACTTTATAGTGTTGCCCCACTGGGAGACCAGGCTGCCAGCACCATGACCTGATATCCCACTCAGTCACTGACACTGAGCCAACCAGTCCTTGTCAGATCGTAATAATGCAGAGCACCTGGCTAGGAAGTGACAATTGGCCCATAATTTCCGAATTGTGGTTGATCCGGCGGGGGAAGCCCGGGACGCCCCCCTCCCTTCCCGCGCAGGCGCCTTTCCCCCCCCCCGGCCTTCCTCTGACCTGCATTCTGGCTCCAGCAAGACACCGAGCTTGTTCTTTTATGATACCCGTCTCCACCCATGCACCGCCCTTAGCATCGCAGGAGAGAAATATTAAAAAGGTACCCACGTTAAATAAGTATGCAGCGAACTCGACGCGCCACGGTGCAGAGAGGTAGGCCCGTGAAGCGAGCAACACGGAGACCGCCAATGTCCCCGCGAGTCGATCAGAGCGACTTGGACGGCTCGCAAGATGGCGGCGCATCCTGGCAGCCACCCACACCACCTATGCCGCCGGCGAGACAGTCTGCCCGCCCCAAGAAGCCCTCAGCGAAGGCCAAGCAGGCGGACGGCATGCTGAGGATGCAGGCGTCGATCGACGCAATTGAGAAACGATGGTCCAAGTTGGAAAAACACGCCTCGACCCAGAGACAAGAAATGGTGACTCAGAGACAGGAGATAGCAGAGCAGAGCAGGGTACTCGCGGAAGCCACCGCCGCCCTGACCGCCGCCACCGCGAAGGCGAGCCAGGGGGGACGTGACCGTTCCTCCTCGCTTCCCCGCGCCTCCCCACGCCGCCCCAGGGTCGAATCGCCCCCAAGCTACCGACGCAGCAGGCCCAGAACACTCTCACCAGCTTCTCCGAGCCCCGCCCCCGTGCCAAGACGGGAGCGAGCCCTAGCACCAAGCCGCGACGGATGATACAGAAGCCTGGTGAGCGACTGGTCATCCCCGTCTCCACCCCCGCGCCCCCGCAGCAGGCGCCGCCACGAGGACGCCCCGGCCCGCCGCCCCCGCCCTTCCGACTACCGACAACACGACCAGGACGCGTACGGAAGGGGCGCCCGGTCGTCGGCCGAGGAGGCGGTGCGCCTCATCATTGCGGCGGCGGATGGCAAGGCGACAAGCAGGAAAAAAGGTATTCCTGCTAAATATCTCTTCCCATACGACCTGGTAGAGAGGGGGGATGAGGGCAAAGCAATTAAAAAGGGGGAGGCGACCCGGGAGGAATACACCCTGGGCCTGAAGCGCCTCCAGTACCAACGTGCGTTCCCATCTGCGGCCCTAGAAGCGTTATCACGCCACCAGGAAATGGTGGCGCAAGACAATTGTTCGTTGCCGTGGACAGTCGTACGTCCATACTCCGAGGAGATTTTCACTCGGATCGCAGACGGCCGCCTCCCAGACGGCTGGCAGGACTCGGCGGCCGTTAGAGTGGAAATAATCACTATGGCGAGCCACCTCACGTCCACCCCGGCCGCCTCAAGCAACTCCCAGCTAGGAAAAACCCAGCA
The DNA here is from genome assembly GCA_030323885.1 of Branchipolynoe longqiensis. Taxonomy (NCBI): domain Eukaryota; kingdom Metazoa; phylum Annelida; class Polychaeta; order Phyllodocida; family Polynoidae; genus Branchipolynoe; species Branchipolynoe longqiensis. The sequence continues at coordinate 21,714,723 of CM059188.1, forward strand.
CCAGAAGGCCGGCCAGGAATCCCGAACCCAATACGACAGGTCGAGTATAGGGGCCCCCTGCCAAGCCTGGAATAAGGACCCCCAGACCTGCGATAAGGCAGCAAAAGGAGAATCCCATGGCTCAGGCGCCCAAAATGTCGCACACGTCTGTGGCTATTGCGCAAATGTACGAAAAATAGTAACCAACCACTCGGAGGCCTCTTGCTATTCAAAAAAGGCCAGGGACAAAACCGGTAAGAGAACTCACTCGGATTTTTAGGCCCCCGGCGGGAACCCACACCACCGCGACGCCGCCGTAACACTGTAGATGACCCCCCCGCCTGCCCACTGACTAAACCGTTTGTTGATATTATATTGAAGCCACTCGGCTTCCCTCCCGGGTTCCCCGGCCCTGCCGGCGTCCCCGGGAACCCCCATAATGACGTCACAACCGCCGCTGGCTACCGACCCGGCCGCCCGTTAGCCCTGTCATTGAGCTCGCTGGAACCAGCGCGCCGCCGGCGGGGGGGGGTTCCCCCGCGGCAACCCCGAGTGACGTCACGGATCCCGCTGGTCCCGAGCGACTCGGCGGGGACGGCTGCGAGCCCCCGGGCACGCCGGTACTAGCGGACCGCCACCGGCCACGCACCCAGGCTCACGCCGCCCCACCCACCCCCAGCTATCACAGCTTCTGGGAGCACGCTCACGCCGCCCGGATCACCTCGACGCTGACCACAACAAACATCGCCGCCTGCGGCATCTGCGACGTGACCGAGGCGGCCCACTCTGTCGGCCCGAGAGCTGCAGATCAGAGCGAGCCGGTGGATCAGGTGCTCAACCACACCCTTCAGCACTCCTGGACCCCCACGGCCGCCTGCGGCCCCACCCCGGCCGAATACAAAGAGACTCTGGACGGCTTTTGGCCCCTCCTCTCGGGGGAGGGCTGGGCTAGGTACCCCGGCTACGCGGCAGCCTATGCCGCTGCCCGGGCCTCGGCCCTCCCTAACTTCTTGGCCGCCCGAGTCCCGGTCGACCCCGAGCTAAATATCGAGGCATGGGGCGAAATGCTGCGCGGGCACCCGGCCACCACCTTGGCAGACCACCTGGAATTCGGCTTCCCGGCGAATTACACCGCGCCGGGGCCTCCCACGCCGACCTTCCACAACCACTGCGAGGACCCGGCTTACACCCACCATGTCACAGCCTAAGCAGAGGAGGAGCTCCGTCGGGGCGCCCTGCTGGGGCCCTTCGAGGTTCCCCCCTTCTCCCCCTGGGCACAATGCAGCCCAATTATGACACGCCCCAAGTCGACCCCGGTAAGCGCCGGATAATAGTCGACCTCTCCTTCCCCCCGGGTCGGAGCGTGAACTCGGGCATACGCTGGAAGGAGTACCTAGGCCACCCCCATCACTACACCCTCCCGGCGGTCTCGGACATTGGCAAGCAAATGACGCTGCGGGGCCAGGGGGCTTTCTGCTGGTCGGTGGACGTCTCCCGGGCCTACAGGCAGCTCAGGGTGGACCCCTGTCCGCCCCCCTATTCGGCATCACGGTCGACAACAAGCTCTACCTCGACATAGCCCTCCCCTTCGGCTGCCGGACCTCGGGAGCGGCCTGCATGCGTGTCACCGGGGCCATCTCTTGGATGCTCCGAGACCGCGGCTTCTTCAGCCTCGTCTATGTCGACGATTTTGTGGGCTGCGAGACCTCGTACTTGGACGCAATGCGGGCCTTCGACGCGCTCCGAGACATCTGTGCCTGACTCGGCCTGGCCCTCGCCGCCGATAAGTGCTGCCCCCCCGCCGGCCGGCTGGTCTGGCTGGGCATACACCTCGACACGGAGGCCATGGTGCTCCGCATCCCCGACGACAAGCTCAGCGAGGTCCTGGTGGACTGCGAGCGCTGGATGGCCCGCCCCACCCTGACATGGAAGGCCCTCCAGAAGCTCATCGGACGACTGGCCCACGCCAGCACATGCATCCCACCCGCACGGAAGTTCATGTGCAGGATCCTCGCCAGCCTACGCGCCTCGCCCCTCGCCGGACAAGCCGACGTCGACCCCGACCTACGGCGCGACGTGCAATGGTTTCGCGACTACGCGAGGAGGGGGAACGGTGTGTGGCTCCTGCCCCCCCGGCCGCCACCCGCTGGGTCATCGAATGTGACTCGTGTCTGACCGGCGGGGGAGCTTTCTCCCGAGATTACTGTTACTCCAAGGCCTACACCGATACCATGATCGCGGCCTTCCCCATGATCCACGAGCTCGAGGCCGTCAACCTCATCATGGCGGTGAAGACCCTCGGGCGCCCCGCCCCGGGCGGCTATGAGCTTGTGGCCAACACTGACAATGCGGCCTCGGCCCTCGCCCTCGAGTCTGGCCGCACCTCCGACCCGACCCTCGGCGCATGCTCTCTAACCGCCTGTAACTCTCTCTTCCTGCCTAGATTACGACCCGCGGGACCACGACCACTTCATGACCCTGCACGCGGCAGCCCTCGCCCCTGGAACCTGGTGGAATCGAACCCGGCACGCGAGGAGGTACCTCGAGTTCAGGCTGGAGCAGGGCGTCGATCATCTCCGCCCCCTCCCTTACGACGTGGGCCAGTTCATTGCCCAGCTTCACCGCGAGCTGCCCTCCCCCGCCTCGGTCGCCAATGTGATCTCGGGCGCACGCGCCTGGCTCGCCCCCCCTTTGACACCCCCTTTGTGATACGCGTCCCCCGGGGGGGGGGGGGGGGGGGGGGGGGGGGGGGGAGAGGCTCTTCGCCGCTCCGGTCAAGAGGGCACTTGCCATCACCCCGGCCATGATGCCCATCATCTACAACCACATGAGGTCCCTCGGCCACCCTGGGGTTGCCCCCTGGGCCGCAGTCGTCATCGCCTACTTCACCTTTTTGAGGCAGTCTAACCTCGTCTCGCTCTCCCATGCCAACTGGGGCGGTCGACACACCCTCCACCGTGATGACGTCCGGCACGCCCCGGGAGGCCTCAGGGTCATGGTGTCCTCTTCAAAGACCATCCGCTCCACCGCTCAGGCGGTCTCCCTCTACGTGCCCGCCCTCCCCGGATCACCTCTGTGTCCGGTCCGGGCCTGGGACCGGGCGGTCACTCTCGTCCCGGCTGCCAGGGACGCGCCGGCCTTCCTGGCCCGGAAGAACACTGCCCTCACACCCCACGACATCACGCCCCTGCTCCGTGCCGCATTCGAGGCGGCCGGGATCCCTGACGCCACAAGATATACCCTGCACGGCCTGCGCCGGGGCGCGGCCCAGGCCTGCGCGTCCAGGGGCGTGGACCTTTCGGCCATAATGGCCCAGGGGACCTGGGAGTCTGATGCCGTCCACGCCTACGTCCCCAAGCAGGTGACGGCGGTCGCCCCGAGAGCCTTAGCCCTCTGTTTTGGGTCCCAGGCCCCCCTTACACCTTCCTCAGATATTGACCAGGTTGACTAAGAACATTTCACCTCGACTCAGATTGTTGAACTTTCATTTGTACCACCTTGTTTCAGAAATAAAACCCTTCCCCTTCCTCCCACGCCTGTCTCGGTCTTCCTCTGTCCGGATCGTCAATTTTTAAGTCATTGTTTTGACTCGACAACGGTGTGAACGATACCAGAACGAGGCTGGCACCTCAACAAAGCTGATTTTGATATAGATGTATGCATTATCACATTTTACAACAAAGTCCTACTAGTTAATTAGACAGGGCCATTAAATATGCATATCCTTGAATGTTTCTTTATTATACTACCATCTTATTAAACTGTGATTTTGTTATGCAATTTTTATTATGCATTTATTATGATATCTTATTATTTTATTATATATGTTCTATTATCTATGTTCTATTATCTACAGTCATATCTCTTCATGCTTCTAAGTCAGTGATTATTGGTATCATGCACTCTTAGTTACATTATTTGCATTTGTGAACAAATAACAAGAATTTGCCTCTAGTTAGGCCTACGTGTGGACCATAGCATGTATATTGAGATAGTTAACTTTTAGAATCAATCTAATAAATATTGCCTCGCACCGTATGCCAATTGAACATTGATTGTAGGTTTGTGTAGCCTAATATCTATCTACTTGGGGTTCTACTTTCAGATTCCGGTCCCAAGTCTATAATGATCTCTGTGTTGACTGTTGATGATTCCAAACACCACACTGGCTCGTACACCTGTAGGGATAAGCATCACAAATTGAAAGGCAACACCGTCACGGTGTTGCCTCCACGCGAGTTAGGTCAGTATCAATCACGTGATATATAGTGGCGTGTCCCCTGGTATATATATATATGTATATATATATATATATATGTAAATATATATGTATATGCTGTATAAGAATTATATGAGTATAATAACGCGGAATATATCTCCTCTCCCTCATCGGTTACCCGGCCTCTGGGACTTTGGAGCCTCTCATAGTCATCTACTACTCCAGCCTCCCCACCTCAGCTCAGTGTAACTGCCACTCACTGTACCGCTGAGGCATTGTTCCTCTAGCCAGAGTAAATACACTCTCACCCACTACCTTGTCTTCTTCTTGTTCATTTATGTAGGCAAACTATTATATATATATATATGTATAAAAATAGGCTACGACTCAGGAGGATAAATAAAGAGACGAGACGAGGAGTGGTGGAAGCCTACCTTTAGTTCCGAGGCCCATCTGGCCGAGCAATAAACAACCCTACCTAGGGGGGGTAAAAAAAGGAAAGATTTGGAGCTCATGTGATCCTGACGCGCGCTGGCTGGGCTACAGCTACACGGATGTGGTGCCAGCCAGGCGGAGCGGGTTCCGGTCCGCAGCAAATATCACAATTAAATAAATAAGACGTACATAATAAAGAGCGAGGAATTAATTAAGGTTCAATAAAACCGGATAGGATATAAACTCTGTCCCTTTATATTCATATAATAAATTATATATCACATAAAAATAGGCTACGACTCAGGAGGATAAATAAAGAGATAAGGCGAGGAGTGGCGCAGAAAGAAACTTAGTCCCGATAAATAATTCACCACCGACCGGTATGTGAGCGTTCTCGCAAGCCAGGAGGCATACAGCGCCACACGCTCAGACGAGCATGGAAGCAGTGGGCCGTCCTGCGAGAACTGGTCGAGAAACTCAAAATATTTCCATATTTGGACAGATCTCGTTATCATTGAATTCTGGGCATAGAAATGTCTCTCATATCGCAGCTGCTCTGCCCTCAGTGCCTCCAATTCTGGAATGACAGAAAAAGGGAGCAGCAAAAAGATTTGCACAGCACATCATCCTCCCCGCATCCACTGCCCTAATCCTAACACTACTTGCCTCTACATCCCACCTACTCAGGGCATCACAAACAACTTAACAGTGGTGTTTATAAGAAATGTTGATAAGAAAGTGAAATCTTTCTCTACCGCTAGCCAGAACAGCCTCCGGAGCATCCCCATGATTTAAGTGCAGCCTGGACTACTGCGCTGTCTGTTATAAATATGATCTCGGAACCTCCCCAGCTTGATGCCCAGCAGATGGCTCCCTCCATCACAGCTCTCATCTCCTTCACAATGATATGCTCAGTCCCCGCCACTGCGGGGACTGCTACGTGGTGATGACCCACGCGACGAGCCAACACCTCATCATCCTCAGTCTTAAAAGAAGCTATCCCTCCCATGTGTAGCGTCCAGTCCCCAATTTGAAGAATCGCTGTAGACGGATACGACTTCTGCAAATTTCCCGAGCATCCCAGCCTTTCAATTAAACCTTGTGGCGAAGGCTGCCCACCAGCTAATATCTTCTCTAAATCTGGCATTTAGCCACGCCTTATAAAAAGGCTCCCAGAGAGTTCCTATCAGATCATAGACCCGTCTACTGAAAGTGCAGCCACCTCTTATAACCTTGGCGCAATGAGCCAACTGTCCCGTTAGCCTCTCTATATCCTTACGAGTAGCCTTCTTCCGACCTAGGAAATGCAACAAAATGTTGCGTAACTTTTTTAATTTATCATCGGGGAGAGTCAGCTCGAGTGTCTCAGAGTTTACATCAATACCTAAAAATCAAATTTTTCTGGCAGGGGAGAGCAATTTTGTTTAACTGATAAAAAAAACAAGCGGCGCAATATAGCGAGAACTCATTGCTGATAGACCCTTGCCTCTCTCTCGGTACCACCCAAGATGCAGAAATCATCTAAATAGTTAATCACTCTGGCCACCCCTTCCCTACCCACACAACGGACGATGAAATCTGATATTTGAGAAAAAATATAAGGACTGGAAGAAAGGCCCATACAGAGCCTCCCGTCCACCATATATGTTTCAGTCATATCGCCCTCAAAAACCCAGTGAAGCCCCTGGCATTTTCTGTGCTTGGGGTAGATATGGACCGCGCAATACACATCCTTAATGTCAATGGTGGGTAAATAGTCCCCCCTCTCCAAACATTCCACTAGGCCCTTATATTTAAATTTAGGAGCCACTTCAGTTGTGTAATTGTTCATGCTCAAGCCTTTAGGCATACTACAATCAATCACACTCCTCCCACCGCTGTCGTCTTTTGGTACGACAAAAATCCCATGTACACCAGTTGGTAGGCTTCCCACCCTCATGAGGACCCCGCTCTCCAATTTCGCTGCTAACCTAGTTTCTATTAGGCCCCTCTCGCATTTTGATTTCTTCCTAACTGGCTGACTAGCATAGCTCACATCACAGTTTGCATCAATGACATGAAAGCCAAACACAACGCCCTGCAATAGAAACAATGCATCCATGTCAAGTTTGCCCTACAAAATGTTTCTCTAAAAAAACGACATGGTTTTAACTGACATGGCATAGCACATAGTTCATAGACACACCCACAAGTGCCCGATAAGCAGCCACTGTCCACACGAAAAGTCCTGTATGCACGGTCATCGTTCTCTCTCATTGAGACACACCAGTGTTCGCTGTCGTCATAATGCACCCACAGCAGGTTCTCCCAGCCTTCCCGCGCTATCGCCATGCAGACCTCGGTCAGCTGTTTGTATAGTCCCATTTGCTCCACCTGCGTGTCCCCCCGCTTGGGGACCTCCTCTAGTAGTCTCCGATGGATGTCATCCTCCAATCGCACATCCTTGTCTCGTGAACCGTGGCTGCTCCTCCCAGCACCTTCCTCCATTGACGTGCAAATACTCCCATCATCGCCCGTCTTCAATAATATGTATGGCCATGTATCCGTCACAGCACACTCCCCGTCTATGCTGCTGTTGGTGGGCATGCTATTCAATATTGACTAACGAGACGCCCCATCCCATATTGGCCCGCCGCTAGTTCTCCTCGCGTACGTTGACTGTTCATACATACTCTCCTTATCAGCGTCACCACATCTGGCCTCTCTCAACATTAACTGACGTGTCACCCCATGCCATGTTGGCCTGTTAAGTAACTCTTGCCCTCCCACGGAGCATTCACAGCTACTACCACACCTACTGCCTGTGACGCAACCTGCGTTCGGGTGCTCCTCCCGTTGTACTAGCACAGTGCGTTCGGTGCTGCCGGTGACCATTCAATCCTTACAAGTCACCCTCATATGCCCTTTTCCTCCACACTTGGAACACTTGTGCTCGTCCCTGTACTCACCCCCTTGCGGCCGCAACCCTGGTCACTATTCCAAGCATATCACGCCGTGTTCGTCTTCCGACCTCTGTTGCCCCTCTTTTTGTCACCAAAACTTGTAGAGGCTGATTGTTTTTTCCTTATATTGTCTGGGCCGTAATGAAGCACACTCTTCCCAGTATGAGTACTGGGAAAAGACTTGAAACCCCGCTTAGCAGCTAGTTTGCGTATACCCAAGTCATAATTTGTGTGTGCACTGTCTTGATAGTCATTGTATCTGGCCTGGTGTGAAAGAAAATACACATGCTCCCACATTGCCGCATGGTATTGGATAGAAATTTCAGGGATTTCCAATACCCAAGCCGCCGTAGCGCAAACAATTTCATGACAGTTTAACTTCTTTACATCCTTTTCGACTCAACATGTCTCTTAAGTGACCACTTACTTCGTATTTTCCGGTCAACACTGTCTGCGGACGAACTGCTAGATGAACCCTGTCATCTTCTTCGGTCCCATGACCTATTTAAGAGCAGCCGTAAGTCGAATAACCCGACTGAACCGTACTGGCCGACACCGGTTGGTTCTGGTCCACCATCTTGTAATGCGCACTGGTGTCCTTGTCTTCCTTGACACCTTGTGACTCCTTCTCTGTCGATTTGGTTAATCCTCCCTTAGTCTTTCTCGCCGCCAACAGCCAATCACGTTAGTCCCTTAATTCCACTAGTTCGTCCTCCAGTTTAAGTTCCTCTATCTCCCTTCTACCTCCCCTCAGCTGTTCTTCCAGCGACATTTTAGAGCATGTCAGTTGCATTCGGTCACCTCTTCCGCTGACTTTGACATTTTAGCAGTCGCACTAAGTGTTGTTCTACCTTTAGATCCCTGTGGTTTTCTCTTTATACTACAGTAATCCAGATCCACTCCCTCATGGCTTGTTCCGCAAGAACCACCGAACTACCCTTTGCTTTCTCTGAGACAGGAAGTCCTGTATCCATTCAGAAATTGATCCGGATATTCCCAGAGCTTTGATTTTGTTTAATAGTCTTTTGTGGGGCACACTATCAAAGGCTTTGGAGAAGTCCAGATAGATGGTGTCCCATGCCAGGCCATGATCCAACCAGTCAGTCCAAATTTCCATCACTTCTAGTAGTTGTGTCAGGCAAGATTTGCCTCCAGTGAATCCGTGTTGGTCTGGAGATATCAATCCTAGTTTTTCCAAGTGTTCTACGACACGATCTCGGATTATTCTTTTTAGCATTTTACAGCATAGGGAGGTTAAACTCACGCCAGAACACATATATCAGATATATATAATTTATATATATTTATATATATATATAATATATTATGCAGGTATAGCAATACCTCAGGGAGTTTGACGCCCCTGCCCTGCAGAGTTGTAAACCACTGCCTTGTGGTACAGGTTCTTGACAGAACCGAAGACTAAGGGAGCAAACCCTAAACAGAAAACCATGTCACTGTGGCAGGAATAAGGGCGGTTGATGTATGGAACTCCCACCATTCCCGACCAGCCACTGCAGGGACAAATAGTTTGCGCCTGTCTTGACATGTTCTTGCCGGTGTGAAACCTCTATTTGCTCCCCGAGAGAGTGCCGCTAGTAACTTTCAAAAGCCAGCACCACTTCAACACTTTTGCAGGCAGCTTTCATGAAAATGAAGAGCGGCAGTCAAGTAATGAAAGCAGTCTTTGTCGCATCGCGACCGACAGCATGATGATGATGATATATATATAAGTGAAGTGGGCGAGACTGCTCGCCGTGGGCATTTGCGCACGAGTTCCGAGTGACTCGCATCTCTAGATGCGTGCCACTTGGTTGCACGGGTGCGCAAATCACCACCATTTGCGCGGCCGCGGGTTCTCGGCCGTGACGCGTTGCTTGGATGCGTGAGTTGCGACTTTCCAAGCAACGAGACGAGGTTCGGGCATTCGGACCCAGACCCATCGGACGTGTTTTTGCACGCTCCGATGTTTTAGCCGAGATTTAGGCCTTATTTATTGAAATTCGGAACTAATTTAATGAAACAGCATGGGAGGGAAAGGGAGACATATACTTCTTTATTAACTACGCATATTTCGCTGGTATCACTGTTAGTTATGGTAAGAATAAACGGTCGTGAGCTCTTGGAAGGGTGAATTTGAACGTTCCTTGCATTCTTTACTTTCCTCCAGTCTTATTGTAGATTAACCGCTATGGAAAAAACCTGATATTCGATTGCTTTATATGTAATTAAGGGCCTTAAGCCTAAATAGGCCTTATGCAGTCGATTAACCCAACTGTGGGAATGCATTAACAGACACATTAACAGAATTAACGTAGTGTTACTTTTGGGCTAAAATAACGACATGCTCTTAGGCAGCTTCACCGTGACAGCAGCAGCTCCACTAGCTGGACTGCTTAGTTCTGGATTAATTTAGTAACATTAATACAACCCGAATGGCGAGGGGACAGCCAGTTAGTTGAAATAACCTAATGTAAATATCCTTTAGGCCGATAAATGCGCACGATGGCAAAAGACAGTATTTAGATGAAACTCTGGCTGGCCGCCTTCAGTACGGGGCGGACACCGACGGAGACTGACGACCTGCAGACGGGACGAGAGGCTGCGGCGGCCCGTGGCAGGCCCAAGGAAAAACACAAGGAAACAATTACATAATCTTAACTCGTTAGGCTCGCCTTCAGCGGGGGTGGTGGAATAGCCCGAACGGTTCAATATATATATACACCAAGGCCAACGGACGACGTCATGTGTAAGTTGCAATGGACGCGAATAGTAATCACGGCAACAAACCGCTAAAGACCAACACTCAAAGTTAGCTGAGATGAAGCTGCGCACCGATCCTGATGCACGCTGGCTGGGCTATGGCTACACGGAGGTGGCGCCAGCCAGGCCTAGTGGGTTCCAGCCCACAGCAAATATCACAAATAAATAAATAAGACGTACATAATAAATAACGAGGAATTAATTAAGGTTCGATAAAACCGGATAGGATATAAACTCCGCCCCTTTATAATCATATAATAAATTATATATCACATTTATATGTATATATATATGTGATGTATAACGTAATATGTGTGTATAAAGATATGTAAGGGAATATTACTTATTATTATTATTGTTATCCTCCATACTGGTGGCGCCATCTTGCCCATCTCACCTACCCCGGATGTTGACTAGTGTCAGTCGCACCGGAGGATATACATATATATATATATATATATGACTGGCATGGGAAAAAATATACCGCAGCACTACCATTTTAATTTGGAAAATTTGAAGGTTCAAATGTGCCACGACCCACTCGCAAATATAATGGCTAGTAGTAATACTGTAGTAGAGGGGGAAAACCTCATGAAACGATAAGTAAGAAATATTCTAAAAATGTTACATAATTTCTGAAAGTGGAATTTAATAAATGCATAATTTTCTAAATTTAGATATGTAGGCTTAAATCTGTGTAAATGCTTTGGTATGGGATATTTGTTTGCTGTCATCGGACTTTTGAAGCTTTAGCTCCGTACTCTATCGATGTTGTAGGCATATTGATACAGTTCTATTTCTATTCCCTGTCCGTTTCTTACAAGCTTTCCCCGACGTCCTTAATATTTCCCCGTCTTTACTCACCCCCCCCCCCCCCCTCAACCACATCCCCTCTCCTAGATAGATTACAGTTATTTGAACAGAGATTGTGGGAGATCGCGTGGTTACTGAAAATTTGAGAGTGGTGGGGCTGACTCACTAAAAAGTCGACCCATCATTTGTTCAAATCATGTGTATGTTAATTAATGGCATTACGTAAAAAAAGGAATAGCATATGTACAGAAAAGCTTATCCAAGTAAAATAGCTTAATGCAAGGAATATGTTTTAAATATGCTTGCAGATCTTTTAGAGAATATGATTATACTTTATAGATCACCATCATCATCATGCTGTCGGTCGCGATGCGACAGACTGCTTTCATTACTTGACTTTATAGATATACTTAACCTATGTGCAGCATGGGTTAAAAGCTAGGCTTCGCATCAATCCCTAGACCAATATTGTGTTGAATTGTCATTATATTTATATTCACGGTCTATGACTATATTCAGAGACTGTGTATATATCTATGTTCTGTGCTATATTCTGGACTTGTGCACGGTCCCATTTCAATATAGTGCCGCCATCTTGTGGGATCCATCTGAACCATTATGCGGTAAGCCATATGAGTGGCGCTATCTAATGGCAGAGTTAACAGTTGCAGCTATGTGTCTCAAAATGAATGCTATTCTGATTAAAGAAACCAAAATTAGTTAGTTTTTTAAAGAAAAATTTAAAACATCATAATTAATATGAAATGTGTACAGTACGAATACAAAAACATGCTATTAACAACTGAATATTGGCAATATATACCACTAGCTTTTTGCCCGTGGATATGACCCTTGCTGCCGAGACTGCACTAAACCATCAGTAACAAATCGATCAACTCTTCTCAATTTAGCTTTCTGCCTCTGACATCTGTTTGCGCCCTTCCTGATTCAGTTTCTTTTTGTTGTTTTTCATTAGTTGATTAAGCAGGGGAACCTTCAATCACTGACAATAGGTCTTCCTCATTCCACTTATCCTTGCCTTATCCTGGTAATGCCGAGTGTCAAGCTAGGTAGCCCCAATTATCAGGGTTCGAACCCACGGCTTCGAATCTCATGTCCTACCAAAACAGACACTCAACGCAAAACTGTCTTTTGTGCCACATATAAAGTACCTGAAAACAAGATGCCTGAAAGCGCTAGATATTCTGAGGGTGCTGTCCAGCTCAGAGTGGGGAGCGGACAGAGATGTTCTGCTCTCCGTGTACAGAACCTTGGTTCGGTCACGAGTGGATTACGGCAGCATAGTATACGGTTCCACAAGGAAATCATATATTGGGCTGCTAGACCAGATCCACCACCAGGGACTGCGCCTGGCTCTTGGGGCCTTCCACACCTCACCGGTTCAGAGCCTTTACGTCGAAGCCAATGAACCATCACTTAACAACAGGAGAATCAAACTGGCCATGCAATATGTAGTCAAGATAAAAACTAATGCATTAAAAATCCTGCACACAATTGTCTATTCGAGCAACATGACGAATCCAGGTATGAAGCCAGGCCGAATTACATACGGCCACTGAGGCTCTGAATGAAACCTCATTTGGAGGCCTTGGGAGTGGATTTGGACGTGTTGGAGGACGCCAAAGTCCCAGAACATCCCCCGTGGTTGTTGAGAAAGCCATCGGTTATCCTCCGACTCACGGAACTGAGTAAGTCTGGGACACATCCACTTGAGAACCAAGGACTGCATGCAGAGATTCAAGGCCATTCAATTTGAAGACCACCTCTCCATATACACCGATGGTTCGAAAGACCAAAGCCGGGTAGCTGCTGTGGCAGTCTGCCGATGGGAAAAATTTGCTGTAGGTTTGCCCGATCAGAGTTCGAGTTTCACTGCAGAAGCCCGAGCACTCCTTCTCGCGTTGGAGTGTATCGAGGTATCCAACCACACTAACTATGTTATATACAGTGATTCGTTCTCTTGCCTCCTGGCTGTTGCTGGACTGAAAACGAATCACCGTATTCTAGCAACGGTCATTTATAAAATGAACCAACTGACAACGGATGGGTATGACATCCACCTGTGCTGGGTGCCTGGCCATGCCGGCATACAAGGAAAGGAACGAGCTGATCGGGCTGCGAAGAAGGCCCTGAACTGTGATCTTGAACCATGTCTGATCCCTCACTCTGATCTGAAACCACTACTAGCCACCCACATAAAATCCAAATGGCAACATGAGTGGGATGAAAACATTAATAAACTTAAAGAAATTGAACCATCTGTGGGAAAGCCACCACAGACTCATGCGGGAATATGGCCTATGCTGCCGACACGGCGTAAAGCAACCACCAATCAATCAATCAATCATCGGGCCACTACGTGTCGTCAAGGATTTGGGGATTGAACCCATGACCTATGGCTCTATGCAACAACCCTATGCATGGAACACTCCATTTACTCACTGTAATATATCTTGCTAACATACATTACACTCACCAATTGCACCCATTTTTCCTTACTTTCCTTACTTACTTTTGTTTATTGCTTCTGTGATTTGGGCAGGTTTATTTTCTTTTTTGGTGCTATTTTTTTTTAGGGATTTAGTGGTTTAAACGAACATTGTTTTTATTTGTTTTGCGTGTTTGTGTGTGCATATGGGTTGGTGTGGGTTTTCTATTTACCAAAACAATATTCACCAAATTTGTCATCCTGACCTCCTGTGATCAGGGTAATCTGTTTATTACCTCGGCGACACCGTCTCCGCCTCTATACCCTGAAACAAACCGCCAAGGTTACGAGTGGACAAGGTTGTGGGGGACAACGAACCGATCCATATACCACTTCCATTGAAGTATTCAGCAAGCAGCGAAATCCCACATAGTTACTCACACAGCTCTGTTTCTGTGACATTAAGTCGGATTGTCAAAGGACTGCCGGGAGGTCAGAATCCTCAGGCGCTTCACCATCACCATGCAGAGGATATACCGGGCACAGCGTCATCAAATTGGTCACCAAGTCGCCGAGGCCTGCACAAGTTCAATGATCGCGCTTTCTTTCTTTTTCTTTGAAATATATAGGCCTATTTAAGTTTTATTTTCAGCGTTGATGCAAATATGGTGGCTTCTGATTGGCTCCTCTTGACCTCAATCGCAAAGATCCACAAGCATAGCCTTGTTCTGCTTAGACCTAGAGCATTATTATCATCATCAACATCATTGTTATTAGACCAAAGGGATATTCCCCACAAGAGAAAGGCTGTTGGCGATTAATAAATCACATGTTTGGATTGCGAGGTGGTGGATGTGATAATTAAAGGCCCAGTCACACGAGGCCTGCATTCACTTATGATCGATCCGCGAGGATTTTGCAATTAAATTACGACCATCTTAAGACCACCTTACGACTAATCGCTGAATGCTCTGTGAGCGATCGCCGACTGATCACCTACAATTTCGTCTTTTTTGGTCGCAAGGAGATTGTCGCTGCAGCACCAACATTCTCCTTACGACCTCTGGCGTCTCCACCGATCACCGACCAGTCGGCACCGATCGCCGATCGTTTGCCGACTGATCGCCGACTGATCTGCGACCATAGTAGCAGTACTCAAGCATCACACGAGGCATTTTGCAGTTAAATTACGACCATCTTACAACCACCTTACGACTAATCGCCGATCCGATCGCCGACCGATGCGATGTGGCACGTCGCCTCGTGTATAATGGTCGACATGGTGACATATTAAATAGTTTGTAACAAATTGTTTCAATTTTGTCGCAAGGAGATCGCAAACTTTTGGTCGCGGTCGATCGTAAGCGAACGCAGCCCGTCATGTGACTGAGGCATTACCTGATGTTGAACTATTGTGGACCTACTGCTGACCTGCGAATGACCTACTGCTGACCTACGTTTGATCGCTTGTTGACCTGATATTCAGCTACTGTTGACCTGATATTGACCTACTGTTGACATTGTTAATGTACTGCTGACTAACTATTGAACTGATATTAAACTATTGTTGACCTACCGTTGACCTATTGTTGACCTGATATTGAGCGACTGTTAACCTCCTATTTACGTGATATTGTCCTGTTGACCTACTGTTGAGGTGATTTTGACCTGATATTGAGCTACTTTTGATCTACTGTTGACCGACTATTGACCTGATTTGAGTTCCTTTTGATCTACTGTCGACCTGATATTAAGTTAATTTTGATTTACTGTCGACTTACTGTGACCCACTGCATGTGTTCTACTGCTGACCTACTGTTGACCTGATATTGAACTACTTTTGATCTACTGTTGACATACTGCTAACTTCTGTTGACCCAGTGGTGATCTACTGCTAACCTATTGTTAAGCTGCTATTGGCCTACCATTGATCTACTCGTAGACCTGCTTCACAATGATTGTAAATGATTCGGGTAGAAATTCACAAACCAGGGGCGCGTTCAGGGTACGTCTCGGCGACGCTTTTTGGCTTATTTGCATTCAGGGTGCGTCACGGCAACGTCTCGGCGATGCCTCCCTTTTCAGATAGGAGACAAAAAGCGCCTCGATAATGGCCGCCGTCTCCAGTGGTTTCAGCCTATCACAGCACAGCTTTCCCATTGCAAACGGCCGCCGCCTATGGGGGCAGCCATTTTCGAGACAACCAACTGCTTTTGCCGTTCAGACTGGCGTGACATCATGCCCGTCCCCGAGGCGCCACTGAGACGGAGCCTGAACGCGGCCCAGGACAATTGAAATTAGGTTGCAAATGTATTTAACACAAGGTTAAAATAACAGAACAATAACTGGGTTATGTTTGCGATCCCTCTTCTATAGCATCATGTGCATGGTTCTGTTCCTGCTATAATTCATTTTAATTCAATCAATGTAAATGTAGGTGCATGAACAGTGATAAACACTTTCCTCGCATTATATTTCCATAAAGCTTTTGCTTGTTACATATATACTGAGACATTACGAAATAGTTGATCTCATTGTTGGTCTTTTTCTGAACCAGAGAGATGAACGGATCAATCTCTTTCTCCTTAATTGTAGTATTGTCTTCTTCTCTAATAGTTGCTTGTTTGAGATTTCTATCCAAGCATCATCTAAGGTGATATCAAGATGGCCACCCACTTAATTGTGACAGTGTACACCCATGGTGATTCGATAGTGCTACCCCATTGAAAGACCGGCAACATGACGCGATATCCCACTCAGTCAGATTGTCCTGGTACTACAGTTAGCCCTACTACTATAGTACTAGAGTAGCAGACAGATTGATGGTCGGTGATTTTCTTTCCTTTCTTTAAATGTTTTTCTTATTTATTCAAGTTATTCATATACTTCTTATTCACTAAACGAATACTTGTATAAATTCATCTGGCATGCCTTCAAACCACGAAGCGATGAGTCTCTCCATCCACTTTATTCTGATGAGGGTGCGGCGAAAATCGAGCGATAATACGGGTATACCAGGGAGTTGGTCTTCCATCTCTTAAAGTTTAACTATGTCACTGTTCATTAAGGCCCTGTCACACCTTACCGGATTGGGGTAGCGGACAGAAATCGGACACTGTTCGGTGAAATACGGCAATGTGCGGTTAATATACGGTACGCATCCAGCGTGTCCGTTTTCTGTCCGGTACCCATCCGTTAGGTCCCCGGTTTGCTTCCTGAAGAGTCATTGACGGTGTTGTGGGAATTCGGTCTGTCGGTTTTCGGCATGTCCATTAAGAGTCCGGTAGGTATCCATTTGATGTTCAGTCCGTCCATTTGACATTCAGTTTTCGCCCGTCAGTTGACCGTTGCTTGTCTGGTTACATATGTTGTTATCCGGTGGCTATCCATTCATGTCCATTTCATGTCCCTTCTTCCAGCGTCCGTTGACGCAATAGCACAACATTTCAACATATTTTGATACCGAACACCACCGGAGTAGACAATTCTTTGTCCGGTTTATGTCCGTTGCTCAATCCGGTATGGTGTGACAGGCGCTTTACGTTACAGTATCGGTGGATAGCATCCGAGCAGCCTTATCCTGGTGGAGTCGGATCAGTGTCGTTTCGGGCTGCTCCCTGCATCCTCCCCGGAAATTAACCATGTTACGTTAATATGCACAATTTAAAAATGAGGAGCTTTACAACTTTTATTGTCATTACGGAATATAAAATTAGTGAGCAAATATCAATCTCCTTCTCTTATCTTTTTTATGTATATTCACATAACATTATATATTCTGTTTCAAACAGAGAAGTGTGAGGCATACATACATATCAGTTGCAGCCGCTAGATCCAGACACAAATTTAATCTACTAATTTATAAGTCATTGGACTAGTCACGTGTAAAGCTCTTAATATATACGTGCTGGCAACGTTTAATTCCATTCATCAAGTGTTAAAAGGTCACCAACAATTTTTAATAGTTTTACAGTTATACAAAACATACAATGTAAGGAAGGGTGTGTTAGTTATATCCAACTTTGATGGTTGAATAATGTTGATAAAACATGAAACTGTGTTGTTTTGCAATAAAATGTTGACATGAACTACTTTTTAGAGGATAGCGGTTCTAGAAAAGTAGTAGGATGGAATGAGCGCATGGGCGATCATTTGTTGTCATTGCTGAGGGCACAGGGAACTGACACAAAACACCCCGCCTCCCCATGGCGGAGGTGTGGGGGGGGGGGGGGCACACACAACCAATTCCACAACAGGGGTTATATAATCACATCCATTCACCAATGACACACACTCTAATTCACCCCGACCAAACCAGCCAATCACAGCGCACTCAGACCAGTAATTCCTACCTCCCAGAATCCACCACCAATACAGACTCACTCAGGACCCGTACACGTGTGAAGATATGGAATTCAAGGCTATTTCAAGGCTTTTTTAAAATAGGAATTCAAGACTATTTTCATTTGGATTTAGGCCGAAATTAATGGTGATTTCAGACTAATTTAGATCAGTCGGGACAGTTTAATGGAATTCAAGGCTTTTCAATACTAATTACCCAAAATAGGTTAAATGCAAGGCTTTGAAATGGAGCAAATGAAGTTGTTTGTTTTTTTGGTCCATTAGTTGTTTAAGCATGGGAAATTTCAGTCATAGACGACTGGTCTTCCTCATTCCACTGCTGGTCGATAGAAAGCCTGAGCCTACACTTTTACCGACCCAAGGGATTTTTAACCTCCCACACCACATAGACATGGTATGAGAGCAACCGGCCTTTGATGACGCTATACACAGCGGTGGAAATCCAAATTGGCAGAGCTGGGGGCACGGGGAATCGAACCACCAACCCTCAGATTAGAGTCTGACCTAGAAAAAAGTGAGACACTCTAACCACTCCACCACAAAAAACGCCACAGTTCAAGACTTTTCAAGACTTTCCAGGCCCCGTACGGACCCTGAGCACTGTCAGTCGCACAGCCAACCAGGTCACACCTCCTCTATGTGCCCGTGGTCAGCAATGCTTTTTGTATGACTGTAAACATATTGAAAACTTTGGATGACGGTTAACTGTTAAAGACAACAATAGGTGCATTTATAATTATTCAATCTTATGATAATTCAACTGATGTCTATCAGAATCACGTCAGTGACATTGCATTTCTTATAAGGATATTAATAGCTTGATGCTTACACATCAATCATTAGTATGTCAAAACCCCTGAAATTGGAAATATTTGTCATAAGTGATTTTCATTTATTTTTGTCATTTGTTCACTCAATCCAACTTTTGCTATACACATAAAAGTTCCAGCCCTTTGTTATTATAAATTATGCTCTCATAAAACTAGCATGATACTTAATACAATGTAGCTTAATACAATGTAATCTATCCTAAATGTACCAGAACATGCATAACATGATATTCTATGAAGTATTTAAGACTACATTTCACTCTTAATATATGAGCAATTTTCTAATATAATAAATAACATAAGTATAATTGAATACAAAATATATAATCAGGATATTGGATCATGACTTGATTTAACATAGGCTAACAAAAAACGGCCCTGATACACTTGAATAAACAAATCTAAATCCGCTATTTGGGAGGATGGTTATCCCTTTTCTTTAAACCTTCGGGGCTTGAGTCTCTTGGTGATACCTCAAGTATTTTGGAATTCAAAGTTGAGTAGCGTTTGCAGGTTACGATGTTCCTGCTTTTTGCAGACAGGCTGGGAGTTCTGACAGGAATAGAAAGGAATGGATATTATTATCATATATTACTTGGGGACTATTATGTAATGCTTCATAACTCCATCTCGGTGATATGATATAAATATATGACAAGCTAGGCGCATGAAGCAAATATGCTACGACAGTGTAAGACTAATATGAATAAGCAATGCTTAGGACCACCTCTCCCCCCTTGGTTTTTCTGTGGAATTCATATAAACTGGTCTCAATCCCTTCTCCCCCACGTTTTATAGTACTCAAGATGGAACAGGGAACCAGATTGATTACTATTTGTGTCACGCTGGTCACCAGCAGACACAATTTATAAGCACAGATTTGCCCTGAACCAGTTTCAGCAATACTGAAACTTATACCTGGGCTGGTAGTTGTTTCCGGTTTCTAGTGAATCTGATATCTATAGGTAGGCCTATTGTTTATGTTATATACACATGCTAGTCATTGTTTCCCCCGCCCCCCCCCCCCTCCCCAAGGGTGGGTTGGGAGCGGGGGGAGCGGGTCGGTATATTTTTGTGTTAAGAATGTGACTTTATTATCGCAGATGCCAAACTCTTTCTTGTTTCTATTTTTTATGTTGTAGCAACATCTTAGGTTACATCACAATGGGATCCCTCAAGGTTCAATGATGAAGAGTCCACTCCTCTTCATCATTTACATCAATGATCTGGAGAAGTCCTTAGAAGGAATCAAATTCCAACTATATGCTGATGACACCGTGATATACACAACAAGCAATAGCAGAAAAGAGAACAGAGATAAGCTAAATGAGAAACTAGTAGCTTTAGATAACTGGTGTAACTCCAACAAGATTTCGATAAACCACAAGAAGTCGAATGTCCTAGTGTTTGGCAGGGGGGAAATCAACTATGGCAATGAGGAGCCAATAATTTTGGAAGGAAAAGTTCCCTAGCCCACGACTATCCGAGGCTTGTACCTCGGGAAAACAACAGTTATCCATCATCTATACCCAGGTAAGATTCGTATAACTATACTATTTTACCTCGGTACTACGCCTCAGGCTAGTCTTAGCCTAGGGAGACTTTTACGTAAACTCATTTTTATCCCTCTTAATTTTATTTAATACATAGTTATCTTATACACATGTATACTTGTAATGTTCTCACCTATCTTGTTAACCGGTGAGTAAGCGTGTCGCTAGGCCTCTTGACTTTTCTAGTCGTTTGTTGTAATGTTTTGCAAACGATCTAGCTGTCTTCCAGCCTGCGTGTGCGTAGCGTTCCGTATTAACGCATGCGGCCTTCAGCACTATAATAGTCCATCTTGCGAGTGTGTCTCTCGAAATGGCCTTGTGTGGTTTTATAAAACTCACCAAAAGTTCTCTTAAATTTCTAATTCCTTTTGTCTTGGATCTATAAGCCCGAATGGCTAACACAACACAAAGTTGTCGGTCATCCGGGTAACTGTTTAAATGTACTGTGGACAATGGGTCCCCTGTGCGGTTTGATTTTAATAACTGTTGTAAATCAAAGGTCGCCTCCTTGCGATCTATTTCTAAACCATCTAGGGACAAGGCTACAATGGTTTGTCCCCTGTGTCCAGTGACTAACAGCAAAAGAACTGCTACCTTAAAACCTAGCTGTTTTATATCTAAATGATAATTACTAGGCCATGATTTTAGTAATTTAAAAACTACTGATACATCCCAAAATCTATCATATTTTGGTTTTGGCAGATTCCTCTCATACACTGATTTCATAAACCAGTGAATAACTTGGTGTTTACCAACTGTCTCTCCATCTATTCTTGGGAGTATAATCGACAAAGCACATCTTGCAGCGTTAATCGCTCCAAAACCTAATCCATCATCCTCTAGCATCCGTAAAAATCTAACTACTTGTGCAATAGTAGGCTTTAAGGGTTTCACTTTCATAATTAAACAATTCGGCCATTTCTTCAAATAACTTGAATATAATTTAACCATTCCTTTTCTCCAAGCATGTGACATTAATCTCTGTTGAGTCACCTTATCTAACCCAAACTGTTGTAAATAGTTTTTCAGAACAGGAATGCCAGGAGAGGTGTTGTTGACACGTCTCCGTGGATTGTGAGCGGGCCTTGATGTTGTAGATTCCCCTGTGCTCTTGGGAATCTGATAGAGTCTTTCACTCCTAACGCTACTGCTGCCCACCACGGCTGTGTGTCCCAATCAGGCAGGATCAGAATTGCATGTGTTCGATCCATTCTGATCTTCCTGGCCACTCTGCTGATAATGCTGTACGGAGGGAAAATGTAATAAAAAATATTTTCCCAAATTAAAGAGAAGGCATCCACTTGCCAAGCATTAGCCTCTGGATGCCATGAAACATATTTATGTAATTTGTTATTCTTTCTTGATGCAAACAAATCAACTTGTGGCATTCCCCATGTCTGACAAATTTCTTCAAAAATATTGTCATTCAATGACCACTCAAAATGATCATGCAGATGTCTACTTTTCCTGTCTGCTAACGTATTCTGACTACCTGTATATGAGCTACAGTAAGCCAAACTTTCTTCTGTTGAGCCCAATTCCAAATCAATTTTGCTATTCTATTACACAGTTTGGACTTTGTCCCACCCATGTTCCGAATATATGCCACTGCAGTTGTATTGTCTGTCAGAATTCTGACATGCAATTTTGGTATGCGGATTAAACTGCATAAACCTAAATAAACTGCTCTAAGCTCTAGAACATTAATATGATCTGAAATTTCTTCCTCTAGCCATCGGCCCCCCGTTGCGATACTGTCACTGTGGGCACCCCATCCTTCTAGAGAAGCGTCTGTTGTAACTACCGTATTAGGTTCTCCCATACATATAGGATTCGGAGAGGAATTAATATGTTGAAGCCACCATCTAATATCTTCTAGGCCTTCTGGAGAAATAGACATTTTCCTTTCAAAATTCCCTCCAGTTCGGGCTAATGCTAAGTTCTTATCTATTTCTAGTGACTTAATGTGAGCTTTGCCATATAAAATGGCTGGGGCATAGGCTATCATAATGCCTATCAGCACCGTGACCTGCCTAATCTTTGGCCTCATTAATCGTAACAAGTTTAGCGCAGTATCTTTAAACTTGTCTATTTTCTCTTGTGTTAGCGCCAGTCATTTGTTCTGTGTTTAACAGAAATCCTAGGCATTTTAATTCTTTAGTTGGATTAAAGACTGACTTCTGGTCATGAATGTAGAATCCTAATCTGGTAAATGTTGCACATAAATCATTTACTGCACTTTGACAAGCTGTCTTTGACTCCGCTAGCATAAATGAATCATCAATATACGGGAACATAAGATGTCCTTTACGCGCCATGAATGAGAAAATTGGTTTTAGCACTTTAGTAAACAAGCGAGGGGCACAAGCTAAACCATTGGGCAAACAAATGAATTCATATAGTTGTTCATTCCAAATAAATCTTTAAAACTTTCCATCTGCTTCATAAATTGGAATTGTGTAATATGCATCTCTCAGATCCACGCTCGCCAGCCATGCACCCTTTGTAATCAAATCTCTTGCCGTTTCTAGTGAAAACATCTTAAAATGTTTATATTCAACCAATTTGTTGAGTCTTGTTAAGTCCAAAATCATTCGAACCTCTCCATTGGGTTTAGGTCGAGAAAAAATATTTGAAATAAATTCTCCAGTCTCATAGTTCACCTTTTGAATTATGGCTTTCTGATAAAAAAGCCCCACCTGTTTATCTAGTGCCTCTCTCATTCTCGTCAAACCGATATGGAAAAGGAATTGTTTCCTGTACCAGCAAAGAAGTAAATGCAATGCGAATCCCATCGACAATACTTTTTAACAGTCAAGTTATCAGTAATTAAGTTCCATTCTTGAATACAATTTTTAACATTTCCAGCTGTAAAATTGCTTACAGGCGTTATGGCGGCCGTTAAGGTTTGCGTAGCAACCTCTACTTGTTCCCTGGTCTGGGGAACGGCTTGCTGGGAGTGTACTCCCTCTTGAATGGTTGGTTTCCGTTGTTCCAGCCGAATGACTGGCGTTGACCCCGACCTCTGGGCTGGAAGCTGTAGGTCGGTCCTGACCTTCCTCCTCTGGCGAGTTGCCGGCTGCGAAAATCCGCATGGGTTTTTCTGTAGCGGGTGTTGGCCTCCATGGGTTTCTTTTTGGAATCCATGTCCTTCCCACACTTAACCCCAGTTTCTACCTCTTTAATGAGATACTGGAGCTGACCACCAACATTTTGGTTTTGTCGAGCGGCTTTCCTTTGATTGGCTTAAGAAAAGAGTATACTCCTTTGCATCATTGTCAACAATCTTCTTGGACCTGGCTACTTCCTTACCAGCGTCCGTACAGACAGCTTTGAAAACATTTTCAAAGCGCCTGTACATGATGAAATTACTTGCTGCTGTCAGCATTGCCAGCCCCTTGTCCATGGTCCTGGCCAACGAAGAGAATTTATTCTCTGTTTGCATGCGATTGGCCACTTGCGCAATCGCTGTCAAGGTCCCAAGGACCGCCTTGTGAATCGTATGGAGAACAGTCTCAAACTTTCTCCTATCGTCATTCAGATGAACCTCTCTGTCCATCTCTTTCACGACCGAGTCGGGGATGCCCTTAATCCCCGTGAGCTGTTCTCCCAGCTTCGTGATGACCTCAGTGGGCTTAAAGGTATTAAAATGTCCTTTTATGGTCTCCCGCATCATAGTTGTTGTAAGGACTTTCTTGGCCTTTTCTGTTGCGTACTTCTTGCACATTTTTCCGCCGATCTTGGCGAACAGACCTGCCCATTCAGTTTCTGAATCCGAGACTGTGGAAGACGAATCAGATGACGAATCCGAAGAAGAATCCTTCTTCTTCTTCGTCTTCCTCTTCTTGGTCTTTTTCTTGACCACTTTCTTCCGCGCTTTAGTGAACTCGTCTCCTGACGAGCTCACTGCCTTCTTGGCCTTCTTCTTTTTGCTGACCCGAGGAGTCGGGTCGGGCGAAGAGTCCCAATCAGGAGATAAATCATCATCCCTTGACACATCTTCCCAATCCGAATCCTCCTCAATGGGAGCTGGCCTTTTCTTTGACCGAGTGTTGGTTGGATTCAAACGTTGTAATTTAAACTCCAACAAGCTGTCCATGCGCGCCTCCCAGTCCGGTGGTACAACGGTTAGTACCTCCGGCTCACTTCCGCCATCCGGGTCGGACATGATGTGTGCGCAGGCCTGAGGGGACGGAGGAACCGTCAACATCTGTGACGAGTCGGAGTCGTCAGCCGGGCGGCCCTCTGCGGCGGCTGGTGCCACCATCTTACTGCGCTTCGTAGCCATCGGAAGTCTGTAAAAATCAAAAGAAAGTGACTATAAACCGAGGAACATTGACTAAATGCCACCAAAAGTAATGCCAACAACAAATGCACATCTAGTGGTGCTAGAAAACATATTTACACCGTTTCTACACAGGCGTTTAAAAGCTAAAGTGTAATGTCGTAGGTTAATGGTATCGAAACCAAAACCAAACGAGGGATAGGGACCAGTTTATCGGTAGCCTTCCACACTCTCTGTTCCATACACTTCCCCCTGCGGCTACTGCGCCAGCAAGATGGAGAAAATGCTACGAAACTCGGAGGTACGCCTCAAAAAATGGGGAGTCTATAAAAGAAGCACAGGATAATTTCCAACTCGAATCCATAAAAGAAACCGCGGAAAAATCCCCAACGTGATGTGGCTCCAGCCAACATCGCTCTCCGTTCAGCAATGGGCGGCAAAAAACATGTGATGAGGCTCTAGCCAACATCGCTCTCTGTTCGGCAATGGGCAGCTTGTAGAACAATGGAAAATGGCGCTTTATTCTATGGATGTTCTACGAATTGTAAAACACCCATAAAATAACAAAACTACACCTGCAAAGCTTAAATTAGCTTCAAAATGTGCAGTGATGTATCATAACAATACTGTGTCAATTCTCCATAAATACTTAGTTATAATGTTGTAGTAGGTTCAAAACTGTCGGAGCAACTCAACGAATGTCCTCCCGTCGTGAGCTGATTATGCTAATTGCTGGACCCAGATGTGCTTCCTTCTCCCTAGGCCAAGACTAGCCTGAGGCGTAGTACCGAGGTAAAATAATATATATATAGAGAGATAATATATATTATATGTGTGATGTATAAGGATGCTATACATGTGATGTATAAGATTATACTTGAATAAATACATATATATTATTTGAACCCAATAACCATGTAATCTAACTGTATCCCCTTTCATCTGGCTCCACTACCTATAAATAAACAAATGTGCTTGTGTTGACAAATGCTACATGTTTTGAAGACCAAATCAGACTTATAACAGCATCAACAGATACAAATACGTAGGTACATTGTTACCAGATAATTAGGGTCAAACTAAAAGATTAGCTTATCCAATGATGTTCTGTAATTCATGGCAACCAGCCAACAATTAACTGTAACCAGGATAAGGTGGGCAGACCAGTGTAGAAACCCTGGAAACCAATACCATGCCGCTGAATAGCACAATCACCACTCAATATAAATCATGCATTCACAAGGGATTAATTGTGCTAGTTCATTAACAATTTGTCATTTTTACTGCAAGAGGGAGACTTACGGTAATTGGCCCGTACTAATCACGTTGGCGGGGCTGGAGTTCATACGGACCCAAGAATCTTGCTTCTTTATGACCATTAAACTTTTATTGGATACTGGACCACACTTGAACGCACCATATGAAACAGGTATCAGAAATCTGTCAGCTCATTGAGTGCATCAATATGGGTCTAGAAATAAGGCCTATATTTTCAGTTCAGTTTGTTATTCATGATGAGATCAATAAATCAATAGTGTACAGTGTCGTATTGTATGCTATTGTAATTTTACATACTACTTGTGTTCACAGTGTAAAATAGGGCCCGTTATCCAAAGAATTGAGTTTGTTATTCATAAAGGAACCAATGTTGTGTGTCATATGGAAAGCTATGGTAAATTTAGTTATCAGTTGTAGTCATGGTGAGGAATTGTTGGGCCTATTGTTGAAAGAGTTCAGTTTGTTAATCATAAAGGGACCAATAATGTTTCACGTCATATTGAAATAGCGAATGGTAGACAGGAAGTGTGAACACTTATTTGTCTCTTATTTTTGCTTGAGTGCAAGTAAATATGCAACGCAAGGAATAATTAGTAGCATGTGGTGAATAAGGGGTCGAAGCTATAGTAAATTTAGTTATCAGTTGTAGTCATGCTGAGGAATTGGGGCAATTGTTTGAAAGAGTTCAGGTTGTGTTATTCATATAGGGACCAATAATATTTAGAGTTACAGTTCATATATAACTGTATTTGCTGTCAAATAACAACTACTTAATGGGTATTCATAATACGGTGGGATGAAACAATGACTATACAACTAGATGCACGGTGACAAATAATTGTACACAATATTGTGACTTTGCAAATGTATTCATTAGTTGTAATGTGTGAGGCGCTTCTGTGAGTGGTTATTTTAGATTTGAATGTTTTGCCTGGTCTGACATTTCTGGGCTGCTAGCTGCATGTGAACGGCTTGCCATAACAAGATACCTTAATTATCTGTGACACTTGTCACAGACAATCAGGGATGAAAGTGGTCTCCGGCAAAAATACACGGAAATCAAATCGAGATCAATCCACCGACTGAGAATTTCAGCGATAACGCATATTTTCCTCCATAAGATTAGCATTGTCAGGGAATCGCGGAAAATTGCCGGAAGTGAGGTTTCAACTGTCCTTTTTGTGACTGTTATTGCCCATCCAAATAATTTCTTGTTTGGGTTTCATGTTCTAGAACAATCTAAGGCCATATAAGAACAGGATTTGAAGTAACCAATTTTTGTCATATAGCATTGACTGTTTGGCATTTTGTTTAACGTTATTCGGTACAAATAAAAATTCGCGGAAATCCGCAAAATTGCTGAGATCTTTCATCCTTGGACAATACAGTAACCGGCTGTACATTTTGGTATGGTTAAGTCCTGGTTTTTTTTAAAGATCAATATTTATTTTACATTTTTGAGGCACTGGTCTTCCGTTCATATCCTTGACTGAAGCATACTAGCTGTTGATCGAGGCTCATATGAATGATAGAAGAAATAGGCAGGGAAATTCAAATTAATCAATAAATGCAAATTAATTAATCGGTTAGTGGTTTAACAGTGACAGCTCAGTTTACTTCTGTCAACAGTGAATAATGAGTTGTTACAAAACAAGAACCGGTTCCGTACCTTTAGCTTCGCTTTCCTATAATCTGCTTCCCCTGAATTGGTGTTTTGCTCCTGTCAGGAAATCGACAAAAATATTACTCAAGGCTTAGTAGTGCGGTTTGAGAAGAACAAACTCATCGAAAGTGTGTACAGTGACTAAATGGGTATATTAGGAAGAAATTCCATAAATACAGTTAGCATTCTTTCCACTTATTAAAAGTACACACTGTAAAATATTTCGGAGTTAGGGGGTAGCTGAATACATTTTTAGAAAGAATACTTGTACACACATATAATGATATTAAGGTAATAAATATTATTGATGTGGTTGCAAATGTAATAATGGTACTATTGCACAGAAATGGGGTTTCGATGTGATAGCTAGCTACCTTATAAATTACTCTGCAAACAAATGGGTGCCAGATACAAGAAAGCTAGGTCACCTGGCCAATGACCAGATATAAATATGGGTGCAGATTAGATGTACTTTCACACTTGCTGTCCAGACTCCACCTCGTCCACACCTCCTCTATCGCCTCTCTGCCGCGCCGTGCTCCTCCTTGATAGATGTCTAAAAAGAGTTCCTGCAGGGGGAGCCAGTCAGCATTTCACTTTCTACCTCTTACTCCATCCGTGTCTCCATCTCACCGACTGGTCACCACAAGATAAGGAGGCATGGCCCTTTGACTCAACTCTCCTCATTTCTCTTTCCTCTATACTAGCCTTTTTTTTTGTCTCCCAGGCTTACTCCCCTGATCAAGGGAGTTGCTTGCTTGGGTGGGGCCCTTTTCCTTTTTTGCTGTCTCGCTTTCTTCTTGCTGTAGATCCCACCTTTCACCCTCCCTTCCTCCTAACCCATTGGCGACTGGACATGAGTGCGCAGCTACAATCGGACCGGAGTGACCCGTTACTGCTCCAATGACTTGTCGCTATTGTTGTAAAGAACCCCCTCCCCTGCTTCTACAACTGTACCCTCTGAAGTTCACTCTTCTTTCAAAAAATGGACCGATTTATCAGGTTGTTTTCTATTGCTGCAGTCCTGCAGCCTGTAACCGTCAAGGTTACAAACTACCCACAAAGTCAAGATGTGCTTTCACTTGCTGTCCATACTCCACCGCGTCCATACTTCTTTTATCTCCATTCAACTGCCGGTCTCCTCTCCTGGATATATCTAAAGAAAATACTGCAAGGGGAGGTCGGCCAGCTTTTCACTTCCTACCACCTTACTCCGTTTGTGTCTCCAGCCCGCCGGCTGGTCACCACACAGCAAGGAGGCATGGCTCTTGGACTCCAACTCTCCTCACTTCTCTTTCCTCATTCCTACCCATTCTTTATTTTCTCTCAGGCTTACTTCTCCTGATCAAAGGATTTGTTTGCTTGCGTGGGGCCCTTTTCCTTTTCACTGCTTCACTGTGCTCTTTTACTACGGATCCCCTTTTCTCCCTTCCTAAGTCTCCAACCCTTCGGTGCTCGGACTCAAGTGCTCTGACAGTGTTATACTGAAGTTTATACTTCATCCAAAATCGGACCGATTTATCGGTGCCGATTCAATGCTATAGTTTTTCAGCATGTAACCGAACAGGTTACAATCAACCCAAATCAGTCAGATGTGCCTTCTCTCCCACCACCACCAGCCAGTCCAGACCTGTGAAACAGGTACTTGTGTCTGTTTATCTGTAATTTCACCTGAAGAGGTGAGTGCAACTGATTAATTTAGAAACCCTGAATAATTCTTAATGTATCAATCTTCTGCCACCAGAAAATGAATCTGTGAGAAGTTCTATGGAGTCACACAGATCTTATAATCAATCAAAATTTGAACTAATACCACTTGGGAACTTGCATAGCTTACCGCTTGCAATTGTTAAATATAAGCTACTACAATGAAACATACTATAGTTACTACAATGAATTTGTTTGTTTGTTGTTGTTTTACTTCCTAGCAACATCTAAGGTCATATCAGGACCGGTACCGACTTGTGACAGTGTGCACTCCTGGTGGCTTTATAGTGCTGTCCCACTGGGAAACCAGGCCGCCGGCACCATGACCTGGTATCCCACTCAGTCACATTATCCTGACACTGAGCACACCAGTCCTTGCCCTATCCTAATAATGCCGAGCGCCTGGCTAGGAAGCGACAAGTATCAATTTTAAAGTCATTGGTTTGACTCGACCAGGACTCGAACCCATGACCCCACGATCTACCAGCATGGGAGACGGACGCTCTAACTCATTCGGCCATCCCGTCTGGTCTACTACAATGAAACATACTATTCTTTTGTGAATATAACTAGTACCTAAATAGCTTCATTCAGTAATAAAAAAACATATATTTAAGCCGGAAAAAAGATGTGGACATACATCATGTGACACAGATATATATTTCCTAACAGAATTCTAACACAATAAAAAAAGAATTACAAGCGCTAATACCTTTATCTTTCTATGTATAATTGGTTATCCTGGTAGACTAAAGCCCATTCACACATACCCGATAAACCGGCTTAACTAAATCAAATTAACTAGTCCAGCTTAGAATGTCTGTGAATGTGGCGCTAAATCGATTTAGCATTAAGTCAACTCAACTAGTTCGCTTCCTGTATACCAGTTTGTGAGGTTGATTAGTTGAACCAATTTAGCCTAAGTCGGCTCAAGTTGTGCATGTGAATGCAGCGTTATATCGGTTTAGTTAGTCAGATTTAACTAAATTGATTTAATGATGTACATGTTAACACAGCTTAAGGCTAAACTGAAGTTAATAGATGTATATTATGATGCCCTGTTCTAGCCTTCAAAGTGTCTTGTGGCTGGCTTTGCTCACATATTTCTTAGGCGTTCAACTACTCACGGCCCCTTGCCGACTTCTCTGGATGTTATGCACCAGTGTCATCTCAAAATCCCGAACATTCTCGTTTTGCAGCTTGGAGGTTTTCTCAGCCAACACTTTCAACTGGAAGCAATTCAAAAGTTTCTTTATTAGTGTTGATCATCTACATAGTTTAACGATGCAAAATTCGATGAAAACATCACATTTTCTAAATCCAAAACATTTACCAAGATTCGATCCTATATACCTAACAAACATTTACCAAGATTTGATCCTAGATACCTAACTTAGAGTCTGGGGCATTCATTGGCCCATAATTTCGAATTGTGGTTGATTCGGTGGAGGAAGCTTGAGACGCTCAGATTACCAAGTGGCGCATGCGCGCTCTGCCCCGCCTCCTCCTACACCTCCTGACCTGCATTCGGACTTGGATTTCAAAGCGTATTGTTTTACACCGGCACTCCCGCTTCCACCCAAGTACACCCATGTCACAAAGCTATATAAAATATTTTAAAAGTCACTCACATCAAAAAGCAACATGCAACGGACACACTGCGCGATACATCCCAGAGGCCGACCGGCGAAGCGCGCCACAAAGAGGACAACAGCAGCGACCAAAGCCGACCCGAGCGACTTGTTCACATCGCAAGATGGAGGGATGAACCCCGCGCCAGCGCCGCCTCCCAGACAATCCGCCTGCACAAAGAAGCTGTCGGCAAAAGCTAAGCAAGCCAAGGGGATGATAAAGATGCAGGCATCCATCGGCGCCATCGAGAAGCCTTGGGTTGCGCTGAAGATCCACGCCGCCCAGCAGCGGAAGGAAATGGCAGCACAGAGCAAGGTGCTCATGAAAGCCACCACCACCCTGGCTGCTGCCAGCATCAACGTATGCCACCGCAAAGCCACCCATTCGCCGTACACGCCATGCCCGCCACCGACGCGGTGCCGGCCCATATCAGCAGACCAACAGTGCCCCCACCGCACCAGAATGCTGTCGCCAACATCTCCAATGGTGATATCATGTAGAGGTCGCACCAGCTCACAAGCAAGCTGTGACGTCCGACACGGAAGCTGAGCGAGCCCTCGCTGTTCCCCTCACCACAACACTGAAGTGAGCGCCAATACAGGACAGACTTGGTCGGGCGGGGGGATGAAAGCAAATCTATTAAAAAGGGGGAGGCGACCCGAGAGGACCTCGAGTACCAGTGTGGCTTTCCGGCAAGCTCCCAGGAAGCCCAAGACAACTGTACCCTTTTATGGCCAGACGTTAGACGATACTCCGAGGAAATCTTCACCAGGATTGCAGACAGACGCCTCCCCGACGGCTGGAAGGATACGGCTGCCATAAATGCCATACAAATCGAGATCATCACAATGGTGGGACACACCTGTTTCGCCTCCATGACCTTGGTCTACCACCAGCACGGCAAGCAGCAGCAGCAAAAAGCAAGGCCCGACCCCCGCAACCACTACGACAAGGCAGCGATGGGCACGCCCTGCCAGGCCTGGAACAAAGACCCTCGATCGTGCGACAAGGCGGCGAAGGGAGAGTCCCACGGCTCTGGCCCCCAGAAGCTCACCCACGCGTGCCAGTACAGACACCTCCCCAACCTGTCCCCTGGTTGGGCTACCCTGACAGCCTGCGGCCTCACCACCACCCACACACTGTTTGTTGATGTTCTGGGGAAGCCCCGGAAATCCCCGCGAATGACGTCACACCCACAGCCGGATCCCGGCGACATAGCCGGGGCCCGTACACACATAGCCGACGCGCCAGAAGAAGAGTGACAACACCAGCCCCATGACATCACAGCCCGTGTTGCAGCTGGTTCCTGGCCAACCCAACCGCCACCAGCTGCCACACCACCTGGAATATAAAGAATAACACTGATCGCGGAGGCCCCGCCCCCACACATGCCTACCTACGGGAGCTTTGTCAAGCACGCCGGAAACAACCGCGACGCCTCCACCCCGAAGGTGGCAAGCCCCATAGCCCCCTGTCTGGTCTGTGACATGACCGTGGCGGCCCAGCATGGTAGCCCCGGAGCCTCCGACGAGTGAGCCGGTCGAGCAGGTCATCGACCACACGTTGCAGGATTCTATGGCGGTGCCCCCCCACTGCGGCCCGTCCCCTGTCGAATATAAGGGCACCCTCGACAGCTTTTGGCCCTTCTTGTTGGGCCTTCGAAGCCCTCCGCAAGACCTGTGCCACGCTTAGGCTGGCCCTCGCTCCAGACAAGTGCTGCCCCCCAAACGTGAAACTGGTCTGGCTGGGGATAGAGCTCGACACGGAGGGACTCCTTCACCGCATCCCAGACACGGAGGGACTGCTTCTCCGCATCCCAGACCAGAAGCTTGAGGAGGTCGTCAGCGACTGCGAGCGCTGGGTTGGACGTCTGATCCTCACCAGGAAGGCCCTCCAGCGGCTCCTGGGCCGCCTCGCCCACATTAGCACCTGTGTCCCATCGGCTAGGAAGTTTATGTGTCGCATCCTCCGCAGCCTGTGGGTCGTCCCGCCAGCGGCCTCGCCAACGTGGACCTCGACCTCAGGCGCAATGTCTGTTGGTTCCGAGACTTTGCGGCCAGAGGAAACGGTGTCAGCCTCGTCCCGCCCCTGACGCGCCCCTGCTGGGTCATCGAGTGTGACTCCTGCCGTACCGGCGGGGGCGCGTTCTCCTGGGGCCGGTGCTTTTTGGAGGCCTACAACGAGGAGACGGTCGCCGCATACCCAACTATACACGAGCTCGAGGCGGTGAACCTCGTCCTCACGGTGCAGCTCCTCAGACCGGATCTCCTCCGCACCCCAGTGCAGGCTGTCTCGCTCTTCGTCCCTGTGCTTCCCGGGTCGCTTTGTGCTTTGGGTCGGCTCTGGGGCCAACCTCCTCGGGTTCCCATCAGCTGACATTGACCAGATGGACTGAATCCCCTCATCAAACATTTAAACCTACTTATCATTGTTAACCTCTTTTGTGTATTGAATAAACCGCCCTTTCTCCCACCTCAATCTCAGACTTCCTCTGTCCGAATCAAACATGTATGCCTGTAATACTAGGGTGTTTTACTGATCCTGATCTTGAGCTAACCAATCCCGACTTTTCAGACAGGACGACTGGGTTCTTACCAATTCGGACACCGGTGGTCTAAGTGTACAGAAAAGTACATGACATGGAGAAGGAAGCGTATGTTCTAGTCATGTACAACTTTTATAATTTAATAAATGTTGACATAACATAAACCGTTGTCATGTTCCATGATAAAATGACGTGAACTACTGAGTTCCGGAGTGGGATGTCTGGTAAAGTAGTACTCTTTGTATGACCATGAAAGAATTGAAAACTATGGATGTGCCCCTTATATCCTGTGTGCTTACTCTATTGATGTACTACCGAATAGCCCACCATGTATGGCTGGTACACATTGAATAACATTGAATAACACACCAAAGCTCTCCCAACAATAATTTTAAAAATCATACATCGATGGCTATATTGACTATCCGAACTGCCATTAAAAGTGGCCATGGTCCGCCTTAGTTCTTGAGGTGTCCGATTACCTCGTGGTGGCGCTTTGCAGTGCGGCGAACTGTCTTTAACTTCTTCTCCATCTCCTTTGCGCGCTGTTCTTCAGCCTTGTGGTGCTTCGAGTCCAGCTTCCGACGCAGTATATCACGCTCCATCTCCACATCGAGGCTGGGCAAGTTGCACGGCCTGCTGATGAGCACCACTTGCGCCTTGCCCGGGGTGCCCGACTGGGTGCTCTGCAGCTCGTAGCGACATCCGCCCCGTCCGATGCACTTGAGGTCCGTGGCGGTGAGGTGCGCCTTGCGCAGCGCCACGCTCACCTGTCGCTCAGCGCACTGTCGGCCAAGTGCAAGGAAGAGGTGTTAATCAAATTAAACTGGCCCACTCAGTGGATCATCTTTTTAATAAAAATAAATATTTGACATGTAGATAGCGAAGACTTTGTGGAAGCCAAAAAGTGAGAATTGTTTGTACAGGGCAGCCATCAATTTATAAATTGTAGGAGTTCACACACGGGGATGGGAGGGTGGGAGTTGTGTGGTAGGAGACGGGTAAGATGTAGGCTGAATTCTAAGCAATTCATAGAGAGTATAATAGTCTGCACTGAACTTTCAGGCAAGGACCTCAAATATAGACAGGTAGGTGTGGGTAGGGTGAATGTATCAAGGAGACTAGGTAGTGTAAACTGTAATGGTTAGCAGGCTAGCCCTGGACTGGCAAGAAATGTGGGATCGAATCCTGATCTAGGCGCAATATTTCCCATTTCCATTACATTTACAAGACACTGGCTGTAGTGATCTAGATCCCATACAAGCTGCGTGCTGTATGGTTGATGAACCTACCCTGTGTATATATATGTATATGTTTTTTGGATTTCATAATTTCGGATAAGGGGATGTGGACCTGAATATGGGTCGTTCTCTGAAACTGAATACACATATTTGGTGGCCATGTTATGATGGACATAATTCTTTCTCTTTTGAATAGCAATTAAAATAATTACTGTTGCCTCTGTGTATTAAGATTGTCAGAAATACTATATTTATTTAATCTATGCCAGAAAATGTATTGTAGTGGTCTGCACTGACCTCTCAGGCAAGGAGCTGCATAGACAAGTAGGCGTGGGTAGTGTGTTGATATCAGGGAGCCTAGGTGGTGTAATGGTTAGCACACTGGCCCGGAATGCAAAGAGATGTGGGTTCGAGTCCCGCTCTAGGCGTAATATTTCCCATTTTCATCACCCCCATGACACTGGTTGCCGTGACCATGATCCTGTACAAGCTACGTGCTGTATAGTTGTTGAACCTGCCCTGTATATGTAAGTGTGTTACATTGCCTGGATGTATGTAATTGTAAGCATTAAAAGACTTACAATTCCAGGGGGACGAGTAGTGGTCTGCACTGACCTCTCAGGCAAGGAGCTGCATAGACAAGTAGGCGTGGGTAGTGTGTTGATATCAGGGAGCCTAGGTGGTGTAATGGTTAGCACACTGGCCCGGAATGCAAAGAGATGTGGGTTCGAGTCCCGCTCTAGGCGCAATATTTCCCATTTTCATCACCCCCATGACAGTATCAAAATGTTATCTGATTTTGTGCTGAAGTGATAATATGAAAGTGTGGAAATTTACACTTTACATAAAGATGTACTGACTGAATATGGGCAGATATCCAGTGTCCCGATATGGCGAGAGATCTCGCTAAAATATAACAAAATTACCTAAATCTCCCGGTTTTGTAATCTCCTGCCCAAAACCTTTTCATTACAACTTTTTTCTTGTAAGACATTTTGTTTGCTTAACTGTAATCAATAAAATCTTGTTTCAATGTGTTCTGTATGTGAAAATGATGTTCTGGATGTGTGTGTGTAATTTCCATATTACATCGGACATTTTAACATATTGCTTCATTTGCATGAGATCAAAATCAAAAAGTGGAATAGTTTTTTTTTCAAGTCCCACATGTAATCGTTCATATTAAAATGGATTCTGCTATTACTTGGACTATTTTCACTTTGGTTTCCATGTAACAAAGATGGTATCCAGTTTCAGAGAAGAACGTATATAATATATAGAACTTCTGCTTCAGTGTCATGAATTACCACACCCTACATAGGTGAATATATGGAATTCAAGGCTCTTTGGAGGCTTTCCAAGGCTGTTTTTGATTGGAATTCAAGAATATTTTCATTTGGATTTAGTCCAAAATCACCATTCCAAATGGCGAATTCAGACCAACTTAGATCAGTGGGGACAGTTTAATGAAATTCAAGGTTTTTCAAGACTAATTACCCAAAATAGGTTAAATTCAAGGTGTTTCAAGGCTTTGAGATGGGGCAAATGAAGTTCAAGACTTTTCAAGACTTTGCAGGCCGATACAAACCCTGCCTAAAGCTATTAAGTTACCTCCAAATTGTGCAATTGGGCTTTGGCAGCGACATTCTTTATCTTTTCAGTGCGGCGCTTCGCACACGCTGTCAGCTTTCGCTCGAGCGATAGCCTATCACGTTTCATCTTGTCCAGCTCCGATAAGGAGGCCGTCCAAGACCTACTTAGATTATGCGGCATGTCTCCAGTGGCTCTTGAAGTGGGCTCTTTCAGGAGTGCTACTTTCCTAGAGTCAAAGCATGAGTTGCGCATCCGCGGCCCGGTGAACTTGGACGACCTGTCACCGTGGCATTTTGAGTGTGGATGCCACATGTCAACCAGGGACCAGGAGACCCCTGTGGCCTTGACCTTGCTGTCTAATGACATGGCGAGCTTGGCGTTCAGCAGTTCCGGTGGCGGGTGTTCCAAGGCGTCCTGAAGCTCCCGAAGGATATCGATGCGCTTCGGTGGTGATTTTGGAGTAAAAGTGTTAGCTTGTCTGAGGTTTGCTGAGGAAAAGGTCATGGAGAAAGAAAGAACAGCTGTAGTGTGTGGGCCATGGTGCCAGGTGGCTTGAGCTCCCAGAGGAGCAACATTAAAAAGTTTGTTTGTTGTTGTTTTACGTCCTAGCAACATCTAAGGTCATATCAGGACGATGTCATGACTGCGCGCGATCAGAAGTCATCCTGATATGACCTGAGATGTTGCTAGAACTTAAAGCCCAAACATATAAACAAAGCAAGGTCGGCAGCATAGGCCATATTCACGGCGAGAAATGTTTGTTTTTTGTTCAAACCATCGCTTTTACATGTAAAGGCAGACAATCAATTATGTGCCAATAGACACTCATTAAATTAGAAAGCTCACAATCATATATTTGTGGTCAAGGGAAACAAATTCCCATAGAAAAAGAAAAGTTTTTATTAATAATTGATAGAATTTATTTAGTAAACTATATGAGGTGGTACAGTCCAGCTGCCCTCAAAAAGGCTAAAATGTTTTCCTGTTTTACCTTAGTAAAAAGGTCATGCATACTGTCTGCAGTGAAGAGCTGTTGGTGCAGGGCCAAAAAATCAACACAACTTAGTAAAATGTGTTTGAGTGTCACCGGGGACTGACACCCAATACATTCAGGGGGAGGTTCCCCCTTGAGCAGAAAAGCATGTGTAAGCTACGAGTGGCCAATACGGCAGCGGCTAAAGACCACTTGGTCCCGCCGACCTCCCGCATGAGTCTGTGGTGGCTTTCCCACAGATGGTTCAATTTCTTTAAGTTTATTAATGTTTTCATCCCACCCATGTTGCCATTTGGATTTTATGTGGGTGGCTATTAGTGGTTTCAGATCAGAGTGAGGGATCAGACACGGTTCAAGATCACAATTCAGGGCCTTCTTCGCAGCCCGATCAGCTCATTCGTTTCCTTGTATGCCGGCATGGCCATGCACCTGGATGTCATACCCAGGTGGATGTCATACCCATCTGTTGTCAGTTGGTTCATTTTATAAATGACCGTTGCTAGAATAGGGTGATTCGTTTTCAGTCCAGCAACAGCCAGGAGGCAAGAGAACAAATCACTGTATATAACATAGTTAGTGTGGTTGTATACCTCAATACACTCCAACGCGAGAAGGAGTGCTCGGGCTTCTGCAGTGAAAATCGAGTTCTGATCGGGCAAACGTACAGCAAAGTTTTCCCTTGGCAGACTGCCGCAGCAGCTACCCGGCTTTGGTCTTTCGAACCATCAGTGTATATGGAGAGGTGGTCTACAAACTGGCCTTGAATCTCTGCATGCAGTCCTTGGTACTCGAGTGGATGTGTCCCAGACTTCCTCAGTTCCGTGAGTCGGAGGATAACCGATGGCTTTCTCAACGACCACGGGGGATGTTCTGGGACTTTGGCATCCTCCAACACGTCCAAATCCACTCCCAAGTCCTCCAAATGAGGTTTCATTCCTAGCCACAGTGGCTGGGTGTAATTCGGCCTGGCTTCATACCTGGATTCGTCATGTTGCTCGAATAGACAATTGTGTGCAGGATTCAATGCATTAGTTTTTATCTTGACTACATATTGCATGGCCAGTTTGATTCTCCTGTTGTTAAGTGATCTTTCATTGGCTTCGACGTAAAGGCTCTGAACCGGTGAGGTGTGGAAGGCCCCAAGGGCCAGGCGCAGTCCCTGGTGGTGGATCGTGTCTAGCAGCCCAATATATGATTTCCTGGCGGAACCGTATACTATGCTGCCGTAATCCACTCGTGACCAAACCAAGGCTCTTTACACGGAGAGCAGAACATCTCTGTCCCCTCCCCACTCTGAGCTGGACAGCACCCTCAGAATATCTAGCGCTTTCAGGCATCTTGTTTTCAGGTACTTTGTGGCACAAAAGACAGTTTTGCGTCAAGAATGAGGCCCAGAAATTTGGTTTTCTCAACGACTTTAATGGGATCTCCATCCAGGGTCAGCTCCGGTTCCGCATGCATTCTACGCAGCAGGCAGAAGTGCATGCAGACTGTTTTGGTCTTGGAAAATTTGAAACCGTTCAGAACTGACCATCGATGGATCCCATTTATGCTTGGTTGTAGCTGTCTCTCTATGACATTCATGTTAGCACTGCTGTAATATAAAACAAAGTCGTCCACGAAAAGACTACAGGAGACCCCCCGCTTTACAGCAGCAGCAATACCATTGGCCTTGACCCCGAAAAGGGTCACGGCCAGTATGCTGCCTTGAGGTACTCCTAGTTCCTGTGAGGTGTAGGCTGGAATAGGTAGTCTTGACAGGGACGCGGAAATGCCTGAAGGCTAGAAAGTTCCTGATGAAAATTGGCAGGTGGCCACGAAGGCCAATCGCATGAAGGTCCTCCATGATGCCATGCTGCCACGCTGTGTCATAGGCTTTTTCGAGGTTGAAAAAGACAGCCACAACGTGCTCCTTCTTAAGGAAAGCATCTCTTATGAAAGTCTCCATGCGCGCCAAATGGTCGAGGGTGCTGCGCCTCCGTCTGAAGCCACATTGAAGGTTGGACAGGTGGTGTCCTGACTCCAGTAGCCAGACGAGGCGGTTGTTTACCATGCGCTCCATGGTTTTACAGATGCAGATTGTGAGGGCTATGGGACGATAGTTGTTGGCTTCACTCTGGTCTTTACCAGGTTTGGGAATTGGTATTACTGTCGCCTCACGCTAAGAGGCGGGGATGACACCCGACTCCCAGATGTTGTTGAAGAGTTGAAGCAACAGTCTCAGGGCATGTTCAGGGAGATGTTTCAAAAATTGATAATGAATTCCATCAGGTCCAACTGCTGTGTCATGCGAGCTTTCCAAAGAACACCTCAACTCACCCATACTGAATGGGGAGTTGTAGTGCTCCTCGCCATCGGAGGAAAAGTCCAAGAGCTTTCGCTCTTGGTGTTCCTTGACGGCCCGAAAGCCCGGGAGGCAGTTTTCCAAAGACGAGTTTCCAGCAAAGGTGCGAGCAAATTCTTCACTTATTTTGTCGAGTGATGTGAGAATGGTGCCAATGTGTTTCAAGTGCTGGACTACAGAAGAATCACCTCCCCTTTGTTTGATTCTCCTGATCATTGTCCACACTTTGCCCAACGGCGTGTGCATGGTGATGCTAGAAACAAATTGTCTCCAACACTGCCTCCGCGCTTCGTTGATTGTTCTGGGAGCTCGAGCGCGCAGAATTCTAAAGAGCGCCAGATTTTCAGCAAGCAGTCGGTCTCCTGTGGAATTTACGCTGAGCTTTCTTTCGTTCCTTAATAGCCCTCCTACAGCCGTCATCTAACCATGGAGGGGTCAAACGCTTGGGAGTTGCCGAGGTCTTCGGAACAGTTTTCTCTGCGATCTATCTCAGCATCTCAGTGAAGGCATCAATGTCACTGATGTCTGGAGTGAACTCCTCGCTACATAGGGTCCGGAAGGTGGGCCAGTCGGCTTTACAAAGCCGCCAGCTCCTCTCTCGCTCTATGGGAGATTCCCCCCCCCCCCGCAATTAAGAATAATTGGGAAGTGGTCGCTCCCGCAGAGGTCATCCCAGACCCTCGACGAAAAGTCCAGCGCCAGTTCTGGTTCTACAATGCTGAGATCGATGGCAGAGTATGTTCCGGGATGCAAATATGTATATGAACCATCGTTCAATACACACAGAGCAAGGTCCTCAATTCTCTTGCCTTTAGCATTCCTATTATCCCCCCCGTCACCCATAAGTAAATATGGGGATGGTAACTGGTCCATAAGGGCGTCCAGTTCTTGTAAAGTGAGAACGGAGCTCGGAGGAATGTAAATGGAAGAGAGAGTTACAGTCTTATGCAGCGTCAGACAAACCGCTACAGCCTGTAGTGTCGTGTCTAACGCCACTGGCGTACATACGACATCACATCTGACCAAGATGGAGGAGCCGCCAGCAGCTCGGTCTCCATCTGGTGCGTGCTTGTTATGAATGGTGTA
Source organism: Branchipolynoe longqiensis (assembly GCA_030323885.1). Classification (NCBI taxonomy): domain Eukaryota; kingdom Metazoa; phylum Annelida; class Polychaeta; order Phyllodocida; family Polynoidae; genus Branchipolynoe; species Branchipolynoe longqiensis. The sequence goes on from CM059188.1 coordinate 21,755,436, forward strand.
GCCTTTAAGACTACAACTCTCAGAAGCTTTTATATAAGTTTCTTTTAGGCAAACAGCGAGTGGATTGAGGTTGCAACAAAGAAGAAAACTCTTAGATTTTGCTCCTAAAACCTCGACAGTTGAATAAGAGATGCACCTGTCACTGTCATTTTGGAGCTGTGACAGGTGTTCTCCCCCTCGCCTTTGGTTTGAGTTAGAGACTTCGACTGCGTGTTTCCACAGTCTCAGGCATCTCAATATCAGCCAGCGCCCGATATCTATTTGACGTTAAGTTTTTGGAGATCGATGAACCTTCGGAACTCGGTCTGACAAATTGTTCTTCTTCTTTTTGGGCATCGCCGGCTCGGCCAGCGTCTGCACCGCAATACTATTATTACTATTATTACTTTTGGTCGAAACCGGCGTCGGATTTGGGACTGGGGTGAAGGCAGTGGGCTTCCCTCCAGTCAACCACGTCAGTTCAGTCTGGCATTCAATTGTCCTGTTGGAGGCTTTGGCTGCCACAGCATAGCTCTTGATGGTTGGCGAGGGAGTATTCGCCTCAGCCAGCCTGCGAGCTTCTGGGTAGCTTAGCCGCTTCTCAGTCTTGATCTGCTGAATTAGCTTTTCTTTTTTTCAGACAGGACAGTCTTTAGATATGGCCATATGGTCGCCCAGGCAATTGGAACATTTTGCCTGGTTTTGACAACTGGTGTTGTCATCACCTTTTTGACCGCACTTAAAACAGATGGTTTCATTTTTGCATCTATCTTTGCCATGACCAAACTTCTGGCATTGGAATCACCGAAGTGGGTTTGGGATGAAGACATCCACATTTAAGGTATCCAATTTTCACACTACGGTATCCAATTTTCAAATTCTTGGGCGGAAAAGGCTTGCCAAACATGAGGATATATGTCCCTGTTTTTATGGACTTGTTATCCCTCTTTATAACTATTCTTCGTACGTCTAACACTCCTTGAGACTTGAGCTCATCTGCTATCTCATCCTCCTCAACACCATCAAGATCTCTAGTCCGGATTACTCCTTTGCTAGAGTTGAGAGTTCGATGAGGAGAGGCCTTGATGCCGGCACCTGTTATCGTGCTTGCACGTAGCAGATTGTCGGCATGCGCTTTCTTTCTTGTTATTTGGGGGGTTTTGAGTATCCATATTGAATTGTTTTTGGTTTGTCATCCTCGCTCCCCACCCACCACGGAGCCCTCAAAATTGGGGTGTGTAGCGCTGTGGTAACTGACAGATACACACCAGGGATACGAGGATAATATACTCTAGCATGGAGGCAAAAAAGCATAACCAGTACTAGATTGACCCTAGCGACCACCTTCTAGGAAGTGAAGAATGACTTGGTAATTGTGTAAATATAAATATAAATACAGTTATTGTACTATATATATATCCATTCTCCATTAATCTACCTAGGGGTTGCCATGACCAGCTGGTTGATTGGAACGGGCCATTCCAACCTCTCGCCTAGATGAAGTCGAGGCCAAAGTGAAGTGTTGGTCCACAAGGAGCCTTGGCCCTTGCAGTCCTCATGCACCAGGATCCCTTCCTCCACCGACACGAAGCCGCCCCATTTGTCGCCTTTTACGATCTGCAAGGGGGTGCAAGGGAACTATTCTACCCCAGTTCTACCCAGGTTCCCCTGGGTCTTTGGTAGTTACTCGCATTGGTAATGGTATTACTCTGGGTTTAAATCTAAACTTTTCTAGATTTAGATGCTGCTGATTAGAGATTGGTACATAATTCAATTAATTGGCAATGCATTAAATTTAAATAAACACTGAAAAACAAGCAGTGATTTTTTTTTTAAACATGCATTATGAAAATTCTTTGAGATTTGGTATTGCTAGTCTATATATAGCTATAGTTTTGGTTTGGTTCCTGTGGTTTTAAGTACCAGTGTAGCAGGAAATCACAAACCCCTGGAAATCGCACACCCCAGGGTTTGCGATTTCCTAGGAAATCACAAACCCCCCCCTGGAAATCGCAAACCCCCCATGCTTTGTAGCATTTCGCAATATTCAACTAACACACCAGTAAAATAATGGTTCATTGAGATATTTGGTGCATGCACAATAAGAATTTGGAATATTAAAATGGTTCTATTTACTGCATGCAGTGACTGAAGTTGGAACTAAAAAGGCCATTTTGCTAACCACATTCTTTACATTGCCGATGCTGAAACTGAGTGATAATACCAGGATATTGCTGCACCTCTTTATCTAGCCTGGTCCTGGCCTTTGTACCAACAGACATCGCCTCCTAGTGGAAAACATGGGGACTGGAACCCGACTACTCTTAACTGGCTTTTAGAATGGCCACAGTGGTGACATCTGTGAATAAAGGCCGTTTTCAGTGTATGTGTGGTCTGAATTACGAACTGGACTATGTTTTCATTAAGATAAAGACTGCCAAACATGAGGGGTTTGCGATTTCCAGGGGGGATATGTGATTTCCTCGGAAATTGAAAACCCCCATGCCCATATATGGCATGGGGGTTTGAAAATTCCTAGGAAATCACAAGTGGGGGTTTGCGATTTACAGGGTTTGCGATTTCCTGCTACACTTGATAAAAGATTCGGCCGGTACTTGTAGTACACGGGTGAAGACCTGCCTTATATAAATACGGGCGAAAATAGCATTGGTATGGAACATGACCTAGAAACTGTGGCTCCAGTATCAAATGGCTACCCATGTAGGCACACCGCACAGAGTTGGTGAAATGGGAGAGAATGCAAAAAGACAAGATGGCAGCCGCAGAACGCCGTCAATTTCACTTTTAAATTGCATTAAACTAGATATTATATTATATTTTTCAACTCAAAGGTAGCGGGCTATCAATAATACATATGTAAAGAATAAATGTTGCTTCTTAGATTGTGAAATTAGGCTCTCAATTCATTGACCCGTTTTTTCGACAGCTTTTACATAGGGTTGGTTTGCACCCCTACTGCAGCAGTATGGGGTGAATCTTGTATCTACTGCTACACCTGACCTGTACTGTTTACTGTATTTGTTCTTACTTCCTACCTAGCACACCAGTTCTTGCCACTGCCATCAGAGCCAGAGGGCGGATAAATGGAGGAAATTGTCCATTGAATTCAAATATTTAAACAATTAAACCCTACCAGTCGGCATGGCGGAATTCTGCCTGGTCTTCTTCCTTAAACGGAGAATTTTGGGGAGAAATGGGAAGCACCCTACTCCCGGTGATTTCGACCTGTCGCCGGGCGAGGCCGGCTTATTTGATTTCCGTAAATACATACTAGATCGATTGAGACAACATTGTGTCAGCCGCCATCGAAAATGTTCGGCGTTTCTTGTTGCGCGAAGATATCTGGGAACGGAAGTGCTGATTTCCAACGCAAATAATGAGGTCACTTCGCCAAGAACCATCGAAAAGCGTTGTCGGGTCCCCGTACCCTCCCCCATAGAAGACTAATGAACCAGGCACAGGCGCCACATACCGAGATCCTTATATTATTTTATTTGTATTTTACATATTGCTTGAATTCGTCGTCGAACGAAAAGTGCTCTACTTATTATATTTGTGTATATATACAAAAATAGCATGCCGCTTCACGGATCACCTGTGATGAAGTAATATTTAGCTTGTCGTTGAATGAGTTCTGCAGTACAGTGAAGTTTAGATAAAAGATTCACCCGTTGTAGTACATACGGGGTGAATCTTGTATCTAAGTGAAGTTGTGAAGAAATCCAAATCGCACTGTAAAAATATACGGATTTTCGGTTAAGAATTATATATTGGCAGAGAGCATTATTATTCTGGGACGACAAAGTGGGAACCAGGCTATGTAAACTAAAAGCAATAGAATCCCACTCCCACTGTACATGATACTGAGTGATGTGAAATATATGTTATATATGATGATTGGAGTTAATGAAGAGATTTCCTATAAAAGAGACTACATGATTATTGAAATGTTTCTCTATGTGTTCATAAAGAATACAATTGGGGGAAAAGGACAATTTTAATATAATATATCTATATATACATATATGTAACTGTATACGACATCCTGTCCACCCACATATGTATAGAGTGCACCACCTGCAGCTGGTTAGAGTGACAGCCCCGACTGGTGGTGGCCACCCACCCAGTCTGTGGGGAGTGTCTGATTGGCTGGCTGGGGAATGTCCGGTCACCTGACTCCCTTGGCCTATCCTGACCACACACTAGTCTCAGATAAGTAATTATTCAAAAATCTGCTCCAGGTAAGCTGGAGAGAAAGGACTCTACTCCTGGCTCCTGAGTGAGACAGACCTACTCTAGAGCAGGACCCCAGACACTCTGTCTGATGCTATCCAAATTCACATATTCCAAATTGAGTTGAGTGCAACAGCCAAGGGACCCCAGTTCCAAGGGTTGTAAGCACTGCTTCCTATATAGAAGTAAGGTAATGAGACATAGTATGGACAGCAGGTAAGGAGTGAAGGTGATAGGTCACATGTAGGGGGATGGACAGGAGTTGATACCAATAAAGCTCAACTTATTCACTGTTCATCTGTGTGACTTGTTTTCCTTTCTCTTTTAAGTACTGGTTCCAGAGTTGGTTATGTTGGTTTAGGATGATTGCATCACAGGTGAAATGAAGGGGAAGAGTTTTGTAGTTACATAGGGTGCTCCCAGTGGCCGAGCATTCCTGTTTCTATAGCACTGTGAAGCAACAGATAATTCATAACAAAAGACTGGACTGGGAGTAAATTTATAATTTATTTACATCTTCAAGCTTATTCGTAGCAAATAGGTTTGTACATCAATCATTTGTAAGTATACAGAAGTATTATACCACTTGTCAGTTTAAGTCATATCATAAGAACACACAGGCTATGTTATTAAACACACACTCAAAGTTCCGGGTTCGATTCAACCGAAAAACCTCTAACACTCAGCCCTAGTAGCCATATCGTAAGTACAAGAGGGAGGGAGGGTGGGGAAAAACCGTCTTCCAGGTGTTTACTGTATGAGTGCCAGGACCAGGTGAGTTGGAGAGCCTAGGTATTTCCACCTCTATATATACTAAGGGTTTCCTTGGAGATTGTTGTTGACATTTGATTTGAGTGCTTGGAGACATGAATGTTTCTTGACTACCGGACCTAGCAACACAGATGCAAAGTCCTTGGATCACAGATTGAATTGAGTGGATATGGCAACGCATACAAGTTTTGTTTACATCACTTGGCAACACCAGTTTGAAAGTCAGAGATCTTCTATGTTGTGGGTTCAGTCATTCCAACAGAGTTCTTTGGCATTTTTAATACAGAACAAGAAATATGAATTAAATCTTAGTTTTTAACATTAATGATGATTTAAATAACATACATAGATAGATCTTGGAATTCTGATTCTTTGAGATTGTCCATTAATAGTTGGAGATCAATTTGAATTTTATTTAAGTTCAAGTTTACAAGTTTCAGTAGATACATATCAGCAAGGTATTTGATTTTTTAGAAACTAGGAGACCATTATCTCTAGAATATGAGTTAACCCAGTTACTGATGATTTATGTAACATACATATATAGAACTGGGATTTCTAATTCTTTGAGATTGTCCATTAATAGTTGGAGATTTGAATTTTATTTGGGTTCATGTTTATAAATTTCATTAGATACATATTAGTAAGGTATTTGATTTCTTTTTGAAACTATGAGACCATTATCTCTAGAATAAGAGTTAACCCAGTTTATCTATTATAATGCTTTAGAAGCTCAATCTAGTTAGTAGATAGAACTTAACTTCAGTTTGAACCCATTTGTCAGTTTACAACAGAACAAAGAAGGAATAAATCCTAGTCTAAAATTACTGATGAATTATATAACATGCAGATATAACTGGGAGTTCTAATTCTTTGAGATTGTCCATTTAAAAGTTGGAGATCAATTTAAAATCATTTAAGTTCTTGTTTAGAAATTTCAGTAGATACATATCAGCAAGGTAATTGATTTCATTTGAAACTATGAAACCACTATCTACAGAATATGAGTTAACCCAGTTTATCTATTATTTTTACTTAGAAGCTCAATCTAATTAGTAGATAGAACTTCATCTAAGTTTGCACCCATTTGTGAGTTTACAAGAGAACAATAGAGATGAATAAAATCCTAGTCTAGAATTTACTGAAGAGTTATATAACATGCATATATAGAACTGGGAATTCAAATTCATTGAGAAATCCACTAGCAGTTGGAGATCAACTTATATTAATTAATTTCATAGTTTATGACATTTTTTATATTATTCCCTTTTTATATGTTATCATAACAGTATCTCCAGAATATGAGTTTAACCAGTTATCCATTAGATTACTTGTAAGCCCAAACCAGTTATTTGGAATACGTCACACCATGTAATAGAATTACTTGGTTAATCAGGAGCCAAATGAAATAACTGGGTTTTTTCTAAATTAAGGTTAATAACTTTTTGTTTTGATTATTTCTTTGCCTGTCAGCATAGTGTACAGAATAATAAGATCTAAGCTGTGAGTTATGCCAGTTCTTATGTTTTAACTTGTTCTGTTTTTGGCAACCAAGTAATTCAGTAGATGTGAGGTGACCAATTGTTATGAATTACTCATGTTACTACATAACATGCACAATACTCGGACAGATCTGCGGTAACCTGGTAAAACCTCCATTCGTTAGAATGAGGCAAAGTCGGGGCAGACGCTCCTTAAACCTGAATAAAGGGGAAAAGTGGTGTTCAAAATGTAGACTGCATTTTCAATGTCAAATGAAATATATATACAGACACACATACAGACACACAAACAGAGAAAGATCTCCCGAAATGGTCGCCGACCAGTCGTATGGTGGTCGTGAAATGGTCGGAAAACGATCGCAATCGAACGCATGCGTAGTGTGACTGGGGTAGTGGTGGACATTTCTGAACCATTCCGTGATCTCAAAGGCCCTATAACTGTTATAGGGTCTTTGTCTATTATAGGGTCTTTGGCTGCAGTGAGAACTTCAGCGGAGAACAGGGTAGGGCTACCCTCAACGTCCAAATCCTCCACCTGCTCTGTGTATTGTGTCTTGTGTGGCGGCTCCTGACTGTCCAGTTCCTCGTCCTCGCCGATGCCCCTCATCGAGCCGAGTTCGTATATATCGGTCGTGAGGTGGTTGTATAGGTCTCATATGGTGGTCGCGAAATGGTCGTGAAACGAACGCAAGCATAGTGTGACTGGGGTATAAATCGTCTTGTTAATATATGACAAGGGATGCCGCTCTTTGTTCTGGATTTTTGTTTGTTCAGGGATTTATTTTTAGGGGGTGGTCTTTTTATTGTTTTGTTTGTGTGTTTTTTGTCTGCTTAAAAAAAGGAAAATGACTTAGTGAGGGCGCACTCACAGACTCACACTTTTAAACATGTCCCATGGGGTTCCCTGACTATAAACACACAAGACAAAAGCTCTCGACACAAAAGCTAACATTCTTAATGACACAAGACAAAAGCTCACAAGCTTTAATCAGAGGTGTTAGCAGTTGTTCTCACATAGGCCTATATATATATCATACCTCGTTTCCCACCTCCTGAATCACAATATCGACGAGACGGGATGGCCGAACGAGTTAGAGCGTCCGTCTCCCTTGTTGGTAGATCGTGGGGTCATGGGTCAGAACCCTGGTCGAGTCAAACCAATGACTTTAAAATTAATACTTGTTGCTTCCTAGCCTGGCGCTCGGCATTATTAGGATAGGACAAGGACTGGTTGGCTCAGTGTCAGGATAATGTGACTGAGTGCGATATCAGGTCATGGTGCTGGCGGCCTGGTATTCCAGTGGGGCAGCACTATAAAATCATCCTGATATGACCTGGTATGACCTAAGATGTTGCTAGGACGTAAACCAACAACAAACAAACACATTTAAATATTAACAGGTAACCTACGTGACTAAACATCATTTCATTCTGGTAAATGCATCCTAACTGGTACCATTGGAAATCTTTGTTTGTCTCGTTTGTTGCAGTTGTAACTTGTAGGTCCTAACAACATATCTATGGTCATATCAAGACGGGTACCAACTTGTGACAGTGTGCACTCATGGCCACTTTTATGTTGCTGCCCCACTGCGAGATTAGGCTGCCGCCACCACGACTCTATATCCCATTCAATCATATTGTACATGTTGCCGGTAACATACATCATTCAAAGCCCTGACCACGGGCCCCATAGTGATGCTCCCTTAACCCAAATGCAGTATAGCATTCGGTAACCCGGGCGAGTCGATTTCCGGTTGCCCGGTGATGCGGATTCCGAGGGACACCAGTTTGCCAGGGACACTTCCATTCAAATGCATTGTTAACGGCCGTGAGCAAATCTTCATACAGAAAAAGTCAAATATCTCTCAAATTACACCATCTAGAAACAAATCGCTTGGTACACATATAGAAAACATCTTTACCATAAAGACTATATTAAATTTATAAGGTTAGGCTTCTTGATTTCTATTAATTTTGAATAAAACTAACGTTTTGCACTGCAGGTACCGTCAAACTCAAGGCATTGTCAATGGTCGTGAGCAATGTTCATACAGAAAATACAGAAGAAGTCAAATATCTCTCAAATTACACCATCTAGAAACAAATCATTTGGTACACATATAGAAAACATCTTTACCAAAAACATTATATTAAATTTATAAGGTTAGTGACGATGCTGTTCGATTTTGACGCATGTGCAGAAGCGATGTGTCCCTCGCAAACTGGTGTCCCTGGGAAACCGCAACATCGGCCCCGTTAAAATCATATACGATTTGGAAGAGGGGAAAAGAGTGTGGTTGGGTAGAGATAGGTTTGTGCATATCTGCACTTGGTGCGCATATAATCTGCGCCGAAAACATTATCACCGGGAGTTGGAATATAAAAGCAAATTACGTGCTAGGGATATGAAAAACAATGATGCAGCCGGTACATCTACTCCTAGAAATTGTTAGGTGTCGGTCGGCTTGGGACCAGATCGGATGGAACTTCAGTGCAAAGGAAGTTGGACGTTGCTGCTGGATGCGGGCCGTTGGATATCGAGGACGTAAACTAATATTGACGATCGTCGGGTGGAATCGCCGTGCGAGGTCGCGGGACGTTGTTGCCAGGTCAGTAATGCCTCAGTCACATGACGGGCTGCGTTCACAACCAAAAGTCGGCGATCTCCTTGCGACAAAATTGAAACAATTTGTTACAAACTATTTAATACGTCGCCATGTCGACAATGACGCACGAGGCGACATTGTGACGTCATCATACACACGCCACATCGCATCGGTCGGCAATCGCTCGGCGATTAGTCATAAGGTTGTCATAAGGTGGCCGTAAGATGGTCGTAAGATGGTCGTAATTTAACTGCAAAATGCCTCGTGTGATGCTTGAGTACTGCTACCATGGTCGCAGATCAGTCGGCGATCGGTCGGTGAACGATCGGCGACCGGTCGCCGATCGGCGCCGACCAGTCGGCGATTGGTGGAGACGCCAGAGGTCGTAAGGAGATTGTTGGTGCTGCAGCGACAATCTCCTTGCGACCAAAAAAGACGAAATGGTAGGCGATCAGTCGGCGATCGCTCGCAGAGCATTCGGCGATTAGTCGTAAGGTGATCGTAAGCGAACGCAGGCCTCGTGTGGGCCTTAAGAGGTTTATTGTTGCCGATAATTCGGGATTGTTTTTGAATATGCAAGATCCGGTGGTTGAGTCTGTATTTTTTTTAGGCCTATTGATGTTGTTCGTAATTTCGCTTGTCGTGGTGATGGTTGTTTTGCGTTGATACGAGAATAAAATTACATTGCAACAAGATTTGGTTACGGGAGTAAGGTCTCGAAAAATAGTGAATCGTCGGGTGCATTGTCGTTATATAATTGGTATGATAGATCTCTACGGAAATGTGATCACAAATTTAAATTCCAGGCTAAACCGTTTAGAGGAGATGTTGCATGTTAAAAAAAATGCTCTGTCTCGGGCACCTCTTACTGACGTAGTCATGGCGACCGGTGTAGTAAGTTCAAAACACTACCCCACAAAAACACTACGGTAGTGTTTTCAACCTGGTTAATGGTAAGTTCAAAATACTACTGTGGCCACGCTCAAAACACTATCCTTAAGTTCAAAACACTACCTTTAAGTTCAAAACACTACTCTATTTAGCAGTATGTAGTAATGTAGGTCAGTAGGGTTGCTGGATGTTGTTTCATGTCCTAGCATCATCTAAGGTCATATCAGGACGGGTATCGACTTGTGACAGTGCACACTCATGGGACTTTATAGTGCTGCACAACTGAGAGACCAGACCACCGGCCCGATATCCCACTCAGTCATATTAGCCTGACACTGAGCAAACCTTGCCCTATCCTATTAAACGCATACTAACTTGTGACAGTGCGCACTCATGGCGACTTTATAGTGCTGCCCCCCTGAGAGACCATGCTGTCAGAACCATGACTTAATATCCCACTCAGTCACATTATCCTGACACTGAGCCAAGCAGTCCTTGCCCTATCCTAATAATGCCGAGGGCCTGGCTAGGAAGTGACAAGTGTAAATTTTTATGTCACTGGTTTGACTCGACCAGAGTTTGAACCCACAAACCCATGGGTTCGGATCCCTCAATGTCCCAAAGCAGGAGAGGGATGCTCAACTCATTCGGCCATCCCATCTGCTCTTCTCAGACGTTGTTAAACGCCGCAGCACTATCAGCATATACTAATACATTGTTAAATGTTGCAGCACTATCAGCGTACACTAATTACGTTGTTAAACGCTGCAACACTATCAGCGTATACTAATGTTGTTAAACGCTGCAGCACTATCAGGGTATACTAATACATTGTTAAATGCCGCAGCACTATCAGTGTATACTAATACGTTGTTAAATGACACAACACTATTGATACTATCAGCATATACTAATATGTTGTTAAATGCCGCAGCACTACGAGGGTATATTGATACGTTCTTAAACACTGCAGCACTATCAGTGTATACTAATATGTTGTTAAATGCCGCAGCACTATCAGTGTCTACTAATACATTGTTAAACGCCACAGCATTATCAGTGTATACTAATATGTTGTTAAATGCTGCAGCACTATCAGTGTATACTAATACGTTGTTAAACGCCGCGGCACTATCAGTGTATACTAATAATAAGTAATATGTTGCTAAACGGCACAGCATGTGTGTGGTGGGGGTGTACGTCTGTGTAGGGTGTAGGGATGTGGTGGGGGTGTAGGTGTGTGGTGGTGTAGGTGTGTGGTGGGGGTTTAGGGATGTGGTGGGGGTGTAGGTATGTGTGGGGTGTAGGTGTGTTGGGTGTGTGGTGGTGTAGGTGTGTGGTGGGGGTTTAGGTGTGGTGGGGGTGTAGGTGTGTGGTGGGGGCTTAGGGATGTGGTGTGTGTGTGGTTGGGGTGTAGGTGTGTGGTGGGTGTGTGGTGAGGGTTTAGGGGTGTGGTGGGGGTGTGGGGGTGTGGTGGGGGTTTAGGGATGTGGTGGGTTGTAGGTGTCTGTGTGTGGTTGGGGTGTAGCGGTGTGGTGAGGGTTTAGGGGTGTGGTGGGGGTGTAGGTGTGTGGTGGGGGTGTAGGTGTGTGGTGAGGGTTTAGGGATGTGGTGGAGGTGTAGGAGTGTGGTGTGTGTGGTGGTGTAGGAGTGTGGTGGGGCTGTAGGTGTGTGGTGGTGTAGGTGTGTGGTGTGGTGTAGGTGTGTGGTGTGGTGTAGGTGGGTGGTGTAGGTGTAGGTGTGTGGTGGGGGTGTAGGTGTGTGGTGGGTTATAGGTGTGTGGTGGGGGTGTAGGTGTGTGGTGAGGGTTTAGGTGAGTGGTATGTGTTTTGGTGGTGTAGGTGTGTGGTGGTGGTGTTTGGTGGGGTGTAGGTGTGTGTGTTTGAGGTGTAGGTGGTGGTGAGGGTGTATGTGTGTGTGTGGTGGTGTAGGTGTCATGTGTGGGTGGTGAGTGTGTAGGTGTGTGGTGGGGGTTTAGGTGTGTGGTTCGGGCGTAAGGGGTACCAACCAAAGCATTACAGAGACCGGCATGAGTCAGCATCTGACGAGAAACTCATGCAAACTCAAAGGTCCCGTTTACTTGTGTGGAGCAAAGTCGTGGGTGAAGTTAGTAAGAGGTAAATGGGATGCATTTGATAGCTATGCAGTGTCAGTACTCAAACAAGGGGTGATTAAGCTTAAGGATAATACTGTAAATAGAGCGTACCCATTGAAAATAAAACATGTGAAATTGATAATATTAAAATGTAGAAAAATGGGAATGTATGGACTTGTATTTATTGCTGCGTTATTAATTGGGTATACATGTTTATTAAGACAATCCAATTTATTTTAGTCCGAGATGCTGGGTGATGCCAGTCATAGGCTGCTGGATGGAGACATCGAGGCACACAAGTCATACCTGCCGGTGCATCTGTAGCACAAAAACGGTATGCAAGCCAGAGGACAGCTACTACGTCAGACTGCCGAGAATATCTGACCCAATCTTCTGTCCCATCCAGGCCTGGTCTGAGTACTGCTGGCATACAGGCCTGCATAAGGGCGCCCCAGCATTCGCGCTCACGAACGGGGACCCTTTGACGAGTAAGACGTTCATCAAATGCATACGGCTGATACTGAAGGGAGCCAAGTTCTCCTGGTGGCCACTGGTGACAACACACAGCTTACGACGTGGAGCTGCACAAGAATATGCTTGTATAGGAGTGTCTCTGGACTGCATAAGACCTTTAGGTCACTGGAAATCAAATAGCATTTTTAACTATGTGATTAAACAACTTGTGAGCAAAGGACCATCTACCCTCCTGTCCCAATTTGGCTGAGAGTTAGATGGTCCAAGTCCCATTATGTCTGCTAGTATAAATCATTGTGATCGAAGTGTGCCCGGTGTGCTTCCTGAGTATGACCATGATCTCCCCATAGCTGATGTCTTCTGTCTTCAATTTCAAGAAAGCGTCTGAATATCTAACTGTCGATTAATGATAATTGCTTAGAGTAATCAAGTCATCATACTCTGCATATAAGTAACTTGAATAGTCAGGCTTAAGCATATCTTCTGGGTTGTACTATCACAGAAGATAGAATAGATTAATAAGCTACTAGATAATCTGTACTGACTGACCAAGCTTTGAAATATGTTAGCTAGTCATAGAGAGATTGATGGCAACTGTGAAATTTATTAAGCCTGATTAATAAATTTATTGGCCCAAAAAAGTAAAATCCTGTGTCTGGTTTTGAATTATCCTGACACTGAGTTAACCAGTCCTTACCCAATACTATAGGATATAATGCTGAGCGCCAGGCTAGATAGCAACAAGTATCCATTTTGTAAGCTATTGATTTGATTCACCCGGGATTCGAACTCCCGACCTTCTGCACGGGAAGCTATATCATTTTGAAGGCTCACAATGAGGGTGAATTTTCGTCTTTGGTTTTAATGGATAACAACAAAATACCTGTGACCAGTCCCTTAAGAAATACATTTCAAAATAGCCCACCTAATTATTGCTGTGACATGAAATTATATGTGATGCATAACGTATTATGTGAACATAAAAATACGTAAGGGAATATTACTTATTATTATTATTGTTATACTCTGTAAGATGCAAGACTGTACCGCTGGCGCCATCTCAGGCCACTTCACCTCCCCAGATGCTGACCAAGCCGTGTTCACACGGGAAAAGTTTAAACCGATTTAGACAAGGCGAATTATATAAATCGATTTAGAGGCCCGTTCACACGGACCGAGTTTGAAAGTGTTTGAAAGTGTGTCGCATTCACACGGGCAGTGCGTGAGTCGGTTTAAGGCGGAAGTGGATATCTGCGCATGACCGTTTGGACCAACAACAGCAATGGTGGAACAGATAGCTCATGGGATGATTTCCATGTTCTTTGCGGAAGCTAGGGCCTCCAGAATGGATGTATCAGATCGGTCAAGAGGGAATATTTGGCGCATAATTTCCCGTTCACGTAGAAGGGTGGATAACTTCCACCGGAGACAAGAGGAAGAGCGGTGATCGTTCATGCTGCAACTACTGACGGTCATGGCCCTGCAAGCCCCGGTCGAAAGGATGATGTGGTCAAGGGAAAGGTAGGCAGTCACAACCTAATTTGTTTGTGTTTAGCTACGTAGCCATTTAAGTTACGTCCTGGTCACATTTAATTCTTACCACCTACCCCTTTTGGAGGATTTATGTAACGAGAAGGCTGTTGCGAAGTTGTGGAGAATTATATAAGGCGATCGAAGTAGTTTGTATGGTAAAATTTAGTGTGGTGCTAAAATGTACACTCCATTGTTATCACATACGATGGCACGTTGATCTATTGAGAAAGATGGCGCGAAGTTTAGGCCGATTTATATAAGGCGATGTAGATTATTCTAAGTAGTGTGTACGGTCACACTTACTGTGATTATCACATAGGAATGTTTGCCGGTTTGTCTAACGAATACGATGCCACAAAGTTTAGGCCGAATTACATAAGCCGACCTACATGAATCGAACCGCGTAAAATTGAACGTGTGGGTAAAATGTTCAATCACTCCATCAATACTTCCCTCCTCTAGGCGAGGGTTGGATGCAATGGTTCTCCACTTGTCCCGATGGTGTGGTGTTCTGATAGACTGTTAAAAATTCAAGCTTGTCGACTGTCAATTATTTGTCAACCATGATGTTCTCCGTCTCCTCTGCTGCCATTCACCTTCCCTTCCAACTATGTATGTTATATTGCACTATGGCGAATGATGTTGGCTAAATAAATATGTTTCTTTGTCTGTATAGTGGCAAACCAGCGTTTGTTATTTGTAATTTTCGTGAGAACTTCTTGGTTGGTGATCTTGTTTGTCCATGATATTTTCATCATCCTTCGCTAAGTCCATATCTCAAATGACGGAGTCAAGTTTACTCTGATTCATATAAGGCGAACTATTTTCCTACATGTTCTCCTCCCCCCTTACTACTTTTTCTAGGTCCTCCCACTGGTGGTCACACATTGTACAGGGGACGTTCGGCGATGCTGAATGGGTGGCCAACTTCCGGATGCGGAGGACCACATTTCTCCACATAGTCGAGGAACTGCAGGTTCATATCGGGCGGGTCCACACGAACATGCGAAGGTGAGTTGGTACTGGTATGTTTGTTGGCCCTACAATCAGTAGGTATGTCCCAAACAATTTCAAACCCCTTCAATACTTAAACAAAAGGGACCACTGGAAAGAGCATGATTCGCCATTTAACCTGACACCAATATTATGTGAATAGGTGGAGTAATAAGGAAGTTATGGCGTTTTCTAACTCTGAAAGAGCTCATTTTTCCAGTCACAAAATGGTAATATTGTTCAACTAAGCTGTAAAGGGATTCCCATACTACATAATAGCCAAGAATAATCAAAATTGACCAATGCAAAGCAAGGCGTTTTTCGATACCCCTCCAAAAAATATGTGCGTTTGGCGGGATGAGCTTTGTGGTAAGAATTTAACCGGCACTAGTTGGCGTTTGCGCACATACGTACAATATGCACATAGAACCTTAACGTTTTCCCCATTATATGCGCAGAGTGTAATCCCAACTATATAAGACGGACTAGATAAGGCGGACTAGATAAGGCGGACTAGATAAGCCGGACTAGATGAGGCGAAGTACAACTAACTCCACATGCTAGATCGTATTTTTGTGTAAAGTGTCCCGTGTCCGTATACTATAAGGTGTTCTTGTTTTCTCAACTCATTTCAGATGCATTGAAGTCGAGGTGCGGGTAGCGGTTACCCTGTGTGTTTTGGCTACAGGATCGGACTATCGCAGCGTAGGACACCTCTTTGGGATCGCGAAGTCTACATGCTGCGAGATCTTCCAGGAGACCTGAGCTGTGATCGCCCGTGTACTCACGCCAAAATACATAAGAATGCCGATGCCTGAGCGCCTCAGTGAAATCATTGACGGCTTCGAAAGTCGCTTTGGGTTCCCCAACTGCAGAGGAGTAATCGATGGGACGCACATCCCCATCATCGGTCCCCAGCATCACCACACGGACTACTACAACCGCAAGGGATTTTATTCCATTGTGGTGCAAGTCGTGTGCGACCACGAGTACAAGGTACTGAACATTGCTGCGGGTTGGCCCGGTAGAGTTCACGATGCGTGAGTGTTGGTGAACTCTACCGTATACGCGCAAGGTGAGGCTAGGGAGCTGTTCCCGGTCAGGCCGCGCGCTGGGGAACCGCACTGTGCCTGTTGTGCTGCTTGGCGACCCGGCGTACCCACTCCGTCCATGGCTGATGAAGCCGTTTGCCGACACTGGATTACTGTCACGCGAGCAAACCACGTTCAACTACCGCCTGTCCCGTGCTCGTATGACGATCGAGAATACCTTTTGCCGGTGTAAGGCCCGCTGAAGGATTCTTCTTCGTCGTACGGACATCAGGACAGAGGACGTAACCAAAGTTCTCGTTGTGTGCTTCACATTGAACAACATATGTGAGGTGCACAAGGAGACATTCGACGCGGAGTGGGACGCCAGGGCACTTGAAGAGCCACACAACGTCGGGCCGGTAGCCGACACAGACGGGAATGGCCGTGATGTACGTGACGCTTACATGGAGTACTTCAGTTCCTGAACCGAAACGACGGATTTTTAGTCCTAGTTCGCCTCGTGTAGTTGGCGTCATCTTTAATTCACCTTATCTAGTTCGCATTAAATTTGCCCCTGTTGAACTAAATCGACTCACAGACGGTTAGTGACGTTGATTAGTTAAACCGACTTCGGCGATTCATGGTTAAATGTCGTGGTTGTGTAATCTTTTTAATTATTCCCCTTCCTGTAGGTCACCCATCGGAACGCGGATGAATTAATGTAGTCCTTAAAACAGATGGAACAAAGGTGTAATATTGCGAACTACTATATTTCAAAAACTAGACACCGATACATATTTGGCCAATAAATTTATTAAAACCATCTTAATAAATTTTTACAGTAGCCACCGACATTTCTATCAATAGCTAACAATGATCATCGGCCAGTCACTCAGTACAGAGGACTACTTTGCCCAGCTATTCTAACTATCTTCCGACGTAGTACAACTCAGAAGAACAATTAATGCTCACTATTGAAGATTACTTATATGCAGGATGATGTTACTTTGGCTGACTATTAATCAATTATATATATTATTTTTATTTTACTTTAGTACTATATGTATTTCAACGCATTCTTGAGATTGAAGACAACAGCAGCAGACGTGTTTGATAGCGGTCACACACTTGAGGCACACCAGGCAGGCACATATCACACAGACTATTTAAACATTTGTCACATATAACAGGACATGGACCATCGAGCTCTCAGCTCCATTAACTGGAGGAGAATAGATGGGATGGTGGGATGGTAGCTGAATTTTATAGTACTCAGTTCTCAACGTCTTTCCGACTTGGTGATACGGTGATGAATGAATTCGAACTGCTCTGCTCTGTCAGAGATCAACTCGGATCATGGTTACCGAATGCTGTACTACATTGGTATCTAAGGTGAGCATCACTATGGGGCCCGTGGTCATAGATTTTGAATTATGCATGTTACCGGCAACATGGACAATTCAAAAACTAGACACCGATATATATTTGGCCAATAAATTTATTAAAACCATCTTAATAAATTTTTACAGTAGCCACCGACATTTCTATCAATAGCTAACAATGATCATCGGCCAGTCACTCAGTACAGAGGACTACTTTGCCCAGCTATTCTAACTATCTTCCGACGTAGTACAACTCAGAAGAACAATTAATGCTCACTATTGAAGATTACTTATATGCAGGATGATGTTACTTTGGCTGACTATTAATCAATTATATATATTATTTTTATTTTACTTTAGTACTATATGTATTTCAACGCATTCTTGAGATTGAAGACAACAGCAGCAGACGTGTTTGATAGCGGTCACACACTTGAGGCACACCAGGCAGGCACATATCACACAGACTATTTAAACATTTGTCACATATAACAGGACATGGACCATCGAGCTCTCAGCCAAATTGGGACAGGAGAGCAGATGGTCCTTTACTTACAATGTTTTTATTCACGTAGTCAAATATGCTATTAGATTTCCATCGACCTAACAGTCTTATGCAGTTCAAAGGGACTCCTACTCGTGCATATTCTTGAGCAGCTCCTCGACGCAGACTATGTGCTGTCACCATTGGCCACCAGCTTGCGTTGGCTCCCTTCAGTATTAGCCGTATACATCTGACGAATGTCAGACTAGTCAGGGGTTCCCCGTTCGCGAGTGCAAATGCTGGGGCGCCCTTATGCGGTGGAGTGAAACGGCAGTACTCTGTCCAGGCACGTACGGGACAGAAGAGTGAGTGACGTACCGCGGGTATCTTTACGTGATAGCTCTCCTTCGGCTTGCATATCGTTTTTGTGCTTCGGATATGTACTAGCAGATATGTCTTGTGTGCCTCGATATCTTCGCCCAGTAACGTGTGACCGCCATCACCCAGTATCTCAGAGTAGAACAAATTAGATTGTCTTAGTAAGCATGTATAACCAATTATTAATGCAGCAATAAATACAAGTCCATAGGAGCCCATTTTTCTACATTTTAATATTATCAATTTGACATGTCTTATCCTCAGCGGATACGCTCTATTTACAATATTATTCTTAAGTTTACACACCCCATTCCTTAATATAGACAGTGCATAGCTATCAAAAACATCCCACTGTCCCCTTACTAATCTCACCCAGGACTTTGCCCCACACAAGTAATTTCTAATGGCTCCCTCCGTTTTTAACCTATCATTCAGATGTAAAGTATATAACATTACCTTTCGTAGCTTCGGGTATTTGGGGTTAACCTCGCTATCCTTGCAAAAGTTCAAATACTCCTCAAAATGCACCCTTTTGTTCCTCCACGTCCCAGTAGATAGTCCTGCTCTGAAAAACATGCTCAGCTTTCTAACCATAGCACATTCCTTTTCTGCGAGGGAAAAAGCCAATAAAGAAAATTAGACCGAGCAGACAATTACAAACATAAATCAAGAACATTGTTATCATGAGTAACATTTACTTCGGTTAGGCCACGGGCAGTGCAAAGCGAATGCGCCAATAATTTTGCCTTCGGGTCGAAGAACAACCGACTCAGCGCGTCTGCCAGCACTAAGTCTTTCCCCGGCTTGTGCACTATCTGGATTTCGCAGCAGTTAAGAGCGGCAAACTTCCAGATCTCTCTGGCACATGCACACAAGACGGGGTCTTTCCCAGCACCAGCAGACAACACTTGTTGGGAGGCCTCATTATCGGTATTAACGATAATAACGAACTCCTCAGGATGGGGCGGGCATAGCGCCTTAAGGGCTACTACTAGGTTAATGGCCTCTAGCTGTGAAATGTGTAATTCAACATTGGCAAGTAATTCAGAAGAGTACAGAGAAGAAAAATAATGTGTGTCACTGTGGCCGCCACCAGCAAGCAGTGACGAGTCGCACTCGATAACCCATGATTTTCGAGGGAATGATTTCAGCAGGACAAGCCCATTACTCCCCTCCGCGAAGCGTAGGAACCATGTCACGTCTCTAACTAACTCTATTGTCACTATGGCATGTCCCAAGAAAGGAGTCTCCCGCAAGAAAAGTAAAATTCTATTCATAAACACCCGTGAGTGCCTTATACACCTCGACACGCACTGCAGTTTACCTACTAGCCGTTGCACCTTTTTTCTGGTGACTTTTGAACCCACTTTCCATTTACTGCATTCTGCCAAAATGTCAGACAGTTTATTCTTAGGTATCCTCAATTCCATAGCGTCCGAATCTAACTCAAACCCCAGCCATTGCATAACAGTATTTGGAGCCGTGCATTTTTTAATTGACAACTCCAGGCCAAGTACCTTACAGAGTGCAATAATCGAATTATACCCATCTAGTGCCATCTGGAACGACCCCTCCACTCCCACAAAATCGTCAAGATAGCACGCCACAAAAAAACCCTTTTTGCGCATTAAATGAACTACTGCCGACGTCGTTCTCGCGCAGGCCATACACGAAGTCCGACAACCGAAAGGTGGCGCAATATCAAAATAATACTGATCCCGAACCTTAATACCATACAGTGGCACACTCAACGGGCATGCACGTAACTGCCTATAAGCTCTGGCCAAGTCGATAGACCACATGAAACATCCAGACCCCAATTTAGCGACTTCCCCGGCCAGAGTCATAATAGTTGGCAACCGAAAAGAAAACTTATCACCCTGATAAAAACCTTTCACGATCCCGGCATTAACCCCTCGGCCCTTAGGATAACTGAGATCTACAATTATCCTACGCTCCTCGGTGTTCCTTTTGGGGCGGGTCATAATGGGGCTGATCTGCGCCCAGGGTGAAAAAGGGGGGCGATGGAATGGGCCCAACAGTGCATGGTGACTAACCTCAGTGGCCACGTACTTATCCAACCAAAACAAATCTTCCTCAAGGTAACAATGGTTAATCTCGGTTGATACTGGGGCAGTACTGCCAGTGTAGTTGGCAGGCCAGCCAAACTCCAAAAAATCCAACAAACCCATGTCATCATAACCAACCAGCAATGACCTCCATTGACTAATAATGAGACCTGACGGGACCGGGACACGTGCAGCTAAGTAGTTAGGCAAACCTGTCGAACGCACAGCATTATAAATAGATTGATAAAACCCACAACCCACGCTCGATATACTCCAGTGAGGCCAGAAGGTAATTAAAATACATTTATATTTAGCAGGAGAAAGTTCAGTAAAATCAGGGATATCTGGCTCGGCCCCTTCCTGATCGACAACACAATCATCAGTAACAACAATAGGAAGCAAATCGATTATGTGAGGCGAGGCTCGCACCTCGTGAACAACTGAACCGGTTAGGCTAACATCAACATTCTTAACCAACAAACCGGCCCCATGAACGGGGTTAGCAGATGAACAATCAACGTCAGGAACAACATCAGTAAGTAACGGATAAACATAACCATCAACAACAGGGGGGTGAGACGCCTCAACCGCCAACTGAGAAGCTACACGGCGAACATATAACTTAGAAACTGTATCTGAGACTGATACAACAGTAGCAGGGCAAGTAAGTGCCACTGGCGAGTGCTGAGTAGCACTAGGTGGCATGCAATCAGTGGTAGGGCAATGCACAGAGTTGATGGCTGGATCAACCAGAGAGTAAGGTGCGGAAGTTGGACACAACTTCATAGGCACAATTGGGGCACGAACAGCAGTGTCAGTGACTACAACTCCCACCGCAACCGGGTACTGGCGACCATGCAATTGAGTGGGAGCGACGCCTGTAAGAATGCCAGTAGCGTGCGTGGTCGAGCGACCCACAGGACAGAGACGTCTGTGTCCATTTTGACTAGTCGGCGCAGCATCTGATGCAGCTTTCAGGCCAGTACGGGGCGGTGCACTCATTAATCTGTTTAAACATGCCCCTCCTTTACAACCTACGACACCCAAATTATCAGATAGCATAGTACAAGAACGAATGCGTTTGTTAAACCATTGATATCTTCCTTGCTTAATACCCCCACCCCATTTACTACGTGTAGCGCCGTTAGTGACACAGCCCGACAACGCATGTTTACCAACCGTATCATTAAGCAATGCAACAGAGCCACCACGCTGACTAGCAACAACTTTTTCAGGCAAGCTCGCCTGCACATTCAGAACTGATTCATGTACACTGCTACTGACGGGAAATTTTTGGGTATGTAAAGGGGGCAGCATATTTAAAGATAACTGAGCAGTTGCATCAGACACACCCGCACTGACCTGAATTCCATGAGCTTTGACCGGAAGAGCAGACTTGCACGGCAAGTCGGTCGCACTGTCATCGAAGCCTCTCCCCAACGAGTGATGCGGTGAGAGAACTGCTGCGGCCCTGCACACGTCAGATACATCTTGTACGGCCCCACGCCGGCCGCACACTAAAAATTCTTCAAGGTTGCTGCACCAATACTATCGCCGTTATTGCCATCACATGCACGTCCCTTACTCTTGCAGTCCACTTCTTTGTGGTAGTGTTTGCGGCGCAAGTTAATGGCGCACCACGTGCAAATATGAATAAAGCGGTCTTTACCCGTGCCATGGCTAGACACAAAACCACAGTCTTTGCCACGATTCCAGATCGTGCACACACGCCCATCCACCTCCTTATTATAGTCCCCATTGTACGTTCCTTCCTTACTGGGGCGCACCACTGGGCGGACTATGCGTCGACCCAGACTGCTCTCGTCGCGCCTGATATCCTGTATCAAACTGACATCATCCCATCCGTTAGGCAGACGTTTATCGGAAATCATGTTAAAAACCCTCTCCGAATATGCCAAGCAGGTCTCCCAGGTGTAGTTCTGTGCCATGTCGAACAGAGAGTCCATATGAGCCTCCAGTTTAGGTATCCATGACACTGGTACGTCTCCTCTACGCACCATTCTGCGAATCGCCGCAAAATACTCATACCATGTTGCCTGGCCTTGAGACACTTTCCCCTTTCTTTCACCACGAATCACATATCTGTATGGCAACAGCTTACCTTTAGTTATTGCTTTCCGGGCCTTAGCACCCGCTACTCTTAGCAGATCTTTCATGAGTTCATCATCGGAGTCAGATGCGTTGCCATCGCAACCTTCCAATGATAACGGCCGGCCCGTGTCCTGCAAGCTAGCCTTCACCACGTTACGCAACACACCATGAATATCACCGTCAACCCCACCAAAAGCTTGTGCTACGTTATCCAACCCTGCTTCGCCACAACCCACACAACGACGTGTTGACGAACCTGACCGTCGTCTCGTGCGTCTAGCCGCTGCGTCAACCGGCGACTGTGACGACACATCCGCCTCCCCCAAGTCAGACATTTGCAATGGTGAATTGTTATTAGCAGATTCCAGACAGTTCAATCTTGCAATAATCGGCGTAGCCACAGCATTAAGTTTCTCGTCTAGAAGGTGGGCAATATCCTCCAACGACACCTTCCGGACCAAGCCACTTACCGCCGACGGTGAAGATTCAGACGCACTTAATGTCTGTTCGATTGCCACTGGCGATCTTGAGTGTCGACCTGACGTGCCAGCCACTGGAGACTGTCCATGTCGTCTACCAGTCGCCAACAACTCCTTAGAAAATCGTCCGCCGGCATGTGCTTTTGCCTTAGATACTTTCGGCATTATGTATGGATCAGCTGTGCTTGCTTATGACCGTATCCGTGATGAAATAGCTGAATTTTATAGTACTCAGTTCTCAACGTCTTTCCGACTTGGTGATACGGTGATGAATGAATTCGAACTGCTCTGCTCTGTCAGAGATCAACTCGGATCATGGTTACCGAATGCTGTACTACATTGGTATCTAAGGTGAGCATCACTATGGGGCCCGTGGTCATAGATTTTGAATTATGCATGTTACCGGCAACATGGACAATAATTTATTAGAGTAGGAGAGGTAAAGCACCACGTAACAATAATGTGGTTGAGAAAAACTATGTATATACAATGTTATTGCAACAGTGTTACAATGTGAAAAACAAAATTACAAACAAATTACAATTCGTAATAAGAGTTTTCGGGGGTGCTCATGGAAGGTCCAGCCGGGTGATTTTGGAGGGTGAGCAGGGTGATCCTGGTGACCCCGTCCGTCATGGCACTCTGGAACTGTTGAGTCGCCGGGTGTGGGGGATGGTGCATGTTGACCAGCATCTGGAGCATGCGCTCCTCGTGCTGCCGCTGTTTCTCCTGGTGCGCATCCTCGCGCTCCTCCCGGCGCTCCTCCCACCTGTCTTCCATCTCAAGCTCGCGCTTGAGACGGTTGTCCTCCCTCTCGTGGAGGAGGGCGGCCGACGATTCCTGGCCCTCTATGAACTTGGTGAGGAGCCCGTCAAGGAAGCGTTCAGTTTTTCCCGGCCCTTTCCCCTTGTGTTTGCGCATGCCTGTAATATAAAAAAACGGGTTTATAACCGCACAACCATGTTTTTGCCGTACACCGGTACATCACCTAAACTAATTCGATTCATGTAACACCGCCCCTGAGGTACATTAGTTACATTGACTAAAGACCCGCTCACACACACACACCTTAAACCGGCTTAACTAAATCAAATTAACTAGTCCGGCTTAAAACGTTTGTGGAAATGTGTCGCTAAATCCATTTTGTGCTAAGTCGACTCATACAAAGCAGTTTGTGAGTTCAATTAGTTCAACCAATTTAACTTAAGTCAGTTTAAGTTGGATGTGTGAAAGCAGCGCTAAATCAATATAGTTAGCCCGGCTTAATTAAATCGATTTAAAGATGCACGTATGAACACAGCATTAATTTTAGTTTTTTAGTTATACTCCACTGGTTCAAAACACAACATTTTGCTCTAGTAAACCGATAAATCAGGTAAACTAATAAGGATCATGTGACACTGTGCCAGAGCCACATTAATTACCGTGACTTAGCTAGGTAACTTCTACAGCACTGGTAAATGTAACAGATACAATAACAACAACATTGGGTTTTATTACACCCCTTGAGACTCGCACGTAGCTTGTATCTTGTACCACTGTTTATTTTGTTTCCCTTATTTCTTTCAGCAATTCAGAAATGTGTATACATATGATAGTGGTTCATGCCTGGTGATGTTACATTAGCGCGCCGTAGATTTAATTGACTAGAAACATCCTTACCTCGCTATGGGCGTGCATTTGGTGCAGTGGCCTGGCTGCCTCCTGGAGTTGGTTGGGTTGGCTGCGCCTGTGATGGGCCGGACGCCTCACTCTGCAGCTCCACCTCGACGTCGACTACGACATCCTCAGCCACCTCCTCCTCAGCCCCCACAACGAGCTGTTCTGCCGGGTCGTCTGGAGAACAAAGGATAAATGATATTTTATGTTGTGCTGACACCATCCATAACAGATGTTTGGAAGTTACCCGTAAACCAACGCGATTAGTTTGGTTAATGTACAACGATTCATGAGCTACATGAGGTAACCTTTAACATGTGATTTTGTTTCAAGTATGGATGTCCCACAAGTTGCTAGTAAGGTCCAGATAAGTCGACTCAACTAGTTAGTTTCATGTACAACGCTTCATGACATTAGACCGTAATGTGTATAATATAGAATTTTATAGTATGTTGTTCTTATCACACACTCATAACAGTTGGTTGTAAGTTTCCCGTAAACTGACTCAACTAGTTCGCTTCATGTACAACGATTCATGAGGTCCATTATGTAATCGGTAACGTTTGAATTTATGTGGGAACTATGGATGTGACACAAGTTGCCTGTAAGGTACGGCTAAGTGCACTCAACTAGTTCGTTTCGAGTACAACGGTTCATGAGAGTAGACGGTAACCTGTAAAAATCACCTTATATTGTACGTTGTTCTCACACGATCCATTACAGTTGGTTGTAAGATAGCCGTAGACCTACTCACCTAGTTAGGTTTTTGTTCAAGGATTCAAGAGGGACAGTAGGTAATCGGTAAACTTGAATATATTTGCCAACTATGCATGTCCCACAAGTTGGGTGTATGGTACCGGCAAGTCGGGTCAACTAGTTCGTTTCGTGTAGAACGATCCTTGACATTAGCATGTAAGGTGTAAAATATGAAATTCTGTTTACATTTCCATCTCATCACTAAAGCGACGCAACTGGTTCGCTTCATGTAAAACGCATCTATTCTTTTCTTTTGTCATCTGTGTCGTGTCAAAATAATGTGTGCGTCTACATGTTTATATGAAAGTGGTTGGTAGGATTCTGTGTACGAAACGCACACGCAACATGGTAAACGACGCTTGCCCTTACCTGCTTGCAGCGCGAGGGAGTAGGTGTCCACATAGTTGAGGGGAGCTGCTGTGGGTCGCGTGCCCAGGATCGCATCCATCTCGCTGTAGTAGCGGAAACTCTGGCGATCCCTGCCACTGCGACTGGAAACACATGTGACAGTAATACATTAGTTCAACTGGATAAGGGTAGCCAACATCATGGCAATTTTGTTATTCCTAATTGCTTAAACTATTATCAACAATCATGTTCACATATGTTGTGCTGCTGTAAGACGATGGTCACATTAATAAAGACGATCACATGGAAATGGGTTGCTTAACACATCCGACTTTTGTTTTTCATGTTTAATTGGCCCCGCCCCCCTATCAATAATCACTACATACGTCGTGTAATCAGGGCCATATCAGATTGGCTAGTGAATTCAATGGCCGCCATCAGGTGTATTAAGCCAAAATACACTCACCCTATACAAGTATCCCTGGCAGCATTTAGGAAAGCAGTGTACTTTTGTCGCCGGTGCTTACACAGGTTTTTTCCCAGTCAAAAGAATGGCCGGCACAATCGGTTTTGGACGATCACGCCCTCAAAATGTATTTAGCAAACCACAATGACAGTATAGACACGGGAATTTGTTTTTTTAACACAGCAAACGTACATACTTGTTGTTGTCCTTCACCTTTCGGTAGCTTTGGGTGAGGGATTTGATCTTTGAGTGACATGACGCCGCATCTCCCTCACCGCGTCCTTCCCCACACAGGCGGCTGAGTCGGGTGGCCAGACGCAGGTAGATATTTATATTCCTCCCCGAACTCTCCAGCTCCCTTTGGACATTATCATCAGACCACAAGGTGATGAGCACATGCACCTCCCGGTCGTCCCAATTGTCCCTCCGGCTATTTGGGTCGTGAGCAGAGGTGGAGCAAGACGACATGGTTTTTTCTTGTTTCGCGTACAGTCAGTTTTGAGGATCCCGAATGAATGGCAACTTTTGCGTAAGCAACCGGAAGAAAACAAAAGAATCGCTCGAGTGCGCATGCGTGTGACATCCTTAATCCGCCTCAACTAAGTTGCTTGCGTTCACACGGGCAATATAAGTCGATTCATAAAATTCGCTTCATATAAACCACCTACAGAGGTGGTTTATAAATTCCGGCTTATATGAATCGAATCAGCCCTAAACCGACTCAGCCGCGCGTTCACATGCCAAATGTGAGCCGAACTAGGCATGTCGATTTAGATGATTCAAATTAACTGCAGCTACTAACTGCCCCGTGTGAACAGGGCTTCAGTCGCACTGGAGGATATGTGTGAGTGTATAATATAAAAACTAATTTATTGTTGAGCTTTTGACTCTTTTTTTTGTGCTAAGGGTGTGAGCTTTTGTCTTGTGAGCTTTCATGTTTATCAAGAAATCACAAGAAAAATATCTGAGATATTATATTGCTTTACTAAGTGGTACTAATAGGCTTTAGTGATTAGTTAGTGGAAAATATGATTACACCTAGATTATTATGTCTTTTTAACAATAAATGACTTCTTAGGGGCTACTTTGAACACAGGACTACACTGAACAAGCACCATCTGGGGATAAAGCCTATTCCTACATTTGAGACTGCATTTATATATTAAATCAGAAGATGTCTCTTTTTTGCTCTAGGAATGTTATATCATGTAGTTGGACATTGAATAAATCAAGTCAATCAATTAATTAAAAACCATGACACGTTACATATGTATCCAAACCTCATACATTTATTTCATATCAAATATACACTTTGTAATAGAAAATCCTCTATTTGTTCACAATATCAGTAGTTTGTGCATAGTTTGCAATGAACATAATAAGAGTTCTTGTAATGATTGATATAGTGACTTGTCAACCGGGGTTACTTTGAACATTGAGGCTACTTTGAACTTTTTTTATATATAGAATTGCCGCATGTTGAAGCCAACATGGATAATTCGGGGCGTGAAAGCATATACCGAAATGATGCCGACGCTCTCCCCTGGCGCCGCCTTATGGGTAGGGACCGAACCCAGCACCCCCACGCCATCTAGCGGAAATTCCAGCCACCACCACGTGGAGCCGGGCCGACCTGCTCACTTCTCCGAAGCATCCAAACCTGCGTGGTGCGTGGAGCTGTCTCGGCCGTGTGGTGGGGCGCCGCGGGGGCGGGTCCCCCCACCTCAAGGGCGAGAGACTGCACAAAGTCGGAGAGGCGTTCCAGGACTGAGGTAGGCCCGGGAGGGGGAGGGGCGGGGGCCGGTGCGGGGGCCGGCCGGGCCGCGGAGGCGAGGAAGGACTCCATCAAGTTGGTGAGGCGTTCAACGGCTGAGGTGTTGGCGTTGATCCGAGCGTTTGTTGTCGACCAATCCGGGGCCTCCTCCTGGGTGGGCTCCCGGGGGCTGCCCGGGGCCGAGATCGCGGAGGCGGAGTCAGCCGAGGAGGATGGGGGCGTGCCGGCTCCCCTCCTTGCTCCGCGGCATGTAGCACGTCTGCCTTGTTGGGGCATGATGAACATAGGCCGGCTATATGTGGATCGCGGAGGCGAACAGCGACAGCGGAGGAGGCAAGGAGGAGAGCCAAAGTAGGAAAATGGTGAGTGCTTCAAGCTGAGTGGAGGCGGAGTGGCTGGAGGAGGGAAGGGAGCGGGTTATAAGGGGAAGGAGAGAGAGGGGGGGGGTGACGCAACCCCAATGGTTGGGGTTGCACGGGGTACTCCTCCTTCGCCGCGAATCAAACACAATGCAAGCATTACGACCGATGGTAATACCATGGCGGCAGTCCTCTACACCACACACACACCGACAACGTACCGCCACATATTACAGGAGATCTGGCCATACACCATACAGAAACTCTGGGCTAATAATAAAGGCTACATGAAACTGTATGATGCCATAAGGGACTCTGCCCTCCCAAATCACATCGGAGCGAGACTGCCAGTTCCCTCTGCGCTCAACATTCCTGCATGGCGCCGCCTACTGGTCGACTACCACAACACTCTCCTGGTCGACTACCTGGAGTTTGGCTGGCCGGTCGACTACTCAGCCGACTTACCGCCCGTGCCAGTCACCTCCAACCACACCGAAGCACAGGATCACTCTGTCCACATACAAAGGTAGGTCGCCCGGGAGCTCAACCATCAAGCACTCATCGGGCCATTTGCTGTGCCACCATTCCACCCGTGGACACAAGTGAGCCCAATGATGACCAGGGAGAAACGGAACTCTGACGAACGGAGGGTGATAGTTGACCTCAGCTACCAGGCTGGGGCCAGCGTCAATGCGGGCATCAGGCACGCACAATATCAAGGACAGCCCTTCACTTATACCCTGCCCGGGATCATGGACCTCGCCGACGAGGTGGCCCGCCTTGGCACAGGCTGCTACCTTTGGGGGCGGATCTCGCAAGGTCGTACAGGCAATTGCGACTGCCCTCTCTCCTCCCCGCTGTTGGGAATACAGGTCCATGGGAAGTACTACATCGATGCTGCACCCCCGTTCGGGTGCCGCACCTCGTCCCTGGCATGTGCCAGGACCACAGCGGCGGTCATGTACCTCATGAGACGACGAGGCCACCATGTCCTGTGCTACCTCGACAACTTCGTTGGGGCGGCCAGGACCGAGGGCGAGGCATGGAAGGCATAAAACGACATGATGAGAATCACCCGTGAGCTCGGCCTTGCCCGCTCAAAACAAAAATGTATTCACCCCTACAAACCAGCTTGAGTGGCTCGGCTTTCGAAATATCCACTACCAACATGAGAGTCGAGATACCTGCGGACAAGCTGGAGGACGTGTTGCAGGAGTGCAAGGCATGGAACAGTGACAGGCTCGCCTCCACACGGAGATGCAGCGACTGGTCGGTCACCTCCAGCATATAGCAAAATGTGTCCGACCTGGCAAGCGTTTCATCGGGAGGATTCGAAAAGCACTGTGAGACGCCCCCTTCAGAGGCAGGCACCAGGTCCCGGACGAGTTGCTGATGGACATTGCCTGGTTCCACCAGTATGCCCGGGCTACCAACGGACTGGCGCTAATACAGGACCGCCCGTGGGAACCCTGGGTGATTGAGTGTGATTCCTCACTCAGGGGTGGGGCGGGGCCCACTCACCCACCCACTATTTCGCCACGGACTACACCAGCGAACACACTGACCGCTACCCTGACATTGCACAGCTGGAGGCGGTCAACCTGATTATTGCCATCAAGGCCCGCGCACTGGCGAACCCGGAAAACTACACCATCCATGTCAACACAGACAATACCGCCTCACAGCAGGTGCTCACCAATGGCACGGGAAGGGATCAGGTGCTATGTGCCTGTGCAGGCGAACTATAGCTGTTCGCGGCATGCACAAGCTGTGACATTGTTGTACACCACAAAGCGGGCAAGGAACTGTTCCTGGCTGATGGCCTGAGCCGAATGGGATTCGACCGGGAGGCGGCTGGCAGGACCTCGCTCATCCTCGCACAGTACAGCTTAATACGCATATAGCCTGACCACGATCAGGCACTATCTCCGACTCTATAAAATCTGGGAATCATACCATCTCTTTTGCCTCTCTCCCCAGTTTTACCTCTCTCCCCAGATTACACGGACGCACGCCTACTTGACCTGATCGCGACCGGCCTTGCACCCAGCACATGGCGCAACAAAAACCTGCAGGTGAGGACCTACATCAAGTACATGATGCACCATCGGGCAATGCCACTTGCCCCAACGCAGTACGACATATTATCATATGTACTGCACCTCTCCGAGACCCTGGCCACGACCGGCGCTGCCCTGAATTACCTCAGCGGCGCCCCTACACTCCTGAGAACGTTCAGGGCAGACACGCCGGCCTTCGAATCATACCCCGTGACGCTGGCCAAGAGGGGAGTCCAGCGCACCACGACACACAACGCCTGCCGGGCACCACCGCTCACACCGACTGACATGAAGAACATTGTCCACTACCTGCGGTCCGCGGGCCCCAATGCCAAGGTCCTGACCGCCAGCCTCCTGCTGGGGTATTTCACCTTGCTGAGGCAGTCAAATCTCCTTGAATCCGACCCCCCACAGCCGAGAGCTACGCACTGCGGGCATGTGATGTCATCATCACCACTGGTGGCATCAACGTCCATGTCATCTCCACCAAGACCCGTTGAAGGACCGGCCCGCCCATTAACATCGCGGTGGCGGAAATCCCGGGATCACCCTGTTGCCCTGTCCAGGCATGGCTCTCTTATGCCAGCCAGGGTAACTTGTACCAAAAAGGCCCAGCCTTCGTAACAACTTCAGGCGCCCCGCTCCGAGCAGCCTCCCTGACTGCTGTCATCAGACTTGCCCTGCGGGTGGCTGCCCACCCTTCGCCGGAAGCTTTCACGCTCCAAGGCCTTCGGAGGGGCGGGGCAGGCGTTACACAAAATACAAGCACTTGGGACTTGGTCCTCCCTGATTGCTGTCATCAGACTTCCCCTGTGGGCGGCCACCCACCCCTCGCCGGACGCTTTCACACTCCAAGGCCTTCGGAGGGGCGGTGCCCAGGCCTGTGCCCTGGCAGGGTCAACGCTACACAAAATACAAGCACTTGGGACTTGGTCCTCCGACGCGGTCTACAACTATGTACCCCGCGACAATGTGGTGTCGGCCCCCAGGATGCTCTCCTCTACATTTGGTTGAGCGTCCTGGTAGCCGACATGTTTTGATGATAGACTGAACAAGACAATATACCTATGAGATACTTTGATTCATTCAAATAATAAAAACCCTTAATTACCACTTTACATACTCTGCTTTCGCGTTACTGAATTGCCGCATGTTGAAGCCAACATGGAAAATTCGGGGCGCGAAAGCATATACCAACACGATGCCGAGGCTCTCCCCTGGCGCCACCTTACAGGTAGGGACTGAACCCAGCACCCCCACACCATCTAGCGGAAATTCCAGACACTACCACGTGGAGCCGGGCCGACCCGCTCACTTCTCCGCAGCATCCGAACCCGCGTGGTGCGTGGAGCTGTCTCACCGTTTCTCAGCCAACCCAACCTCCCATCTGGAAGACCTAAAGCGGTGGGGTTGAGCGTCCTGGTAGCCGACATGTTACAATGATAGACTGAACAAGACAATATACCTATGAGATACTTCAATTCATTAAAATAATAAAAACCCTTAATTACCACTTTACATACTCTGCTTTCGCGTTACTGAATTATGTTTAAGCTGTTGCCATTATAATTATAAAATCAGTTAATTACACAATACATTTAATAGAACCTTCATATTGTGGCCCTCCAAAATATATTGCAAAGAAATTACGTTTATTCAAGAGTGAAGAAACACAAATCATATCCTATATATTATGGGGCTACTTTGAACGGTGTTTAAAGTAGCCCCTATCTGAGAATAAAATACCAAATACAATTGTAAATGTGATTAAAGAATGTATAAGCTTGCAACTACTTTTATTCTACAATAAACCAAGTTCACAGCGTCCTAATTAACAATTGTGCGATATGTAAAAATATTTATGAATAGAGTATTACATGTGTACTGGTGAAAGTTTGCAACCATAACATATATATATATTAACTTGGTGGCAGCCATCTAGCTATTTGCCTACACGTTCTTGAACCTATAGATCTTGGAGTTGCAATTTACTATGGAACTAAAGGTTATGTGTGGATAATTAAGACTTACATGGTATTTGTACTCTTTAATATAAGTTGATATGACATAAGCTGTGTTCACACACGGGCATTAAGTCGCCTCAACTAATTCGCCTTGTCTAGTTCGGCTCACATTCGCCGTGTGGACGCGACGCTAAGGCGGATTAGGGCTGATTCGCCTCAACTAGTTTGCCTCATGTAAACCGCGTCGAAAGGTAGCTTATACGAACCAAACTAGCTTAAGTCGGCCCACCTTGCCTGTGTGGACAGTAGCGGTTTACTTGAGGCGGATTAAGCACGTCACACTATATAATGTAATTTGGTCTATGAACCGGCTAAAGGTGCACAGATATTTTTTTCATCATTTATTTTTAGGTTTTCACTGCCCAGCAGAAGTTTTGACCGTTCCAAACCAATACGATTCAGTCCATACATATCTAGGTCGAACCCACACTCTCTTGTGGCGACGTCGACTAACCTAAACTGATGCTGGTTAGTATGGACTTGCTCATGCGCAGATATCAATTTCCGCCTTAAACTGCCCCGAATACTGCATGTGTGGACACGACACTAGTTCGCCTCATCTAGTTCGCCTTATCTAGTTCGGCCTAAAGTTGTGTGTGTGAACACGGCTATAGTTAAGTTAAGCTACTCTATAATTATAATGGCAACAGTTTAGACAGAATCCTATATTTAAAAAACGTTCAAAGTAGCCCCCCATGGGCCATGTTCAAAGTAGTTGACAGTCCCAGATTTCATGTGATATCTGGGATGTCAATTTGGCCAATTATATTTTAACCTGTGGCAGCCATATTGGATTTGTATTTAATCAATGTAACTTGTAAGCTCCTAATTAATCATAGTGATAAGGATTCACATTACCCATGGTTTGTATTAGGCCCTACTTAATATCATTATATAATAACTATATTTCAATATTCAAGGTCTTTATTTTGGAAATTTAGATCATTTTTGGTGACTTTTCGATGTTGCAGTCGCAGTTGTTACTCGTGAAATCTGTCTTATTGTAAGGATGGGTGGGCGGCTCAGTAAGCTGGTTGTTGTCATCTGTCCGGCTGCTGGAGGCATAGTGGTGGAAGCTTGGGCCTGGGCCGCGTTCAGGGTCCCTCTCGGAGGCGCCTCGGCGACGTCTCCGCGATGCTTTTTGGCCTATTTGCGTTCAGGGTCCGTCTCGGCGACGTCTCGGCGACGCCTCCCTTTTCAGGTTGGAGACAAACAGCGCCTCGAAAATGGCCGCCGCATGCAGCGGTTTCATCCAATCAGAGCGCAGCATTTCGATGCAAATGGCCGCCTCCTATGGGGGAGGCCATTTTCGAGGCGACCAACTGGCTGTTGTTGTTCAGACTAGCCTGACGTCACAGGCGCCTCCGAGGCGCCTCCGAGACGGACCCTGAACGCGGCCCAGGTGCGCTGTCGTCGACGGGCAGTGACATCACGGATCTCGCGGGCGAGAGTTGGTTTATCGGAGGTTCGGCGAGGGGCGTTTTTCGTCATCGGAAATGAAACCCGGGGGCGCAGCCATAGCAGCCCTTCGGTTACACGCAAATTATCCATGTTGATGAACCAACATGAAAAATTTACAACACAAACAAGGAACTGCATGATATGGACTTCATTCAAGCAAAGTGAGGTATAAGGGTAATGTCACATAAGTTCAGTACAGTTAGCGAATCAGGCTCTCAACTATATGGGTGGAGAGGGCCTGAGTCGCTGTGGAGAACGTCGCCTTGGGTACATAGGTGTGGACGGCTTCCGACTGCCAGTTGCCAAGCTACCTAACATCGTCGATCTTGGCACCCGTGTGGGCGCAGGCCTAGGCGCCTCCACACCGGACGCTGTTAAGGGTGAACGAGCCTGGGGCTGGGTGGTGTCCGGTGGCGATGGCTGCTCGGAGCACGGCGGTGAGTGTGACAGCCATGAGAGGTTCGCCATCCGGCATGAGAAAGACGGGTTCTTGAGGAGGGGTGGTCGTGGTGAGCTTGTAGGTGTGCCATGCACAAACAGGGCAGCATATCTGGTGCCGCTGAGGGGTCGTAGGATGATTGTAAAGGCGTCTGAGGCTGACTTGGTTGTTTTTGTGGAGTGGACATGGATCTCGAGCCGGCTTCCAGTGTCATGGACATCAGACCCGGTGCGTGGTGATGGTGTGACCAGGGTCGAAGGACTCGGTGATGGTGTGCCGTGAGAAGCACATGGCACATGCTAATACACTGGGTGCAGTTATGAAATGTGCTAGTTTCAGCTCATCTTAGCTCTTGTTTGAAACATAGAATACCAACTCAAAAAATAGTGTTAGAGCCCTAGCCAGAGTCAGTCTTACTCATTTTATTCATGTTTTTTATTTATATCCTATGGTTAATAACATTTGTTGGGCCTGGAAATGGGTAGGGTTAATCAGACATTGGTTATATATTTCTTTGAAACCTGTTTTTGTTGACACATTTTACATTTTAATATTTAGAACAAGAATTACTTATGTCTAATCAACAACTGTTATGTAAACATCAGCCTGTAAAGTGACTGTAATTGTAAGTTTCTTAACTCAAAATGCTTAATTACGGAGAGGTGTGTCTTAAACACATTCATTATATTATTATATTGCATCCATCCATCCATGACATGCTTGGGCCAAATTGTTATCTATTTTGATTAATTTTGAATAAAATTGAAGTTTTACCCTATGCGTATCGGCAAACTCAATGGGTACGCCTTTGCTTTGCTGCCAACGCCGTTTTCAGCGCATGCGCAGTCGGAACGGTGATCTCGTCTATAACTTGCGGGTCATGGTTTTGCCGCCCCACCACCACCACCACCACCAACCCCACTCACACCCATCGTAGCATTTTAGTGAAGAAACATACACTTGTACCAGCACATAGCACTGACGCTCTGGCATAAGAATTGGCGAACCACTTAGCGTGTGACTGTTTGCCGTCTCCGCCTTCAGCATCACACTGCTGTGACGGCAGCAAACAGGACATTTGGTGTTTGTTAAAATTTGGCATTCCTATAGGAAAGGTAAGTTGTTTTATGTACATGTGATGCATTGCATCGCGTCAAGTATATGTCTCTGCGAGAGGAATCGCCTTTTATTTGATTTTATTTCTCCTCTGTTTTCCTTCTGCCGTTTGTCATTCTCGCCCCCCCCCCCCCAATCCTCTTGCATGCTGGCAGTGTTCGATTGTGCACATTTGCACTCATCGCGGCACGCCGGATGTTTCTTTGAGATTAGCACACGGTTATAAATGCCGATGTACCCAAACAAACGCACCTATTGCTATCAACACAGCGATATATTTGAACTTTCTTTTAACCAGTCCTACAATTTAATGACACAACATGTATTCCGCTAATGCATTAATTATTATATTACAGGGATAACAGTTCGATTAATAAAATTTACTCCTGGTTCAGACAGTTTCTTTTGTGAATTTTTCGTTGTAAATCCAAATCTGATATCACGTTTCAGTAACCACTTACCGTCGAGTGACACTTCCGACCAAAAGCAAAAGTTACTGGCGTCACTCGATTTAGCACATAAAACCAGAGAGAATTCATTTTGTTATAAGTTATTTTCATTCTAAATGAAAATCTTCAATGGAAATCAAGTTAAACTTTGAAATTCGATCGATTACCATAAGTATAAACAACGGGTGCAACTTTATTCAAAATTATTATGTTGCATACTAAATATTTCCCGGGCTACCTGTGTATGCAGAATTTTACCTGGGGACGAAATATAATTTTGTCAAAATTAAAACAACTACTTACATTTTGATCCTATATATATCCAACTTAGATACTGGTGCATTAGCTAATGATTTGGGACAGGATATACAGAATAACCCGTGAATTTATATAACCTCACCCCTTTGGACACTCACTTTGAAACATCCATTATGCAGGGTGGCCATTGACCAATTAGGTCAATCTCGTGACCTCATTAGCCTCACCCCACCAAGTAGACCTACTGTGCAGGGCCATAGAGGGGAAGGGGAAATAGGGTGGATGTTGCCCCATCCCTCCATGTTGAATATTAAATGCTGTTTGGTCAATTCTATAAATATAATTAATCAATTTGGGTAATTTAAATTTGGAAAATTTTATATTTGTCAATTAAAATTGCATGTGCCATCAGGACTATGTATGGTATGAGGGAGAATGAGACATGGATGCCATAACAGTAAATAATAACAGACCAATACTATGTACATGAGAAATGCAAGCAGTACGCATGTCCTTGATGGTCTAAATATATGTGAGAATGCGCACACATGTGTTTTGCGCGCATCCATTTGAAATTTGTCAGTTACACTGTATGTAAAAGGAAAATGTTTTTTTGTTATTGAATGTAAAAAGGAGTGAACCATATGGAGTGAGATGTGCATTTGAAAGTTTTTGACTTTCAGATCTTTTGTATTAGTTATTGCAGCAGCCGTTTCATGCTGGCCACATCAGCCGGGCCTGAGCATTAATAGTTTGATGGGATCCGCCGCAAATACACAGGTTTCCGGTTTTCTGCTATGATGGCAGCAGCCATTCAGGTTGTGCCTATGCGTTATCATTTGGATGGGATCCATCGCAAATGCGCCGGGTTCTGCGCTTAATGCTATGATGGCAGCAGCCATATTCTACGATCCAGCCGGACCTGAGCATTAATGGCTCGTCCGTTGCTCAAACCGGCGAGGTGTGACAGCCACTTTATGATTGTCAGATCATCTACCCAGATAGCACACAGCCGTCGGCCTGACGTCGGCTATTGGTCGCACCGTCACCACCGACTTTCCACCGTCGGGCCACCGTCGGGCCGACGGTGGTCTTCCGACATTGGCTTTCAATCCCTTTCCACGACTTTCCACCGTCGGGCCGATGGTGGTGTTCCGACGTTGGCTTTCAATCCCTTTCCACCGACTTTCCACCGTTGGGCCACCATCGGGCCGACGGTGGTCTTCCGACGTTGGCTATCAATCCCTTGCCACCGTCGAGCCGACGGTGGTGGTTCGCCGCTGGTTTCCATTGACTTTCCACATTTGGGCCACCGTCGAGCCATCGTCGGGCCGACGGTGGTGTTCCGACATTGGCTTTCAATCCCTTTCCCCCGTCGAGCCGACGGTGGTGGTTCGCGCATGCGCAGTTCTTTAAATTTGGTTTCCGGCTCGAGTCCCCAGTGGAACACGTGCGATCGTTGAGCAGCGTTCTTTTTCAACAAATAACTCCAGATATCGCAGGAATTTTAAGGAATTATTTAACAGGTTTGTTTATTCATATGTTTAGATTATTTTGTAAAAGTTTTGTAATTTATTAGGATGTATTAATGGAATTATTCGTGTTAATACGATTTTGAATTACCCTGTACGGAATGTTGACGAAGAACCGCCATCTTGGTTTTTTCCGAGAAGACACTGTCACTATAGTGTCAATACGTACAGACTATATTAAATTTATAAGGTTAGGGTTATCGATTTCTATTAATTTTGAATAAAACTAATATTTTTGCACCTGTACGTATTGACACTAGAGTGACAGTGTCTTCTCGGGGGAAAAAAACAAGATGGCCTTCGGGCCGACGTTGTTTTGTCGCCGTCGGCTCGTCGGCAGTTTCCACCGTCGGGGCGACGGTGGCAGCCGCCGTTGAGTCAACGGCGGGAGGTTGGACAAAACAACGGCGGCCCGACGGCGGTTCCCACCGTCGGGCCGCCGGAGCGGCCACCGTCGGGCCAACGGCTGTGTGCTATCTGGGTATGAATTAGGTTTCCGTTTGTTGTTGGCGGTGACTTTTACCCTAATCTATAAAAGCATTCTAATCAAATATTGTCATTGTCATAGGTCAGAGCCATACCTACATTGTTGCACCGTAAGCATGTGCTTAAAAAAAAAATCATTTCTGGCTATGCCCCTGTAAATGGGTTGGGTATGGTGCGCAGACAAAAGCTCACATGACAAAATCTCACAAGACAAAAGCTCACACCCTTAATGAAAAGAGACAAAAGGATAATGTGACTGTGTGGGATATCGGGTCATGGTGCTGGCGGCCTGATCTCCCAGGGGGGCACCACTATGAAAGTCACCATGAGTGCAATCTCATAAGTCAGTTCCTGTCCTTATATTAGTAGCTTTAGATAATTGTGTAACTCCAACAAGATTTCCAGAAACCACAAGAAGTCAATGGTCCTAGTGTTTGGCAGTGGGAAAATCAACTATGGCAATGAGGAGCCAATAAGTTTGGGAGGAAGAGTTCTTGATTATCAGACCAACTGCAGATATCTCGGGA
Source organism: Branchipolynoe longqiensis (assembly GCA_030323885.1). Classification (NCBI taxonomy): domain Eukaryota; kingdom Metazoa; phylum Annelida; class Polychaeta; order Phyllodocida; family Polynoidae; genus Branchipolynoe; species Branchipolynoe longqiensis. The sequence goes on from CM059188.1 coordinate 21,794,186, forward strand.
TGAATCTTGATAGGAAGCTAAACTACAATGATAACATAAAAGAAGGTATCAAGAAGGCAAACCACAAAATCTGGATATTAGCGAATACCAGAAAATACCTAGCTACAAATATGGCTATTAAAATCTATAAAGGTATGATACTACCATACTTCGACTATGGTGATGTAATATATATGGGGGGGGGTAACAAAAGTATGTTGGATAAACTACAAAGACTACAAAATAGAACACTTAAGATATTCTGAAGGTGGAACATAGACACCCAACTGATGATCTCCATAGGAAAGCAAGAGTAAACACACTAAATGACACGAGAAAAACACATCTCAAAATAGCAGCATTCAGGGAGACAAGGAAGCCTGGGAAGGTGCAGGTAACAAAAAAGGCAACAAGAGGTAGTGATGGCCCCAGACTGATAATAAACAGAGCCAAAAACAGATCATATGAGAGGAGTACCGAGTACATGAGGCAAGGGAATGGAATACACTGGGAGTAGAAGAAGGAAGTAAAGAGACAATAGAAACATAAAAAATTAACCAAAAGAGAGCTAAATGCACTGCTAGACTAATGACAACAACAAATAAAATGAATTAAAAAAGAAAGATAGATAAATAAATAAATAGAAAATACACTGATAATTCAAGCAAAGTTTTAGAGGGTATAGATGCTAGGTATGATACATACAAAAGGTAAACTTTAAACTTTAAATCAAAACCTAATGACCACTAACACAGCAAGGTGAAGACATTCAGAGAAATTAACTATTGGTAACCAAACAATAATCCGATTGTAGAACGAACAAACTCACAGTGGTTTGGGAATGTGGGAGAATGCTTACAAAGAGAGAAAGAATGCATGCAGTAGTTAGCTACACAACAACTGAAAGTGATAAAAAAGAATGAGAATGAGTCACGAGACTATTATTGTCTAGCGGCGAAAACAAGTCATTAGACTTAACCCTTATGGGCAGCATAAATACACCCATCACAACAACAAAAAAGATGTTGTGAGGACATAAAGCTCCAATAAACAAAACAAACAATCCAGTTATAATACAATTACATGAATTACATTTTTGTAGTCATGTACCTAATATGTGTTATTCCGGAGGTGTGAAATGAGGTGTGATAGGTGTGAGAACAATTGACTCTGGTAACACACCTCTGATAAAGGCTTTGAGCTTTTGTCTTGTGAGCTTTTGTTGTGAAACCTTGTTAAATCTATGATGTAAACAACGTCACTCAATGTGGGCAATATATTGGCAGTCACATTGCTAATCCATTAGTGGATTGACAATGTTGAAAAGATTCACAATTGGTACCAAATTGTCTGCTTAGTGCACTAATCCCAGTACCAATTCTCTATATAGTTTATCTAAATTTGTCCAAATATTTTCACTCTTCTAGGTTCAAAAGATGGAGCACCTTAGCACTGATCTGACATTCCCATCATCTGAAATGGAGTCATTAGACTTCACAACAGAAGAGGGTGGTGTATCCTCATGTTTGCTACAAATCCTTCCACCAGACGCCACTTACACACAGGGTTCTGGACTAGACTTGCATGAGTATACAGCTACATTGAGTCCAGGCATGAGCTTGACTGGACTTGAAGAAACAGTTTTGTCAACAGACCATACCATCGTAACTGAGAGATTTGTGTCGGCAGATGCTCTCCCGATGGATATTAATGATTCTCTCACCAGCATCAAAGGTTCCAATATTTCCGAACAGCGGAATCTCATTGATGTTCCTCTGTTTGCCGGAATTCAGAGTGCACTGCGCGAACAGCGGAATCCTGCGACTATGTGTACTTCAGATTGTCATGGAGAAATAGTTACTGCATTGAGTAATATTGGTCAGTCATGCCAGCTGATATCCTCCTCAGCACCACAGCAAACATTACAGACCTATTCTATTGGAAAGCAGCCTATTCTGTTGGCAGGACCTCCATATGGTCCACCAAAAGCTGCCTTAATGACTGGTATTGTAAGTGATAGAATTGCACCAGTGACATCATCCTCACCGGCAATTAGGCTACCAGCAATTTCACATTTGTCTGGGAGGCTCGGAAGCTTGTCATCCGTTGCTCCAAATGTTTTTCTTGCATCAGCTACCTTAGGGCCCCAAATGACCAATTACCCACGGAAAAGGATGAGTAAAGCGAAAGAGAAGAAGAAGACTAGCAGGAGACTACAAACAAAAAATAATAATGGGCAAACCAACAGTCAAACTGACTCTACTCCAACCACAGCCTTTTCACCCATTGACAAGCGTCAAATCAAGGTTGAACTCACACAAGTGTCCAATGACACAACCATTGTCAAGTTGTCTTTCATGCCCAATGGGACGGCAATGGTAAATTCTGCAAATCAGGATGTTTTGTTGAACCAAGAAATTCTTACCTCACTGCTCAATGATAAAGGCTTACAGAATGTGGTTCATCCTAACCAGACAGTATTGCTTGTCGATAATACAATACAAAAAATGGCAGCGGCTTTCCAAAAGCCCACAGTAAATGATGAGAACCCTATTGTAAATGAAGAGGTTGTAATGGTAGAAGGATCTACTGAGGAAGTTAACCAACGATTGTTGAAGATTAAAACCGATCTAGTCCAAGAGGGAAATAGTGCAAGCAAGCACATGAATAATCACCGCGTGAATGAAAATGTAGGAACAGAATATATTTCTGCCTGTAATGAACAGTCTGTTGATGATGCATCAACTGTAGTCAATAAAACAGACCAGGAATCCTTCGAGGGGACCAGTCAGGTCATGACAGCAAACTGGAGTGCCATGGAAAATATTACCCTTGAGAATGCTGAGGCAGAGGTGGCTTCAATGCTTGCAGAGAGCAAATTACGGATGAAGACCTTAGCAAAACTTGATGAGATTACAATTCACATCACAGAATCTCAATGCAAAATGGTGGATGGCAAGAAGCGATGGTGTTGTGATATATGCGAGAAATCCTACACTACTAAGAATAACCTAGTGGTTCATAAACTAGGTCATAATGGCATCAAACCTCACATTTGTATGGTGTGTCAGCGGATGTTTAACCAGCAGAGTCATCTAAAGACACATATGTTAACACATGGCAACATTCGGCCCCACAACTGTAAGGTATGTCACCGAACATTCACACAGGTAAGTTACATTGACTATTTGAAGTAAGCTTAATTGTTATATTAAGGTTTAAAATATGGCATGATTCCGTCAACATATTACAGAATAGATTATCAATGCATACACATAAGGGATAAAGCACTTACTCTATCCATAGTGCGGTAAATATATATTTATATATATATGTATAACTCTTATTAATATTTATGTATGCATAATTCTTATACAATATATATATATAGTTATAATATATGGGTTATTCTATCAAACTGGGCACCACATATTTGGTTTCCACATTACGATGCTGATAATTTGTTCTTTCTTTTATTGATTGCAAGTCAAATAATTATTGTATCCTCTGTGTATTAAGTATGTTAGCAATAGTACATTTATTGAAGCTATCCCAAGAAAAAAGTTGAAAGTTTACTTATATGATTTTATGCTAATGTGAAAAAGTGGAAATGTACACATTTACACTATGCATGTAGCCAAACCTTTTTTCAACTTATTTTTCAACTTTTTTCTTGTAAGTCATAACCTTGTCTGCTTAACAGCATTCAATAAAATCTTGTTTGACTATGTTGTATATATGTTAAAATGAGGTTCTGGATGTGTCTTTGATTTTCATGTTACACAAGTGATATTAATGTATTGCTCAATTTGTATAATATTTAATTCAAAAAGTGAAATTCATTTCTTTTCAACTCTGACATATGCACAACATGCAAACCATCATAGGACATTGGATTAGGCTATTATTTGAAAGTTTTTTTTGCAATTATTTGGAAGGTTTTCACTTTTGGTTTCCATGTCACACTTTAGTGCCAAGTTTTAGAGAATGACCCATATATCTAGCACTATTCCTTCAAAATATATATAGGGGTAACACATATATATATATATATTACCACTATATATATTTTGAAGGAATAGTGCTATATATATTAATATTATAACTATAGTGTTGTATAAAGTCTAGCTATAGGCCTACCAATATTATTTCAGCAAAGTGTATGTTTATTCGTAAGTAATACGATCGGAAGGGATAGTGCATCCGACATGTGTATGCAGCAATAAGCTGCTGAAGTCCGAGCTGCCTGTGTGGCAGCCCTTTAAATGGTCCATTTAAGGAGGTGGTGGGTTTAAGGAGTTTTTTTTATCGTTACAATGGTATTATTGTACGTGCGATCGTTTGGGACCCAAATAAAGCCATCGATATAGGGGAGTGGTCGGTTAGAGGTTTTACTATATATTTTACCTCGGTAGTACCCTCTGGCTACTCGTACTCCAGGGAGAAGGAAGCACGTCCAAGTCCACCAATTAGCATAATCAACTCACAACGGGAGGATGTTTGTGAGTAGCTCTGGCAGTTTTCTACATTAACTACAAAATCAACCAGGTTAGTATCATATTAACTGGATACTTTGGTTCAGTTCATGTTAGCATTCATGTACAAGAAGTTTAGAAACTTTTCCATAAGTTATTACTGTTTTACAGTCTAATTACGATTGAATTATGTAAGATCGTTAGAACATTGATTGATTGATTGGTGGTTTCTTTACGCCGTGTCGGCAGCATAGGCCATATTCACGGCGAGAATTGTTTGTTTTTTCTTCAACCATCGCCTTTACATATAATGTAAAAGCATACAATCAATTATGTGTCAATATACACTTATGAATTTTTAAAAGCTAAATCATATAATTAAATAAAATAGATGAAAGAATTAATTAATCAAATTGTTTTAATGAACTATATGAGGTGGTACAGACCAGCTGCCCTCAAAAAGGCTAAAATGTCTTCTTGTTTAACTTTAGTAAAAAGGTCATGCATGCTGTTTGCAGTGTAAAATTGTTGGCGCAGTGCCATAAAATCAACACAGTTTAGTAAAAATGTGCTCGACTGTCAGTGGGGAATGACATCCACTACATTCAGGGGGAAGGTCCCCCTTGAGCAGGAAAACATGTGTTAGCCACGAGTGGCCAATACGGCAGCAACTAAGGACCACTTGGTCCCGCCGACCCTCCCCCCCCCCCCATGAGAATGTGGTGGTTTTCCCACAGATGGTTCAATTTCTTTAAGTTTATTAATGTTTTCATCCCACTCATGTTGCCATTTGGATTTGATGTGGGTGGCTATAATAACCAGCCCGATCAGCTCATTTGTTTCCCTGGATGCCGGCATGAGCAGGCACTCAACACAAGTGGATGTCATATCCATCTGTTGCTAGCTGGTTCATTTTGTAAATGACCTTTGCCACGAAAGGATGGTCCATTTTTAGCCCAGCAACAGCTTGCAGGCAGGAAAACGAAGCGCTGTATATGACATATTTAGTGTAGTTGGATAGTTCAATGACTTCCAACACAAGAAGGAGTGCTCGGGCTTCCGCCATAAAAATCAAGCTCTAATCGGGCATGCGAACACCAAAATTCTTGTTCTGGCAAACTCCCGCAGCAGCCGCCCGGCTTAGGTCTTTGGAACCATCAGTATACATGGAGAAGTGGTCTTCAAACTGGCCTTGAATCTCTGCATACAGTCGTTGATATTCAAGTGGATGTGTCCCAGACTTCCTCAGCTCCGTGAGTCGGAGGATGACTGACGGCTTCCTCAACTACCATGGGGAATGTTCTGGAACCTGGGTATCCTCCAATACATCCAATTCCAAGTACAAAGCCTCCAAATGAGGTTTCATCAGGAACCCCGGAGGCCGAATGAAATTTGGCTTGGCTTCATACTTGAAGTCGTTGTGTGTCTCAAACACACAACTGTATGCAGGATTTAATGCATTTGTTTTTAATTTAACAACATATTGCATGGCCAGTTTGGTTCTAGTGTCAAGTGATGGTTCGTTGGCTTCGATGTATAGGCTCTGAACTGGAGAGGCGCCAAAAGCACCAAGGGCCAGACGCAGCCCCTGGTGATGCACCGTGTCCAGCAGCCCAATATACGACTTCCTTGCGGAGCCGTATACTATGCTGCCGTAATCTAGCCGTGACCGAACTAGGGTTCGGTACACGGTGAGCATAACATCTCTGTCCGCTCCCCACTCTGAACTGGACAGCACCTTCAGAACATCTAGTGCTTTCAGGCATCGTGTTTTGAGGTACTTGATATGAGGCATGAAAGACAGCTTCATGTCAAAAGTGAGACGCAAAAATGTGGTTTCTTTGATGACTTTTATGAGATCCCCATCGAGGGTCAGGTCTGGTTCTGCATGCATTCTGCACTTCTGCCTGTCTTGGCCTTGGAAAATCTTAATCCATTCAGAACTGACCATCGGTGAATCCCATCTATACACAATTGAACCTGTCTCTCAATGACATTCATACCAGTACCTCTGTAGTACAAAACAAAATCGTCCACGAAAAGACTACAGGAGACCCCTCTTTTAACAGCGGCAGCAATACCGTTGACCTTGACCCCAAAAATCGTTAGAACAAGGCAGCCATTGTTTGTTATTGATTAAGCTGCCCATTGCCGAACGGAGACATGTTTGGCAGGAACCATTTTCATTGATAGGATTTATTCCAGGGTTTCTTTAAGATTCCCCAATTAAGTATTCGATAAGGCGTACCTCCAAGTCCTGTAGTATTTTCTTAAACTTCTTGGCGAAGAAAGCCACAGGTCGGAGAAGTTTATAGGACAGAGTGAGGGAGGTGACTGCTACACTGGTCCCTACCCCTCGTTTGGTTCGGTTGGTTGTCCATACCATTTCCTACGACTCTATTAACTACACGCCTGTGTTAAAAATGGTTTTAAAATGGTTTTAACGCCATGACACACACCTAGTATAATTGTACTCTAATTATCTGTGTGATATTCAGCCAGAATAATGCCTAACCATTGGTTTTTTGGTGTTTTACAGACTCCGAGCTATGGCACCACTGGAACAGGTGCACAGGTCGCAGGAATAAAGAGATTCTGACGGGGCGGGGGGTCCGAGCCCGGCCCGGCCCAGCTGACCTAGATGACAGAGTTGCATGCTAAGTACAACAGAAGATGGAGATTTTTCCCTCCAGAGTGCCGACCACCAGGAAAGGGAAGAAACCAGTGCAGGATTCAGAGGAATCTGACTGGGAGGATCTTTTAGAAGATTAGGCCTTGTCTTACGATGAGTGGGAGGAGGAGATTGGTGTGGATGCATGCAAGCACAAAGCACAAAAAGAAAGCACACTCATCAGATGGGGATGAGTACACGATGGCACTTAAGAAGAAGCCACATGCGAAGAAGGGCAAGAAGAAGGCCAAGAAGAGGAAGAAGAACAAATCCTCTTCTTCTGGCTCTTTGTCAGACTCGTCATCAACAAGCTCTGACTCTGATACTAAACGAGCGGGGAAATACGTGGAATTCTGTGGTACGGTGATGAAGAAGTGCAAGGTTCTTCGAAGGAAAAAGATCCATACCAGTACCACTATGATGATGAGGAAAACCATTCAGGGGTACTTCAACACCTTCAAGCCGGCTGAAGTTATTATGAAGCTGGCTGAGAAATTCACGGGGATCAAAGGTGGCAGAATCGGTAGAGCACAGGCCTCGTGTGTGGAAGATCGGGAGTTTGCGAGTTCGGTTCCCGGTCGAGTCAAACCAATGGCTTAAAAATTGATACTTGTCGCTTCCTAGCCTGGTGCTCCGCATCATTAGGATAGGGCAAGGGCTGGTTAGCTTGGTGTCAGGATAATGTGACTGAGTGGGATATCGGGTCATGGTGCCGGCGACCTGATTTCCCTGTGGGGCAGCACTATAACCTCACCATGAGTGCGTACTGTCACAAGTTGGTACCCGTCCTGATATGACCTTAGATGTTTCTAGGACATAAAACAACAACAAACAAACAACAAACATCGAAGGAAAAAGATCCATACCACTATGATGATGAGGAAAACCATTCAGGGGCACTTCAACAACTTCAAGCCGGCTGAAGTTATTATGAAGCTGGCTGAGAAATTCACGGGGATCAAAGGGATCCCGGAATGTGCCATCAAAGAGATGGACTCAGAGGCGAGACTGAGCAAGGACCGGAAGAAGTTTGAGGCGGTTCTTCACACTGTACACAAAGGGGTACTCTAGACGCTCTCAGCCATTACACCGATAGCCGAAAGGATGATGGCGGAGAATAAATTCTCGTCGCTGTGCGAGGAAATGGATGGGGGAATTGCGCTGCTGACAGTGACTAGCAATTTCCTGTCATACAGACATTTTGAAAACATCTTTAAGGCGGTTTGCACGGATGCAGGAAAGAAAGTAGCCAAATCTAAGAAGGTATTGGACAATGACGGGAAGGAATACACATTATTCCTTGGCCCCCAGCCCATTAAGGGAAAGCCACTTTACAAGACCAAGATGTTCGGCGGACAACTCCAGCACTTGTTCAAACAAGTGGAGACCGGTTCCAACTGTGGGAAACATATGGAAACGGACAAAAAGAAGTTTGCAGACACAAATCCTACCCGCTTCAAAAAGACGAGGCAGGATTTTCGAAGCCGTCAAACACCAGTAAGCATATTTAAAGCTGGTAACCTCAGTAATTGCCTACCGGAATGGAATAACATTACAGAGAATTTAGCTATCCTTAGTTTAGCGGAAATAGTAAGAATACCTTTGATTGAGGAACCTATTCAAAATAGCATACCTTTCCCGTACCGATTTCATGGTTCAGAACACGAGGCATTAGATAATCAGGTCCTTAAATTTGGTGAAAACGGCATCATAGAACCAGCACTACATGTGGCTGGGGAATTTATTTCTAATATTCTCACAAACCAAATGGAGATGTAAGACTAATTCTAGATCTAACTTTGTTTAACAAATTAGTAGAATACAAACATTTCAAAATGTTTTCATTAGACACAGCTAGACACTTAGTAACACAAAACTCCTGGCTAGCCAGTGTGGATCTCAGAGATGCATACTATACAGTACCAATCTATAAACCTGATCGTAAATATCTCAGGTTTTGTTGGAACGACAAACTGTATGAGTTCACGTGTATGCCTAATGGACTAGTTTGCGCTCCACACATTTTCACAAGGTTACTTAAACCTATATTTTCCCTATATTTTCCCACATGGCTAGGGAAGGACATATCATGTTTCCTTATATTGATGACTCATTTATTGTTGCACAAACACAACAACACTGTCAGACAGCAGTAAACAAATTATGTGAGACATTTAAGGAATTAGGATTCTACATACATGAAACTAAATCAGTTTTAACACCAACAAAGTTAAAGTTTCTTTGATTCTTTATTGACACCACAGAAATGACCATTTCAGTAACGGAATAAAAAGTTGATAAATTTACAACAACAGCAAACCAATTATTACAATTGAACAAACCAAAGATAAGACAACTCGCAATACTGATAGGAATTATGATAGCATATGGACCAGCTATTCTGTATGGCAAGGCTCATATACAATTTTCTTTCTTGAAGATTTATACTGCCTATTATGGATAAGCCTGAATAGACTTGTTTTCACAATTAGACAGTTTGTCGATAGAAAGCCCGAGTCTACACTTTTACCGACCCAAGGGATTTTTAACCTCCCACACCACATAGACATGGTATGAGAGCAACTGGCCTTTGATGACGCTGTAAGTTATCCACAGCGGTGGAAATCCAAATTGGCAGAGGTGGGGGCATGGGGAATCGAACCACCGACCTTCAGATTAGGAGTCTGACCTAGAAAAAAGTCAGACACTCTAACCACTCCGCCACAGAGAACACCACATTGCTAGAAATCGATGAGAACTTGACACAAAAGGAAACTTTGAACGGCCCATGATGATTTCGTCAGATGGTCAAAAAGATATTATGTGGTGGTTGTCACACATCAACAATTCGCCCAACCCCATTAGAATGGGAGAGCCCAACACTACAGTCACAACAGACGCTTCGCGAGAAGGATGGGGGGCTCACAGAGACCAACCTGCAACAGGTGGTTGGTGGATGGATGATGAAATCTCCGATCACATAAATGTACTAGAACTTAGAGCTATTTATCTAGGATTACATAGTCTAGTTCACCTACCTACAAATCATGTAAGGGTATTAACAGATAACACAACAGCTGGCTTACATACGTAATATGGGAGGTACTCATTCCAAACCATGTAACTATTTAGCCAAACTAATTTGGGACTGGGCAGAGAAACACAGGATATGGCTAACAGTAGCACATATTCCAGGCAGTCAAAATACTTTGGCTGACATGATAGTACCAGCATGGGACACACAACCATGGCTAACGGCAATAACATTAGCAGCAAAAGACGTGGTCAGGTTCCCATGAGAAAGGGACAACCTACAACATCAGGAATGGTGAAATTATACACAAGTTATTTAAAGAAATGGGGACTTCATTGTCTGCTTAAAGGAATCAAACCATTAAAACATACACTAGCCCCGATAATAAGATTTCTAAGAATATTAGAAGATGAAGGGTTAGGATTTGGTGCAATTAATGGAGCAAGATGTGCACTTTAAATTTTTCTACCAAGGATAGATGGACAAACGATTGGAAAACATCGGGTAGTACATTGGTTCATTAGATCGGTGTATGAAAGGATAGTTGTGGGTTAGGGCCCGCCCACCCTACCCAACCATGACTATCACATTTCGCTCGTGCCAAAACGAAAACACTAAACTATTCATATATTACTAAGAACATTTTTTATCCTATAAAGTATGTAAAAGATTGCTGGACCCGGATGTGCTTCCTTCTCCCTGACCCACGACTATCCGAGGCTAGTACCTTCGGGAAAACACCAGTTATCCATCATCTGTACCCAGGTAAGATTCATATAACTATACTATATATATATATATATTTAGAGGTAAGTGGTTTATTCCTTAGAATAAATCTTTTTCTTAGGTACTACGGCATTTGTCATCCGGCCATTGGCATTATTTATTATTTAGACAAATTTTTACAATCTCCATGAAGATGTAGTGGTAAGGATGGAATGAAATGATACAGTTTGGTGGTTTGAGGATGTACATGGAATATACCATTGCGAGTAGGTATTAGCTAGGTTTGGATATGTTTATGGTAAAAATAGTGGTTCGTATGAAATGTTGGGGGGGGGGGGGGTGAGCAGACGGAAGCCGGTGGGTTTGAGGTATAGTGAGTGGTTGCTCTGATGTAAGTAGGAGAAGGTTGTGTGTATGTGTGTGTGTGTGTGTGTGTGTGTGAGAGGGAAAGAGAGAGGTATGTGTGTGTGTGAGAGAGAGAGAGAGAGAGAGGGAGAGAGAGAGAGAGAGAGGGGAGGGCGGGCAGACTCCATGATGATGATGTTTGTTTATTGATGTTCATTACACCTCCCAAGACATTGGTGCCATGGCCATGATTATGTGCATGCTCAGCACTGTATTGTGATGAACATGCACTGTGTATGTAATGGGGTCGCATTACATACGAGACTTAACAATTCCGGGGGGACAAGTATTGTGGAGGTGCTTTCGCCTCCCCAGGGGAAATGCCACATAGATTGATAGGCATGAGTAATACTGATAATAAATAAATAATAATATTAATAATACGTGAGAGTATCATTGTGCCCTAAACGAGAAACTTTTTCCTTGTAAAGCTTCTTGAAGACTTGAAGATCAATCAGATGGGAAGGCCGAATGAGTTTGGGCATCTCTCTCCCGTTTTGGTAGATCGTGGGATTCTAACCTAGGGGTTCGAACCCTGGTCGGTTAAAACCAATGTAATAATCTTGGCTTGATTTCCTAGATTTTTACCGCTGACCACTTTTCGTCCCTGGTACTAGTTGAGCTGCTCTAACTCACTCACTGCTTATCCCATTTAACTAACCAAACGGGATGGCCAAAGGAGTTGAGTATCCAACTCCTGTTTTGGTAGGTCATGGGATTCGCACCCACGGGTTCAAACCATGGTCGAGCCAAACCAATGACTTAAAAATTGATACTTGTTGTTTCCTAGCCAGGCACTCAGTATTATTAGGACAGGGAAAGGACTGGTTGTCTCAGTGTCAGGGTAATGTGACTGAGTGAGATATCAGGTCATGGTGCTGGCAGCCTGGTCTCCCAGTGGGGCAGCACTATGAAGTCACCATGAGTGTGCACTGTCACAAGTCGGTACCCATGCTGATGTGACCTTGGATGTTGCCAGGATGTAAAACTCCAATAACCAACCAATTTGAGGGTTGTGTTTCAGTTGAGCCATGTCAAACGCCACATGTCCACCCACATGGACTCCTGGCCGTACCACTGCGACACCTGTCGAAGAGGATTCGCGTATCCCAGTGAGCTGAAGGCACATAATGAGAAACACAAACGAGCCAGGGACCACAAATGCGAACTGTGTCCGTCCACCTTTGACCAACCGAAAAAGCTGCAATTCCACATGAGAACGTGCCATAAAAACCCCGATGAACTTACGTGTAAGGAATGTGGTAAGAGCTACATGTACCCCAGCCAGCTGAGGGATCACCAGGTGAAGCATTCTGGGATACGGCCCTACGATTGTGACCAGTGTGGCACGAGCTTCATGAAGGTGAGCATAGTATTTTTGTGGAGGTTTGTTTTGTTTAAAGTTGTGTAATCCGATGGTTTGGGGTTTCTGCCATATTTTGAGATGCCATGTGAAATTAATTTTTGGCCTGCATGTCAAACCATAGGCTTCAGTAGTAATGGTAACAGGTTCTATTAAATTGACTTAGTATTCCCTTCTATGCAGCAATAAATGTTTAATAAGCGCACTAGTATGTAAGGTATCTAATCTAGACAAATGTTTTTGTTTCGAAAAGTTGATACTTTCATCGTGTATTTATTTATTAACCCATCTAGTCTAAGTTTAAAAGAAAAAGGAAAAATATAACATTATGCTGCTTTCAAATAAGGAATATAAATTAAATATGCAAAAGACACTTTAGAATCGATTATGGCGATTATGGCAATTAATAATGTTGGATGGAGTGATGTGAAAGTAGAGTCGTTTCTCACTCACTCACTCACTCACTCACTCACTGAAGACTTTACTTTGCAGGAACACCATCTAAAGGCCCACATGTTCACACATTCTGGAGTGAAGCCATGGGAGTGCCTTCTTTGTCAGCGATCCTTCAACCAAAAGGCCAACATGCTGCGGCACATGCTTATCCACAGTGTAGAGAAAAACTTTGAATGTGAAATATGTCACAAACATTTCTCGCAGCTCCAAACACTCAAGGCGCATAAAGTTGTCCATTCCAAGAACAAGCCATTCCAGTGTAAAATATGCGGTATGTAGCCAAGCCCTATAATTATATGTGTGTTATGTATATATGGGTCATTCTCAGAAATTGTACCACATTTTTGGTTTCCATGTTACATTGTAACTTGTTAATGATTTTGCCTTCTTTTGGGGGAATAGTATGTCAAATAATTATTATTGGCTGTGTATTAATTATGTTTGCAATATTACATGTATTTAATTTCTGCCATATAATGTGTCTAAAATATGCTTTGATTTTTTTGTGTTAAAGTAAAAATATGAAAATTTGCATATCAACACCAAACATCTACCCAAATCGGGTTTTTTTCAACTTTTTTCTTGTACGAAACAATTCTTTTGGCTTAAGTGTAATCAATAAGATCTTGTTTGATTTTGGGGGGGGGGGTGTTTAAATGATGTTATGGATGGATGTTACACGCTTAATTTTACTGGCTTTCTCAATTTGCATAAGATCAAAATCAAAACATATGGGGGGGAAATTCAACTGTGACATGCACATGAATATGGATTCAGCTATTATTTGGAATCTTTTATATTATTTGGAATGATTTCACTTTTGGTTTCCATGTCACAAAAGTGGTACGTAGTTTCTGAGAATGACCCATATATATTATGTGTATTCATATGTTATGTGTATATATTATATCTATTTATGCATATATATATTATGTGTGTATAAATACAGCAGGTATGCAGGTATTTCAGGTATAGCAATACCTCAGGGAGTTTGACGCCCCTGCCATGCAGAGTTGTAAACCACTGCCTTGTGGTACAGGTTCTTGACAGAACCAAAGGCTAAGGGAGCAAACCCTAAACAGAAAACCATGTCACTGTGGCAGCATTAAGGGCGGTTGATGTATGGAACTCCCAACATCTTCCGACCAGCCACTGCAGGGACAAATAGTTTTGCGCCTGTCTTGACATGTTCTTGCCGGTGTGAAACCTATATTTGCTCCCCGAGAGAGTGCCGCTGGTAACTTGCAAAAGCCAGCAGCACTTCAACACTTTTGCAGGCAGCTTTCATGAAATGTATACCATCAAGAGAAACCTGAAGCTGAGAGACATTAAGACCGACTCATGGACGCAACTCTCACAGCAGAGACCTAAATGGAGAGCGGCAGTCAAGTAATGAAAGCAGTCTTTGTCACATCGCGACCAACAGCATGATGATGATGATGTATAAATACATACACACAATATATGTATCCACACATAATTCAAATGAAAATATATTCGGGTACTGCAGGGATTTAAAACTAGTCTAAGCACTTCTAATCTCATAAAAGAAGTGTTCAGTCCTTTAAATTATCTTACATGATGTAGGTAATATATTGCATTCTCTCATTCAACTATAAATTAGTTCTCATGCAGTTTGTATTACATTTCAGTACAAGTTGTGGTTGTTGGTTGACCTAGAATCGTTAAGTGAGCTGCAGTATTATTATGTAACCACATGTAGTACAGTCCAGGGATTTTTATAACTCTTTTTTTCGTTTAGGTGATGCGAAACCATGAAGATGTGTGTGCATGTGCTCTTTACACTGAATAAGAAATAGCAACCTTATTATTATGATCCAAAACTGGAATTTGAAATTCAATCACAATAATAAATTTGATTTGTTTCATTGTTGAGCATCAACTTCTCATGTAGCAGGTTGTGGGATTCCGAACTGATAGGATTCAAATCCCGGCTGAGTGAAACTAATGACTTTAAAGACTTATACTTGTTGCTACCTAGCCTGGCACGCGACAAGTTACTAAGATATGGAAAGGAGAGGTGAAATGAGGAAGACCAATTGATGCGATTGAAATTTCCCCTGGCAAATGTAATCAAAATCAAAATTAATCTCGTTGTTTGCATAATCCGATGAAAAGCATCAAATTTAACAACTTTATCATATATTTCTTAAAGTATGTAGACTTGTACTTTGTTCGGGTACATGAACAAAAGCAAGATGATATCGGTTGTTTTTGTGGGTTTTTTCAATCAAATTGCATGATGAGATCAAACATTCTGATAATTATGCACTTTAAAGTTGCCCAGTATAGTCCACTGAGACGAGAACGAACTCGGAATGTAATATATGAATGGCTTCAATGGTGGGATTCCCACATCACATGACCTAATAATATTCCTCATCATATGTCGAAATATGGTTCGCCACAGACTGGGGAACACATGGAAAACCCATTTAGGTTCCACTTGCACACCGGTCATTGTGACACTATCCTTCTATATATTCAGTTAAACAAACTGAAAAGGTGTGCATGGAGAGCATTTGTCGGAGTACAGTTCCAGTCTCAGCAGCCTATAATTGGTCTGTGTCAATTAATAAAATGTTAGATTTAATTGAGTTATAATTTCTTTTGAGTTTAGATAAGCAATTTGGCCGGCTGCATACATTACAAGGCCACATGCACATGCACGAAGACTCCAAACCGCACGTGTGTTTCTGTGGGGCTACGTTTACACTACGAGGTGGGTATCAGGTAATTTAGCTGTGTGTATATATATATATATATATATATATATATATTATATATATATATATATATATATGTAATATATATCTTCTTTTTTTTTAAAGCAAGATGAGCAAAAGAACCATTAAAATGTCCATCAGAGACTGGAAAACAAATAGAAACGACCGGGGGAGGGGGGGAAATAAGCAAAAATTAAACCCACAACACAATTTGTCACTAGATTTGTACATATGACATGTCCCCGCGCGCCCCCTCAAGGTATTAAAGAAAAATGTTTACAAATCTCTGGTGTAACCATTCATACTGTAGTAGTCTGCTCTGACCTCTCAGAGAAGGAGCCAAACAGACATGGATAGGGTGATTGCATCAGGGAGCCTAGGTGGTGAAATGTTTAGCACACTAGCCCAAAATGGAAGCCTTGTGGGTTCGAATCCTGCTCTAGGTGCAGTATTTCCCATTTTCATCACCCCCATGACACTGGTTGCCATGACTCGGATCCTGTGCAAGCTACATGCTTTATGGTTATTGAACCTTCCATGTGTTACGAATGTATGTTCATTGCCTGTATGTATCAAATTGTAAGCAGTAAAAGACTTATAGACATAAACCACTTAAAATACTTACAATTCCAGGGGGACGAGTGTAGTAGTCTGCACTGACCCCCCTCAGGCAAAGAGCCACATAGACAGGTGGGTGTGGATAGGGTGATGACACCAGGGAACCTAGGTGGTGTAATGGTTAGCACACTAGCCCGGAATGCAAGAGCTAGGTGTGGGTTCCGGTCCTATTCTAGGCACAATATTTTCCATTTTCATCACACCCCAACGACAATACTTTTCATCCTTTGACTAAATTTGTAGATGTGACATCTCGGGTATAATGCTTCACATTGTTCATCCGTTGACTAAATTTGCACATATGACATGTCCCTGCCCCCCAACTCAAGGTAATAAAAAGAAATGTTTACAAAGCGTGTTATCTCAGGTATAACCTTTCATACTTTTAATCCGTTTACTAAATTTGTACATGTGACATGTCCCCCGCTCAAGGTATCTCGTCATCTCGGTATAACCTTTCATACTTTTTATCCATTGACTAAATCGCAGTAAAGTTATACATATCACATGCCCCGCCCCCATCAAGGTAATAAAAAGAAATTTATTTACAAAGCTTCTCATGTCGGATATAAACTCTATCCGTTTACTAAATTTGCACATATGACATGTCCCCGTCCCCCATCAAGGTAGTAAAAAGAAATTTATTTACAAACCTTGTCATGTCGGATATATACTCGATCGGTTTACTAAATTTGCACATATGACATGTCCCCATCCCCCATCACGGTAGTAAAAAGAAATTTATTTACAAACCTTGTCATGTCGGATATAAACTCTATCCGTTTACTAAATTTATACATGTGACATGTCCCCAAATCAAGATATTAAAAGAAATGTTTACAAAGCCTGTCATCTCAGGTATAACCCTTCATACCTTTCATCCGTTGACTAAATTTGTACATGTGACATGTCCCTTCACCCACCACACATAAAAGGTAACCTCACCCGGCACCAGAAGGTGAAGCACGGCATCACCAACCCCGCCCACTCAACGGAAGAGGAGGCCGCCAACATTCTGAAGGCCATGTCAACAAAGAGGACCACCTCGGACGCAGCTACCGACGAAGAGCACACATCAACAACGACAGATCCTAAAGCGCTGCCAGCAATCCACACCGAGGCTCCAAAGAGGCCCGCCGAGGATGTAGGCGGTGCAGGGCCAGATGGTGGCTGTCTCGGGGTGCTGGTTGCCGGTGTGCGTACACCTGCTGTGGTTGGTATTTGTTGTAAGACGCCATCTTGTGACAGTTGGAGACCAGAGGCACCTTTAGTTGCCAACTTTCACACCTATTGTGCCAATTCGAGACCATTAGAAACAAGTTCGGGCAATAATGTTTCATGAAGCTAACTCTGTGATTTCATTGTGGTGTCCTTGTCACGTGTCATTTAGAGGGTTCTTTTCAATTATCAGCATTTTCACAGGCGTACGTATAAACCTAGATAAAAGATTCAACATGTACTTGTAGTACACGGGTGAACGACAACGTAGTGTAAATACGGGTGAAAATAGCTTTAGTATGGAACAGGAAGTAGAAACTCTCGTTCCAGGATCAAATGGCTACATATATCGGCACAGAGTTGGTGACATCAGAGAGAATGCAAAAAGACAAGATGGCAGCGATTAAACTGCGGTGATTTCACTTTTAAATTGCATTAGAGTATATGTTTTATTATATTTTCCAACTCAAAACTACCGGGTAAATATGAAGACATACATAAAGAATAAATATTGCTTCTTAAATTAAGACATTATTCACCCAATTAATTTCCCCAGCATGTCAAAATTCTTCGCCAGCTTTTCTAATGGGTTGGTTTTCACCCCTGTACTGTCAGTACAGGGTGAATTTTTTATCATGTCAAACCATACTTTGGTTGGGGGGTGGGGGGAGGTAGATAATAGATTCACCCCGTAGGCCTACAGTAGGGCTGAAGAACAAACCCATTAGAGAAAGTGGCGACCGACTGGGTAAATGAATTGAGCAGATAAATTCTTAATTTAAGAAGCAAAATATATTCTTCACATATATTTTAATATTTGCCCGCTACTTTTGATGTGAAAATATAATAAATCATGTATTTTAGTAGACTTAAAAAGTCAAATTGACCACATTCTATGGTCGCTGTCTTCTCTTTTTGCATTCTCTCCCATGTTACCAACTCTGTGTCGATATAAGTAGCCATTGGATACTGGAACCAGGAATTCCACTTCCTGTTCCATACTAAAGCAATTTTCACCCGTATTTAGACTATGTTGTCATCCACGCTTAGTGCAAGTTTGGGGGCGAAACTTTTATTTAGGTGGGGGGGGGGGTGTTAAGACCCAATGTACGCTTTCTAAAATTTATTTGTTTAAATGGGCGTCAAATTAGGCTGGATTCGAACCCACATTTCATTCCATCTGGGGGGCTAGTACAATATCAACATTATTGTACTTTGTGGGTGGAGGGCGGGGGAGTGGGGCATGAAAAAGTGTATGTTTTGTACGCTTGTGAAAATGTTGATAACGGTGAAGGAGACCCCTCACCCCCTTAGGATCATTACCTGGATTGTATTGTGAATTGGCCTTTTTTGTATGTAAAAATGAAATAGGTATAGGGGTTGAGGTAATTTGCGAAGCGTTTATTTACATGATCGCTAATAGAACAAAACTTAAAGTCTTCCTCTTTGGTTTCAAAAAAATTTGGTAAGAGTCACATATATGCTATGCCGCATTCCTGGAACATACATGTCCAAGGAAGACGGAATGGTTAGAAAAGGTTACATATTGGTAAAATATTAAAGCTAGATAGTCCGATGAAACATCAAATTTTTATAAACTAAAACACTTATCTAGTTTTTATTCTGTATATCTAACTTAGATATTTGTGCACTTATTGCTGCATAGAAGGAAATGCTCAAATAATGTTATAGCATCTTGAAAAGTTTGTTCATCTCAGAACAATTGATGGTATTAAAGTCTATGTTGTTAGATTAAATTGAAATAGTTGTCAGAGAACTTCTACACATTTTCTTTATACTATCAACTATCTACTTCTAAAATCACTTGTTGGGCTCAGTATTTGAAAGATCACACAAGAAGACACAATATTGTACTCACATGGTTTAATCCAAACTAAAGTTGACACAAACACACGTTACACACAGATCTGGACTGGCTGGTGGTGGTGGTGAGAGAGAGCGCATCTGACCTGCACCCCTATTTATATTGGTTCATTAGTCATGTGACCTAGCTTTCTTGTACCTCGCACCCCTTTGCTTGCAGAGTAATGTATAAGGTAGCTATCACATAGAAACCCTTTTTCTGTGCAATAGTACCTTTATTACCCTGCAACCACATTAATAATATTTATTACCTCTATATCATTATATGCAGATACATGCTTTCGAATATTATTTAGCTACCCCAAAATTCCTAAATATTTTACAATCTGTCACTGCTGAATCCTTTGATGTCAGAGTTTTGACATGCATACCAACAATTAATTTGCCATGTTTTCACATAAAATATATCCAAAGTTAACCCTTTAAGGCTTATGTCAAACTAAGGTAAAGTGGATTTTAACGATCAGCCTAATATGTTTATCTAAAAAATAAAACAAATTAAAAACCATCGGAGTATGCAACTTCAATGTCTCGGAATGTATCGTTGATCATTATTTCTGCTTCCACACTATAGTGACATTAACTTCGGATATTACACATTAACTTTAGATATATATATACAAGAAGTAAGATTCTTCAAGCCCGTAGGGGCAGGTTTCTACTAATTTCTACCACATCTTTACACCGTTGATAAACTGTGGCTTGTGGCAGGATATACTTTTCAAATCTTCCAAATTGACAGCTTTGTAGAAGCATGGAATCTTAGCACAAATATGTATCGTATATATTCCCTATATATAGGGCTATATATGATCATACATAACTAGATTTCAGAGATTCTGCCAAGCTATATACCATGTGTATGTCATGATATCTATTTATATGTCATACTCGATAAATAAGATATAAATAGAGTATATGTGATATAGATCGGAGCAAAAATCCGAGGCATAAAATAGTTAAGCAGAACGCCTGTAGGTGGCGCCAGTAGCGAACAGCTCCAGAACAAATAATTGGCTTGCAGATTGCCATTATATATATATATTATCCTATATATATATAATATATATTATGCCAGTATACATTTCTATATTTATAGACAGATCAAAATGTTCACATCGAAATGAAATACTAAAAAATAGATGTTCATCCTAGTATTATTTATATTCGTATAATGCATTATACAACATGTGTATATACATATATATGCTGTATTATGTATGTGTATATACATACATGGGTCGTTCTCAGAAACTGTGTACCACTTTTATGACTTGGAAACCAAAGTAAAAACATTCCAAATAATAGCAGAAATAAATTAAAACAATAGCGGAGTCCATGTTCATGTGTCGGTTTACATTTTATGCATATGTCAGAGTTGAACAATAATAATTACACCTTTTGATTTAGATGGTATACAAATTGAGAAAGCTGTTAAAATTAACCATGTAACATCCATTCATGACATTATTTTAACACACATCCATAACATCATTTTAACACACACAACAAATTAAAACTAAATTTTATTGATTACAGTTAAAGAAGTGTTTCTGATTAGAACAAAAGTTGGGAAAAAAATGTTTAGGTAGATGTATGGTGTCGATATGCAAATTTTCATATTTTCACTTTTGCACAAAATCATCCAAGCATACTTTGGATACATTTTGTGGGATAGATTAAATACCTGTAGTATTGCTAACATAATCAATTTACCGAGTGAACAATAACTATTTGACTTACTACACCCCAAAAAGAAGGCAAAATCATTAACAATGTAACATGGAAACCAAAAGTGTGGTGCACAGTTTCTGAGAATGACCCATATATGTGTGTGTATATATATACATATATATGCTGTATTGTGTGTGTGTGTGTGTGTGAATGTGTATTATATAGGTTTGCATAGACTAGACAGTCTAGTCAGGTTAAACTAAGTAATCGCTCCGTGTGTGCGTGTGAATCTCTCATTTTAAATGTAGACAGAAAACAAAAAGTATAGACCCCTTTCAATGTTTGTAAACATTGTGTATGCGCGCGCAGCTTGGCTGCGGAACGAATGCACACTGCCACTGAGTTTGCCAGTACGCGCAGTGCAAAACGTTTATTTTATTCAAAATTAATAGAAATCCAGAACCCTAACCATATAGATTTAATATAATCTATTCGTTGAATATGTTTTCCAAGCAGTTTGTTTCTAGGTGGTGTGGTTTGAGAGATATTTCACTTTTTCTGTATGAAGATTGCTCACCGCCATTGACAATGCATTGAGTTTGCCGTGCGCGCAGTGCAAAACGTCAGTTTTATTCAAAATTAATAGAAATCCAGAACCCTAATGGTATAAATTTAATATAATCATTTTGGTAAACATGTTTTCTATGTGTATTCCAATCAGTTTGTTTCCAGGTGGTGTGGTTTTAGAGATATTAAAATTTTTCTGTATGAAGATTGCTCACTGCCATTGACAATGCATTGAGTTTGCCGGTACGCGCAGTGCAAAACGTAAGTTTTATTCAAAATTAATAGAAATCCAGAACCCTAACCTTATCAATTTAATATAATCTTTTTGGTAAACATGTTTTCTATGTGTATTCCAAACAGTTTGTTTCTAGGTGGTGTGGTTTTAGAGATATTTAACTTTTTCTGTATGAAGATTGCTCACTGCCATTGACAATGCATTGAGTTTGCCAGTACGTGCAGTGAAAAACATCTATTTTATTCAAAATTAATAGAAATGCACAACCCTAACCGTATAAATTTAATATAATCTATTCATTGAATGTGTTTTCTATATGTGTACCAGGCGGTTTGTTTCTAGATGGTGTGGTTTTAGAGATATTTCACTTTTTCTGTATGAAGATTGCTCAAGACCATTGACAATGCCTTGAGTTTGCTGGTACACGCAGTGCAAAACATTAGTTTTATTCAAATTTAATAGAAATGCACAACCCTAACCGTATAAATTTAATATAATCTATTCATTGAATGTGTTGTCTATATGTGTACCAGGCGGTTTGCTTCTAGATGGTGTGGTTTTAAAGATATTTCACCTTTTCTGTATGAAGATTGCTCACTGCCATTAAGTTTGCAGTGTGACCGGATGTTGTCCTGCAGCCAAGCAGCGCGCGCACTGACCTAAATACACGTGCTGACATCATATGAAATTGGTCAATTGGGTAACCGCCCAGTCAAAGCGAGGCTTGAAATGATTGTGAAGTGCTGTCATCTAGAATTGTAAATAGGTCTCTCCTCATTGTGATTAAAAACACCCATGCCTCAGTGATCATACACATAGCTTTACATGTTACATATTGGATTCTAACACTCCACCAACTTCCGATTTACCCCGTTGTACCTCATTTTTCAAGCTGTCTGTTCACGGAATTACATTTGTGCTCTTAATATTTTACTTTTCAACTCTACCAATATTTCTTCGTAATTAAATTATGCACTATTTAATCCACTTTAAACGCAATTCCATTATATCAAATGAGTATATATTTAAGCACAATTAGTTAATTCTTATGTTCTAAAGTCGGGGTGGACTGTAAGCCAAATTTCACCCAGTTAAAGTTGCATAATCCGATTGTTTTGAGTTGCTCTCATTTTTTAAAGATGGATATATGAGATTGATCACTATAATTAACATTACTTTAGTTTGAAGAAACTGATTTTAAATGGCTAAGTTTTGAAATAATATCTTAAGTGCGAGTATACCAAATTAATGTTGGCATGCATGTCAAAATTCATACCTCAGCAGTAGCAGCTTCTATTCAATTGGCTTTGTATTTCCTTCTGTTCCAACAAATGCTTAAAGTTGCATGGTCCGATGAAACATATTTTTCAAAACCAAAACACATACTTAGATTTAATTCTATATATCCAATTTAGGTGCTGGTGCATGCACTAAGGCTTTGGGGCAGCATATGCAGAATAATCAGTGAATTTATTACCCCCATCCCTTTGGGCACCTACCTGCCATTAGAGACCACTAACCAATTAGGTCAATATTGTGACCTTATTAGTCCTACCCTCATTCCCAGTACCATATATGACATTAGATAGGTTCCACACTACCTACACATTAATAGGTCATTCCTAATCACATGACCATCATGAGATGTGAATGGGCCACAACAAGAAGACTTTTGACCAGCTTGTCAAAATGATTTTAAACTCAAATTGCTCCAAAACTAGCCATTTTCATTTTAAATGACTCCGGAATAATGAATAGTAGGTTATAATAGTCAACTTGATACATTTATCTAAAAAATGATGCAAAAATTCGAAAGCCATCGGACTATGCAACTTTAATAAGTGCACCAATGTACCAAAGTCTATTGATTTGCCCAATAGTACCAGTTTGTCCCGTCCTGATATGACCTTAGATGTAGCCAGGACGTAAAACTCCAACAAACAACCAGTTTGTTCTTGGTAGCTGGCAAGCTTGGTTTAGCAATCTTGTTAATGCTAGCTAGGTTTTGTGGAACTTTACACTAAATATTCTCTTCAACAACCACTTTTTCTAACGTTACAATGAAGACGTAGACAATGTGCATTCCTTACATCTGGCAGGCATGGTGTTTTAATAACGGTACGTTTATGGTATCGCTTTGGCCATACTTGGGTCACAATCAATTGCTGTTGGGTATCACCTTTAATATAATAAGCTCGAATTCAAAACCATAATGGTTGGTTGGTTGATTGTAGGAGTTTTTCGTCCTGGCAACATCTAAGGTCATATCAGGACGGGTACTGACTTGGGACAGTGCAAACTCATGGCAACTTTATAGTGCTGCTCTACTGGGAAATCAGGCCACCAGCACCATGACCCGTTATCCCACTCATTCACATTATCATGACACTGAGGTAACCAGTCCTTGCCATATCCTATTAATGCCAAGCTAGGAAGTGGCAAGTATGCATTTTTAAGTCATTGGTTTGACTCGACTAGGAACCGACCTCCTGCGCACGAGGCCCGCGCTCTACCGATTAGGCCACCGCGCCTGGTCAAAAACCATAATAACTATGCACTTTGACAACACCAACTAATATGCTGGGGATTTTCATAGGTGGCAGTCGAATGTACTGCCCAAAGTGTGCAGGGCTCTAAATTGCAATCACAATCAATAATATTTCTATTGGCATTATTATTGTAAATTGGGATGTTCTCGTCACTGCATAATAATCAAGAGAATGATTTACCTCGTTACTACCATAGACATGTTAATTGTGGAATGTTCGTTATCACAGGAAGTAACTGAATAAATCATCTATTTGATCAATGTATTGTAGTTTGTTGCATATACATGTGGGTGAATTTAATGTTCACAAGTATTGCTTCGGGTGGTGGGTGAACTGTTGGTGTAGCTTGTAGATAGTACGGGAAATATCGTTTTACTATTTACCAAATCAGTAGAGAATGGACCTCGCGTGTGGGAAATCAGGAGTTTGGCTCCAGGTCGAATCAAACCAATGACTTATAAAAATTTATACTTGTCGCTTCCTAGCCTGGCGCTCGGCATTAATAGGATATGACATGGAGCGGTTAGCTTAGTATCAGGCTAATGTGACTGAGTGGGATGTCAGGTTATAGTGCTGGCGACCCGATTTCCCAGTGGGATAGTACTGTAAAGTCACCATGAGTGTGCACTGTCACAAGTCAGTACCTGTCCTGTTTATGACCTTAGATGTTGCGAGGATGTAAAACTCCAACAACCAACCAAATTAATTATCGATATTCAGAAATTAAGGTATACCATGCATATTGTCTTACCATCAATGAGGTCATATATACTAAAACGCTCGAAATACTTGGCTACCCTACAAGGATCAAACAACTCAAATTAAATTGTGAGGAAAGTGTCACACCAAAACGTTTACCGCTATCATTAATTGCGCTCCCCTGGTGAGGTGTGCCCGAGGTGATGTGACGGGCGGTGGGCTGTACGTCGTCCGAAGCCGACGGGCCGTGATGTGTCGGAGGGCAGCCTCGGCGCCCGAGGGCTGGTCCCGCGGCGCCGGGGAGGGACCCGGGGCCGAGCTGGGCGAGGCGCCTCCCGGCGTGCCCGAGGAGGTGGCCGCGGCAGTGTCCGGGGTCCCTTCCGTGGTGCTTGATGCGGCGGTCCCCTCCTCGGGGCGGGCGGGGGCGTCCCCTCGGGCGCGGCGGTGAGACGGCTGCCGCGCGGTGCTTGAGGCGGCGGGGGAGGGCGCGCCTCCGTGGGGGCGTGTGCCCGAGGTGCTGGGATGGGCGGTTTGCCGTACGCCGTCCGCCTCGGGGCGGGCGGTGGCGTGGTGCAAGAGGGTTGCCCTCGGGCTCTCCTCGATTCGATGGCGTCCAGGCGTGCGTGGAGGGCGGCGGTGGTGGCGCGGTGGAGGTCGAGGAGAGCCTTGAGAACCTGAGTTATCTCGGTGCCCGAGGGTGCCGACGGAGAGGCCGGGGCCGAGGAGGCCGACGCGCCTCCCGGCGCGCCCGAGGATGGTCCCGGCGCGGCCAGGGCGGTCGCCCGGGGGCTGTGGCGGTCCGTGCCTTTGCCGTGTCTGGGCATCCTGGAGCGGTCCGAGGGGATGCAGCGGCCCGAGGTGAAGAATCCCAAGAAGAAGAAGAAGGGGCAGAGAGCTGGAAGGGGGCTGGAGGCTGAGTGCCTGAGGGAGGCCGGCGGGCGGCCTTATAAGGGGGGAAGTGAGCAGAGGCAGGAGGGGGGGTGAGTCGCTCAGGGCCGGGGGGAGGTGAGCAGTGGCGGGGGTGAGTCGCTCAGGGGCGGGGGGAGGTGAGCAGTGGCAGGAGGGGGGGGTGAGTCGCTCAGGGCCGGGTGAGTCGCTCTCCCTCCCCTCGCATCAAACGAAATGCTTCGCATTACGACCAATTGCATGATTTTTATAATATAAAATGATATATTGAAGGCTGCTCCATCAAGCATATCATCTAGCAAATTTAATCTTGAACTATAATAACAGATTATAAAAATGTTGGCATCCATGATATGATTAATTATCAAAATGCCAATTCAACACCTAAATTCCTAGCAGTATTGCTGTTGTTAGAGAATGACTCATGTCTACTAGACAAGTCATGAACAAGATTATAGTTAATTATAACATGAACCTGAGTTATACGAAATGTGTCTAATGAAAATTATTATAAAGATTAAAATCTGACATTAGGCTACCATTCTGTTTATGATACTTCTTTTAAATATTTATTTTTTATTTCAGGATTGTAGGAACTGTTTGTGTTACATAAAAGCCATACATTTCTCGAATAGACTAAATATTAAAAATATTCTCGCACTTGCAAAGGTTAGGGGATGGCAAGCACATGAAAAAAAGGTGCTACGACGCACACCAAATAATTTTAATTCGTTATACAGTTTTATTTTGTACATATAACATCAACACACATGGAATGTGCACCTTTAAAGGGAGTACATAATTATTATGCTGTACTTAAAGCCGCATAGTCTGATGAAGCATCAAATTTTCAAAACCAAAACAATTATCTGGAATTGATTCTACATATCTAACTTATTAAGTATTAAACATTTGTTCCCACATAGAAGGGAACACTGAGACAATTTAATAGAAGCTGTTACTGCTAAAGCCTATGGTGTCAGAGTTTTGGCAAGCATGCCAAAACTAATTTGCCATGTTTGCACTTCAAATATCTCAAAACATAACTGTTTAAAATAAACAGGACTTGAAGCCTAACTTAAAGTAAGGTCGAGTATACCGGTCAGGTTAATCTAGTTATCTCAGAAAAAGTACAGAAACTCAACACCATCGGACTATGCAACTTTAATATCAAAACATAAGGAAGATATAATTGTTATCACACAAGGGAACTGAACAGCTTACACATTGTTGAAAAGGGACTACTTTTGAAGAATGCCCTTCCACACCACCCCATTTTTAGCTACAGTACTACACTCAACAGAAGTGACAACTGGGTTTGTATAACATTTGATGTAATGATTACTAAACCTTTCCATGAACACACATTCATACAAAATAAAGTAAGAAAATGACTATCACTTCACACGGCATCAGTGTTGCTCTGGCGTCTTGGCCAGCAATCTAAACAAGAGGCAACTAAAGTAGTAATTGTAGATTAAATTTATAATTATTTTGTTTTATAATTATCTAAACCTAAATGCAGACACTAATTTTGTCCGACAGAATTTGCTTCCGAGGCTGGCCACTGGACCAGACCTCTTCTCTGATCTTGCTTAAAAGCGTCCCATATGATACGAGACGAAGGAGGAAGATGAGGCGGGGGTGGAAAAAGAGCACTTTGTTCAATAGTGCGATGAGACATTACAGGATAATACCGAGGATGATCAAAGGAAGGCAGGATAGCGTAATGGGAGGAGAGCTGGAGGGGTAGTGGCTGGAGGCAGCTGTCCAGGTGTGGCGGTTTCAGCTTGTTCTCGTGCTCAGCCGTGTCCCGTTGCTTCTGCGCATGCGCGGATTTAGCATCAACTCGGGTCACCCAAGCCTCTTATTGGCGCATGCGCACATCCTACAAGCTCGGATCGAATAATCGAATACGCTTCTCCGCGCTCGGGTGGACAATTTTTTTTTTTTTTAATAACCGATAAAACTACAGCAAAATAGGATTTAAAGTATTTTATGATGGCCTAGTTTACATATATTTCCATTTAATTAATCTAAGTTATTCTTTTTTTACACACGGCACGTGTATTTGTCGACTCCACCCCCCGTGTTCTATTTGAAATTCTGACTACTCGTATGACCCGAGTCGCCCGGGTAGTGTTAATCGATTACGGCCATGTTTATTAGATTCTGACGCATGCGCAGAAGCGAGGTACACGTCTGAGCACGGGAACACGCTGAAACCGCCACACCGGTTATAAGGGTGGTGGTGGTGGTGGGGGTGGGGGGGTACTCCTCCGCCGCCGCGAGTCAAACGCAATGCAATGCAATCATTACGACCGTGAATAAATTAGAGATAACCACCTAAGTAAGTATTACTCTATGTGTAAATCTAGACTTTTATAGATCTAAGTGCTTGCATTAAATGGGTTGATAGAGAATAGAGCCCGCCAGCTAATGCCTAGGTCACAAATGCTACGATCGCCGTACGGTGCTGTGGCCTGCGATGTGTCTTGCGATTTATGCAAATGTTACAGTGTTGCGGTCTGCTTGCTCCAGTACGGTCACGACTCAGAACGTCGGATCCAATCAGATACTACCTTTCAGACTGTCTAATCAAAGGGCTTGTTTGTTATAGTCCCAAGACCGCAAATGGCGCTCCCCATGACAGAAAAAAACTGGCAAACTGACAAACTCTCATAATCTCTGCTTGCTGTTTTTTTCAGTCTATTTGCTTTTCCAGTGCTTCTAATAATTGTGAATAAAAAATATTAATAGATCCATGAACATATTCCGATATCTTAGAAATTTAATATGATGTTTTTGGTAAAGATGTTTTCTATATGCGTACCAAGCGATTTGTTAATAGGTGGTGTGGTTTTAGAGATATTTCACTTTTTCTGTATTTTCTATATGAAGATTGCTCGACCATTGACAATGCCTTGAGTTTGAGTATGCGCACGGCTGAAACTGGCGCACGGCTGAAACCGCCACACCGGTGTGGCGTGCTCAGCCGTGTCCCGTGCTCAGCCGTGTACCTATACTCAAACTCAAGGCATTGTCAATGGTCGTGAATAATTTTCATACAGAAAATACAGAACAAGTGAAATATCTCTAAAACCACACCACCTATTAACAAATCGCTTGGTACACATATAGAAAACATCTTCACCAAAAAGATTATATTAAATTTATAAGGTTGGGGTTCTTGATTTCTATTAATTTTGTTTAAAACTAATGTTTTGCACTGCGCGTACCGTCAAACTCAAGGCATTGTCAATGGTGGTGAGCAATCTTCATACTGAAAATCCAGGAAAAGTGAAATATCTCTAAAACCACACCACCTAGAAACAAATCGCTTGGTACACATATAGAAAACATCTTTGCCAAAAACATTATATTAAATTTATAATGTTAGTGACTTACAACCATTGACAATGCCTTGAGTTTGAGTATAGGTACACGCTGAGCACGGGACACGGCTGAGCACGCCACACCGGTGTGGTGGTTTCAGCCGGTTCCCGTGCTCAGAGGTGTCCCTCGCTTCTGCGCATGCGTCAGAATCTAGTAAACATGGCCGTAATCGATTAACACGAACCGGGCGACTCGGGTCATCCGAATTTCAAATAGAACACGCGAGTGGAGTCGACAAATACACGTCCCGTGTGCAAAAAAAAATAACTTAGATTAATGAAATGGAAATTTAGGTAAACTGGGCCATGATACAATACTTTAAATCCTATTTTGCTGTACTTTTATCGGTTATTAAAAAAAAAAGAACAAACTGTCCACCCGAGCGTATTCGATTATTCAACCCGAGTTTGTAGGATGTGCGCATGCGCCAATAAGTGGCTGGGGTGACCCGAGTTGATGCGAAATCCGCGCATGCGCAGAAGCAGCGCAGAAGCAGCGCAGAAGCGAGGGACACCTCTGAGCACGGGAACCCGCTGAAACCACCACACCGGGTCGTGTTAATCGATTACGGCCCCTTGTACTGGATGTACGGGGGGGATCCTTTATCTATCTTATTATCACCGGACTATGCCAGATCAAATGAGTGATAATAGGGCACTTGTACTTCATCGTGTTAATCGATTACGGCCAATTGATTTGATATTTCTATTTTGTTTTCGCGAGGCTTCTGTACGTGGCTTGCCGCT
Source organism: Branchipolynoe longqiensis (assembly GCA_030323885.1). NCBI lineage: Eukaryota > Metazoa > Annelida > Polychaeta > Phyllodocida > Polynoidae > Branchipolynoe > Branchipolynoe longqiensis. The sequence goes on from CM059188.1 coordinate 21,824,534, forward strand.
TAGGGATGTTATACCCGATACACTAATTCTGAAGTCGTACCCAAACCAGAGAGCGTGTATATAAACAGATCTGTTTATATACACGCTCTCTGCCCAAACATAAGTCCTTGCCATTAACGTCATTAATGATGAAAATCTCCCAAATATATTACGACATATATAGCTCTTCCACCTGGCGCCAAACCACGGAACATAAACAAAATAGTGCTGCCCCCTCGTGGTAAAACAATTAGGATTCCTCTAGGCTAAAGATAGCATCCATGACGCACTGTGGTGGGTAGATTCCCAAACCCATCTTACCTGATTGGTCGCAAGTACGGTACTTTTTGTTTATTCTATTCGACATTACAAGTGCCCCTTTTCACGAATAGTGTCTTCTTTGCAGTACCATGTCGCCATACTTGTAGCTTATAATGGAAGTGTTGCCAACTTTGTAACGCAACTAAATCATTGACAGGAAATAATAGTACTCTTGTGTGGTGCTGTTTTTCTGTGACACCTAAAAAGTCAAGCTTTGGAGGGGTTTAAAAACAGCAACACTGCCAACAGCACATATCAATTTTTCTCCTTTCAGACTGTTGAAGGATACACTCAACTATGAATTCCGATGAGTTGCCTCTAGACATCCGGGTAAGTGTAGTCACAACATGGAGCTAAACGTAGATAAAGCTTTCACCCCGTACTTCAATAGCCAGAGTCGCGGCTGAGTCTGAGCCTGAGGCTGAGTAGGCCACTACTAGACAACTACTTGAACTAGTACTACTTAAGCTGTGTTCACACGGGGCAGTTAATTCGAATCATATAAATCGACTTGCCTAGTTCGGCTCACATTTGGCATGTGAACGCGCGGCTGAGGCGGTTTAGGGCTGATTCGACTCATATAAATCGGATTTTATAAACCACCTAAGTAGGTGGTTTATATGAACCGAATTTTATGATTCGACTTATATCGCCCTTGTGAAGTCAACCGACTTAATTGATGCGGATTAAGGACGTCACATGCATGCGCAGTCATTCAAAAGCGCATATTATATAATTTAGTCTATGAAACCGCTAGCTGTGCACAGATATTTTTTTCATCATTTATTTTTAGGGTTTCACTGCCCAGCAGAAGTTTTGACCCTTCCAAACCGATACGATTCAGTCCATACATATCTAGGTCGAACCCACACTCTCTCGTGGCGACGTCGACTAACCGAAAGTGGCGGTGGTTAGTATCGACTTGCTCATGCGCTGATATCGATTTCCGGCCCAAGCACTGCCCGTGTGAACGCAAAACACTTTCAAACTAAATCGATTCATATGATTCGCTTTGTCTAAATCGCTTTAAACTTTTCCCGTGTGAACACGGCTTATGTCTACTACTAGTACTAGTACTAGACCAACTAGTACTAGTAGTAACTAAAGTATTAGGTGAATCTGTTATCTAGTCTAAGCTAAACGGAAATATTTGTTTAGTCTTGCCCATGTCCAACTAATACAATAGCCATCAATCATATTCATTATGTTATGAATATGATTGATGGCCATTTACTAATTGCTTTGTCTTATGTTAAACATGTCATAAGGCATAACGCAATTAGTTTGACTAATTGAATTAGTATTACTCTTGCCAAAGACAATGTGAATGTTAGTGTACTACATTTAACATTGCCCAACACGACTAATACTTAACAGTAGCAAGTAACATAATAACAGAACATATCCTAGTAATACTAATAGAGGGGGTGTAATGACGTCACAGGATAACTTTCGGTGGCCATATTGGATTACATACAGAAGGCTTGCAACTGCCTACACTGTGGTTATTTACTGATTTGTTGGTTTATTTGTCACTGTTTTGAGCAGTTTGGCTTCAGAAGTTGTTGCTAAAGTGCTGTAAGTAAACACATTGGATGTAAACTGCCCAGAACCTCCCAGAACACAAGAAAACTCTGTTTTAGTGCATCTGCATGCATTCACAACATGGCTAGAGAGTGTGCTCGTAATCCAAGATGGCTGGCCGCTGACTGCTGAGTGATGACGTCATGTGCACTCCCTCTATAGTAGTATTCTACATCTAACCATGATTCATGACATTTACATTAGCAGTTAGTAATTCATATAATATATTATATAGAATATCCACCTTGTACTGTAGTAGCATGAACAGAGTCCGGCAGAGGTGAATCTTTTATCTAAATCCTACCATTAATTCGATTTTCTTTTTAATAAAAAAAAAATTACCTGTATTGTACCCTCATATCCAATCTACCGGTACCACAGGCTGTAGGATTTCAGATTTCACGGGAAACACTTTTGGGGTTCTTTGCCTGGTACTCATGGGAACCCATGGGTAACTGTTTTTCGGTTCCGTAAAATTGGTGATGGGTACCCATTCTTTAAACAGTTAATTAAATTTAGTAGGAGTATATTTTCAACACACCTGTGCAGATATTTTACATATACCTTTAATCATCTATAATGTCATGAAAACAACCGTCTGTAGCATTTAATTTTCTTTTCTTTTATAAATTGCCTTGCGTTATATTAATATCATGTGGAAACACACTTTCGGTTCCATAGTTTCCCCAGCACGGTAACAACACATTACCGGTAACGATCGTTACCGTGGACCAGACGGGATGGCCGAATGAGTTAGAGTGTCTGTCTCCCGTGTTGGTAGATCATGGGTTCGAACCCTGGTTGAGTCAAACCAATGACTTAAACATTGATACTTGTCGCTTCCTAGCCTGGAGTTCTGCATTATTAGTATAGGACAAGGACTGGTTGGCTCAATGTCAGGATAATGTGACTGAGTGGGATTTAAGGTCATGGTGCTGGTGGCCTGGTCTTCCAGTGGGACAGCACTATAGAGTCGCCATGAGTGCGCACTGTCAAAAGTCGCTACCCGTCCTGATATGACCTTAGATGGTGCTAGGACGTAAAGCAACAACAAACAAATCATTACCGTGAAATCCTACAGCCTGGTACCACAATTGTAGGTCCTGGTTCCAGTGATCAGTGCTTATCTATATTTGCATGGAAATGATGAACTGGAACTTCGTCTTAGACTAGTTAGAGAGAGAATACCGCCATACCAAAATGTAGTTACTACCGCAGCCCTGATCCTGAGACAAGGGTGAATCTTTTATCTGACGAAACTGGTGGTTACAAAATGCACATGGGTTAATTCTTGACTTCATAGGTAATGGGCTAAAAAACTTTAAAAGATGCCCATGAAGAATATATGAAGTTGGTTAGATTGGAGATTAGTGCAATGCACTAATACGACAGCTTTTGTGGTTTTTTTTTCTCTTTCTGGCTAGTTTAGCAGCCTTGTCCATAGAACAGCCATGGATTATATATAGTCCTATATACAGGGATGACAATTTCACACCGATCAGCGGTCGCTCGACTTTTGGCCAATGACCCACGTTTTTAGGTCTGACCTGTTCTCACCCCTGCTATACTGGATTATAAGACACTTGTAATAGAATTACCATTTGAAGACAAGTAATACTGTTCTGTGGTTTTCAAGAGCTCTAATTGTTGTTAATGGAATAAGTTGGTGTGTATTAAAGAGATGCGTCATGTCACCTTTGGCAAATTTGAATTCTTCCAGTGAAAATAGATAAATATGCCAAGTTGATTGATACAGGGATCACAGAGTAATCTCTATTTGTGTGATTAATTATGTCTAACTGTGCATTGAAAAAGGTGCCAATGGTTTAAGCCAATTGCCTACTTATTTCCTCATTGGGTTTCTGTCCAAAAGTGCCACCTCTTGAATGTTAAATAATTCATAGAAAATGAACGGGTTGGCCAATTTGTTTGCACTGTTTTCTTCATTAGAACTTGTTTCTCAAAGTTAATTTTATTGCCTGAAGTCCCTAATGTAGGTAAATTGAACATGACTGACTAGTCATTTACCAAGAACAAATTTGGTTTTAGACCAAAAAAATACACACAAAACCCCGTTCTATTTCTTATCTATAACTATTTAATCGTCTCTGGATGCAAATTAAATGGTATATTTATGATTAAATTCGTTCGGTTTCGTAAAAACTATTTATTGCTTTGTTGTCCGTCAGCTGAAGCCGCTGGCAGAGTTCTTCTCCTGCCCCGTGTGCATGTGCACCATGGAAGATGTGCACATGACCCTATGCGGGCATAGGTTCTGTGAGAACTGCATCAAGGAGAGTGTCAGCCGCCATCACAAGTGTCCCTGCTGCAACAAGCCGATGGAGCTGGCCGACTTGATCAGGGATCACCAGTTTGATGGCATGCTCAGTGAGTAAGGCCTCGTCATTTAAAGCTGCATAATCCGGCGGTGTTTAATTTTCATTAAAGCTGCATAGTCTCAGGAAAATATCAAATTTTCAAAACCAAAACAATTATCTAAATTTGATTCTACATATATATCTAACTTAGATACTTGTGCACTTATTAACCACACAGAAGGGAATAGTGAGGCAATTGAATAGAAGCTGTTAGTGTTACTGCAGAATGCTATGGTGTCAGAGTTTTGGTGAGCTTGTTAAAATTAATTGTGCATGTCTGCACTTCAAATATCTCAAAAGTAAGCCATTTAAAATAAAAGTTACTTCCAGCTAAAGTAAGGTACATTATAATGATCAACCTGATATATTTATCTCAGAAAATGTTAGAAACTCAAAACCACTGGACTATTCAACTTTAATGTTTTCTGAGGTAAATATATCAAGTTGAATGTTATGATCTAACTTACATTAGTAATTTTTATTTTAAATGGTTAACTTTTCAGATATTTGAAGTGCAAACATGCAAAATCAATTTTGGCAAACACCAAAACTTTCACACCATAGGCTTATGCAGGAACAGGTTCTATTAGATTTACTCAGTATTCCCTTCTTGGCAATAGTTGCTTTAAAAGTGTGTAAGTTAGATATGGGGAATGAAATCTAGATAATTATTTTGGTTTTCAAAATTTGATGCTCCATCGGACTGTGTGGCTTTAAATATTAAATACAGGGATACATCAATACAGATCTCCGTGATTTTACGGATTTGGCGAGTTTTGCTTATCACCGATTGACTATCACAAGATGTCAAGGATACATATGGAGCAATTTTTCAGTTCGAATCCTATTCTTATGTGCGATTAGACGTTGCTAGGACATAAAACCCAAACAAACAGAAAAAAAGCAAGACAATTGCAGAGGAAGGAAAAGGTAATCTGTGGCATGGGCGATAATAGTCGAGGACAGTGGAACACTCTCCAATGATAATCTGTTCCGACTTATCAGTAGAACGGAGCTAGCAGAGTAGTTGAAACCTGACTTCCAGGAATTTTCCACGATTCTTTGACAGTGCCAGTGTTACTGTTAAACCCATGGGAGAATATCCATGTTTTCGGAGAAATTTCATGATATTGGACAATCAATCAATCAATAGTTCCGTCCTCTAGTCAAGGGTTGGATGCAATGGTTCTCCACTTGTCCCGATGGTGTGCTGTTCTGATAGACTGTGCATAATTCAAGCCTGTCCACTGTGAAATATTTGTAAACCATGATGTTCTTGGTCTCCCTCTCCCTCTGCTGCCATTCACCTTCCCTTCCAACAATGTATGGTATATTGAACTCTGACGAATGATGTGGCCAAAATAAATAAGTTTCTTTGTCTGTATAGTGGCAAACAAGCGTTTCTTATTTTTAATTGGACAATGTAAGACAATAATTACTAAAAAATAAGGATATTATTAATTATTGAAGCAACTTTCTGTTTTCTGTGTTCTTGATCATTTACAGATTCCTCACCACAGATTTCCGCTTTTTTATTGCCAGATACCACTTTCATCCCTGTAAATATATAATTTTAAATAGCTAACTTTTGAAATATTTGTAATGGTAACGTGCACAATAGTTTTGGTGTGCACACCAAAATAGTGGGGAGTATCTATAGTATAGGCATTTATGACCTGCAGTAATGACTAATAAAATGACTTAATATTCCTTTGGTGGAGCAATAAATGTTTACTAGGTATATCGATATATATGTTGGATATCTAAAGTCAAATGCACGCAAGTGTTTTATGTTTCGAAAATGATATGGGTTCATCAGGCTATTCAACTTAAAACAACAGTATTTATAAGGCTCTATGCTGTGAAAGATATATTACACGTGAATATGTATGCTACCTAGCAGTAAATATTTAATAATGACTAAGTCAGTAATTTTGTTTAGCTTTAGTGTGTATTGTTTAATTCTAGTTAATCCGGTCTTATTATATTTCATGAATACTTCTACATGTAGATTGATATTCTCAATATATATTTTTGTTGTTGTAAATATAGTTTATTCATTGAATAAAGTCTTTTGTCAGCGCTGTGGCACTGGTCTTCCAGCGATGTGACAATACAGTTATTTACAATATATGCAGCTACCCCAAATCAGCTCAAATAACAATATCAAACATTCAAAGACTTAAATATGGTATAGTTTGACAATTCACATACAAAAATAGCAGTTATATGTTGTATTCCTACACACTTGATACATACATGTGTATTGATTAGACCTTTACATTACGGAGTGGTTAGGTGCATAGTTTCCCTTCATAGGTTTGTATGCCTACTATGTTGTGAATTGCAAAACTATCATGTTGTTGGAGTTACATTTTGAGATGGAGTGAGTGTTAGTAGAATGGTTTGTTTATTCTGTTAGATAGAGTGTGGTTAGCTTATAGGGTTATGCTTAAAAGGTGTGTTTTTTGACTACATGAAGTAGTTTGAGTAAGTAGGTTGTTAGTAAAGATGGGATAAACAATGCTTGGAGGATTGTACGTTTCATTCATTTAGTAGTCTAGTACAGACTTTATTAGACCCTATAATACCAAGACGGCTCACTCAGCCTGTACTGTGTAATCAAAATGATCAAACCCACCACTTGGTGTGCGCTGGCTGTTCCCCCGGCTAAACAGATGCTATAATACATGCACAAATGTATATATGAATGTGAAAGATGTGTGACGATGGCGACGAGGATGTGTGCCTGTTCATAGCAATCCCATATTGATGTGGATTCATGCTTACCCGCCTCATGCATGATATAACCGTATGTGTTTACATGTGAAACACCAACCAGCAGCTGGGTCGATCAAACCCACCACAAGGTGGCACCGCAAAATTTACATCACATGGGAGAGATAGGGAGTGAGCCGTCCCAGTACCATAGGGCCCCCGGTCTATAGCAATACTACCAGACTGATACACATTTCCGAATTTGCTGGGCAAATAATTTGTATGGTGGATAACTTGGTTTGTTGGCAGCAGGCAAAGGAGTGCGTGGGGTGGTGGGAGGGGGTGGGGTGGCCATAGGTGCTTATAATAGATAGCTAATTAAATATGGCGACCTCATCACTAGGCCTGTAGAAGGGCCTGATTGGCTTGGTGAATTCTTACCAGGTTCTTGAATTCTAGTTGTGTTTGTGCATGTCTAATTCTGACTGGGAGTTCATTCCATAATTTGCTGCCTTTGTAGATAGGGGCTCTTGTCAGTCTATTTGTGAGTGGTTTAAGAACTTTGAGGAGTGTAGCATCCCCTTGCCTGGTAACTCTGGTACTATGGTCTATGTAGTTTTCTTCCTGGGCTCTGATAAACATAAGAGATAGCAGATGTGCATCTCTCCTTTGGCTCAGGTATGTGATATTAGATCTAGTGTGCATCTCATTCACTGAGAGAACTTTGCCCCTATATACTGTTCTAAGAGCTCGGTTTTGAGTTCTCTGTAATTTATTTTCTTGTTGTTTTGTTAAAAGGCCATAGATTAGATCATTATAATCTATTATTGGCAGTATAATTGCCTTATACAGTTTGAGCGCTGTGTTCTCACTCATGTAGCATCTTATTTTTCTAAAGGTTGTCATTCTCATACCTAGAATTTGGTTCAGCCTCGATAGTTGCTGGTTCGCATTCAGTGTAGAGTCAAGTGTGGTTCCTAAGTATTTGTACGAGTTCACTTCTCTTAGCACTGCATTGCCTATACATAGCTCTATATTTTGTGCGTGCGATTTTCTAGATTTTGTTCCAAATATCACATATTCTGATTTTTGTGTGTTTACGGTAAGTCTGTTATCAGCACACCAAATATTGACCTTTTTTAACACCTTGTTTACCATAGTAGCTGCCAGAATAATGTTTTTATTGTGCACTGTGAGGACAGCATCATCCGCAAAAAGTGTGAAATTAGCACTGGTAGACAGCAATGGTAGGTCATTAATAAATATCAGAAAGAGGAGTGGTCCCAAAGTGGAACCTTGGGGCACTCCTGTTCTGACAGTTCTAGTGGAGGATTCTGTATTATTAATTCTTGTGACTTGTTGTCTGTTGTTTAAGTAGTTCGATATGAACCTACATGATCTTTTTCCCAGTCCAGCTCTTTTGATCTTACATAGCAGGATTTTGTGGTCAATTGTATCAAAAGCTTTCTTGAAATCAAGAAAAACAGCTATTGTAAGCTCACCTCTGTCTGTGCTAATCAACAATTCATCCATTAATGAGGCAAGTGCCTTAGTCATTGACCTTTCTTTTCTGAAGCCATTTTGTTGGGTGGCTAAATAGTTAGTGTCCTAAAAAAATGTTGTAGTTCTTGTAATTCGTCATTTAAATATTTAGCTGTGTTTTTTTCTTATTCTCAGTTCAATCATTGGGCAAAGTTTGTCAGCAGCTCTCTCAAGGATAGCCTCTAACATGTCCCAGCACTTGTTCGGATCTTGCTCATAAAATTTCATGGTAGCAAATCCCGTAATGTGGTTGAAAGGTCCTCATAGGTGCAGTTTCTATATGAGCGGCCCCAGTGTGATGTGGTTTGTTTGTCATTCCTTGTTTTTTTTTTTTATTATATAAATAGGTTTGTGATCACTTATGTTATAGTTGAGGATACCAGATGTAGTACAATATTTTATATTTGTAAAAGCCAAGTCAATTGTTGTATTTGAGGTTTGTGTGCTTCTAGTAGTTTTGTTAATCATCTGTTGCAGTTCATGTTCTGTGGCAAATTGTCTCATGATATTGGCTGATGGTTGATTTTTTGCACTGTAATCTGCATTGTAATCACCAATGAGAAGAGTTTCATATTTGTTAATGTCTATAATTTGTTTCATGGTTGAGCTTAGTAGGTCAAAAGCTTCCTGCATATTCCCATTTGGGGGCCTATATACATTACCTATTAGAATTTTCTTTGTGTGTGGTCTGGTGATGACTGCCCACTGTAATTCTAGAGTTCCATTTGAAATATTGTGGTTGGCATACTTTTCAGTGTCTATTTGCAGTGTGTCTTTGCAGTAGAATCCTAGGCCTCCACCAGCTTTGACTTGGCCATTTGGAAGCTTTGTTTGCCTGTCAAATCTTAGGAACTTGTACCCTTGAATTGATGTCAGCTTTTCCTCAATGTGGCTGTTTAGCCATGTTTCTGATACTGTAAAAATATCAAGTCCTGACCATGGCAGGTCCATTCTTAGTTGTTCAATTTTATGGGTTAGACTACGTACATTAAGGTGTCCTATTTTAAAGCCTGGCAGACCCTTCAGGTCGTTCAGAGGAAGCCTGGCCAGTAATTGCCCCAAGTTGTGGTCCCAGCACGCTCAAACCTAAGAACCATTGTCTCCCCAGTAAATATTGTTACTGCCCTGTCTGTTGCCAGCACAAGATTAGTTATAAAAGTTAAAGTTGTTATCCCACCTGCAATGGAATAAAGTAATAATGTCATATCGATGACTATTTTCCAAGTAATTGACTGTTGCATAGAGTCAGTATAAGTTATATTGGTAGATGGGGGTGAGTTAATGATTTGGAGATCCGTTGCTGGAGTGTCCGTAGATATCAAGGCCGTCTGTCTCATGGGTTAGGAGATGTAATATTATCTGATCGGTTTGTGACTGCGTAGCATGCTCGCAAGGATTAGCAACCAAACATCACCCACAATAGTTGTAAGGATGATATCACGCATCATTAGGTAGTGCAGTGTAGAGTAATTATAAGTATCAACATGCTGTTAAAAGTACCAGCATGCCTTTTTTTTTTTAAACTAAAATATGCAGCGTGACACTAAGTGCATCACCCACATCCCTGCAATTCACATGGTCAACAGTGATAGGTGCCATATCATACAAAATATCAGGAGTCATGCAGATACTATTTATAACATTTCAGCATCATGCCAAGCCACTGCAATTGATGTGTTCTAGGATATATACTTCTCTCATTGTAGTTGACAACAGTGACAAAGCAATGATAACTGATTTCATTTTTGTGTGCTGATTAACCACAGGTCACACATAATGACAATATTTGTGCACACACTCACCATTGTCAACATAGTCAATACTGAAACCCAGCACTTTGCATGATCTGGATGAACATTAATCAATTCCAGAAACTCAAAACCATCGGACTATGCAACCTTAAACAATTACAAAGCAACACAAAAAATGACAATTGATTACTCCTTTGTGGGGCGATCGATCACAGGTCACACAGACAATAGTACCAAAAAATAATGACAATTGATCAGATTGTTGCGCGGTGATCAACCCCAGGTCACAAACGACGACCATATTTGGATACATTTTAGTCAGCTCTGAGACCTAGCATTCTATGTGATCCACATGAGCATCAACCAATACCAGGATAATAAAACTAATGGGTATGGGTTACATTTTCGGCTGTAGTTTGGAGCTTCAAATCTGAGGTGAATCAAGCATAATACCATAGGTTACAGCACAATGACAATTGATCACATTGTTAATCAATTGATCATATTGTAATCAAATCTTGTGCAGAAATTATGAAAATTAGGTAGAAGAAATATAAAGGTACACAACTAATATAGTTATTAAAGATAACTGGATAAAACTTAAATTTGTTCTAGTCCGACATCATCTTCTGTTACATAAACACACAACCGCATACTTAAATGTGTGTATATAATAATAATAATAATAATAATAATAACTCCTAATTTAATGGGGGTTTTAAAAAGCACCGCCGAGGACAATTGCTATATTGGGAAATGCTTCCTGGTTGTTTTTTTTATGGCTGTGCCCAAATAGTATTAACTAAATACTATTTAAATTTATCATTATTATCATTATTAAATCCTATAGGAAAGAAATTCTCATTGTTGTTTCTTTTCTGTTTTCAGAAGTAGTAACAGAAGAAAAGGACAAATCCGAACAGAGATACTGCCACAGATTATTTCAAACTGGTAAGTTCACATAGACAGTTTAGTAAGGGACCTGTACTTAATACTGTCTATTGAACTGTCGTTCCCCCCCCCCCCCCCCCCCCACCCCACACACACACACATACACATATACACAAAAGAAATCTGACATAAATTCTAGTTAATATAATTTCTAGCTTTCCTTATTATATATGTAATATTCCTGAATAAAATTGATTGAATATGGAATGCCAACATACCCTGTTGAGCCTTTTAAATTTGTTATTATATTGATTAAGCAGCGGACATTTCAATTGCAGACAATTGCTCTTCCTCATTCCATTCCTCCTTGCCCTAACTTGGTCGTAATGCTCGCATTGCGGTTGTATCCTGGGCGGGGGTGGCATGCGTAGAAGGCTCTGGCCGTCTCCCGCCGCCGCGCCCGCAGCACCCCGTTGGCCAACGACGCAGCATACGTAGGCCACCTTCCTGGCTTCCCCCCCCCCCCACGGCGACTTCCCTTTTCACTCCGGACTGTGATTACGGGTTTCTGCGCCCTGGAGGTCGCCGCAGTCTACGGGCTCCGCCTCGCCTCCCTCATGCCCTCGACCTGGAGGAACCGGCACGCCAGGCCGAGGCGTACGTCTCCTTCATGTGCGACCACTGCCTCGAGGCCTTGGCCCCGTCCGACTTCAAGGTGGCAGCCTATGGCGCCTCCCTCTATGCCGCCGCCATGGCCCTGGCCTCCATCCGGAACGCCCTCTCCGGAGCCCGCTCCTGGGTTGAGGCTGCCGAGGGCGTGACCTCGGGCTTCGGCTCCCACGAGACGTCTGCCGCGGGGGCGAGCGGGTCTCGACACACGTCTTGTGCCCCGCTCCGCCGCTCACCCCCGAACACCTCTCAGCCGTCGCCGCCTACCTGGCCTCGGTCGGCCCTTCGGGCGCAGTGCCTCGGGCGGCCCTCCTCGGGTACTACTGCATGCTCCGGCAGTCCAGCCTGCTCTCGCCCAGCTCCGGGGAGTGGGGCAGCCCCCACACCATCACCCGCGCCGACGTTGCCCCCGCTCCGAACGGTCTCTGCGTCACCCTCCGGAGCTCAAAGAGCATCGCTGGCCCCTCCAGAGCGGTTGCCCTCTTCGTCTCGGGCTCCCGGATCTGCCCCATCGCTGCCTGGCACGTGACCGTCGCCTTGGTCCTGGTTGCACCTCCCGACCCAGCTTTCATCATGCCCTCGGGCCGGCTGGCCGCTCGGCTCTTGGACCCTGACCTCCATCCTTCGCGTCGCGCTCAGGGCCGGGTCCGTGCCGGCCTCGGGACACCTTCACCCTGCACAGTCTCCGCAGAGGCGCCGCCCAGGCTTGCCAACGCGCCGGTGTCCCCTTGCAGGACATCATGGCACAGGGAACATGGACCTCCTAGGCGGTGCACGCTTACCTAACCTGCCTCGCGCCCCTCCGGCTTCGCACCCTCTCCTCGCTTTTGGTGGAGGGCTCTTCGGGGCTCCTCTCCCCCTCCTCCCTTGACTTTAACTGGCCTCGCATCGACGGCAGGTTTCCCCTGGACTCTTCTTCATGTTATCTGACTTGCTCCTGGATTGTTATTACCTATTGAGATTGACTGTTCCTTGATTGCCCTATTGTTCTTCATTATAGACCTACTGCGCCTTTTGGCTGCAGGACAACACACTGTCACACTGCAAACTCAATGGCTATTAGCAATCTTCATCCAGAAAAAGTGAAATATCTCTAAAACCACACAACCTAGAAGCAACCCGTTTGGAACACATATAGAAAACATATTCAATGAATAGATTATATTAAATTTATAAGGTTAGGCTTCTGCATTTCTACTAATTTTGAATCAAACTAACGTTTTGCACTGCGCGTACCGGCAAACTGAATGCATTGTCAATGGAGGGAGTAATCTTCAAACAGAAAAAGTGAAATATTAAAAAAACTACACCACCTAGAAGCAACCAGCTTGGAACACATATAGAAAACACATTCAACGAACAGATTATATTAAATTTATACGGTTATTTCTATTAATTTTGAATAAAATAAACGTTTTGCACTGCGCATACCGACAAACTCAATGGCAGTGTGCATACGTTCTTCAGTCAAGCTGCACGCGAATACACAATGTTTACAAACATTGAAAGGGGTCTATATAGGCCAGATGGTACTCCTCATTGTCTCTCATTTTATTTGATGTAAATAAAATGTTTTCTTCACCTTCACATATCAGTAATACAGACTGTGTGGCTAGGTAGCGACAAGTACACATTTTGAAGTCATTGGTTTGACTCAGCTGGGGTTTGGGTCTCATGACTTGCCATACAGGAAGCGGGTGCCTAACACCTAATTTTAAAAGATAATATAAATTTACACTTATTACAGGTACCAAACCTTTTATCCGGTTTCTAGAAATCCCGAATTACCAGAAAAACGGATAATATCTGGTCCAGAACATATATTTCAATGGACAAATACCAGAACCACATATCAATGCCTTTGGAACAGTCAATACACTGGCTGGGACCAAAACGACCCGTTGCTCTTTATTAAAAGTACAAACCTCCTTAGGACCGGGCGCGGTGGCCGAATCGGTAGAGCGCGGGCCTCGCATGTGGGTGATTAGGAGTTCGGCTCCTGGTCGAGTCAAACCATTGACTTATAAAATTGATACTTTTCGCTTCCTAGCCTGGCGCTCGACATTAATACGATAGGGCAAGGACTGGTTAGCTCAATGTCAGGATAATGTGACTGAGTGGGATATCGGGTCATGGTGCCTGCAGGCATGATTTCCCAGTTGCCTCTCGGTTTGTTCGGGAGCCCCGTCACTGCTCTTTTTTTTAATGCAGCCTCGTGTTGCTGTCCTGCATGGCTTTGAACCATCCCTGGAGATGTGTTGCAGTTCTCCCCATCCTCTTTGCCTGGTCCTCCCATAGCTTGCTCTTTTTGTCTGTCCGCCGGTAGTCCGTCAACTTGACATTCCAGAGGATGGGGGTGTCATACAGGAACTCAAGCAAAACCTCCTCCTCTGCTGCGGGCAGAGTGCAGTCCTACTTCCGCACCCTCCGCTTGTTTGTGGTGAGACGGTGTGAGCTGGAGGCTCCAGGCGAGGCACGGGAACAAGGAGGTGGAGACATGGACTGAGTTTCCATCGTCTCCTCAGTCAGGCGAGATGGAGAGAAGATCATAGCAGCTGGTGGAGATGGTGGTGGTAGTGAAGATGGCGTATCCCCTGTCATTCTCTTCCTGCCCTTGCCCTTGCCTCTTCCTCTAACGAAGAGGCTTGCAGGAGTGGAGCTGGAGATGTTCTTTGCAGGCATGCTGGAGGAGTTGTGAGGAGAGAGCCAGACTGCACCCTTATATATACCCAAGGCACGGGTGGGTCAGGTGCTCCCACGCACTTTGGCCTACGTTACGCTCATGTTGAGCTCGTTGAGCGCTCGCTGGACTGTCGTTAGACTGACACTGCTCACTCGCTGGCCTGACGTTGAATCACGTTACGAATTACGTCAAAGTCACACATAGCTACGTTAGGGCGGGCGTAATTATGCGAGTCATATGCTAAGCCGACGCTAAGGTATCGCTTGGCTGACACGCATGCGTTGGAGGCTCGGTAGCCTTACGCTGCGCCTTTTTTGGGGGGTGAACATCCTAACTCGTTGACACACATTACAACTACATTGGACCTACGTTGCACTGATGTCCAAATTGGCCCTGCAATGCCACAAATTTTGATGTATCTCGACGTAAATAAGTGATTTTGACATTCCCCACTCGCTGGCCCATTACGTCATAGTGTGATAGGGGTATTAGGAAATTTGATGCTTTTATTGGACTATGCATCATTAAAGTGATGGTTCATTGAATCTTCTTTTAGATGACACGTGTCGTTATTTCATCTCTGTGGTAATAATATTGTTAATTTCTTTCTCTTGTATCCAGTGGCTGAGTCGGCAATTGAAGATGATTTCAATACACCCATAAAAGACGTTCTTAAGAGTAAGTAGTTCTTGTTTGTCCTATCATGTCTGTCATAGATATGTTGGAAACCAAAAATCCATCTGGCGTAGAGTGGTATCGAACCCACAATTCTGCCATTCCAGGGCTAGCGCCGTAAGCATTAGACTATTTAAGTAAGCTCCCTGATGCAATCAACTTGTCCGCACCTATCTGTATATGTGGCATTTAACCTGGAGAGGTGAGTGAAACTCACTACACTCATTCCCCCTGGAATACTTACTCTGGTACTTCCATTTACAAATATCCATAAACAGGGCAGTTTCAAACCCATACAACACTTAACATTTACAGTCCTGGTCACAGCACCAGTCTCATGGGAGGGGTTGTGGTGTTGGAAGCAAATGGGGACATTGTGCGTAGCACGGGACTCGTTCCAGGGCAAGCGTGCTAACCATTAGATTTCCTAGACTCCCTGATGCAATCAACGTTCCCACGCCTACATATCCATGTGGCATTTCACATGGGGAATTGAGCATAACTCACTATTGAATATATTCAGGTATATTTTGTATTATTACATTAAAACCTCTCAAACCGACTAGCTCCACAGATCGACCACTCCTCTATATCGATCGCTTTATTTGGGTCCCAACAAGACCATTGTAAGGATATTTTAACTCCCTAAGCCGACCCCCTCCCTAAATGGACCAAGTCGGTGGATTTAGAGAGGTTTTACTGTATAATCATTGAATAATCAGGAGAAATGTCAATCGCAGACAATTGATCTTCCTCATTCCACTTCTCCTTGCCCTATCCTAGTAATGCCGAGCAACAGGCTAGGTAGTGACAAGTATACCTTTTTAAGTCATTGATATTGGTTTGACTCGGCCATGGTTTGAACCCAACAATTCCTTTAAGTTTAACAATCATTACATGAATGCACCTTCTGGATTCGCTCACCTTTCAGAACACCTAATGGGCAGCCTGATTGCGCATGAAAAGTATTTCAAGGTAGGTAATTGTTTATCCTCCGTCTTTATCCCACAGCCTCTAGTTTGCTCAATATCAGGATAATTCACTAAGGCGGAGACTCGACTGGTTATAATGGCGTTTATTTGATGAATAATAATCTAGTAACAGGCTAGTCAATAATCATGCGAACAATGGGATCTACAACGTTAAGGCTAATCACTTAATGTGCTATGAGTCGGCTATGGTGCCAGAATAGTGTCCCTGCTGATGGGTCGCAGCGGAGGTTCGGCGTCAATTGTTCGTGCCTGGTTTCCCGCCCTCAATTGGGGACGGCGATGCTAAATTTAAGGCGTGGTTGACTGGATGGCGGGTGGTCGCTGAGTGGCGAGCAGCTCAGTGCCCGTTGGGTCGCCGACTGGGGCGAGTCCAATATGGAGGGGTGGCCGGAGGTGAGGGGAGGAGGGGTGTGGGGAGCAGGGCGGTGCCCGTCGTGGTGGGGTCCCGGGTTCGAACCCGGAATGGTGGTGGTGGAGGAGGCTTGCGCCTGCTAGCCCAGTGTCGCCGTCTCATCCCCGCCCGTGAATTACCCATGTTAAATTTAACATGTACAATGTGACTGAGTGCGATATTGGGTCATGATGTCAGCAGCCCAGTCTCCTAGTGGGCCAGCAGTATAAAGTGGCCATGAGAATGCACTGTCACAAGTCGGTACCCGTCGTGATATGACCCTGGGTCTTGAAGGATGTAAGTCCCAACAAGAAATAATCATTAAATATATATATATGTGTTAATCTTTTAATATGGAGTATATTTTTAATATCAATAGAACAGTTAGATTAGATTATTTTAATTTAACTTTCATGGAATTAATTTATTATAATATAATTATTTGTTTCTCAGGGCATAGCAATAGACCAATTGAAGTTCCTTAATTTGATTGATGAAATATATGCAGCATAATGGACTTAATTACTTCTGAGGAGATAAGAATAGACACTAAGCGCAGTACCTTTGACTGTTATGTAATATAGTGTACTAAAATTAATTGTTTCTAAGGAGCTGAGAGTAAACGCTAAGCACAGAACTTGAATTTGAATATTATGGAATATAGTATAAGATAATTAATTGTTAAGAGCTGAATGGAATATAGGATAATATAATAAATTGTTTCTTAAGAGCTGAATAGAATATGGGATAATATAATTAATTGTTTCTGAAGAGCTGAATGGAATATAGGATAATATAATAAATTGTTTCTTAAGAGCTGAATAGAATATGGGATAATATAATTAATTGTTTCTGAAGAGCTGAATGGAATATAGGATAATATAATTAATTGTTTCTTAAGAGCTGAATAGAATATGGGATAATATAATTAATTGTTTCTGAAGAGCTGAATGGAATATAGGATAATATAATGAATTCTTTTAAAGAGCTGAATGAAATAGAGTATAATATAATTAATTCTTTCTAAGGAGCTGAAAATAGACTGCAAGCGCAGAGTGGATGAGGAGGAGAAGAAATGTGGAAACCTAATGATTGAACTACAGGCTGCCAATCTCCCACAGGAAGGTAACACTCGTCACCTTTTTATAAATCTACTGAGACACTTAAGATAAAAAATACTATTTACCTATTTTTCCTTCCTCCCCCTCCCCAATATTTTGTCCTCACAACTGCCTATAACTGAACATGAAGTTAATTGTATTGGAACTTCATTTAGGGGCCCTTCACAATTATCAACATTTTCACAAGCATACAACTTGATTCAAATCCACATTTTTTGCCATTCTGGAGGTAGCCTACTAGCAATTACACTACAATATCAACATTTTTATTGTACACTTTGTAGGGTGTGAGAGGGATCATGAAAAGTGTATGTTTTGTACGCGCTTTAAAATGTTGATAAATGTGACGGATCCCTTAATCCGGTTAATTTTCAAATGTTATAACAGGGGAAAGAAACTGTAGTAGTCTACGCTCACCTCTCATGCAAGTAGCCACATAATGCCGACATTTCGTTAAACCTCCAAGTCACTCAGTAACCACATAGTCAGGTAGGAGTGGATAGGGTTATGACATCAGGGAGCCTAGGTGGTGTAATGATTAGCACACTAGCCTGGAATGCAAGAGGTTTGGGCAATATTTACCATTTTCATCACCCCCACGACAAATCTAAATTTTGAGACCATCTGCCTAACGGGCAAGTGGTCTGATAAAAGTTGCCTACCAGATAGTGCTACCATCTATCCGAATTTACCGTCCCTCAACCCTTCCTCGCAAAGACCCTAAAGCTAGGATTCCTTATATGCGGCATGCGGTATGCAAACGGTTTGGGTCCTTTCACCCACACCCACACCCACACACATATTGTCAGGTTTCTCTCACACTGCTGTCTATGGGCATTCACATTCGCATGCCGCACCGATCGCTACATGGACCGATTCAGTATTCGCATGCCGCATGCCGCATACCACATGTAAGGAATGTAGCCCATAAGCTTCAAAGCGTTTCGATTTTTTGTCACATTCGCATACCGCATACCGTGTGTAAGGAATGCAAGCTTAACAGTGGAGATTTAGGTTAAATTGGTCGTAATGCTCGCATTGCGGTTGATTCGCGGCGGAGAAGGAGGACCCCCCCCTCCTGCCCGCCCATTGGGCTCTTACGTCACCCCACCCCCTTTCGCCCCCGACTCAGCCCGTATAACCGCGCCCAACGCTGCCTCCAGCCATTCCGCCTCCTGCTCTCCTCCTGTGCCATCCTTTTTCCACCCACCCACCCTTACTTCTCTTTCTCCTCCTCTTTCTCTCCTTCCTAGGGTGGAGGGCTCTTTGAGGCTCCTCTCTCCCCCTTGACATTACCTGGCCTCGCCTGGACTTTCCTCTTGTTAGTGACTATGTTCCTTGATGCCTCATTGTATTCTTCATTATATAGTCCAGATTGCCTCATTGTATTTTATTAACTATCCAGATTGTACACTTCCTCATTGTCTCTCATTTTATTTGATCGCCTCGCTATCAATCTCAATTAATCTTCCTGTTGTTGTGTGGGACTTCAGGAATGTTGCCAGGAATTTGTAATCGATATGAATGATAGGAAATATGTTATCAGCATCAGTGGGCAGTTAGTTACTGAATGTACTTGTACTGTCTCAAGGAATTTGTAATCGATACGGATGATAGGAAATAACTGATCAGCATCAGTGGGCAGTTAGTTACTGAATGTACTTGTACTGTCTCAAGGAATTTGTAATCGATATGGATGATAAGAAATATGTTATCAGCATCAGTGGGCAGTTAGTTACTGAATGTACTTGTACTGTCGCAAGGAATTTGTAATCGATATGAATGATAGGAAATATTGTATATTTAACTAGAGTTTGAGCGACAGCAAAATGAGCTCCGCATTTCCTGTATGGAACACCAGGAGGCGCTACAGGCAGACCTAGAGACATGCTGCACTCTACTGGCAGGCGCCTATGACAGGTACGTGTCTGAATTCAGTTTAATTCAATTCAATTCTTCTGGTGCATTCATTGATTCAGCAAAGGAAATTTAAAGCACGGACAATTGGGCTTCCTCATTCCACAACGCCTTGCTGACTTCGCGTCCGGTACTTGGTTCCCGGCGCTCTGTGTTTACTGCTTGCTGCCTTGCCTGTTGCTAAAGGCCCTGTCACATTACGGCGTATGGCGGGGGCGTATTGAGAACCTACGTAAGTCCTGCGAATGTCGGCCTATGATGACCTTTGGTGACCTATCGGGTGTTTTTTAGCGTATGTGTAACGTATGAGGAGCGTACGTGGAGCGTATGAGAGCGTACTGTGACATTTTTTGACAGTTTTGATTGGCATATGGAACCTATGCGTAGCGTATGCGTAGCGTATGCGTAGCGTATGCGTAGCGTATGCGTAGCGTATGCGTAGCGTATGCGTAGCGTATGCGTAGCGTATGAGTCAATATCGATGTCGAGACCTATGGCATACGCTGTGCATACGCTGTACATACGCTGTGCATACGCTAGGAGTACGCTCCCATACGTAACTCGTAGGCTATGCGTACGCTACATACGCTAGAGATACGCCGGTGAAGCAAGTTGAGCATATGCGTAACCTACGCCGGCGCACCCCTAGCGTACGAGGAGCGTACACCGGCGTACGAGGAGCGTACACCGGCATATGAGTAGCGTATGAACCATACGCTCCCATAGGTCGAGATTTTTTGAGCATGCACAAAAAAATTTGGACGGACGGACGGGAGAAAGCGTATGGCGGCGTACAACGGCATACGCCGGCATAGGCCGGCCTATGGGTAGCGTATGAGTAGCTTATACGGCGTATGCCGACGTATATGACGAACGCCGCTACGCCGCCATACGCTCCCGCCATACGCCGTAATGTGACAGGGCCTTTAGGTTGCCTGACGTTCTGCTCGTCTTCGTGATGGCCGTTTTCATTACAGCTGTTCGTCTCTGTCATCGATCTGTGCTTCTTGGCATCCAATCATCTGTGTCTGTACCTCTAGGCATCTGAGCATCCGTGCATCCGTGTAACTTTGTCACTTTTCAGTGCTGCTTCTGTTGGTGCCCGGGGAGTTGCTGCCCGATCCAGCGCAGCTACTTCAACTTCAAGTACTTGTTACTGTCTCTGTTTGTGACCAGGGTTTTAATGCCTGGTACACTGCATTTAACTTGCATTACATTCTGGTTGGTGCCCGGGATGCTGATGCCCGGTATCCATCAGAAGCAATGGGCCTGACAGCACCATTGCCTCCACATCTGACACCATGTAATATATATTGATGTTGACACTTGATACTTGTCACTACCTAGCCTGGCGCTTGGCATTACTAGGATATGGAAAGGACTGTTTTAATAGCTCAGTGTCAGGATAATGTGACTGACTGGGAAATCAGGTCATGGTGTCGACGGCCTGATCTCCTAGTGTGGCAGCACTATGAAGTCATCACGAGTGCGCACTGTCACAAGTCAGTACCCATCCTGATATGACCTTAGATGTTGCCAGGATGTAAAGCCCCCAACCAACAAACAGAAAAATACTCATTTACGATAGGGAATAGTAGTTAAAGCCCGGTTTCCCTGCTTAAATAACCTATGTTGCAAGCTGCAGTATGTAATTAAATGAATAATTAAATACTTTGACCCCCTACCCCACCAGGCACCTGGGGCGTAATCGATTAATCAACTCGGGTCACCTGAGCCACTTTTTGGCGCATGTGCACATCCTACAGACTCGGGTTGAATAAACGAATACGCTCGGGGTGAACAAAATGGTAGCTTAATCTGAAACTTAATTTCTTTTTTTCAATAACCGATAGAAGTACAGCAAAATAGGATTTAAAGTATTTTATGATTGTAGAAGCTGAAAATCTGGGTTATTAAAAAAAAAAGCATTAAAACAACACGTAGGAGGTGTACCGGTAGCTGTTATCTTACAGGTACCAGCCCAGATGTGACGTCATCACTCCTAGCAAACCCCAACCAAGAGGTCGGTTACTGGAGTCGGATCGTTTTGCACACTGCACATGTATTTCTCGACTCCACTCGCGGTGTTCGATTTGAAATTCTGATGACTCGGGTGACCCGAGTCGCCCGGGTCGTGTTAATCGATTATGGCCATGGTG
Source organism: Branchipolynoe longqiensis (assembly GCA_030323885.1). Taxonomy (NCBI): domain Eukaryota; kingdom Metazoa; phylum Annelida; class Polychaeta; order Phyllodocida; family Polynoidae; genus Branchipolynoe; species Branchipolynoe longqiensis. The sequence continues at coordinate 21,846,305 of CM059188.1, forward strand.
GAACACCTGCCGGATATCTCCGTACTTCCGGTGAATGTGACAGTGACGGTTCTATCTAGTAGGTCCTTAAAGCTGCATAGTCCGATGAAAACTTTTCAAAACCAAAACAATTATCTAGATTTGATTCTACATATCTAACTTAGATACTGATTCACTTATTAAACATTTGTTGCCACATAGAAGGGAATCATCATCATCATGCTGTCGGTCGCGATGCGACAAGGAATGCTTTCATTACTTGACTGCCGCTCTCCATTTAGCTCTCTTCTGTGAGAGTTGCGTCCATGAGTCGGTCATTTCATGAAAGCTGCCTGCAAAAGTGTTGAAGTGCTGCTGGCTTTTGCAAGTTACCAGCGGCACTCTCTCGGGGAGCAAATAGAGGTTTCACACTGGCAAGAACATGTCAAGACAGGCGCAAAACTATTTGTCCCTGCAGTGGCTGGTCGGGAGATGTTGGGAGTTCCATACATCAACCACCCTTAATGCTGCCACAGTGCCATTGTTTTCTGTTTAGGGTTTGCTCCCTTAGCCTTCGGTTCTGTCAAGAACCTGTACCACAAGGCAGTGGTTTACAACTCTGCAAGGCAGGAGCGTCAAACTCCCTGAGGTATTGCTATATCTGCAATACCTACATACCAGTGCTACTGCTGCAACCTGTGGTGTCAGAGTGTTGGCATGCTTGCCAAAATTAATTCTGCATGGTTCCATTTAAAATAATGTTATGTCAAGCTAAAGTAAGGTAGGTTATAATAATCAACCCAATATATTTATTAACTAATCAAATTATTAATTTAAATACTCTGACTCCCTACCCCACCAGGCACCTGGAGGAACACCTACCGGATACCTCCGTACTTCCGCTGAAGGTGACAGTGACAGTTCTGGCCAAGACGGTTTCCTTGCCGTCCTTGACCTTGCGCCCTCATGACCCAGTCTCCGTTATCCGAGAGCATATTGAGAACTACATGGAGATCAAGGGTGACCGCATCATCAAGTACGGGCCAGACGTGAGGTTGGTCTGTTTCGGGTAGGTACTCAGTGTGACAGCACCCACTTATAAACCTCCCCCCCGCCCCCCTTTGAGAAATATTGTCACTTGGTGTGTGTGGGGGGGGGGGGGAATGGGTTGCAAATAGGTTGGTTGGTTGTTGGAGCTTTACATCCTGGCAACATCTAAGGTATTTCAGGATGGGTACCGACTTGTGACTGCGCACCAGTAACAGGACTTGATATCCCACTCAGTCACATTGTCCTGACACCAAACCAACCAGTCGTTGCCCTCTCCTAATAATGCTGAGCGCCTGGTTAGGAAGCGACAAGTATCAATTTTGTATGGTGTTGGTGTGACTCGAGTGGGAATTGAACTCCCGACCTTCCTCATGGGAGGCCTGCGCTTACCGATTCGGCCACGGGCCTCCGGTTGTTGCAAATAGAAAACATCATGACTGACCAAATGGGATAGATGAATGATTTGAGCAACCCACTTCCTGTGTAGCAGCAGTTCATGGGGGATTCTAACTCGGGTTTCATCATATCTGACATTTTATTACACGATAAAATTATATATTGACGACTGTTGAAATATCCTCTGCTGAGTCAACCAATGAAATATATAAATAATAAAAGAAATGAAATGTCTAGCGTGGGACTCGAACCCACAATTATGCCATTCCGGGGCATGCGTCCTAACGTGGCATTTCAGCAGCAGAAATCTAGGTAGTGCAGTCCTATTACATACAAATCCTGGTCACATCACCAATGTCATGGGGGACAAGAAGCATCCATAAACAAAGATTATTATTATTGGTTATGTATCTTATTTCTTATTCCTTACTCCTCAGTGAGCTACTTTATAGTGCTGCTCCACTGGGAGACCAGGCTGCTGGCACCATGACCCGATTTACCACTCAGTCCAATTATCCTATTACTGAGCTAACCAGTCTTTGCCCTATCCTAGTAATTTGCTAGCACCAGGCTAGGTAGAGACAGGTATCAATTTTGAAAGTCATCGGTTTTACTCGGCATGGTTTCAAACTCCCGACCTTCCGCATGGGAAGCTTGCGCTCTACCGATTCGGCCACCGCGTCCGGTATGTGAAATAAGGAAGACCAATAGACTACATCACCGTTCCAGCGGTGTGGTGCATTGTGGGATGCGTCAGAGCAAAACAAACCCACGAGAAGCACATTGCACATGCTAATACGCTGGTTGCAGCTATGAAATGTGCTAGTTTCAGCTCATCTCAGCTCTTGTTTGAAACATACTAACTAAAAAAATATATATAATAAATTAAGATATTAATCTTATACCATGTGCATTTAGATTTAGACAAATCTGGGCACTCAGACTAGTGTTAGAGCCATAGCCAGAGTCAGTTTTACTTATTTTATTAATGTTTTTATTTATATCCTTTGGTTAATGACATATGTAGAACTAGAAAATGAGTAGGATGAATAAGATATTGGTTATGTTGACACATTTGGCATTTTGATATTTAGAACAAGAATTAATAATGGTGATGTGGATATCACTGATTGTTTTGTGTGGAATTATATGTTTCTTAGCTCAAAATGTTTAACTATGGCTAGTTTTGTCTTAGGTATATTCATCAGATCATTATATTGCATGTGTGCATACATGTTTATGTCAAATTGCTATGTATTTCTATTCATTTTGAATAAAATCAAAGTTTTTCCCTACACGTATCGACAAACTCAATGGCCATTGGCATTTGCTTTGCTGCCAACGCCGTTTTCAGCGCATGCGCAGTCGAACCATGATCCCATCTATTGTCGGCCATTGAAATTTCCCCCACTTAATCATCTAATGGGCACACTTTTTTTTTTTTTAATAATGAAGAAAAATTAATTACAATCAAAACAAAAAGAGTGGCGTCCACTTGCTGACCCTATTTCCTCCCTACCAGACCCTTCTCAAGACGGACCCAGTACGAGATGCACCAGGCGGCGTCTGACATTGTGCAGTTCGGTGCCACGCACCCCGACATCTTCATCCTGCCGGAGACAAGCAGGCCTGTCTTACAATTCAAACTGGTCAGTGGCAACTAGGTGCTAACAATAATTCTAATTAGCTGGCTCTGAAAAGATAGCTACCAAGGGGTACTCATATATGTTGGCCATGAGTAATTAGCTGGTGCTGAAAAGATAGTGACCAAGGGGTGCTCATATATGTTGGCCATGAGTAATAACTGGTGCTTAAAAGATAGTGACCAAGGGGTGCTCTTATATGTTGGCCATGAGTAATTAGCTGGTGCTGAAAAGAAACCGACTAACTGGTGCTCATATATGTTGGCCATGAGTGATTAGCCTATAGCGAAACCTAACAAGTAGTGTTTGTATGCATTGGCCATTTGCAATTAGTTGACAGGGAAAAGAAACCTACTTAAAGGGTGCTCATATATGTCAGCCTTGAGTAATTAGCTGATGCTGAAAAGATACCTATCAAGGATGCTCATATATATGTTGGCGTTGAACAAGTAGCCTAAGCCGAAAAGAAACCAAACAAGTAGTGTTCATATGTATGATCGGCCATTTGCAATTAGCTGATGGTGAAAGGAAAGTGCTCCTATATGTTGCCCTTCAGTCATTAGCTGACGCTACAGAGAGCTACCAAGGGGTGCTCATATATGTCGGCCATTTGCAATTAGCTGACAGTGAAAAGAACCCTACCAAAGGGTGCTCCTATATGTTGCCCTTGAGGAATTAGCTGACGCTGAAAAGATATCCAACATAGATCATGGTTCACTTATTAATCATTTATTTGTGCAATGCTGCTGTTTTAAAAATAGGTAAAATAATCCTCTGTCCAGCATTACGGTTCCACGCCAAAATTAATTTGGCATATGTTCACTTCAAATATCTGTACGGTTAAAGTTGCATAGTCCGAATGTGCTTAGTTAAACATTTTTAAAAATAAATATATTAGGTTGATTGTCATGATCTACTGTATTTCAGTTTGAAGTAACTTTGATTATAACTGGCTACCTTTAGAGATATTTGAATTGAAAACATTCAACATTAATTTTGGCATGCACGTAGAAATTCCGACACCATGCACTTAAGCAGTACCGGTAACAGGTTCTATTAAATTGACTTTCCACACCCTTCTATGCAGCAATAAAAGCTTAATAACTACACTAGTATCAATGTTAGATATATAGGATCAAACCTAGGTTAAATGTTTCAGTTTCGAAAATGTTATGCTTTCATCGGATTATGCAGCTTTAACTGCAGCTCTATAGCCTTAGTAGCAATATAACTTTGCAGAGAAATAAGTTGAGTCAAAGTAAAGAAATAATCAAGGAAAAAGAAAAAGGGTAGGTGGATGGGTGGAGAAAAGGGAGGTGTTGATGGCTTGGCAGCTGGATGGGAGATGAGGGGAACTTTATAATGATTAACCAAATATATAATGTTTACATAATTCTTTTTTTTTAAGAAGCCAGAAACTCCAACCTATGGGATTATTCAATTAGAAATAAGAATGATAATAAAAATAATAGCAATAATACCAGCAGCCGTGTTTCTTCTTGTCCAGAAACCAGGCAGTGAGATTGCGCTGTACGGGATGGTGCAGTGTGAGAGTGACCTGCCCAAACAGTGCTTTGTCTCCACGTTTAACCCGGGGGCCGGCAATAAAGTCGACTACTTCTCATGCAAGGACTGCGGATTTAACTGTGAGTAAGCCTACACCGTTACCAATGTCATATCACGCCATATGACACTTGACAGTTGCATTATGTTGATATTGTGCGCTTATAAATTGTAAGGTATCATGATACCTACAATCATATCACACCATATCACGGTCCACAGTTGCATTATGTGGATTTTGTGCGCTTATAGATTGTAACGTATCATGATACCTACATGCATATCACACCATATCAGGTTCCACAGTTGTATTATATGGATATCGTGCACTTATAGATTGTAAGGTATCATGATACCTACATACATATCACACCATATCACATTCCACAGTTGCATTATGTGGATATTGTACGCTTATTGGTTGTATGGTATCATGATACCTACATACATATCACACCATATCACATTCCACAGTTGCATTAAGTGGATATCGTGCGCTTATAGATTGTAAGGTATCATTATACCTTCATACATATCACACTGTACCACATTCCAAAGTTGCATTACGTGGATATCGTGCGCATATAGGTTGTAAGGTATCATGATACCTACATACATATCACATTCCACACTTGCATTATGTGGATATCTGCGCTTATCGATTGTAAGGTATCATTATACCTACATACACATCACACTGTATCACATTCCAAAGTTCCATTAAGTGGATATCGTGCGCTTATAGATTGTACGGTATCATGATAGCCACATACATATCACATTCCACAGTTGCGTTATGTGAATATTTAGTTTGTAGGGTATTATTATACCTACATACATGGAGTGTCATTTATTATTTTTTTTAAAGGAACATTAGTTGATTAAGCAAGGGGAATTTTGAAAGCATCATATACCCATATAAGACATAGATATGTATTTGATAAAATGATTTAGCATTACAATATGTAAATATCACCTTTGTACCTCATACGGACACTCGCTCTCAACATTCTGTCCGTTTAATCCAATATACGGCTTAGCGGAGCACATTTTAATGAGGGTGCTCTGTAGGCCTATATATTATATCGTTTGGTTGAGTTTTTTTGTTACATTTTTCAAATATGTATGTATATCACATTTAGGTAGAATAGAGAGTTTTACATGTTGGTCAGTAATGCGTGTTGCTTCTTTTGTACAGGGGTGTGCCGATCATGCATGGAAGTGTGTCACAAAGGTAGGTTTTCAATCTACTAAGAATATCTTAAAACAAAAATAGGTCAAGAATATTTCTTCTTTTTTTTAAAGAAGAAATTAACCGAAGTCAGTCATTGGACAGAGCTCTCTCTAAGAAATGATGGGTTATTGATACCCCAGTCACACGAGGCCTGCGTTCGCTTACAATCGATCCGCGAGCATTTTGCAATTAACTTACGACTGATCGCCGAGTGCTCTGCGAGCGATCGACGACCATTTCAGCCCTGTTTGGGCGCAAGGAGGTTGTCGCTGCAGCACCAACAATCTCCTTGCGACCACTGGCATCTCCACCGATCGCTGCTCTCAGAACCACAGAAATTCCCGGCTGGCAATGACGTCACAATGACGTCATTTTCGACATGGCGACGTAAAATAGTTTGTAACAAATTGTTTCATTTTTGGTGCAAGGAGCTCACAGACTTTTGGTCACCAAGTGAACGCAAGCGAACGCAGGCCGTCGTGTGACTGGGGCATTAGTGTGCGAGGGTGGGGGGGGGGGGGGGGGGGGGGGGGGGGGGGAGGGATAGCTTTGTACAGAATTTAATTTGACATACTAATGTAATGTAGGGCTTACAGCTTTAAAAGCATTTGACCTGAGTTGGGTTTGAGTCCAGATCTAGGTATGATATTCCTGTTTGTTTCAACATCTTCCATGACATTAGTGGTTCTCCTTGGGAGTCGCTCTTACATATGGTACTTTTGGTTTTAATTTTTCAGACCACAATATGGTACCTTACATCATGGACCATCAGCCCACCTGGTAAGAGTCTGTTTCTGTGTTGAGTAATGATAGCAGCCATACCTGTTTCCTTCATGAACTTTAGTTGTCTCAAGGCCAAATTATTACGAATTACTGTAACGTCTTGCATATTAGGCGAGCCGGCAGATAAGTCAAGGTCAATTATTACCTTCCTCTGGCATATGCCCAGTCCACGTCACTTTTTTACCCTGGAATTCTTCCTTATGTGTATGCCCAGTTGAGCTGAAACTCAAATAACAATCATGCCATGCCCACAAAGAATGCAACTCGTTTTCGTGTTGTTTACATAGTTACTGGCGAACTGATATCGATGTATGAAAATCATTTAATTTAAAATGCCATTAAGAGATGTGCAGGTCATCAATTTAGTATAAATTAAGTCAAATAAAACAAAAAAGCATGCACACCATTGTACAAGACACATTATTACGACCAATAATATACTTTTGATTCGGTAAAACCACCAAACTTGGGTGAACATTTCAGTATAGCACATTTTCAGTGTTAAATTCAGCTGATAGGAAATATAGCTGTGTTCACACCCACAACTTTAGGCCGAACTAGATAAGGCGAACTAGATGAGGCGAACTAGGCGTGAAAGTGTGTCGTGTCCACACATCCAGTACTTGGGGCGGTTTAAGCCTGAAATCGATATCTGCGCATGAGCAAGTCCATACTAACCAGTGCCACTTTCGGTTAGTCGACGTCGCCACGAGAGAGAGTGGGTTCGACCTAGATATGTATAGACTGAGTCGTATTGTTTTGGAACGGTCAAAACTTCTGCTGGGCAGTGAAAACCTAAAACTAAATGATGAAAAAAATATCTGTGCACAGCTAGCAGTTTCATAGACCAAATCATATAATATGTGCTTTTGATCGACCGGAAAGTCAACAAACTCAGGTCTCGACTGCGCATGCGTGTGACGCGCTTAAGCCGCCTCAAAGTAAACTTAAGCTAGTTCGCTTCATATATACTACCTTGCGACACGGTTTACTTGAGGCGAAATAGTTGAGGCGAATCAGCCCTAATCCGCCTCAGCGTCGCGTCCACAAGGCGAATGTGAGCCGAACTAGACAAGGCGAACTAGTTGAGGCGACTTAATGCCCGTGTGTGAACACGGCTTATGACGTGGGTATATAATAAGTCGAGGTGCTTCTAAAAGCTTCCTTTATTTTTCCAAGAACATCGACTTAACCGGAAGTTTTTACGATAATCATAACCAGAACATCATAATTGAACACCACCATTTCCACTAAAAGAAATGTCTCTAAGCATACATAACATGAAGGTGTTGTATATAAACTATTTGAAGGTGTTGTAAATAAACGATTAGAATTAGAAAAAAGTAATGCATTCTTTTCTGTGGCAGCCTTGCCAAGTGATTTAGCTAAGCAACTACAGACAGGAGTACAGGTAACAAGTCTTTATTCAGAATTTATTGTAGCGTCTGGAACTAGTCCTACAAAGAAAGGGGGAAAAAACAACCCATAAAGTAGTAGGGTTGGTTGGTATAAAGGTTTGTATGGTGTCGGCTCGCTGAGAAATGAAGACAGAGCGGAGAGCATGGCCAACAGTGGAACAGGTGTGAAAGCCCACTGGCCAATCGGGTGGACGGAGAGATAAACTTGTCCATTCATCAGGGATGAAAGATCTCTGCGATTTCGCGGATTTCCGGGATTTTTCCTGTAGCTATAAGTGAAAATAATACGTTGCGCTGGTCCTGATATGACCTTAAATGTTGCCAGGACGTAAAACTCCAACAACCAACCAACCAATACTAATATGTGGTGCAAACGCCGCGGCACTATCAGCTTACTACTAATACGTGCTTCCAACGCCGCAGCACTATCAGCGTATACCGATATGTGGTGCAAACGCCGCAGCACTAGCAGCGTATACTACTAATACATGCTTCAAATGGCGCAGCACTATCAGTGTATACCAATATGTATGAAACCCGACTTCCGGGAATTTTCAGCGATTCCCTGACAATGCTAAGCCTATGGGAGAATATCAGCATTTCCGCTTTTTTTCCCCGGAGACCACTTTCATCCTTGATTCATCCGAAGCCGAGTCAAAAGCGCAGCACGCAGGGGAGAGAGGTGTGTCGATCCCACCAAATCAAGAGCATTGTGAGCATTGCGAGTAATAATAACTTCTATAGGATTCCACATGTTTAGTTGCTACTCCTTTTCAGGGCTTGCTGTTACTGTCCTAAGAAGAAAAAGTGCGTTCTGAAGATTCAATGAATCATGACCAAGAGGTGACGCTGCTGAATGTTACGTCATGATGGCGTAACACGTGACGTCATCCCATCGTGGACCGGAAGTGAGGAGGTTGCGTCATCATGGCTGACCACTCTTCCAAGTGTGTGTTTGTTGTATATACCAGGGTTCCCGCCATTCTTGATGACCATTGAATATTGAATCCCCCCCCCCCCCAAAAAAACATGGTTTCCATTATTTGAAAAATTATGGAATTTGAATTGTTATGATAGTCTGAAAGTCCTGCAATTTTCCATTTGTCTACAATAAGATGTAGAATTCATTTTCTTCTTTTCACTTTTATTAAACAGGGATGAAAGATCTCAGCCATTTCGCGGATTTCCACGATTTTTGATATACACTGATTAACATTCACAAAATTCCTAATGTATATGACAGCAATTGATTGGTCCAAATCCCATTATTATATTGACCGTAGATGTTGCTCGAACATAAAAGTCCAACAAAGAAGAGTTTGGCATGGGCGATAATACAGCCACAATAGGGACAATTAAAACCTGACTTTAGGCATTTTTCCACGATTCCCTGATAGTGCTAATCCTATGGGGGAATATACAGGTTTTCTTAGAAATTCGGCATTTGTTCTGCTGAAGCCCTCTAGATGGGGGCCACAATTTTGGCCTAAATCAACCTTTTCTGCCACCACAGATTCGTTCTGCCAGAACCCACTAGATGGCGCCCAGGTCTCGGCCTGATTTCCACCGTTTTTTTTTGCCGGAGGCCACTTTGATCCCTGATTAAAAGTGAATTTTAGCTGCTAACTAATCGACTTAACGTATATGATTGTGTACTCAACGTGTTAATATTTGCACTCTCAGAGCCTCTAGCCACCTGCAGTTAGTGTAAACTGTACCAGCGTATCTATCAGGCTCATAGCAGCACACGCCGGTACCAGGGCCGCGTTCAGGGTCCGTCCCCGAGACGTCTCCGTGATGCTTTTTGCCTTATTTCCGTTCAGGGTGCGTCTCCGAGACGTCTCCCTTTTCAGATGAGACAAAAAGCGCCTCGAAAATGGCCCCCATATTCAGTGGTTTCAGGCAATCAGAGTGCTTCTTTTTCATTGCAAATGACTGCCGCCTATGGGGGTGGCCATTTTTGAGGTGACCAACAGCTTTTGTCGTTCAGACTAGCGTGACATCAGGGATTTCCCCGAGACGTTTCGGAGGCGTACCCTGAACGTGGCCTAGTTAGAGGGTATTCCCCAATCTAAAAATAACTGGAATGGTTAGCTACCCTGAACACTTTTCGCACCCCTTCATACAGCTTGACCTACTTCGCCACCCTGGTGATAGCTACCCTGGTGTTAGCTCTTAACACCAGGCGAGGCAAACACAGGCCCATGCATATGGCCCCATGGCACTATCCAATCAGAATTGTGTGTAGTTTGGAAGAAACACGCAATATGTTGAATATCAATTAACTGTTTCAGTCATGGAAAATCATGTAAATATGACTATTTTAGTCTTTTAATGTCATGGAATTGTGTATTGATCATGGAATCCTGATATATCTGCAGAAGGTGATGTGATGTGGTCTGTGATTTGAAAGCTGATAAGTCAGTGATACTGTAGGATCCCTAATATCGATGAGGTGGGGTGGGATATTTTACACCCTTATAAATAAATGATTAATGTCTCATGTAGTCATGCTATATATAAAGGTGGGATACCTTTGACAAAGCTACCTAATATACCCCGCCAGTTAAGCTGGAAAGTACCCGAATAGTGGTTCCAGATTCTGCCGCTAGATGTCACTAGCTTAACTGACGGGGTCTAGTGAATAGTCTTTTTGCTTTAATTATTAAATCTTACTGTACTTTAACTGAATGTGAGTTAAGATGCAATTATGAAAGAAGGTTTAGTGTATTGATTGTCAATTGTTTGCAGACATAACTTAAAAGTTTGATCAATTTGTTTTGAACAAAATTCTTCACACAAAGTCAGTTTAGGTTCCCAATGATTTCTGGTTTTCTTAAAACGAATTCAGATTTTCCCTTTTTAAATTTTTTTATTGGGGGTTCTATGGGTCAGGAACATGGGGGCTTATGCTGTAGCAACATCTAAGGTCATGTCAAGTTGGGTACCGACTTGCAACAGTGCACACCCATGCCGACTCTATACTGCTGCCTCACTGGGAGCCCTACAATCTAAGGTCATATCATGATGGGTACCGACTTGCAACAGTGCGCACTCATGGCGACTTTATAGTGCTGCCTCACTGGGAGACTGAGTCATTGGTACTATGACTCGATATCCCATGCAGTCACGTTATCCTGATACTGAACAAACCATTCCTTACCCTATCCTGATATGACCTTAGATGTTGCTAGGACGTAAAACAACAACAAACAAACAAACCCTATCCTATTAATGCTGAGCACCAGGCTTTGTAGCAAAAAGGATCAATTTGATATAAGTCATCGGTTTGACTCAGCAGGGATTCGAACCCACGACCTCCCGCAATTAAAGGAATCTGTCACTCTTCACTATTCGGGCCTCCACCTTCGTTGGGAAATCACTGGGAACGTAACATAAACATTGTGGCTGTCTGTAGACATTTCTGGAATTTGTGTCGAAGAGTTTTGAGCAATGCACAATGTGATGGTTGCATATTTTGGGGTTTTACGTCCTAGCAAAAGTTACGATTATACGAGGATGGGAACATTGGTGGTTAGTGATTATTTCTGTGCATAGTCGTAATGTATTTGCGTGAAATGATATTTTATAATGTAAATACGTGTAAATATCCGTTTCTGGAGTTTAATGATCAGGAGCCATATGGTTGTGGGTGCAAAGTGAGTTTAAATTATAGCTTCTGCAGAGAGGCAGATGGCAGCACACCGTCTGAAATGAACAGCCTAGCACAACCAGAAAGATAAAAATCCATTAAAGCATACATAAAACAAAACGACCTACCCTAGGAACCAATGGAGAACATAGACATTAGAGAGTTTTAGTATGTTGACATGTTACCCGTCAAGAATAGTAATTGTGTACCAGGAAGCCCCTAGGTGGCGCGGAGATAAATACATGCGCAGATATTACTAACAACTCATTCAAGAGAATAAACCACAAACTAATGACAAACGTTGTTCAGCATTGAGAACAGGTTGTATCATCAACTTATATGTTATGGACGGGATAATGAATGAATGAAGAAATGCTTAACGGCATATCAGCACACTAAGGGCTATACAATGCCATCAAAATGTCTTAAAACCGATTAAACAGTCCAATGTGCTTTAAAAACGATAAAACTAAGGCAGTACTAACAGTGTCAAATAAACATTTCATACTTGCTACATTAAAATACTGTGCTCGAACATTTGCAAAGTCAATGCATTCAATCAAAATATGTTTCACAGTCAGAGGCACTCCACATGGTATGCATTCTGGCTGGTCTTCTGCTTTGAAAAGGTAACTATGAGTCAAATAGCTATGTCCAATTCGCATACGTGCAACAACGGTCTCTTCACGTCTATTTCTATGACAAGCACCTGAAAATTTGCCAAGGGTGGGCTGAATTGCATGAAGCCTGTTCATGGCAGCTTCATCCCATTGTAATTGCCACTTTTTCCTTATGAGTGCACTGATGTGCCTTTTGAGGTCCGTGTGAGGAATGGGATAAATAAACCATCATTAAAAGAAGAAGAAAAAAAAGAAGAAATACGAGGTCAATTAAAGTTGCATAGTCCAATGGTTTTGAATTTCTGTATTTTTTCTGAGATAAATATATTAGATCGATCACTAGTATCTACTTTACATTAGTTCAAAGTTACTTTTATTTTAAATGGTAAACTTTTGAGATATTTTGAGTGCAAACATGGAAAATTAGAAAACTCTGACACCATAGACTTCTGCAGTAACAGGTTCTGTTAAATTGACTCAGTATTGCCTTCTACACAGAAACAAATGCTTAATAAGTGCATCAGTATCTAAGTTAGATATGTAAAATCAAATCTAGATAATTGGCTTGGTTTGAAAATTTGATATTTCATCGGACTATGCAGCTTTAAATAGAACCTGTTACTGCTAGGTGTAAAGAAGTAGTTGACTCATCGAGCTCTGTACTGCAAGTTGATTTATCTTACTACGCCACCTGACGTCAATTTGGTCTCGGCCTGCTAATTAACCTTATCAGCCAGCTGCTGATAAGGCCGATTTGCATGCATTACACTGAGGGCTATCATGTCCGAATTTTGATGCGCTTGCCAAAATTACTTCCGCGTGTGTTCAGTTCACATGTTTCCACAGTTAGCCATTTAAAATCAGTCACTTCAAAATAAAGTAAAAGATCATCACGATCAATCTAATGTTTTTATCTTAGAAAGTAGCAGAAATTCAAAACCATCAGACTACGTAACTTTAAGTGAATTTCAATCACAGACAATTGATCTTCCTCATTTCACTGTTCCTTGCACTATCGTAGTAATGCCAAGTGCTGGATGAGGTAGCGGCAAGTATAAATTTTGATTACGCCATTAGTTCGACTCGGCCGAGGTAAAAATCCTATAACCTGCCACATGGGAAGTGGACGCTCAACACATTCGGCTGTCCGGTCTGGCTACTTGTTGCTCGACTGATATGAATTACTGCAAATCATTGCCTCGTTATTGTGCTGCTTCGTGTAGAAAACATGTTATGTATAGTTCTAGTTCTGTGTTGGTTTGTGTTACCTATTGAAGCAGGCCAAATGGCTCTATCTTATTTAAATAGTATACTACTGTCAGCAGATATGGTCGTTAATTCACCCGTCCTCTCTAACATGTATGTGCTTTAGAATCAAATTCTGTTGAGTAGATTGAATACTACAGTAAAACCTCTCTAAATCGACCGACCATGGATCCGACTATAAATGGTACATTTAGGGAGGTGGTCGGTTTAGGGAGTTCTTTTCTTTTAATTGTTACAATGGTATTGTATCTTTGATACTTTCAATCATGAGGACAAAGTGACAAATAAGGAAATACTCGAATGGACGGGGGGGCTGCCCTCTATGGAAGATCTTCTGTTCAAAAAGAATCTCCGGTGGACTGGACACCTCATGAGGATGTCATCAGACAGGCTACCAAAGCAGGTCCTCTACTCTCAACTGTCTTCTGGTTACAGAAAGAGAGGGCGCCCTCGTCTCCGGTTCAAGGATACCATCAAGAGAAACCTGAAGCTGTATAGAGACATTAAGACTGACTCATGGACATCACTCTCACAGCAGAGAGCTAAATGGAGAGCGGCAGTCAAGTAATGAAAGTCTTTGTCGCATCGCGACCCACAACATAATGATGATGATGTATCTTTGATTGTTTGGGACCCAAATAAAGTGATCAATATACGGGAGTGGTCGATCTGTGGAGATGGTGGATTAGAGAGGTTTTACTGTACATTGTTTTGTATGTTGCGCTTTATCAGTCAGGTATCAATGGCTCTTCAATACGTAAGTCTTTGACTGATGCTGAATGTTGGGTACTTTTATTATATTCCTTGAGTTGCAAGTTCAATTACATTGCCAATGTCAAACAGGGCCGTTGTCGGTGTAGTCCGTAAAGCTTGCTTTATTTTAAGTTGCATAGTCCGATGGTTTTTAGTTTCTGCTATTTTTTCCCGAGATAACTATATTAAATTGATTGTCATAAACTACCTTACTTTAGTTTGAAGCGACTTTTGTTTTAAATGACTGTTTTGAGATGTTTGAATTGCAAATATGTTGAATTAGTTCAGGCAAGCTTACCAAAACTCGGACACCATAGGCTTCAGTAGTAACATGTTCTATTATATTTATGCAGTATTCCCATCTATGTGGCAACAACTGTTTAATAAGTGCATCATTATCTAAGTTAGATATGTAGAATCAATTTTAGATAGTTGTTTTGGTTTAACAAATTTGATGCTTCATCGGACTATGCAACTTTAACGATGCCTCCAGAGCACATTGATTTTCGTATCATCAGCTATTGGATGTCAAACATGGTTATTCTGACATATTTCTTTGGAGGAAACATAGGCTACTCTTAGCCACGTAGGCTACACTTTCTGATAAGCAGCAAGGGGGCTTTTATATGCATTTTCCCACAGACAGGACAGCACATACCACAGCCTTTAATGAACCAGTTATGGACCACTGGTTGGAACAGAAAATAGCCCAAACTGCAAATGTGTCCACTGAGAAGGAGCGATAGGATGATCAACACCTTCACAAGTGGACACTACCACCTGAGCTACGTCCCGCTCCCTCGATGTAGTCCGAGGTATTCTGTTCCCTGCTCACGGTGGCCGAATTGGTAAGAGCCCTGGCTTCCCATGTCGAAGGCTGGGAGTTTGATTACCAGTCGAGTCAAACCAATGACTTACAAAAGTGATACTTGTCGCTACCTAGTCTAGCGCTCGGCATTACTATGATAGGGCAAGGACTGATTAGCTCAGTATTAGGATCTTGCCCTAACGAGACTGAGTGGGAAATCGCGTCATGGTGCTGACCGCTTAGTCTTCCAGTGGGGCAGCACTATAAAGTTGCCATGAATGCACTTTGTCACAAGTTGGTGCCTAGTCTGATATGACCTCAGATGTTTCTAGGATGTAAAGCACAAACAAACAAATCCTCTGCACGGTATTAACACTGGTTTATTAGTAGGGCGTCTACTACTTCCAATTTAGGCAAATTTTAAGTGAACTCCATAATATCAAGTGACAAAATAAGTTTTTTTCTGAGGTTGTTTTGGTGCTGAGTAACAGATATTTCAAAAGTAACTTATGTGCCAATGTGAAAAAAAAAGTCTCAAGTAAAATAATCAGTTCAAAGTGTATGATTAAGAATTTTCTAATTCTAAGTAATTCAGAAAAAATCGTTATGGTGGTGTAATGCGAATTAACACGGTCTCCACCATTAAGGTTATTACCAGAAGCCAGTGCAGTTCACCAATTCGGCCACCGCGCCCAACTTCACTTTTTCTTCTTTTTTTTTGGTACATTAGTTGATTAAGCAGGGGAAATTTCAATCGCAGACAATTGGCTCATTCTACTGCTCCTTGCCCTATCCTAGTAATGCCGAGCACCAGGCTCGGTAGCAACGAGTATAAATTTGTAAGTCATTGGTTTGACTCGGCCAGGGTTCGAACCCAGGTATTCGAATCCCATGACAGGCGGACGCTCAACTCATTTGGCCATCGCATCTGATAAAAACTTGGGCATTGTACCATTATCATGTACCACAGTAAATGCTGCCTTTGTTGACATAGCCCTAAAATTAGCATCAATCCAGATGCTCTCGGCTTGCAGCCTCGTGCATGATTCATGTCCAATACGCGAGGTGGAATACCTACATTTTGCGACCACCAATGGCATTAATTAATTAATTAAAATGGGAATATGTAATCAAATGTTGCGCATGTGATCATACAGTGATACACTTGCCATAATGCTACTAATTCCAAGCTGTGAGTTATGTAAATCATGATCTTCGCAAAATATATCGGTGATTATTATTAGTATTAGTACCAATTACACGTTAAGATTTAAATGGATATGGGTATTTTAATCTGTCATTTTTTAATAAATGCACGCAGGTTTGAATAAAGACATTCAGATAAAACATAACTGGTGTTCTTTTTATGTGAGCTTTTGTTTTATAACGGTTTAAAATAAATATTTTAAACCATCTAATGTAGATAAATTGCTTCGGTGATATGGAACAACTAATCAGATTCCGAGAGCCTAGGTCGGTTAGCATACCAGCACAGAATGCAACAGATGTGGGTTCGATTCCTATTCTAAGTGTAATATTTCCCATTTTCATCACCCCCCCCCCCCCCAATGACATTGGTTGCCATGACCTGGATCCTGTACAAGATACAGGCATTATGGTTGATTGTTGAACCTACCCTGTGTATGCATATGGAAGCTTTAAAATGAGTAATGGACGTAAACCATTGGTCGTAATGCGAAGCATTACGTTTGATGCGAGGAAAGGAGGAGACCCTCCCCCGCCCCGCGTGTCGCGCTGCCTCCACACCTCGGCCGACCTCGCTCACTCACCGCCACCTCCCCCCGCCCGTCCTTTGTCCGCGGCGCTCACACCTCACCCGACCCCAGCTGCTCGCCACCCCGCACCCTCCCCCGGCCGCTAGCATTCGCACCTCCCCTGCTGCCGCCTCCCTTCCCCCTTATAAGGCCGCCCGCCAGCCTCCCTCCTCACTCAGCTCCCTGCCGTCTCCCAGCCAGCACCTTTTTTCTACTTTGGACTTCTACTTCCACCTCGGGCCGCTGCCCAACACACGAACCATGCCCCAAGGAAAAGGTCGTGGACGAAAGAGCTCCCGGGCTGCCCCCCGGACGCCGGGGCCTACACCAACACCGCCCCGGGAGGAGTCGCCGGCCTCAGTCCCGGCATCTCCCGCGGCGCCCTCGGACCGCGCCTCGGGCCCCGAGGTATCGATGCTGATGGAGGCTATGCAGCGCATGCAGCTGGAGAACCGACAGGCCGCCGCCGAGGCCCGCCAGGCGACGGCCGACCTCCACGCCCGGATCGACGCCCTCGGATCCGGCGAGGCCCTCCCCGGGCCGGAGCGGCCGCTACCGGCGGCACGACAGCAGCCCGCGCCGGCGCCTCGGGCGCCCATCACCACTGCAGCCCGGCCCCCGCCGCCGCCTCACGCGAGCCTGCCCGGGGCACCGATGGCGGAATACGAGAGGTACCGCCACCTCTCCGCACAAGTACCAGCTACCACGTCCCCGGCCTACCAGGAGGATTTTACCCGCCACAGCCCCGCGTCCGCGGCCGACGCCGTCCGAGAGATTCTGGCCTCCGCCGAGGCGCGGCACTCCACCAGGCGCCAAGGTATACCAGCAAATTATATCTTTCCTTCTGATCTTGTGAAGCGAGGGGCGGAGAGGAAGCCGGTCAAACGAGGGGAGGCGACTAAGGATGAGTACAACGCTCGCCCTCCTCCACCTCATCGACCACCCCGACTTCCCCGCCCACTCCGCCCAGGGACTCCACCACCACCTCCTCGGGGTCTGCCGGGACAACCTAATATACCCGTGGGCCACCGTCCGCCGGTATTCAGAGAGTGTCTTCTCTGCGATCGCGGACGGGACCCTCCCCCACGGGTGGCACGACCTGGTGGCCATAAACCTCCTAAGACTTGATTGCTTAGCCATGCCCGTCCAGCCCGCCACCACCCAGCCGAGACCCCTCGACCCTGCCAAGCCCCGGCCCCAGCCCCGCGCCCACACCGACACCCGCATTCCCTATTGCCGGGACACCCACGGGGCGCTCTGTTATGCCTGGAACCGGGACCCGACCTCATGCACCCACGCTGCCCCGGGGGAGGTCCACGGCCAAGGGGCCGCCAAGCTGCGCCACGCGTGCGCCTACTGCGCAAATGTGCGCAAGATGCTGACCGTCCACAGTGAGGAGGCATGCCTTGCCAAGCGTGCGCGCGCAGCTACCCCGGCCGCCTCCCCGGATTTTTAAAGAGCCGGCACCTCCAGCCCGGCCCGGAGGTCCTTAACCGGCCCACTAACCACGACGCCGCCCCCCGACCCTGCCCCAGCCATCCCGACATCAGCCCTCTCGACAGTGCCCCCCGCACTGCCCCCACGCCCGAGGCGCGGCCTGACCGTCGCCTCGGCACCGCCGCACCCTCCGGCAACCTCGGGCCCCAGCGCCCCCTCAGCAAGGCTCCCACCGCCAACCGGCGCCAGTCGCCCATCAACCCCGACCCTGAAGACCACCTCGACCCAGGCGACACTGCCTTCCTCTGCCCGCCCCCCGACCCCCCTCCTGACCCCCCTGACCCTCTCCCCCCCCCCCCCCCCCCGGCCCCGCCCCCCCCCCCCCCGGACCCCGACCCTCCCCCCACCGCCCACGCCTTTGCCGCCCCCCCTAGCCCGTCCCCACCGCACCTCCTCCCCCTCCCCCCCCCCCCTCAGACCCACCCCTCCCCCGCCTCCCTGGACGAGCCCACCGTCGACGTCATCGACCCCGACCTCCAGGCCACCCTCCCCGCAGCCCCCTCCTGCGGCCCCACCCCCGCCCAGTACCGCCCCACCATCCTTGCCGCCTGGCCCCACACCTCCGGTGAGGCGTGGGACCGCTACCCTAACATCCGCCACACCTACACCGCCCTCCGGGAAGCGGGCCTCCCTAATTTTTTGGCCGCCCGCATTCCCCTCCCCTCAGGCCTCCATATCCATGCCTGGCGCTCCCGCCTCCAGGACTATCCCGACCAGGCCGTCCTAGACCTCCTCGAATTCGGCTTCCCCGCCAACTACTCTGCCCCGACCGTCCCCCCGCCCCACATTCACCAACCACCGCGAGCCTCGCGAATTCCTCTCCCACATCCAGACCTTCATCGAGACCGAGCTTGCCCTCGGCGCCCTCATCGGCCCTTTCCATGTTCCCCCCTTCTCCCCCTGGACGCAGGTCTCCCCCATGATGACCCGCCCCAAGTCCGAGCCCGGTAAGAGGCGGGTCATCGTCGACCTCTCATATCCCCGAGGTGCCAGCGTCAACTCCGGCATTCCACGCCGTGAATACCTCGGGGAACCCCACGCATACACCCTCCCGTCCGTCGCCGACGTGGGCCGCCGCCTGATATCCGAGGGCGTAGGGGCCTACGCCTGGTCGGCGGACATCTCCCGGGCCTACCGCCAGCTCCGGGCCGACCCCCTCTCCTGCCCTCTGTTCGGCATATCTCTCAACGGGGCCACCTACATCGACCTCGCCCTCCCCTTCGGCTGCCGCTCCTCGGGCGCGGCCTGTGTCCGCGTCACCTCGGCGGTGGCCTGGATCCTCCGGCGCGAGGGCTTCCACGCCCTCGTTTACGTCGATGACTTCATCGGGTGCGAGGGCTCCTACCTGAAGGCCTGCAAGGCCTTTGACGCCTTCCTGGCCCTCACCTCAGCCCTCGGCCTCGACGTGGCACCCGGAAAGTGTCATCCCCCGGCTGTCCGCCTTCAATGGCTCGGGTTCGCCCTCGACACCGAGGCGATGACCATCCGGGTCGCCCCCGGCAAGATCCAGGCCCTCGTCGACGACTGCGAGGCCCGCGTCGCCCGCCCCACCCTCGGGAAGCAGGAACTCCAGAGTCTCCTGGGGCGCCTCAACCACGTGAGCAGCTGCGTACTCCCCGGCCGGAAGTTCATGGCCCGGCTCCTCGGGGCGCTGCGCAGCTGCCTCGGGGCCCCCACCCTCACCCTCGCCGACGACGCCCTCCGGGACCTGAGGTGGTTCGCCGCCTACGGTCGAATCTCCAACGGCCTCCACCTCCTCCGTGCCCCCGAGGGTCGTCGCTGGGTGATAGAGTGCGACTCCTGCCTCACCGGGGGCGGGGCCTTCTCCCCGACCCACTACTACGCCCGAGGGTACTCTAAGGCCTTCCAGGCGCGCTTCAGGAGCATCCATGAACTTGAAGCGGTCAACCTCGTCGTCGCCCTGCGCGCCCTCCTCCCGGACGACGTCGCGGGGTCGACGGTGCTGATTAACACTGACAACATGGCCTCCGCCCTCGCGCTCGAGTCCGGCCGCGCCCGAGACGCGACCCTCGGGACCTGCGCACGGGAGCTCTGGCTGATTGCAGCCACCGGCTCCTTCGACCTGCACATCATCCACAAGCCCGGGGCGGATCTCCTCCTCGCGGACGCCCTCAGCCGCGCCCACCTGCCCGGCCCCTGGGAGGTGACGGCCCGCGGCGAGGTGGCCCGCCTCGGGCTGCTCCCAGTTAGCACCACCCATGACGCCTTCCCCTTCTTCCCCGGCCTCTAGGTTTCCCGCCCGAGGAAGTAGCTGCCGTCTCCCGCTTCCGTGCCGCCTCCCTCGCCCCGGCGACCTGGAAGAACCGCCGTCGCCAGGCCGAGGACTTCGTCACCTTCGCGGTGGCCCGAGGTGTGGCTCCCCTCGCGCCCACGCCCTTCGACGTTGCCGCCTTCACTGCCGCCCTCTTCCTCCGCGGGCTGGCGCCCGCCTCCGTGAAAAACGCCGTCTCGGGCGCCCGCTCCTGGGTTGAGGGCGCCGGGGGCCTCACCTCGGGCTTCGACGCACGGCTACCCAAGGATGTCTGCCGAGGAGGGGAACGGACCTCTGCCCACGTCCAGCGGCAGGCGCCGCCCCTCTCCCCGCAGCAGCTCGCCCTCGCCATCAACCACCTCTCCCGAGCAGGGCCCGCCTCGCTCGTTCCTCGGGCCGCGCTCCTCCTCGGGTACTTCGGGATGCTGCGCCAGTCCAACCTGCTGGCCCCGAGTCCCGAGGGGTGGGGCGGCCCCCACACCCTGACCCGCGACGACGTCCGCCCCGCGCCCGGGGGGCACCGGCTGCAGATCCGCAGCTCCAAGACCATCTCCTCACCCTCGGGCGCGGTCGCCCTCTTCATCCCCGCCATCCCGGACTCCGCCCTCTGCCCTGTCGCGGCGTGGCTCGGAGCCACCGCCCTCTGCCCCGCCGCCCCGGACGCCCCGGCCTTCATAATGCCCTCCGGCCGGCCCCTGGACCCGCGCTCCCTCACCGCGCTGTTACGAGGGGCCCTCGCCGCCCAAGGGGTCCCAAGGCCCGAGGACTTCACCCTCCACAGCCTCCGCCGGGGCGCCGCCCAGGCCTGCCAGCGTGCCGGGGTGCCCCTCTCCGAGATCATGGCCCAAGGCACCTGGACCTCGGCGGCCGTCCACGCCTACGTGCCCCGCCTCGCGCCCTCGGGCGCCCCTCGAGCCCTCTCCGCCGTTTTGGTGGAGGGCTCCTCGGCACCCCCTCACTCCAATGACACTGATGCCCCATGAACTTTGTGACTTTCTACATTCTTGTTTATTACTCCTCATACCATACATTGTTTACCCTCTTGCTCCTTATGAGCCCTATTTACTTGCTCTACCCTGTATGATCTGTTGAGGCGCCAATAAAGCGTCTCTTTTCTCCACCCCCGCCTTGCTTTCCTTCTTTTCGCGCATCGGTCGTAATGCGAAGCATTACGTTTGATGCGAGGAAAGGAGGAGACCCTCCCCCGCCCCGCGTGTCGCGCTGCCTCCACACCTCGGCCGACCTCGCTCACTCACCGCCACCTCCCCCCGCCCGTCCTTTGTCCGCGGCGCTCACACCTCACCCGACCCCAGCTGCTCGCCACCCCCCGCACCCTCCCCCGGCCGCTAGCATTCGCACCTCCCCTGCTGCCGCCTCCCTTCCCCCTTATAAGGCCGCCCGCCAGCCTCCCTCCTCACTCAGCTCCCTGCCGTCTCCCAGCCAGCACCTTTAACCATTAAAACACTTCTAGGGGGACGAGTAGTAGCCTACATTCACCTCTCAGCCAAAAATCCACATGGACATATTTTTATATTTATATCAACAGATATACATATTTCTCTAAATCGACCGACCATGGGACCAACTTTAAATGGTCCGAGGTGGTCAGTTTAGGGAGTTTATTTATGGGTACAGTGGTAGGCCTATTGTATGGGGGAACGTTTGGGACCCAAATAAAGTGATCGATATTTGGGAGTGGTCGATCTGTGGAGGTGGTCGACTAGAGAGGTTTTACTGTAGGCCTATATCTAGGCATAAACAGATATATATATATATCTATATTTAATTGCTGAGTTATTTTAAATGACTTGCACATAAAATCTGCTATAACTTCAGGCGTCTGGGTGAAGGATGTCACTATCGTCCCGGTTAGTCTCTGGGGTGATGTAAAAGATGATCTGCACAATAACCGTCAATTTGTCTGAAATACAAGGAGTCAGTTATCTCTATTTAGTCACATCACAGGCTTCAGCAGCAACAAGTTCAATTAAATTGATTTAGTGTTCCTTTCTATGCAGCAACAATTAAATGCTTAAAAAGTGCACCACACTCTAAGGTGGATATATATAATCAAATCTAGGTAAGTGTTTTGCTTTCAAGAATTAGTTTTTGTTCGTTTTCAATTCATATATCTGCAAAGTTGATTATCAGACCAACTACAGATATCTTGGGATGAATCTTGATAGGAAACTGAACTACAATGATAACATAAAAGAAGTTATCAAGAAGGTAAACCACAAAATCTGGATATTAGTGAATACCTGAAAATACCTAACTACAAATATGGCTATTAAAATCTATAAAGGTATGATACTACCATACTTTGACTATGGTGATATAGTAAACAGGGGGTAACAAAAATATGTTGGATGAACTACAAAGACTACAAAATAGAGCACTTAAGATATGTCTGAAAGTGGAACATAGACACCCAACTGATGATCTCCATAGGAAAGCAAGAGTCAACACACAAAATGACAGGAGAAAAACACATATCAAAATAGCAGCATTCAGGGAGACAAGGAAGCCTGGGAGGGTGCACGTAACAAAAAAAGGCAACAAGAGGTAGCGATGGCCCCAGACTGATAATAAACAGAGCACAAAACAGATCATATGACGGGTACCGAGGGGCAAGGAAATGGAATACACTGGCAGTAGAAGAAAGAAGTACAGGGACAATAGAAACATACACACAATTAATCAAAAGAGAGCTAAATGCACTGCTAGACTAATGACAACAACAAATAAAATGAATTAAAAAAGAAAAAGAAAGATAGATATAATAAATAGAAAATACACTGATAATTCAAGCAAGGTTTTACAGGGTATACATGTTATGTATGATACATACAGAAGGTAAACTTTAAACGTAAAATAAAAACGAATGACCACTAACACAACAAGGTGAAGACAGTCAGAGAAAGTAACTATTGGTAACCAAACAATTATCTGATTGTAGAACGAACTCAGAGGTTTGGGGGATGTGGAAGAATGCTTACAAACAGAGAAAGAATGCATGCAATAGATAGCTACACAACAACTGAAAGTGATAAAAAGAAGGGGAGTCACAAGACTATTACTGTCTAACGGCGAAAACAAGTCATTAGACTTAACCGGTATGGGAAGCATAAATATACCCATCACAAAAAAAGTTAGTTATTTAATTTAAAATTATCTCAGGGGCACATTATACTGATCAACCGCAGGACATAATACTCCAACAACCTACCAACCAACCGATCAACCTAAAATACTTAGTCACAAACTCAAAACTATCGGTCTATTTGAGTGAAATACACAAGAGTTGCTGGTTCTGGTTTATATAATATATATGGATGTAATATTTTGGAATACAAGTTATTGCATCGAATTAAATTCATATGATTCCAAGCATTTGAACTTTCCAATAGAAATGGTCTATTTGTTGGGGTTTTTATGCCATGGCAACATCCAAGGCATATCAGGATGGATACCGTCTTGTCGCAGTATGCACTCGTGACAACTTTATAGTGCTGCCCCACTAGAAGACCAGGTTGCTGACATAATTTCCAACTCAGTCACATTATCCTGATACTGAGCTAACCAGTCCTTGCCCTATATCCTAGTAATGCCGAGTCCCATGGAGTATCAATTTTGTAAGTCATTGGTTTGACTCCGCCAACAATCCAACTTCTGACCTTCCACACGGGAAGCCTGCGCTATTACTGATTCAGCCACACCATCTTGTCCCAATAAAAATAAGATATAAAACACAGATATTGTTATTAGAATATAAGGGACCATTCAAATATTATGTAACGCTTAGCCGGGTGGGGAGGTGTAGGTCCAAGCATGTGTATGGTCTAGGATTACGGAGGGACGGGTGTCTAATTTTGATTTTCTTATAAAAGCGCTATGTAACATTTGAACGGCTCCAAAATTCAGTGTGCAGACAAAAGCTCACTAGACATAAGCTCACACCCTTAATGAAAAAAGACAAAAGCTCACAACAATTATATATATTTTTTTAAGATATATATAAATGCCACAGGTATAATAAGCTGAACTATTTTCTTATGGGACTGGTCACAGGTTTTTCTTTGTTTTCCATTAAAAACAAAGAATGCAAATTCAGTGAGTGTCAACTTTCAAAATAACATAACTTTCTTCATATTTGTCCTAGAATCAAAATTTAAGACCATTTTAATAGCAATTCATAGTTTGTCCCAATGATACCGGTTATAATACAATTACATAAATTTCCAAAAAAATAATTAAGTAACATACCTAGCTAAGACGTGTAATTCAGGAGGTGTAAAATGAGGTATGATAGGTGAGAACAACTGACTGGTAACACCTCTGATTAAAGCGTATGAGCTTTTGTCTCTTCATTTCATTATGGGTGTGAGTTTTTGCCTTGGGATCTTTTGTTTTGGGAACCTTTGTCTTGAGAGCTTATCTCGTGGATTCCCTAAGCTCATATACTTACCCATGAATCTACCACAAGCGGCGTTGTTAAGCCCTAGCCGACCCAAGTAGTAGAGTGGGACACCAAGAACAAACAGGGCCATGCCTATGCCCGTAGTGGCTGGCGTCTGATAGAAGGACAGCACTATAAGCGCCAGCATGATGGCGAATGTCAGTATGACCACCACGATGTTCACCTGGTGCAGGAAACAAAGACATTTGCACTTAGTTGACACATTAATAAACTCATGGACAGTGCCGGGTTTACTTGTAGGCTTGGCACAGGAGACAGGATTTGAATAATAGAATAGAAAATTAATGTGAAATATAATACCGGTTATCACATTTTAGAAAAAAACATGATCTCTCATTCAGTTCCAGCTTAATAGACCTAAATGCATTATTTTGAAGCAAGTTCCTCTCAACATGTTTCGCATCTGTATTTACATCTAGAAAAGCTGGTATTTAGATCTAGAATAAGATTTACTTTGAAGATCTTTTTAAAATTTATAATTTTATTCACATTTTCATTATTTAAGATGGTTCATAGCAAGTACAGAGAATGGGCAGGGTCCAGCATTCACTGCATGCAACCTTCTGAAACAGGATTCCTGTCGACAAAATTGTTATTCTTTTAGCATTTAGGCCACTTTTGAAAAAGAAATGGTAATCGTCCGTGCCCATGCCTGAAAAATCTTCCGCCCCTATTTTTTAAAATTAATTTGTTTAAACAGTTAAAAATGCGTCGGGCTAGCAGCAATTCAACTTTTGTATAAATTTTTATGTCATTGGTTTCACTCGGCTAGGTTTCGAACCCAGGAGTTCGATTCCCACAATCTACCTGAATGGGTGGTGGACGCTCAACTCATTCGGCCATCGCGTCTGGTTACATATTAGGCCTACGTCTACGTCATATGCCAGAAAAAAATTTAAATTAAAATAAAAACTGCTGGCCCAACCCTGATTTGTATGATCAGAAGGACTATCACCAATTTATTATATTTGGCCTTAGGACTAGATAATTCTAAAACTATACGTTAAGGGCAAAGTAAATACCTTGTCAATAAAAAAAACTTTTTAAAATATTTAAAAAAAAACAACAAAAAAAACAACTAGATAAATGTATATTTAGAGCCATAAACAGCCATGAAGCTAACTTTGAGTCAACGTCACAAGTCATAAATTGAAAATTGGTGCAACGTTGACACAACGTTGACACAGCATTGTATCATCTTTGCAACCTTTCAACTATTTGAAACCATCTGATCAAGAAGTCAGGATACCATAGCCCACTGATGGTTTCTTTCTCATTTCATCAATTCTTTTTACTGATTTACATCCCCGTGAGGAACCGGGTTAGAATAGTTCCTCTGCACCCCATTGCAGATCGTAAAAGGCGACAAATGGGGCGGCTCGTTTGCCATGAGTCGCGGCTCGTGTCGGTGGAGGAAGGGATACTGGTGCATGAGGACTGCAAGGGGCCAAGGCTCCTTGTGGATCAACACTGCACTTTGGCCCTGACTTCATCTAGACGAGAGGTTGGACTGGCCCATTCCAATCAATTGGCTGGTCATGCCAAGCCCTAGGTAGATTAATGGAGAATGAATATATTATATCATACACCAACTGTATTCATATTTATATATATCACCAATACCAAGTCATTCTTCACTTCCTAGAAGGTGGTGGCTAGGGTCAATCTAGAATAGGTTATGCTTTCTTGGCTCCATGCTAGAGTATATTATCCTTGTATCCCTGGTGTGTATCTGTCGGTTACCGCAGTGCTACACACACCCCAATTTTGAGGGCTCCGTGGTGGGTGGGGAGCGAGAATGACAAACCCCAAAAAACCTAAATATGCCTACACAAAACCCCCCAAACAAAAAAGAAATATTAGACACGGAAACAAAATCGGACTCAGATTCGGACTCACGTCCGAATGCTGATGATTGGCCACGGTTCATTATGATCGAATCATTAAATTTCAGGGCACCAGTTGCCAAACTTTCCCCTTTTGGCATTCACAAGGGCATTATTGGGAATAGCTTGCACAGTTAAAGACGTGAAGAAGCTACAAACTGGACATATTCTGGTGGAGTGTGCTAAGAAAGCGCATGCCGACAATCTGCTACATGCAAGCATGCTAGCAGGTGTCGGCATCAAAGCCTCTCCTCAGCGAACTCTCAACTCTAGCAAAGGAGTAATCCGGACTAGCGATCTTGATGATGTTGATGAGGATGAGATAGCACATGAGCTCAAATCTCGAGGAGTGTTAAACGTATCAAGAAGAGTTATAAAGAGGGATAAGTACATAAAAACGGAGACATATATCCTCACGTTTGGCAAGCCTTTTCCGCCCAAGAATTAAAAAATTGGATACCTTAGTGTGAATGTGGATGTCTTCATCCTAAACCCACTTTGGTGCTTCCAATGCCAGAAGTTTGGTCATGGCAAGGATAGATGCAAAAACGAAACCATGTGTTTTAAGTGCGGTTAGAAAGGTCACGACAACACCAGTTGTCAAAACCAGGCAAAATGTTCCAATTACCTGGGTCACCATATGACGATATCTAAAGACTGTCCTGTCTGGAAAAAAGAAAAGCTCATTGAGCACATCAAAACTGAAAACCGGCTAAGCTACCCAGCCGGCCAAAGTCTCCAACAGGACAATTGAATGCCAGACTGAAGTGGTTGACTGGGGGGAAGCCCACTGGGACCTTCACACCAGTCCCGAATCCGACTCCGGTTTCGACTCCAAAAAATAATAATAGTAATAATAGTATTGCGATGCAGACACTGGTCGAGCCGGCGATGCCCAAAAAGAAAAAGAATAATTTGTCAGACTGAGTTCCAAAGGGATATTTGACCCATACGGACAAAATGTCCAGATGGTCATCGATCTAAAAAAACTTAACCTTAAATCGATATCAGGCGCTGGCTGATAATGAGATGCCTGAGACCGCGGAAACCCACAGTCGAAGTCTCTCCCCCGAACCAAAGGCGACGGTGAGAACACCTGTCACTGCTAACAAAATGACAGTGACAGATGGATCTCTTATTTGATGGAACTGCCAAGGTTTTTAGGAGCAACATCGAAGAGTTCTCTCTTCTTTGTTGCAACCTCAATCCACTTGCTGTTTGCCTACAAGAAACTTATATGAAAGCTTCTGAGAGTTGTAGTCTTATAACAAGCACGCACCAGATGGAGCCTGAGCCATCTTGGTCAGACGTGATGTGGTATGTACGCCAGTGGCGTTAGACACAACACTACAGGCTATAGCTGTTCGTCTGACGCTGGACAAGACTGTAACTCTCTGTCCCATTTACATTCCTCCGAGCTCTGTTCTCACTTTACAAGAACTGGATACCCTTGTGGAACAGTTACCGTCCCCAGACGGGATGGCCAAATGAGCTAGAGCGTCTGCCTCCCGTGCTGGTAGATCGTGGGGTTATGGGTTCGCACCCTGGTCGAGACAAGGCAATGACTTAAAAATTGATACTTGTCGCTTCCTAGCCAGGTGCATTATTAGGGCAAGGCAATGACTGGTGTGCTCAGTGTCAAGATAATGTGACTGAGTGGGATACCAGGTCATGGTGCTGGCAGCCTGGTTTCCCAGTGGGACAGCAGTATAAAGTCGCCATGAGTGTGCACTGTCACAAGTCGGTACCCGTCCTGATATGAACTTAGATGTTGCTAGGATGTAAAACAACAACAACAAACCGTCCCCATATTTACTTATGGGTGACTTTAACGGCTACAACCCAGTATGGGGGTGGGGGACAATAGGAACGCTAAAGACAAGAGAATTGAGGACTTTGTGGACGGTCATGCTCTCTGTGTTTTGAAAGATTGTTCGTACACATATTTGCATCCCAACTACGGAACATACTCCACCAGCGATCTCAGCATTGTAGAACCAGAACTGGCACTGGACTTTTCAGACGGTGCCACAGCACCCTCGACCATTTGATTCATATGGAGACTTTCATAAGAGATGCTTTCCTTAAGAAGGAGCATGTTGTGGCAGTCTTTTTTGACCTCGAAAAAGCCTATGACACAACATGGCAGCACGGCATCATGGAAGATCTCCATGCGATTGGCCTTCATGGCCACCTGCCAATTTTCATCAAGAACTTTCTAGCCTTCAGGCATTTCCACGCCCGTGTCAAGACTACCTATTCCAGCCTACACTCACAGCAACTAGGAGTACCTCAAGGCAGCATACTGGCCATGACCCTTTTCGGGGTCAAGGTCAATTGTATTGCTGCTGCTGTGAAGCGGGGGGTGGGGGGGGTCTCCTGTAGTCTTTTCGTGGACAACTTTGTCTTATATTAAAACTGTGCTAACATGAGACAGCTACAATTAAGCATAAATGGGATCCATCTTGGGGCCTTTCGCACCTCACCGGTTCAGAGCCTCTACGTCGAAGCCAAAGAACCATCACTTAACAACAGGAGAATCAATATGGCCATGCAATATGTAGTCAAGATAAAAATTAATGCATTGAATCCTGCACACAATTGTCTATTCGAGCAGCATGACGAATCCAGGTATGAAGCCAGGCCGAATTACATCCGGCCACTGAGGCTCCGAATGAAACCTCATTTGGAGGTCATAGGCGTGGCTTTGGACGTGTTGGAGGATGCCAAAGTCCCAGAACATCCCCTGTGGTCGTTGAGGAAGATGTCGGTTATCCTCCGACTCACAGAACTGAGGAAGTCTGGGACACATCCACTCGAATACCAAGGACTGCATGCAGACTCAAGGCCAGTTTGCAAACCACCTCGAAAGACCAAAGTCGGGTAGCTGCTGGGACAGTCTGCCGATGGAAAAAATCTGGCGCACGCTTGCCTGATCAGAGCTTGATTTTCACTGCAGAAGCCCAAGCACTCCTTCTCGTATTGGAGTGTATCGATGTATCCAACCACACTAACTATGTTATATACAGTGATTTGTTCTCCTGCCTCCTGGCTGTTGCTGGACTGAAAACGGATCACCCTATTCTAGCAACAATCATTTATAAAATGAACCAACTGGCAACAGATGGGTATGACATCTACCTGTGCTGGGTGCCTGGCAATGCCAGCATACAAGGAAACGAACGAGCTGATTGGGCTGCGAAGAAGGCCCTGAACTGTGATCTTGAACCGCATCTGATCTCTCATAAAATCCAAATGGCAACATGAGTGGGATAAAAATATTAATAAATTTAAAGAAATCAAACAATCTTTGGGAAAACCACCACATACTCATGTGGGAGGTCGGCGGGACCAAGTGATCCTTAGCTGCTGCCGTATTGGCCACTCGTGGCTTACACATACTTTTCTGCTCAAGGGGGAGCCTCCCCCTGAATGTATTGGGTCTCAGTCCCCGCTGACACTCAAACACATTTGACTAAGTTGTGTTGATTTTTTTGCCCTCCGCCAACAATTTTACACTGCAGACATCATGCATGACCTCTTTACTAAAGAAAAACATTTGAGGCTTTTTGAGGACAACTGGTCTGTACCACCCATATAGTTTACTAAATAAATTCTATCAATTATTAATAAAACTTTTCCTTTTTTTCTATGGGAATTTGTTTCCCTTGGCCACAAATATATAATTGTGAGCCTTTTAATTTAACGAGTGTCTATTGGCACATAATTGATTGTCTGCTTTTACATGTAAAAGCGATGGTTTGAACAAAAAACAAACATTTCTCGCCGTGAATATGGCCTATGCTGCCGACATGGCGCAAAGCAACAACCAATCAAAAAACTGATTTATACTCAGGACAGTTCAATAATCATTGTATTAATAAATAACTCTCCAGAAACTAGTATGCGCTTCTGGAAATCATTAATAATTTCACAAACAACCATAAGCCAACCATCCATCAGAAACAGTCAGTAGGCTCTAAACCACCATTGGGACAACGTCACAAGGCCAACCTAAATTGCAAGTTGGCAACTCACGTTGGCACAACGTTGACAGAACATTAGTTGTTGTTGGTGGTACATTAGTTGGTTAAGCAGGGTAAATCCCAATCGTCGAACTCATTCTACTGCTCCTTGTCCTATCCTAATAATGCCGAGTGCCTGGCTAGGAAGCGACAAGTTGTCAAGTATCAATGTTTAAGTCTTTGGTTTGATTTGACCAAGGTTCAAACCTGTGGGTTATAAAACCGTTACAACTTTCCAACCATTTTCTCACAATCAGCATGTTAACGTGGCTGTATTTCAGTATAGCACCGACCTACCTTGACGGGTCTTTCAATGTCGGGCCTCTTCCAGCGGAGATAGAAGAGGGCAATGAGGGCCAAGGTGACCTTGAACTGGACAGTCAGTGAGGCATACTGCTGCAGCACCTGGAGGTCTGTGATGGAGGTGTACAGCATAGCGAGCAGGCACTGGAGAGATGAGCAGAAAGGAGGTAAAGGTTGGCTGGTTGTTGGAGTTTTACATCCTGGCAACATCTAAGGTCATATCAGGACAGGTACCGACTTGTGACAGTGTGCACTCATCGCAACTTTATAGTGCTGCCCCACTGGGAGACCAGGCCATCAGCACCATGAGCTGATATCCCACTCAGTCACATTACCCCCGCACTGAGCCGACCAGTCCTTGCCCTACCCTTATAATACTGAGCACCTGGCTAGGAAGTGACAAATATCAATTTTTAAGTCATGGGTTTGACTTGACTAGGGTTCGAACCCATGGGTTCCGGAGGGAACAAACAGATCTGAATATAATTTTGTACATGGGTCGTTCTCTGAAGCTGGGCATGGAAACCAAAAGTGAAAACCTTCCAAATAATAGCAGAAAACCATCCAAATAACAGTAGGAACTACGTTCATATTGTTAACTAGCGGTATTTTACACGGTAGAATCTTTATAGGAAATAGAACCCTAACTTCTGTGTGTGGAGGCCGGAAAGCACTAATGTATGATATTACTCAAGCGATGAACCGCTTTCTATAACTGCTTACTATATCTGCTTACTATATCAGTTCCAAGAAATAGCAACCCAACAGAAATTAAGTGTGGTAAAGTCTAGTAGGGAGGGGTGGCTGGCTCCTCCTGCTGTGCTGTCTCCAGGTCATCTGCCTGCCACACCCCCCACCAAGCCCTTTTATTCAGATGGAACACATTCAAAATACAGGTACACAGTTGCTGGGAGTCTCCTCAGTCAGAGACAGTAACATGGCATTTCATTGGTTGAACTCCTCCAGTCAGTGGTGGGGGGAGGCAGGGTGGGAGTGGGTGGACCCCCACCACTCCCACCAGCCCCCTCCCCCCATCTAGGTAAGGGGTGGGGGGGGGCCAACCCACCCACCCCAAGTCAGATACATATTTTTCCATCAAGTTCACCAATTACACTTATATGGGATTATCAACCCTATTTATCTTTACATAACACCAGTGGTCACCAGTCCCTTAGATTGGGACAACTCCAAAATAGTAGAAGTTTCTACATGCCTTACTTTGAGAATTACATATTTCATCATCTTTAGTTCAGCAAACTGCGACCAGGTGGGGCAGGGAGGGCTCACCACACACACACACACACACACACTCCACCTCCCACCTCCAGCCTGACACCTGGCTTTGGCAGGTCCTGCAAACACTCACACACACATACACACACCCACCCACCCACCCACCCACACCCACAGCCCCCATGCATTGTCACCTGCGCTAACACTCCCTCAGATACTGGCATCTGTAAATCATACCATAACAGGCACACATAACTTAATTCTTGACTTAATTATTGTACCCATTCTGTGGCATTCTTCACAGACTATTTGTCTGGGTGAAGAAACCAGTCTGCAGCAATGTATATGCTGCCCTTAGTTTCAGCATTTACCTCCCTTTATACAACATATAATACCAACAGACTTCAATTCAATAATACATCTAAATATACCTATACAGTAATAATTTTCCAGAGTTCTTATCTCCAGTGGTTATATTTGCTGTAGAACCTTAGAACAATCTGATATTAATTATCACTTCACTTAATATACATAATCTACCATGGTTTCATAACTTCGTTTGAATATTATGCATATGTATTTACCAACATGATAGAATGAATTAGGTATTATTAGAGAGGTTTTATAGTGGTACTTATATAATTGGAATATTATTATAATGACTTTATAGAAATAACTGGATGATTTAAATATGATTAAAACAGTTTTCTTAATGCTTCACATATGAGTTTTATGAAAAGGAGATATTTTAGAATTTATTTAAACTATTATTTATTTATGAACCAGACCTAAAAAGTCGGAATATTTTACAATATAAAGGTGTACATGTTGTGCATATGTCAGAGTTGAAAAAAAGAAGCTATTTCACATTTTGATTTTGATTATAATGTATGTACAATACACAGCATTGGTAAGAAAGCACTAGTATTAGGGCCTACTATTAATACCTTTTTACCAGTGCAGATAGCTTGAATTCAGACAGCAAATTGCATGTGGTGTCTGTTGGTGATCGTCCTTTTGAAATAAAAATATGATTTTTATATATATTCTTTACGTAGACGTAATATGTAACCAGACATGATAGCCGAATGAGTTGAGCGTCTGCCTCCTGTTCTGGTAGGTCGTGAGATTCAAACTCCTGGGTTCGAATCCTGGTTGAGTCAAACCAATGACTTAAAAATTGATACAAAAGTTCAATTGCTGCTAGACTGACACTTTTTTACAGTTTACAAAATATATAAAGAATACAAAAATTCAGGGGCGGGCGATTTTTCAGGAATGTGCGGGGACGATCACAATTCTTTTTTTTCAGTTGGCCTTAGGGTGTGGGACGTGTGATCTGTAGGTTTGTTTAAATCCCCCTTATATGTGTTTCGGAATAACCACTGCAAGTAAATTAGGCAATGACATGATCAGTGAAGGCTTAACTCACGAGCATCATGATTGCCAGGATGGGTGTGAAGAACTTGACGTGAATCATGGCGAACATCTGGGGAAGCTGTCTGTAGCGTCCCGCAGCAAAGAGGTATCTATGGAAACCGCGCCAAAGAAACCCGAGAATACCAGTGAAAGGGAGTTATGTTCTGCATTAATTTTAGCAATGCTTGAAGTACCACGAGGGGAGTGGGATGTAGCTCAAGCAGTAGCATGTCACCTGTGTAGGTGTGGGTCATCCGATCGATCCTGCTCAGTGGACTCATTTGCAGTTTGGGCTATTTTCAGTTCCAACCAGTGGCCCACGACTGTTTCATCAAAGGCTGTGGTATGTGCTGTACTGTATGTGGGAAAGTGCATATAAAAGACCCCTTGCTGCTTATCGGAAAGAGTAGTCTATGTGGCGCAGCAGGTTTCCTCCAAAGAATTATTTCAGAATTACCATATATTTGACATCCAATAGCCGACGATATGAAAATCAATGTGCTCTAGAGATGTTGTTAAATAAAACAAGCTTTACTTTTGAAGTACCATGGAATAGGAGGTGGCACTACCAGTCATGAGCATGGACAGGAAACAGTGAGGAATATTCGGCGCAATAAAATAATGAAATAATTCTCCTTTCCGTGCCTTTCACTCGTATAATGTGCTATACCTCATATATATGTGTATATATGTATATATGTTCAGGCTACAAAATTGAACAAGGGACACAAACGTACATGTAGGGCCTACTGGCAGTAGTTCATCAACCATTGCTCAGATAAACACCCGGAAGTAAGTGGGGCGAGTCACGTGCTCGCAAGCAATATATAGCAGGCCAACGCAAGGCGGCAGCACAGATCAGTCGTGAATGTCACACAAGACAGCACTATATGCATTTTACCCAAATCATATGGCTTCGCCTACCTATATTCGGTAACCTTTAAGGGCGCATTCCTTACACGCGTTATGCGGTATGCGAATGCGACAAAAAATCGAAACGCCTTGAAACCTATGAGCTACATTCCTTACACGTGGTATGCGAATGCGAATGCGAATGCGAATGCGTTTTTCCGATCGGTCCATGTAGCGATCGGTGCAGCATGCGGCATGCGTCAAGCGGGGTGCGAATAGAAACCTGAGTCTGATGTGTCCATTAGTTTAACACCAGGAGAGGCCACTGAGCATTACGGAACGGTCTCACACAGGGGTGAGGGGAAACACATGGTGAGCTGGGCACCCGGGAGACATACGGTTAGGGGAAAGCTATAAATGCTACCATATGCACAGAAATATGAATACTTATCTATAATTTGGTTATAATAAAGGTAGGAACCCCCATGTGATGTACAAAAAGGTACATAGATATAAATGCAATATTTGGTCATATACAGAGCAGTATGGAGAATAATTGTTTATTTTCATTTTTTAAATATAGCCAATCATGTGCCGCATACTGCATACCGCGTGTAAGGAATCATGCCATTCGCATACCGCATGCTGCATACCGCGTGTAAGGAATGCCCGCTTCATACCCTATGAACCTTGTTTTTAAAGTTGTATAGTCCAGTGGCTTTGTGTGTTTGCCATTTCTTTTAAACCCATATATGGGTCGTTCTCAGAAGCTGTGTACCACTTGAGGTAGTCTACTAGAAATGCATATTTCAAAGAAACCCTTTATTGGAGTGTCAATATTTAGATTTCATCAGTTAGCCAAATAATGTGGGAGATAGTTTAGATCAAAAGTAAATGTTAATATTGTGTATTATGTATCTTATTGGGATGGATGTAGCTAAATACATAGAAAATTACATCACTAATTTGTGACATTGTCAACAGCATTGAAAATAAAGTGTCACAAACTTAATGAAAACCTCTGAACAACAGCTCATTTCACTTCAAATGGTCATATACAATGTCTTCATTAAGTTGAAGACATTTATTTCTATAAAAAAAATTTAAATGATGAAATAGTTAACATTTTCTGGAGTCATTAACATCGTAACATTTCGTTTCCACTTGCAAATACTATGAAACTCTGTATCAAACACTGAGTACAGATACAGTACAGGAATTATTTTCACCATTTGACACTATGCATGGACCCAGTTATGGTATAGTAAAAGATAAATCCTGAAATTGCCCCTAAACATTGAAATTTGAGCCGAACATTTGTGTAAAATTGTTTGTTTCCACTTTGTTACTCTGCTAATCTGTTACTCTGCTAATATTTTCTTGCTTTTCTCTTTAATATTCACAAATAAGACAAAACCATAGCAATGAGGTTTCAAATTATTATTACTACTGTTTATAAAGCAAGTGGCATGTGAAATGTCCTAAAAATGTCAAGTTTTGTGTGGAAAATATTTGATTTTGGAGTCAGATTGGTTTCCATGCTATACTGCTATTTATTGGGTGTGAGCATCATTTGACCTACTTAAAAATGCCAGAATATGTTTATTTTCAATTATTCAGATGCAAAAGGACATACACATTGAGGAAACTTGCTTATAGGACTTTGGCAGCATTTTGATTTTCTGGAACTGATGTCACACTATTGGTACACAACTTCTGAGAACGACCCATATATGTGATGTGTAAGTATTATGTGAACATAAAGGTGTGAAAGGGTACTGTATTATTATTGTTATTATTGATACTGTACATACTACACTGGGTGCATATTGACCACTACGTTAGGACCGGTGGCACCACCACTGGTCCCAACCGTCCCTAATGGACGGCTGCGGTCCATCCGTCCCTAATGGATGCGCTTCAATTTCATTCGCACCAGAGAATTTGTCTCATATAGCGCATCACTGTCATTCGCACCAGAGAATTTGTCTCATGTATATATATATATATATATATATATATATATATATATATATATATATATATATATATATATATATATGTAAGCAAGCGAAGGCAGTAGTAATGAGAGTAAAGGCGATATCAGTTTATTCCACTTGCACAAGCATAATGAAGACATGATAACCCGTCATCCTTAATGAATAGCAGAGATGCACAAGCATCCATATCGGTCATAATAAATATATAACGTAAATCGATTCAATGTCGATAATTAATCAGTGTAACAAATAATCAAATGAGTTAATGAATATCAGAACTGATATCTGGCTGGGCCACTGCCCTACCATAAAAAAACCCACAAAAAAACGTTGTTGCGTCGGGTGCGTCTGGAGTCTGAGTGAATGCACCTTGGTCAGCAACAGGCAATCTGCGCATGCAGCGCCACAAGCACCCCTGGTATCGAACCGGGAACTACAATAGTATCAACAATGGAAAAGTAGTACAGCCGAAGTCTTCTTGCCTTACAGCTGCATACAGTTTTGTATACGAGTTATATATATAAGACAAATTCTCTGGCGCTTAAAAAATGAAGCGTGTCCATTAGGGACGCCACTGGTCCTAAAGTAATGGTTAGGATGCACCCAGAGTAGTATTACAGTATCAATAATAGCAATAATGATACAGTTCCCTTCTGCACCTTTATACTCACATAATACTTATACATCACATATATATGGGTTTAAAAAAATGGAAGAAACGCAATGCCATTGGACTATAGAACTTTAAAAACAAGCCAAATAGACGCAGAAATGTCATATACCATAAAAAGAAGGGACTGTGAGTAGGAGAGTGCTGAGAAGTAACAACCAAATACAAGTATTTTCAATGTATATCTATCTATATATGGTATAAAAATATGGAATTGACTTGATAATAATATTTTATGTTCAAAAAACATCTGTTTCAACGAATGCATAAAAAGAAAATCTTTAAGCTTCATCAGAGTGAAAATACATAGTAGTCCAGTACATAAAACAATGAGATGTCATTTACAGTATTAACGGTAATGTTAATATACTTTTTCATTATATTTTTTTATTTGTTAATATTTATCATTTTTATACTATTAGTAATGTATATATATATATATATATAATATATGTTATTTTTAACTGTGGAAAACACCTCATCAGTATCATACTTGTATTTCTTCTTTTTCATGTGAAACATTACTGATAAAAATATCAGCTTGTATGTGCAATGTTCATGTGGAAATAAATGACTTATTATTTTTACATACCTGGAGTTTGAGAGGAAGTCACCATTGACTGTGCCGAAACATGAGAGGGCGACGGTTAGGGAGATGACCCACTTGGCAGCTCCAATTGTCTGCTCTGCAAACGCCTATAAGTAGACAAATACGTGTTCACACTTCCTGTCTACCGTTCGCTAATTGCTATATAACAAGAAGTAGAAGATAATCGTATCCTCGCGGTTTAGGCGTACGTGAGGATGCGCGCATACGCCACCTTTCCTCCCGTATTTTAGCAGTGTCTACGCGTACTTGACCGTATTCGTAGCCTGATGGTCTAGAAGTACGGCAGTGTGCATGATTTGTAGCAATGGCTTGATATATATACAATACCAATAAGTTGGTTGGTTGGCTGTTGAAGTTTTACATCCTGGCAACATCTAAGGTCATATCAGGAAGGGCACCAACTTGTGACAGTGCACACTCATGGTGACTTTCTAGTGCTGCCCGACTGGGAGACCAGGCCATCAGCACCATGACCTGATATCCCATTCAGTCACATTATCCTGACACTGAGCCAACCTGTCCTTGCCCTATCCTAATAATGCCTCGCTCAAGCCCCTCTTCTGCATCACTGTCGACGGCCGCCTGTACCTCGACATTGCCCTGCCCATCGAGCACGGCCTATGTCTGCGTGACCGCGGCGGTGTTGTGGATACCACAGCAGAGCGGTTTCTTTAGCCTCATCTACGTGGATGACTTTGGGGGCTGCCAGGCATCTTTCTTGGACGCAATGTGTGCATTCGATGCCCTCCGCGATATCTGTGCCACTCTCGGGCTGGCCCTCGCCTACAACAAGTGTTGCCCTCCAACCGTGAAACTGGTCTTGCTCGGAATAGAGCTCGATACGGAGGCGTTGTCCTCCGCATTCCAGACCAGAAACTCGAGGAGGTCATCCGCGACTGCTACCTCTGGCTCGGGCGCCCGACCCTCACCAGGAAGGCCCTCCAGCGGCTTGTCGTGCGCCTCGCCCACATAAGCACCTGCGTTCCATCTGCCAGGAAGTTTATGTGTCGCATCCTCCACAGCCTACGGGCCGCCCCCACCAGCGGCCCCGCCGATGTGGACCTGGACCTTATGCGCGACATCCGCTGGTTCTGCGACCAGAGGAAATGGCATCTGCCTCCTCCTACCCCCGCGGGGTCATTGAGTGCGACTCGTGCCTCACTGGGGGGGGGCGCGTTCTCCCGGGACCGATGCTTCTCGGAGGCCTACGATGAGGATATATCGAGGCCGTGAACCTCGTCCTCGCGGTGCAGCTCCTCAGGCCGGAAGCCCCAGGTGGATACGAGGTCATCGTCAACACGGACAACGCGGCGTCGGCCTTGGCACTCGAGTCAGGCCGCGCCATGGACCTGACCCTGGGCCCGTGTAACCGTGAGATCTGGCTGATCGCGGCGCTCAGCTCATTCACTATTACATTCCAGCACAAGCCCGGGATCGAGCTGGTCCTCGCGGATGTCCTTAGCCGCGCGCATTACTCTCGGGACACCCTCGATATTTTTTGTGAGCAGTGCTGCATAAGGGGAATCGCACGCATAAAGGCCACGCACTCCCCCCATATGTTCACCCAACACCTTTTACTTTCTCTTCCCCAGATTACGATCGGCGGGTGCACGAGCACCTCATGACCCTCCACCGCGCCGCCCTCATGCCAGGGACCTGGCGCAACCGCGATCACCACGCAAGGAGGTACTTGGAGTTCATGCTTGAGCGAGGCATCGACCATCTGGCACCCGCACCGTACGACATCGGCCACTTCATCGCCCACCTCCACCGCGAACTTCCTTCTCCCGCATCAGTCACGAATGCCCTCTCGGGGGCCCGCGCCTGGGCCCGGGAGGCGGGCGGGGACCTCGCCCCCTTCGACACCCCATTCGACAGCCCATTCGTGGAGGAAGGTGAGGAAGGGTGGTGAAAAACTCTTTACCGTCCCAGTTAGGGCCCCTGCCATCACCCCCGAGATGATACCCCAGATCTTCGCCTACCTGCGTTCCCTGGGGCACCTCGGGGTCGCCCCCTGGGCGGCCATCGTCATCGCCTACTTCACATTCATAAGGCAGTCCAACCTGCTGTTGCCCTCTGACTCCCCATGGGGCGGTCCACACACTCTGCTGGGATGATGTCCAGCGCGCCCTCGGCGGCCTTTGCATCCGGATCTCCTCGTCCAAGACCATCCACTCCCCAGCGCAGGCGGTCTCGCTCTTTGTCCCCGCGCTTCCCGGGTCGCCTCTGTACCCCTGCACGCTTGGGGGCGGGCGATCGCCCTGGTGCTCGCCCCGGCTGTCGCCCCTGCAGTCCTCGCCCATACCAGCATGCCACTAACCACTCACGACATCACCCCCCTGCTCCGAGCGGCACTGGAGGCCGCCGGAGTCCCGGAGACATCCAGGTACACCCTCCACGGCCTCCGCAGGGGGACCTACCTCCTCAGGCTCCCAGGTCCTCCCTCTCCCATCAGTTGACATTGACCAGATGGACTGAATGAACTCTTCCAACAACAACATTTAACCTCGTCAACCATTTTTGTAACCTCTTTTTATGTACTGAATAAACCCCCCCTTTCTCCGACCCCAGTCTCAGGCTTCCTCTGTCCGAATCCACCCCTACTGCACAGAGCAGTACGGGTAATTAGGTGAATCTTTGATCTATTTTCATCCTTCTACTACTGACCACGGCGACAGCGTCCGAGGCGAGCAGCTCATCAAGGGTCAGCACGGAGAAGTAGGCGACATTGGTGAGCACGTAGACGGCCGTCACCAGCAGCATGGAGATCCACACAGCCCGCGGCAGGTCCCTGAACATGAGGGTGAGATAAAATGGCCAAATGAGTTAAGCGTCCGCCACCCATTTTGGTAGGCATGATGAGCTCAGGAAACAATCATTTTTCTTTTGAGTGATGGATCCATGGAAGTGTTCCAAACCAAGTGGTTGAAGCAACAAAGCTAGAAGCATTTGAGAGAAGGCTGGATAGACATTGGAGAGGACACACAGAGTTATATGACTTCAGGGCTCCGTTGACCACCATATGTGTGCAAAAAAAACAGTTATTTTTTACCATAACCAGCTGGCATTAGAGGCCCAATAGGGCCTGGATCAGCTAGAAGAGGATCTGTATGTTAATCTGTAAGTAGGTCGTCAGATTAAAATCCCTCCGATTTTGAACCCTGTTCGACTCAAAGAAATGACTTAAAAAATGTATACTTGTCACTACCTAGCCAGGCACTCTGCATTACTAGTATCGGGCAAGGAGCAGTGGAATGAGGAAGATCAAATGTTTGTGATTGAAATTTCCCCTGCTTAATCGTTGATGCTATAAGTGTTAATAACATAGAATCACCCAATCAGAAACGAGAAAGGCAGCATTTAAATTATTAGTGTATATGATATGTGAGCAAAAGTTTTCTCACATATTATATATACTAATAATTATATATATATGTGTGGTATAATCTATTATACGAATATAAACTGGCGGAGGCATATATCTTATAATTATTATTTCTTTATTTATTTATTATTGTACGACTTAATAATTATCGACCTGTCTGCTTTCTATGTGTATTTGCTGCGGGCCAGCATGCCTCACTGCCTAGTCTGCGCACTACAGCCGGCCATCTGTGCCAGTATACATCCATTTCTTACTTGGGTTCCTCTAGTGCTAACCGGCATTGCGTTCGACAGGTATATCTAGTACGTAGCTATAGCATGACACTGAACTTCTGCAGTGCTTGTGGAAGAACTCACGACAAAAGCAACACTTGTAACGCAAGTGAGGAGGAATATAGTGTGCGTGAGACGAGAAGCGCTACGGCTGCAAGAATGTCTAACTGTGCATGTAAGGACGATATCAGTGCATTGGAGACTGGAGTGAGCTGTATCAGCGTGGCGGGGCAACGCAAGGAAACTCTCTGAGAAATAGAAGAATTGCGAAATGAGAAGGAACTGGACGAATTAAGACAGACGAGGGACGAGCTGTTGGCGGAAAGAGCAGAACGAAGATGTGGACGCGAAATTAACCAGCACACCGTCATGGCTGAAGGGGGCATTGCCGGGAACAGTGGATGGAACAGCACCGGCGGTGAAAATCACCGGGCACTCAACTTACGGCCGCTCCAGGAAGCAGTCCAGGAATGGCGCCAGGAGGAGTCGGCGTACCGATAGCAGTTCTTCGAGAGGTAGTGCTTCCCGCAAACTAAGAAGTAAGTGGCCCCCGAGGGACCGACAGCCGAAGACGCGTACGGCAGGGGCACTCACTCTACGGCCGAGGAGGAGGCGGTCCGCCTTATAGTCACCGCGGCAGACTGGAAGTCGCACAGCCGTAAGAAAGGTATCCCGTCAAATATTTGTTCCCTTATGATCTGGTATGCAGGTATTGCAGGTATTGCAGGTATCGCAATACCTCAGGGAGTTTGACGCCCTTGCCTTGCAGAGTTGTAAACCACTGCCTTGTGGTACAGGTTCTTGACAGAACCGAAGGCTAAGGGAGCAAACCCTAAACAGAAAACCATGTCACTGTGGCAGCATTAAGGGCGGTTGATGTATGGAACTCCCAACATCTCCCGACCAGCCACTGCAGGGACAAATAGTTTTGCGCCCGTCTTGACATGTTCTTGCCCGTGTGAAACCTCTATTTGCTCCCCGAGAGAGTGCCGCTGGTAACTTGCAAAAGCCAGCAGCACTTCAACACTTTTGCAGGCAGCTTTCATGAAATGTACGACAAATAAGGAAATACTCGAACGAACGGGGCTGCCCTCTATGAAAGATCTTCTGATCAAAAAGAATCTCCGGTGGACTGGACACCTCATGAGGATGTCAGCAGACAGGCTACCAAAGCAGATCCTCTATTCTCAACTGTCTTCTGGCTACAGAAAGAGAGGGTGCCCTCGTCTCCAGTTCAAGGATACCATCAAGAGAAACCTGAAGCTGAGAGACATTAAGACCGACTCATGGACGCAACTCTCACAGCAGAGAGCTAAATGGAGAGCGGCAGTCAAGTAATGAAAGCAGTCTTTGTCGCATCGCGACCGACAGCATGATGATGATGATGATGATGATCTGGTAGAGCAGGGGGATGAGGGGAAGGCTATTAAAAAGGGGGAGGCGACCCGGGAAGAGTACACTTTAGGCCTAAAGCGCCTTGAGTACCAGCACGCATTTCCCGCGAGCGCCCTGGAGGC
Organism: Branchipolynoe longqiensis; assembly: GCA_030323885.1. Taxonomy (NCBI): domain Eukaryota; kingdom Metazoa; phylum Annelida; class Polychaeta; order Phyllodocida; family Polynoidae; genus Branchipolynoe; species Branchipolynoe longqiensis. The sequence goes on from CM059188.1 coordinate 21,889,645, forward strand.
CCTCTCGCGACACCAGGAGATGGTGGCCCAGGACAATTGCTCCTTGGCCTGGCACGTCGTGAGGAGATACTTCGAGGAGATATTCACCAGGATAGCGGACGGCAGGCTCCCCCATGGATGGAAGGATACGGCAGCCATGAACGCCGTCCGCATAGAGGTCATCGCAATGGCGGGACACGCCTCCACACAGCATCTACGGCTGAGCACAACGTCCGTAGGATCGTGACAAACTATACGGAGGGGAGCTGCTATTAAAAAAAATCAAGGTACAGACCGGGTAAGAAGTCCCAAGTGGATTTTTAGCTCAGCAGCGGGCACCTACATCATGCCCACCCCGCCGTACGATTGAACATGACCCCCATGACTGTCCCCCGATATCCTGTACGGCAGCGGCACGTATCACTGCCGCGCCACCATTTGTTGACATTGTGCTGAAGCCCTGTGGCTTCCCCCCCGGGTCTCCCTGCACGGGATTCCCCGGGAAACCCCCCCCGAATGATGTCACGCCCATAGCAGGTTCCCGGCAACACAGCCCGCCCCATAGGCACACGACCAGACCGCCGGAACAAGCGAAGGCGCCCTGGCATCGCGCCGCACGGGATTCGTAACCCCGGTCAGGATGGCCCCCGCCATCACCCCCCAGATGATGCCAGCGATATACACACACATGCGCGCCCAAGGGCACCTTGGGGTCGCCCCGTGGGCCACGGACATCATCTGCTATTTCACGTTCATCCGGCAATCCAACCTGCTGTCGCCCCTCAGGCCCTGTGGGGCGGGCAGCACACGCTGTGCCGCGATGACGTCCCTCTTCATCCCAGCGCTTCCAGGGTCACCCTTGTGCCCCGTCCGCGCTTGGGTCAGGGTGATCTCCCTCGTGCCGGCGCCGGGTGATTACCCGGCCTTCCTCGCGCGTGCGGGGACGCCTCTCACGCCATGCGACATCACACCTTTTCTCCGGGCAGCCCTTGAGGCCACGTGGGTCCCCGACGCCACTAGGTACACCATCCACGGCCTGCGCAGAAGAGCAGCCCAGGCCTGCTCCTCACGGGGGTCGACCTCACCGCCATCATGGCCCAGGGGACCTGCGAGTCGGACACAGTGCACGCCTATGTCCCCAAGATCGTCTCCGCGGATGCCCCGAGAGCCTTGGCACTATGCTTTGGGTCGGCTTCCGGGCCTACCTCCTCATGCTCCCAGGTCCTTCAGCTACCCTCCGCTAATATCGACCAGGTGGACTGAGTATTGATTTGTTGTTGTTTTACGTCCTAGCAACATCTAAGGTCATATCAGGACGGGGTGAGTATTGACATTGATTGTACCATCAAAATCACAACTGCTTATATATTACTTGCCTTGAATAAACCCTCTTTCTCCCACACATGTCTCAGGCTTCCTCTGTCTGAATCGGAGCGAGTCACGTTGTACGCAGTTTGGCTAGCGAGGTCCCTGACCTACAGGTCAGTGATAAATTACTTGTCTGGACTAAATTATTTTCTTAGACAGAACGATGCGCTATGCATCCAATACGATGATTATTTAGTAGCAGCAACACTTAAGGGGATAAGGTGTCAGAAGGGTGATGCCCCTCATCAAGCGCCTCCTGTTTTGCCACATATGCTTTTACGTATTTTTGCACTCCTAACAAATAACCCAGGCCATATTGCCTGGCGAGCAGCCATGTTGTGCTCATTTAGAGCACTGCTGGCTAAATCACAGATCACAGACTCCGATTCCACGTTATGTAGGGGTGATTTTGTGTTTCACCCATGGGGAATGCTAATACGGGTGTGCCGCTAAAAAACTATACAGTTTCGTGAGAGGGTGTTGGAGATACCCGTCTCCCGATGTCCAAATACTGCCCTTTGTGCTGTTTATTGGATAGAGCGTCATTTTGCTGATATATGGGGGGGGGGGGAAGGGGTCTTGGAGTATGTGTTTCGACTGCCAGGAGTTGGAAATTCTTCATTTCCAATGACATATGCAGTGTATCAGATGTTAACCCTATTCTCGATAAACACTTCACCTCTCATTCCCTCAGAAGGGGGGGGAGGGGGGGGGGGCTGTACATATTTAGCTATGTTGGGCGCCTCTATTGAGGAGATTAAGGCCAGGGGTGATTGGGCCTCTGATACTGTCTATTCCTACCTGAAAACACCGTTGCAGGAAAGGATAGTAAATGACTTTCGGGTCGCTGCTTTCACCAACATTCATCTCGGCTTCCTCTTTTGCTACGTAGCCTAACTTTATGTGTGGTATAATCTATTATACGAATATAAACTGGCGGAGGCATATAGCTTATAATTATTATTTATTTATTATTGTACGACTTAATAATTATCCACCTGTCTGCTTTGTATGTGTATTTGCTGCAGGCCAGCACCCTTCCAGCACGGCTATCGCCCTCACCGCCTAGTCCGCACACTACAGCCGGCCATCTGTGCCAGCATACATCAATTCTTTACTTTTAGATTTGCATAGGCAGGGCATTTATTGCTCGGCCAGGAGCCTCATCAATAAATTAAGGCTTTCATCAACATCCGTCTCAGCTTCCTCTTTTGTTGCGTAGCCTGACTTTATAATATATATATACATGTATATATACATATATACATATATATATATATATATATATATATATATATATATATATATGTAAGAATTGCACGGCAACACAGTATTGGTGGGTACATTATTTATTTACAGGAAGTGAGAATAGTAGAGAACAGTAATGCACCTGGCTGGGCCTCAAATGCCCTACCTAATGGATAAGAAAAAAGTTTTGAAAGCAAGTGTGGAGGCTCTGGCTGCCAGGAACAGACTGAGCCAACATAAACAACAGGTGTAGGGAGGCTCCTGCCCCACCTGGTGGTCGTGCATGGCACTATCCTGTGAGCCCCCCAGGAGCCCCCTGGGTGGCAGCACTGTGCAATTCGGTTACATCCGCATATACGTTGTATATACGTGGGTGTAAGAATTGCACGGCAACACAGTATTGGTGGGTACATTATTTATTTACAGGAAGTGAGAATAGTAGAGAACAGTAATGCACCTGGCTGGGCCTCAAATGCCAAAGTCAGAGACACACCAGACAGGAGAAAATAAAGAAATTAGATCAAGACGGAAGGAGCTGTGGCGACCTTGATGTCCGCAACGATCCGGTCGGCCAGAGGAGGAGCAATGTATCTATAGACGCAGACCGAGGACAGTCACCGCGAACCTCGATCTCATCAATGGAGGCCCCTTGTAGGGCGAGGAAGGTACACCCACCCCAGCGGAGCGAGTGGCAGGAGAATGAGGAGGCGTCTAGTCCGGCCTCTTCCGAGAATATTTTTATGGTTGCCTGGAGGGTAACATAATCTAAAGGTCTGGAACCCCCGCGAGCAGAGGGAATTTGGAAGAGAGGCATCTTGGGTTAGAGCTGCAAGATAGAGTTAGTTGCTAAATAATTGGGCACAACAGAGACGGCCGGCAGGATCGGCGCGAACAATGCGGTGCTTGCTAAGAACATCTTGCCACCTGCTCAGAGCGTCACAGATAGTGTTGTCTCCGCTCCTAATGTAAACAGACTTCACATCGAAGTTAAAGGTAACTGAAGTCCAGAAGAGCTCCTTAACCCAGCCCATGATGGTTTTATTAGTGCAGCGGCCGGTGGCAAGTGCAGCACGAACCGTAATGTTGTCAGTCACGAACACAACACTTTTGTCCTGCCAAAGATGGCCCCAGCGGCGGGCAGCGGCGATGACAGCCCACATCTCTTTCTGGTTAATGTGGGTTTCGGGCCCAACCCCAGTCGCATCGGCATGATGGTGGCCGACCTCAGAGGCCAGGTCGCGCTCGTTTGCATGAAAACAGCCGACCAACCAGTCGTCCGAGTGGGTCGCTCCGAAGCCCCAATCAGAGGCGTCACTGTAGACCGAAATGACAGCTGCGTGGGGGCCAAGAATTTTTGCGTAGCCGTTGAAAGTATCAACGTAATCAAGCCACCACTTGAGCTCTGACCTGAATTCCTCATTAAGGCGGAACATGTAGTATGGTTTACGCAGCTGACGAATCGCGTCGTAGACCCTGGTAGAGAAGGAGCGGCCCCCCCGGACGACAGTAGCGCAATGGGCTAAGCGGCCACCTAACCTCTCTAGGTCTTTACGTGAGGCCTTTCGCTTGCCGAGGAACCCTGATAGTACACATTTAAGTTTAATGATCTTATCTCGGGGAAGGCGGAGCTGGAGAAGGACACTGTCAACTTCGATACCGAGAAATCTTGCACACTGGGCAGGCGCGCGGAGTTTGGGGTAGCTTAAGTAGAACCCCATCCTGCGAAGGACGGCAGCAATTTTTTGCTGATTAATTGCGCAATCCTCGAACGAGGAGCCTAGAACGGCAAAGTCGTCCAGGTAGTTCACACATCTGGTGACTCCGTCGCGCCTGCCACAGCGAGCAACGAAATCCGATATGCGGTTGAAAATGTAGGGACTAGAGGAGAGCCCCATACATAGTCGGTTGTCAAAGAAAATTTCTGGCCCACCCCCAGTGCCGAAGTCCCACCTGATAGCCTGGAAAGGACGGTCCGTGGGATGGATGTTGATGGCCCTATAGGCATCCTTAATGTCTATAGTGGCTATGAAGTCTCTGCAAAGGAGCTGGTCAACTAAGTCGCCAACGCCCTGGTAGCAAAAGGAATGCGACACCTCGTCGACAAAACTGTTCACCGAGCGGTCGCTGGGCTTACTGCAGTCGACAATGGTGCGCATTCCATTGCCGCCTGACTTGGGGACAGCAAAGACATTGTGGGTGCAGATCGGGGCTGAGTCGGCCCGACTAATATAACCACAGCTGAGCTCAGAGTTGAGCTTACTATTGATAAAAATTTTGTCGGCACCATCCCGGGTAGGCCGAGAGGGGGCCGAGTAGCTGGCGGTGCAACTGGGGTTGATGACTTTGAACCCAAAGAGGGAGCCGTGCAGTATGAACTCCCAGTCATCAATGACAAAACCGCGAAAGAAGCATTCGCATATGACGTGACAGGGTTTAAATTGAGCCCTGCTGGGGCCTATGTAATGCACACATGTACAGGTGGCATTCTCACAGGCAAGGGAAACAGTTAACGCGGTGGGTTCGCTAAAAGAGCCAAGTTTATCAAAGGCAGTTACGTAGATACTACCCTCCACCCAGGACAATGTTAGCCAACTGCAGTCAATTAGAGGGCAGTGCGGCATACCGCCAATAGGGGGCACGTCAATGTTCACATTACAATGGGCGGCCAAATCGAGGGGGCCAACAGATTTAAGTAAATGGTCGTGAACTACATCACGAGGAACAGGTTCATATGGGGGAACGTGTTCAAACACAGGGCCCAAGGTCACACACACGGGAGAAATTAATGGCAGGTTGTCGGAAATGGTAACCGGCGTCGGGGAGGCAGCACAATCTGCCAGAACACTAGGATCTAACCCAACAATGGTATGACGATCCCCTGAACACAATTTCAGGACGCGCCGCACCGGACCGCCGACAAACCCCTAGTCCTTCGAGCACTTGCTCCTTATGTGCGCTTTACTACCGCACCTGGAGCACCAGTGGCCGTAACTACAGGTGCGGTCGTCCCTGCTGCAGCCCTCATCCTTATTGAATGAGAAGCAAGGCTTCTTCCCGTCCCTGACATACAGCTGCCTCGGCCTACCCCGGTTACCACTGCTCGAGTGACCAACTCCCCCCCCACCCTGCTTTTTCATATGCTCGAAGGCATAGTATTTCAGGGCAAGTTCGGGATTGCCCGCGGAGAAGGCCGCGTAACCCTCAGAGACGGCGAGCTTGCGGATGGCACGGTCATAGTTCACGTGCGTGTTTTCCTGGAAGGTCCCAGACTTGGCCTTGCCCGCGATGTATCCAAGGTGTTGGAGGATGCGCAAGAGCTTACCGCCGTCAGTCACCTTAGAGGCTACCACCCAGTTTACGGTTGCCTCTATCAGCTCGAAGGGCGACAACTTCTTAACGTCCCTCCCATCCTCCGCGTGCCTACACAGCGACCACTTGCTTCTGGCCTTCCTCTCTCTGCTGGCAGAGCGGCCATCTGATGAGGAAGAACTCGAAGCACGATGTCGATGATGACATCTCCTACGATGTGAGGACGAAGATCGTCTTTGTGTCACGCTGCGGCCTCGCGAATGCGAGCTGTCGTGGTGGCCGCTGGATGGTCCCGTCGTCTCGTCCCGTCGGATTTCTTCGGATTGTTTCGAAGTTCGTGCAGAGAGCCGAGCGACACCGTCGAGTAGGTCTTGTTCCTCCCTTTCGAGTTCGGCTAGACGCTTCCGCTTCTTAGCGATTCGGGCTACGATCTCCCGTTAGTCGTCTTCGCTGTCGTCGTCTTTGGGCCGGACGACCTGGTCGATCACGACTTCGGGCTTGGACGATAACGATTTTCCTCCCTCGGCCATTTTGTCGGCTTTCGACGTCGAACGGGTCGTCCGTTTCGTCGATTCACGATGCTTGCAGCCGTCGTTTACTGGCTCCTGGTGGACAATACTACAGAACGCGCAGTACTCCTTTGGCATTGTACGTGTGGAAGCGGCAGAGATTACCGTATCGACAGGTCGCCGTACGGCCGGCCGTATGGACAGTGACGTTTTTCGACATTAAAGAAGTCTCAGTATCGCCATAATGGTTCAGTATGGCTGCAGTATCGCCGTAGTTGTGCCGTAGTCTCTCATCCCTCAATACGTGCGGATACGGCATAGATTACCGTATCGACAGGTCGCCGTACGGCCGGCCGTATAGACAGTGACGATTCTCGGCATTAATCGGAATATGTAGATTATTCAAGGAAAACAGTAGGAGGTGTCCCTGCTGTAAGTCAGTAGCACCGTAGTTGAGCCGTAGTCGCATTAATAAGTGCGGGTACGGCAGAGATTACCGTATCGACAGGTCGCCGTACGGCCGGCCGTATCGACAGTAACTATTTCCGACATTAATAGAAATATGTAGATTATTCAAGAAAAAAAACAGTAGGAATTGTCCCTGCTGTAAGTCAGTATCGCCGTAGTTGTGCCGTAGTCACTCACTGTATACCGTAGAAACGTACAGGACTGTAAGAGCAGCCGTTACAAATTTCGCGCCAAAATTGTTTGAATCAACCAAACCGAACCGATTTCGCTCAGAATTTCGGATTACCGTATCGACAGGCACGATTACCGTGTCAACAGTACGTTATTGATATTATTATATTATTATTGAGCTCGGAACGACCGTTAAGAGGCCGTTAAGACGAACCGTTTAGACAGCTTGATATGAACCGTATCGACAAAGTTAGTTTTAGCTCACAGTTTGTAGATCGGCCGTGTAGATTGAGTAGTCAGCTGTATAGTGGTCCGTGTAGTGATCCGTATAGGTAGTCAGTAGGAACCGTAGGCACAGGTAGCAGGTAGACTGTGCCTACTAAGATTTTGTTTTGAAAGCAAGTGTGGAGGCTCTGGCTGCCAGGGACAGACTGAGCCAACATAAACAACAGGTGTAGGGAGGCTCCTGCCCCACCTGGTGGTCGTGCATGGCACTATCCTGTGAGCCCCCCAGGAGCCCCCTGGGTGGCAGCACTGTGCAATTCGGTTACATCCGCATATACGTTGTATATACGTGGGTATATAATCGCAGGCAAAGTGACTGATATTAATAACAGATCAGTACAGTAGATTACTTAGAATATAACAATGAGTGAAAGGTTCTGAATAATTATACTTGCATAATGCCGATGCATCACATATATATTAGGTTATACCTTTTAGGATTGACCATCTCTTCTGGAAGAGCCATCACAAGTTCCCTGTGAGGATGAAGGAAAGGTTAATTACCACAACAGAAGAGCAACAACAACAGATCCAATATCGATGTCAAAATTGGCTACCATGAAAAAAAAGCAATTATGAATTCTTAAAAACTGTTTTAATTAAAGTTGGATGGTCCGATGGCGTTTGAATTTTTATTTTATTTTTTAGATAAATATATCAAAGTGATCATTATGACCTACTAATCATTAGTCTGGAGTCATTTTGATGAAGAATTACTAGTTTTGAAGCAATTTGAGCTAAAGGAACCCAAAATAATTTCGACAAGCTTGCCAAAACTCCTGTGGCTATGACCTAGATGGTCATCTTGTGGTCACCACATGATGTGAGATGACCTACTAATCCTGGAACCTGAGAGGGATGTAGGTAGGTATTTCTGTTTGGGGTTTGAACATTCTGGGAAGCCCCAGGGAGAAGCGGAAGGGGTGTGTGTGAGGGGATGAGGGGGAGGGAGGGTGTGAGGGGAGGAGGGAAGGGGAGGGTGTGTATATCATATATATGATGTATATACTAGTCTTATATAAAATGTATGTGTCGCGAGGGCATCTTGCGATGCCCATGCAGTAAATACATTTGATATATGTACTAGTAAGTATATATCTCATACATATACATAGTATATACAAGGTATGTATATATATATATTTGTTGGGGGGGGTCCATATATATACATAAGAAATGCAAATTCATTAGATGTATGGTTGTTGTTGTTTTATGTCCTCGCAACATCTCAGGTCATATCAGGACAAATTCATTAGATAGCAATGCAGATTTCCAGATTTAATGCTATGATGACAGCAACTGTTCTGGTCATGTTATCATTTAGCCGGGAGCCATCGCAAATTCACCGGGTTCTGGGCATAACGCTATGACGGCTGCCCCGGAGCAAATAGTATATCAAGGGAGCGAATAAATAAATAATAATAATTAAATAATAAAAGGCAGCACCGCAAATTTATATGCACATAATGCTTATATTTCACATATATATATTTCTTTTTGGTCCATATATATATATATATATATATATATATATATATATATATATGGACCAAAAAATATATATATATTGATCGGCCAATACTGATATATATATATATATATATAAATTTCAAAATTTAAATTACCCAAATTGATTCATTATATTCATAGAATTGACCAAACAGCATTGAATATCCAACATGGCGGGATGGGGCAACATCCACCTCATTTCCCCTTCCCCTCTATGACCCTGCACAGTAGGCCTACTTGGTTGGGGGGCTAATGAGGTCACGGGATTGGCCTAATTGGTTAATGGCCTCCCTGCATAATGGGTGCTTCAAACTGAGTGTTCAAAGGGGTGAGGTAATAAATTCACTGGTTATTCTGTATATGCTGTCCCAAATCATTAGCTAATACACCAGTATCTAAGTTGGATATACAGGATCAAATGTAAGTAGTTGTTTTAATTTTAACAAAATTATATTTCATCGGACCATGCAACTTTAATAATTATTTCCAAAAATGGATTCCAAATTAATCAGCTGTAATTGGACAAGTGAGCATAAACTGCCGTATAAAATATTATTTGAAAAGCGATTTTTACCCAGATGAGATGGCTCAATTAGTTGAGCGCCTGCTTTCTCTTTGGCAGGTCATGGGATTTCAACCCGGTCGAGTCTTACCAATGTATTCTTGTCGCCACCAGAGAGCGTGTATATAAACAGATGAGAGGGACAACTCCCATACTAGACCGTGTAACAGCTGCCGACTGTGGCGCTCCAAGTGGTGGTTGTTGAACAGTATATAACATAATGACACAGCTGTCAAACTCAAGGCATTGTCAATGGTTGTGTGCAATCTTCCTACAGAAAACGTTCAATATCTCTAAAACTACAACACCTAGAAACAAACTGATTGGAATACACACAGAAAACATGTTTACCAACAAGATTATATTAAATTGATATGGTTAGGGTTCTGGATTTCTATTAATTTGGAAAAAAACTGACGTTTTTCACTACGCGTACGGCAAACTCAAGGCATTGTCAATGGTCGTGTGCAATCTTCCTACAGAAAACGTTAAATATCTCTAAAACTACAACACCTAGAAACAAACTGATTGGAATACACATAGAAAACATGTTTACCAACAAGATTATATTAAATTGATATGGTTAGGGTTCTGGATTTCTATTAATTTGGAATAAAACTGACGTTTTTCACTACGCGTATGGCAAACTCAAGGCATTGTCAATGGTCGTGTGCAATCTTCCTACAGAAAACGTTAAATATCTCTAAAACTACAACACCTAGAAACAAACTGATTGGAATACACATAGAAAACATGTTTACCAACAAGATTATATTAAATTGATATGGTTAGGGTTCTGGATTTCTATTAATTTGGAATAAAACTGACGTTTTTCACTACGCGTACGGCAAACTCAAGGCATTGTCAATGGTCGTGTGCAATCTTCCTACAGAAAAAGTGAAATATCTCTAAAACTACACCAAATAGAAACAAGCCACTTAGTACACATATAGAAAACATGTTTACCAACAAGATTATATTGAATTTATAAGGTTAGGGTTCTGGATTTCTATTAATCTTTTAAGAAAATTAATGTTTTGCACTGAGCGTACCGGCAAACTCAAGGCTTGTTCAACAATAACCGCCAGGATCGCCACTGTAGCCTATGTTACCGATTTTCGCGGGAGTTGTCCCTCTCATCTGTTTATATACACGCTCTCTGTCGCTACCTAACCTGTTTGGCATTACTAGGATAAGGAAAGCAGCAGTCGAGTTGGTTGGTTGTTGGGAGTTTTACGTCCTGGCAACATCTAAGGTCATATCAGGACGGGTACCGACTTGCGACAGTGTGCACTCATGGTAACTTTATAGTGCTGACCCACTGGGAAATCAGTCCTTGCCCTATCATATTAATGCAGAGCGCCAGGCTAGGAAGCAACAAATAAAAACTTAATTTTGAATCCCATGACTTGCTACACCGGAAGTGAGCGCTCAACTCATTTGGTCATCCCGTCTGGTGTATTGTGCTAAAGAGGCCAAATAATAACAAAGTTGGCAATCGGTCCTTTGAAATACAAATCTGGGTCGGGGGGCGGTCTTTATTTTATTTTTATTTTTTTAAATGTCCCCCTTCACTCTCGACCTTGCTCCCTCCCCTTCCCAGTTCCCTCCCCATCCCCCCTCAAATAATCCCTCTCCATTCCTTTCCCACACTGCCCTGTCCATTCCCACCTCTTCACTTCCCTTTCTATTTCTCACTCCATCCACTCCAATCCACACTCCCCCTCCCATTTCTTAATCCACCGCCCTCTCTATTTAACAGTTACAAAATATATATTAAAAATCAGGGGCGGACGATCACCAATTGTTTTTGTTTTCTCTTTTTAATAAAATATTTAGCCGAATACTGTAATGTACTTCATTACCAGCCCTTGTATGCGAAGTAGCCGTCTAACACCGAGACAGCAATCTTTCCAACATCTGTAGTTGTTCCTTTGAATGCATTTGTAAAGTTTCCTGTGTTGCCTGAAGTAAAACAAATAAAAAAAAGATTCAGTAATTGATTGATTAGCAGCTGTGTTTTTTTTGCTATGTCAGCAACAAAGGCTATAGCAATGGCAAACAGTGTTCAAGAAGTGTATTTAGCATCCTGCCCTGGGTGAAATGTCTGCCCCCTTTCTTTGCATCACCCCCATTAGAATATATTAGCTTGTTAATTATAATCTAGTTTGGAGTAACTTTGATTATAAATGGCTAACTTTGGAACTACTTAAAGTGAAAACATGCCAAATAATGTTGGTGTGCACATTGAGATGCTAGACATCATAGGAATGCACTAAGATTTGATATAGTGTGACTGCGTGCTATGCCAATTCTCTTCTCTTAGAAAAAAAATCACTGCTGAATTTCCACATTTAGTGAGTAGGTAACTTCATACTATATTCGTAGAAAATGTTATTCATGATAAGAATTCCACATGTGTTGTTATGCACAGTGGTCGGGGTAAAGTAGATTGCTCACACTATTTCCTTTAATTCCCGACATGTGTTCATATCTATATGTAAGTGTGTTTATATAATGGGTGTGCATACACTGCAGTTGATGTAGTAGGAAAGGTGCTGCACCCACACGAGCCGCATATAAAACTGCAGAGTGGGTTCATTCGCATGCAACCTCTCCCTGGATAATCCAGGCGTGATAAGCATATATATATATATATATATATAGATTAGTTAGACGAATCTTACCTGGGTATAGATGATGGATAACTATTGTTTTACCGAGGTAGGAGCCTCGGATAGACGTGGGCGAGGGAGAAGGAAGTATATATATGTATATATATGTATATATATATATATATATATATATATATATATATATATATATATATACAAGCTTGGACAACCTAAACAGAATAAGTTATATTGCCGGAAGACAGTGAGCGTTCGTACCAATACAGGGGTTCGTAATTCCAGCCATGTGGTGCATCGTTGGATTGTAAAAGCAAAACAAACCCATACGAAGCACATGACTCATGCTAAAACACCCAGTGCAGAGCTCTAGGAAATCTATTAGTTTCAGCTAATATTTGAAACGTAGAATATCAATTTTTTAAATATATATATACATATATATATTTATATATATTAAATTAAGATGTGAATCTTTTATCTACCATTGCATTTACATAAAACTAATAAGGACATCTTATGCCATCTGCATTTAGATCTAGACAAATCTTGTGTAAGAACTATAGCCAGAGACTGGCACAGTATGGTTTACTTTTTTTATTCGTTTTTATTTATAGCTTATGGTCAATAACATCTGTAGGGCTAGGAAATGGGTAGGGTTCATCATATATAGGTTATATATTTCTTTGAAACAAGTTTCTCTTCACACATTTGACATTTTAAAATTTAGAACAAGAATTTAAAATAATGGTGTGAACATGAGCCTAATTCTAATCTAAATCTAAGTTCAGTGACTGATTGTTTTATGAAGAATTGGATGTTTCTTAGCTCAAAATGCTTAATTGTGGATAGTTGTGTCGGAAATATATTCATTAGATTATTAAAATACGTAGGTAGATCAATTTTTATGCCAAAGTATTCGACTTTACTCAAGATTACTATTAATATCAACATAGCATGGTTGGGCGCATTTGTTTTGCTTTGGACACCGTTTTCTGCGCATGTGCAGCCGGAATTACGAACTCGTCTATTCAGTCACCGTCTGATCAGGATGTGCAGTTATGACGTCACACATACCTTTGGCGAGCATGACGACGCCGATGACGATGATCACTAGCAGCGCAAGCAGTTTGGCAACAGAAAGCAGCGTCTGTATGCGCGTCCCCCAGCGAGCACTCACTGCATTGACGGTCGCCAATGTCGCTGCAGCAATGCATTATGTAAAGGTTGGTTGGTAGGTTGGAGGTGTTTACGTCCTAGCAACATCTAAGATCATATCAGGACGGGTACTGACTTGTAACAGTGCACACTGATGGTGACTTTTGTGTGCTGTCACACAAGGAGATCAGGCTGCCAGCACCATGACCTGATATCCCACTCAGTCACATTATCCTGACACTGAGCTAATCAGTCCTAGCCCTATCCTATTAATGCCGAGCACCAGGCTAGGAAGCAACAAGTATCAATTCTATAAGTCATTGGTTTGACTCGACAGGGACCCAAACTCCAGACCTTCCTCCACACGCGAGGCCCACGCTCTACTGATTCGGCCGTCGCACCCTTCTTATCTCATGTATACATGTATACACCAAATATCTGACAAGCTTGGCACCAGAAGTGGCCACAGATTTCTGGATTTTCCGTTTTCTGGAGACAGCCTAACTATATATACATAAAATAAACAATGAAAAGTAAAGAACTAAATAGTATTTAACAGATACAAATTAATACACTTCTAAAGCAGGGTCTGTTTGATCTTTATTAACCCACTTAAAATTCTAAAAATATATAATACTGTACCATATAGACTCTACACAGTATTCAACACTTGTTGTTTTTGTTTTTTGGGGGGGGTCCATTAGTTGTTTAAGCAGGGGAAATTTCAGTCATAGACGACTGGTCTTCCTCATTCCACTGCTGGTCGATAGAAAGTCCGAGCCTACACTTTTACCGACCCAAGGGATTTTTAACCTCCCACACCACATAGACATGGTAAGAGAGCAACCGGCCTTTGATGACGCTGTAAGTTATACACAGCGGTAGAAATCCAAATTGGCAGAGCTGGGGGCACGGGGAATCGAACCGCCGACCCTCAGATTAGGAGTCTGACCTAGAAAAAAGTCTGACACTCTAACCACTCCGCCACAGAGAACGCCAATAATGTATATATAATATGAAAATTAAACGAAGAAAAGTAAGGAACACAGTTTTATTCAACAAAACTGTTTTTAACAAAAAATGTTTTTAACGCACCATATGCAAATTAACCAACTTCAAAAACAGTGTCTGTTTACTAGCCAGTTTAAGAAATAGCCAGTTTTCTGTGAATTCCGGATTTCTGGAAGCGGATAAGAAGGTTCAGTACCTATAGCAATAAGGGGTCGTCCAACCTTTTCAACATTTTCACAGTTGTACTAAAGTACGGCCTACCTACTTTGCAGACTGCCCCAGAAAGTAGTGAATTTTAGCAAGCACGACAAAACTCCGACACCAGTAGTATTGTAGGGTTCCAGACAGGAGGGGATTACATAATCGTTCTTCATATGCTTCTGCAGAAACCGGTTCTATTAAATTGACTCAGTATTCCCTTCTATGTGGTGACAAATGCTTAATAAGTGCATCAGTATCTAAGTTAGATATGTGAGATATGTAGAATCAAATGTAGGTAATCGTTTTGGTTTTGAATATTTGATATTTTCATCAGGCTATGCAGCTTTAATCAATCAATCTACCTAAAAAAAAATAAGATCAACCTAATAGATTTATCTTTAAAAATAATTATTGTAAGAACTTAAAATTCATCAGACAGTGCAACTTTAACACAAGCTGCTGTACTGTGGCATTCTTCCTTTTCGAACCACTTATGGTGTTATAAATACACTTTCCCCACCCAACGGCAGTTATTTAGCGCCCCAGTGTGTACTGAATTACGAAATAAATGATGATGCAAATTGACAGAAACTCAAAACCATCGGACTATGGAACTTTACTTAAAGTTTTATAGTCCAATATTTTTGATTTATCTAACAAAAAAAAAGATGTACAGTAAGAAACTCAAAAATCATCAGACAGTGCAACTTTAACACAGCTGCTGTACTGCGGCGTTCTTCCTTTTCAAACCACTTATGGTCTTATGAATACAACTTCTCTACCCAACGTCAGTTATTTAGCGCCCTAGTGTGTATTCACATTATTCACGCCTCGGCCATGTTGAAACCAGACCGAGGCCACATACGCGTCTGCGAGCCACCGCTGTAGGAAAAGTAATGTGAATACTTTTTCGTCAACCAATACCTCTCGAAATCACTCAAATTTGAGGGTATTCATTTTTTAAACTACCATATTCATCTTTGCATACCTGGTCTCTATCTATTGCCCAATTTTCACTAACTACAATGTGACTGTCAACTTCAAGTCTGCATAGTTATGGTGGTATCATGTAATGCAGCACTGTCAGCGCAGTTGTCTGTGCAACACAGTTAAACAACTAGTCTTAGTAATTACAAATTAATAAAAGCTTTAAAAGGGTTAAAATATATTATTTAAATATATATATATTAAGAAAGTTAGGCAATTTTGGATTTAAGAAAAGATTGGCAGCCAAGGTGAGCGACTTTGTTGACATTGCCTACTAGGCTACTGTCAGTACCGAAATGCATCTGATCATCACTCAATCTTCATGAAAATTGACCAATAAATAGAAAAAAGTTATGCAAAAATGAATATGATAGTTTCAAAAGTGAATATCTTCAAATGTTACTCCTTTAATTTCTGTAGTAGTTCATACACATCAGCCCACAGCAGTGTCTTATGGCAATTTCCAATACCCAACACGTACTCAGCCTCGTTCTGATGCCGAATTAGGTCACGCATGAATAGTGTGAATTGAATCAAAGACCCTATAATACTATTATAGGGTCTTTGATTGAATGATGAAATAAATGATGATGCAAATTCATAGAAACTTAAAACCATCGGACGAGGGGAACTTAAAATTAAAAGATTTTAAATGATAAAATTTGGTAAAATCCTTAGGACGATGCCTATCACTCACCGATGCCCAGGATGGCTACGAGGGTGATGACTGCGACGTGACAGTCCAGCGCGAGCGGCTGCACCAAGTACAAAGCCCCAGTGCGGGCAATGACGGCACAGCTGCTGGAGGCAATGATGGCGACGTGCACCCACCCGCACAGGAAGGCGGGCAGGGCGCCGAGGATATGGTAGATGAAGGCGTAGTCCCCGCCCGATCGGGGGATCACCGTGCCCAGCTCAGCATAGCATAGGGCCTGCGCCAGGTTGTAGAAACCGGTGAAGGCCCACACCACCAGCGAGCCGCCCACCGACCCTATGTTCTCCGCCACTCCCTTAGGCGACACAAAGATTCCTGAGCCGACCACGTTGCCAAAGACGATGAAGGTGGCCTGTAGCAGCGTGATGTGCCGCCGGAGCTTCACCTCAGAAGACGAGGAGTCGGAGTCGGTGGGACTAGTGTGGTTCTCCTCGCCACCGCCGCTGTTGCCGTTGACCGGCGGGTGGGGTCGTTGCGTAGGCGAGGAACTGGCGGAGAGTGCGTGTGGGCTTGGGTACCTGGTTGTCCGGTGTTTGAGTAACGGCGTCCGGGCGTCGTCTTCGTCTTTGTCGGAGGCCATTTTGTTGTCTTTGTTTAAAAGGGCGGTTTAAAAAAATAAGGCGTTTAAAATCTTCTCCGTGTCTCGGCTATCTGTTACATTCTCGGAGTCGACTACTAGGCCTATATGTCCTTATTCGATCAATGATCAGCTCTGGAATTAAGTAATTAAGGGAAGTTTGTTTTATTTAATGATGCGCTTTTGTTCAGAGCACATGGATTTTTATCATCAGCTATTGGACGTCAAACATATGGTCATTCTGACATATTTCTTTACAGGAAACCCGCTGCCACCACATAGGCTACTCTTTCCGATAAGCAGCAAGGGGTCTTTTATATGCACTTTCCCACATACAGGACAGCCATACCACCTTTGATGAACCACTTGTGGACCACTGGTTGGAACGGAAAATAGCCCAAACTGCAGATGTGTCCACTGAGCAGGATCGATAGGATGACCCACATCTTCACAGGTGGACACTCTACCACCTGAGCTATGGCCCATTCCCTGGACACTCTACCGCCTGAGCTATGTCCCACTCCCTGGAATTAAGTATTTGAGGTGAAACATGTGAAATTACTTTTGGCATGCAAGTTGAAATGCTGGACAACATAAGTTTCAGCAGTAACAGGATTTATTGAATTGATTTAATATTCCACCACTACAATCTACTATCAGTATCACCCATGATTGCAGCGCACTACAATACCACCACTGCAATCTGCTATCACTCATGAGTGCAGCTCACTACAATACCACCTTTAGAGTCTGCTATCACTCATGCTAAACTAAGAAACTATATGACACAAGATATGTCAATAAAAATCTTCAAAGGCATGGTACTCCCCTACTTTGACTATGGGGATGTAATCTACATGGGTGCTAAAAAAGAGCTACTTAAAAAATTGCAGATACTACAAAATAGGGCCCTGAAAATATGCCTGAAAGTAGACAAACTACACCCCACTTATGACCTACACAAAAGAACTAAAGTAAAGCTACTAGAAAACAGAAGGATAATCCACCTAAAAACATTAGCATATGGATATAGCTAAGACATTAAGCGTCTAACCCAACCACTAAAGGACATCAGAGCAAGCAAGGCACCACTACTGAGGTAGACCAGAAGCCAGATCAAAGCCCATGAAAGGAGCACACTGGAAATGGCCGCCAAGGCATGGAATGCGCAAACGGTGAAAGAAAGACAAATCCCTGACATAAAAACGTACAAAAAATATATGTGCAAAATAAAAACTGGGAACCCCAACTGAACTGCACCACAAGGGGGCAGATGATATGTCACAGCCCACCAACTGGACAGCCCAGGGCGATATAACCGGAAATATAAAAGCCAGATAACATATCCAACAACAATATAAATCAAATCAAATCCAAACAAACATAACTCAACCACCTATTACGTACAAGCCTATGGACATGTAAATAAAATAGGCTGGTATAGAATTAAGTAGAAAAAAGCGGAAAACTCTTCCCAAGAAAACCCCAAAACACTAACATAGAACCTTAAGAAAACAACTAACATAGCAATAATAATAGAACAAAACTACAATACCACCACCACAATCGGCTATCACTAATGAGTGCATTGCACTACAATACCACCACCACAATCTGCTATCACTCATGAGTGCAGTTCACTACAATACCGCACTACAATCTACTATCACCCATGAGTGCAGCTCACTACAATACCACCACCACAATCTGCTATCACTCATGAGTGAAACTAACTATGAATAGTATGATACCCCCACTACAATCTCCTATCACTTGTGAGTGCAGCTCACTAAAATACCACCACTACAATCTACTGTCAGTGTCACTCATCAGTGCAGCTCACTACAATGCCACCACTACAATCTGCCATCACTCATGTGTGCAGCTCACTACAGTACCACCACTAGAGTCTACTATCACTCATGAGTGCGGCTCACTTCAATACCACCACTACAATGTACTATCACCTATGATTTCAGCTCACTACAATGCCACCACTACAATCTGCCATCACTCATGAGTGCAGCTCACTACAATACCACCACTAGAGTCTCCTATCACTCACCACAGTCGTGTTGTCTTGGCGTGTACTCTGTATGAGGAGATGATGATAAGGCGACATGAGAACTTGGAATAGTGAGTTCTGGTGGCAGGTAAATATAGGTCCCAGCGTCGCGTAAACTCATGCACACGTGCCACTGCTAGGCATATCCACACTAAAGGGCCTGTCACACTACGGCGTATGGCGGCAGCGTATGCGTAACGTGTCGCAATAATTTGAACAACTTCATACGCCGTCGTACGCCGACCTTTTTGCACTCCAGCGACATATGAAACGTACGCGTAGCATATGCCTGGCGTATGGATACCGTATCCCCACCGTATATCGAGGTATGCAAAGCGTAACCCGACCTATGCGCGGCGTACTGTGATGCGGTTTGACGGTTGTGATTGACAAGTTCAGGGTATGCCCCACCTATGCCGGCGTACCCTTAACCTATGCGTAACCTATGCCTGGTGTATGCATAGTGTACGTCTAGTGTATGAGCAGCGTATGAGCCATATGCTGCCATACGCTGAAGATTTTGAGCAGGCTCAAAAACTTTTAGGACGTACGGGCGTATATACGGCGTATGAAGAGCGTACATGGCGTATGCCCAACCCATGCGTATCGTATGCGTAGCATATGCCGGCGTATGGGTCGAAAATCCATACACTAATGCCATACGCCGTAGTGTGACAGCCCCATTACAGTATGTTGTGAGTACGCCAGTACAGCATATGCCTAACCTATGCCGACGTACCCCTAACCTATGCGTAACCTA
Organism: Branchipolynoe longqiensis; assembly: GCA_030323885.1. Lineage (NCBI taxonomy): Eukaryota > Metazoa > Annelida > Polychaeta > Phyllodocida > Polynoidae > Branchipolynoe > Branchipolynoe longqiensis. The sequence goes on from CM059188.1 coordinate 21,909,157, forward strand.
TGACAGCGTATGCATGGCATATGTCTAGCGTAAGATCAGTGTATGAGCCATACGCTGCCCGTTTTGAGCAACTTGGATGGACAGGCGTATGACGAGCGTATACGGCGTACGCCCAACCTATGCGTAGCGTATGACAGCGTATGGGTCGAAAACCGCATACGCCGGCATACGCTAATGCCATACGGTGTAGTGTGACAGGCCCTTAAGATGCGGTGTGTGGTTTATTTAACTGGGTGCAGTGCATCTTGACATGTCAAAATGGGAACGAGGGCCTGGTCTCGTTCCTTTTGATATTATGCCTTAAAACTGCATAATCCAATGGCAGTGTAGTAGTCTACATTTAACTTTCACATATACAGGGCGTGGATAGGGTGATGGCATCAGGGAGCATAGGAGGGGTAATGGTTAGCACACTAGCCCCGGCATACAAGAGGTGTGGATTCGAATCATGCTCTAAGTGCAATATTACCCATTTTCATCACCTCCGGTGCAACTGACACTGGTCAACATCCGAGGGAGTCGAGGTGGGTGAGATGGCGCCACCGGTACAGTGTTGTATCTTACGGAGGATAACAATAATAATAATAATAAGTAATATTACTTTGCAAATCTTTATACCCGCATAAAACGTTATACATATATATATATATATATATATATATATATATATATATATATATATATATATATATACCCGTATATTTAAAATTGACAGTGCGAGAGGGTCTGGAGGCGATAACGACCAGATATAGGTGTCCTACAAATCGTCAGAGCCTCTGACAGGTGGCGTCGATGAGGCCAAATCTGGAACTACACAGGTTAGCCGCTGGCATACAGTAGTCGAGGTTCGCGATATACTAATAATACTTAATAGATATAACTTAAGAGTGATAGTGTCCTTGTTTATATTCCCACAATAGATTATAGAGCGCGTATATGTGTGTGTGTATACATATGGGCCTATATATATGGATGCCACTTTAGCGTGCGGTCTACCAATCCATTTTCACTTTAGTGTGCGGTCTACCTGAACATGAACCCTAACCTTCAATTTGAGGAGGATACTGATGTGGGTGTTCATTGATGTATACTCCACACTAGCGGTAGACCGTCTTAAGACACATTTGTTTAAATCTGCTTTTAACTAGGTGAAATTTATTTTCCTGTATATTTGTTTGTTATGTAAAGCGCCTGAGACCCGGCTTGCTGGATCGGGCACTATATAATGTGTTATTATTATTACTATTATTATTATAAAGCAGCTCTTATATATGTAGGCCCCCCCTATATAAATGTGATAAATAATCCATTATATTAATATAAATATAAATATAAATGGGCAGCACACTCTTTGTTCGATATATCAAAATACAAGTATGTTGGTATTGCTCAGTGCCCATGAGCAGCATACTGTCCTTAAGCTAAGATTACATGTACGTGGTATGCGAATGCTGCAAAAAAAATCAAAAAGCATCTAAAGACACAGCAGTGCTTCCATATGTCCGAATGCGATTGCGAATGCGAATGCGAATGCGGCAAGTGGGTCGACCCATAGACAGATCGGTGCGAATGCGAATGCTGCCCCATTTTCCATAGGAAACAACAAGAACATTGACTTTCCTTCACAACTTTGTAGAAAGAAAGACCGAAACTCGCATCGGTATCTATGCTGCCTGCCGCATATACCCAGCTTGCTAATGTTTAAAGCTAAGATTCCATACATGAAATACCCATGTGATTTCCTGTATTTCTTGCCACAAATTTGTGAAGGAAAGTGAAAGTTGCTGGTTTCTCTATGGGAAATTGAGCAGATTCGCATTCGCATTTGCATCGATCGGTACATGGAGCGATCCACTTGTCACATTCGCATTCGGACTGATGGAACTAGCACCATTGTGTCTTCACATGCTTTTCCAGTTTTTTTGTTGCATTCGCATACCACATACCACATACATGACTTAGCTTTAGGCTGGTGGCATCGCAACTTGGTCACGATATTTTGCCGATACTATACCGATTTGAAAATTGAATTGATTTAAAGCTGCATAGTCCGATGAAATATCAAAATTTCAAAACCAAACCAATTATCTAGGTTTGATTTTACATATCTAACTTAGATACTGATGCACTTTTTAAGCATTTGATTCTACATAGAAGGCAATAATGAGTCAATTTAACAGAGCCTGTTCCTGCCAAAGTCTATGGTGTCAGAGTTTTGGCAAGCTTGCCAAAACTAATTTTCCATGTTTGCACTCAAAATATCTCAAAAGTTTACCATTTAATATAAAAGTAACTTTGAACTAATGTAAAATAGATACTAGTGATCGATCTAATATATTTATCTCAGAAAAAATACAGTAATTCAAAACCATCGGACTATGCAACTTTAATAAAAGGATTGAGATGGTGGTGTACTGAAGAGATTGCGTGTCTATGTGTATTATGCATTAGTTTCATAGTTAGCACGTTTGTAACATATATTATTCATGGGGGAGGGGCAGGTTATGTACGTATTTAACCATTTTAAATTAACGTAATGCACATTATAACGATCAATCTAATATCACAGAAATATATCTATCTAAAAACAAACTGGCAGAAACTGAAAACCATCGGACTATGCAACTGTAAGTAGCATGTGATAGTAATGTTTTTTTATCAAAAACTGGTATTCCGGTTTCAGCGGCCAGAATAAACCCTGGAATTCCGGTTAAATCACATGCCTGAAGAAATTATTGCGACTTACTGTAAATACTACTAAGATAATTAAGTATTGTCATGTTATACAATCCATTGTTAGAACAATAGTACCCTTGTCTGAACCATCTTAGGTCTGATAGACGGAGATTTACAGTCCACTGATAAGATGATTGTTACAATGTTAAATACAGTTACATATAATCCACCTTACTTAAGTTTGAAATAAATGTTATTATAATTGGCTAACCATTGCTCACGGACACACCTGACTCAGAGGCTGGGTTGGGTAAAACAAGACTTTTATTCAGGCGCCGCCTACCCAGGGCATTATACAATCATGAGGGAGGCTGCCGGGCGAGGAGCGCTCGAGCGAAGGTCCTGCTATTAAGAAGGAGGGGGGGGGGGGATGAGAATGTCATGAGGGAGGATGAGACAGATGAGCAAGGTAACATTGAGTGAATGAAAGAGAGAAGTAACATTTATACAGTAGAAGTATACATTAATGAGAAAATTAACATTAAGTGTATAGGATGATAGTTATTCATGAATTATATGATAATAGTTAACTGTTCGGGTGTCAGTTGTGCTTTAAAAATTGAACAGCAATTGATATTTTAAGAGATTAATTGATTTGTCGTTGAATGTTTGTTGATTGACCTGTGGCCAATCAAATGCTGGTGTGGGCGGGTGGGTAAAATTGGAGCTGGGAGGTGGTCAGTGCAGCAGGTTGAGGCGGACTGATCAGTTTGGATGTGGTGCGGAAGTGCATCCGGATGTGTGAGGCGGAGTTGGCGACCGAGGATGGGCACTGTCGGGCCGAGGATAGGCTCCTCGAGCCAGCAGCATACCTCCATCAGTGTGGGGGCGAGGGGGGGGGGGGGGGCACTCCATACGTGTGGCAATGTCGGGTGTAGGCTGCCACCGTGCTGTTGTAGTTCGCCCAGGGGCCTGGCACCCTCACCTCGGTCTGTCTGACCTCTGCCGCGTGGGTCAGCTTTGCGTAGTCTGGATCTGCATGAGAAAATGGGTTGAAGTTGTTCGTAGGCATGGACAGATGGTATAAAAATAGGAGAGATGCCTCTTTGAATGCATATGCATGCTGCGGTGTCCTGGTGCACCGGGCTGATGTGTGCCCTGCTCAGTCTACACCGGGTATGTGTTCATAGGTGATACAGATATTGTGGACAGCCTGGAACAGCCAAGCCGCCCTTGCTATTTGGAGGAGGCGAGGGTTGTACCCACGCCCGGTTGTTAGGACTTGTACAGCTGCCATGTTGTCACATCTTATGGCAAGGTGGCTCCTCTTGTTGATGTATTGTACGAGCATATGTAATGCGACCAGGATGTTGGCAGCCTCGAGCTGTGTGATGCTGTCCTGGTCACGCACTTGGTGGTCGTCTAGTCGGGCTGAGTAGGCGTGTGTGTCATCGGCCACACCTATCCCCCCCATACATGGGTCTATGACAATGTAAGTGTTGGGCTTGTTGTGGGGAATGATGCAGGTGCCATTCCATTGGTGTGTGAACTCCGGGAACCACGCCATATCGCGCCTCATCTCTTCGGTGATGATGGTGCGGTTAGTGGTCATGGCCCTGAGTGTGTGTAGGAGGCGACCGACGAATAGCCTGGCTGGTGGGATGCACTTTGACAAGTGCAGTGACTTGCCGAGCAGGGACTGTAGCTGTTTCCTGCTGATTCTGTGTTTGTCAGCGGTGGCCTTGACAAGCTTGATTGTGCTGTCGATCTTGTCCCTCGGGATGGTAAGGGTCATGGCAGGAGCATTGATGCAGATTCCCAGCCATCTAACAGCCGGGGCTGGTGGCTGTGTTTTGTCGACCCCGCTGTGTCGAATTGTTCGTTGCATGTATTTTTGTCTAGTGTGGCGACGATGAGGTCATCTAAGTACATCATCGCTTTGATGCCTTTGTTGCATAGAATGTAAACCACCGCCTTCGCCACTCATTGGATTTGGCAGCTGGAGCTGCATGCTCCGAAAGGTACAGAGATGTCAAGGTAGTATTTTTGTTCCCAGCAGGCCCCGAGTAGGGGCCAGTCGAGGGGTCAGGACCTGAAGTTCTTATAGGCCCTGCTGATGACCCTCGTGAACGTGTAGCTGCCTCAACCGGCCTCCCAGAGTTCCCTGGTGAGGCCGTCGACAGTGGGGAGGCAGTGCTTGGGCATGTGGCCGAGGGCGGTATTCTTGATAATATATGTGTTAATTGAATCGTTGTGAGGAAAGGACATGTCTGCGATAATGCGGCGCTTCTTAGGATCTGCTTTCTCTCGAGTCATCAGTGGTGATGCGTGGAACCATTGGCGGAAGGGGGATTTGTTGTATGGGCCGTATAGGGTACCACAGCTGACCTCCTTCTCGATGTATTCCTTTACCACAGTTGGGTGCTGGCATGCACTGGGGTGGTTACGGGGCTGCCCAGTGCCTGACTCAGGCCTCTGTTGCGAGTAGCCGAGGGATTAGCGCAGCTTGGGAGGGCTGGGCTGCATGTGATGGCAGTGGTGGCTCCCCTTGCAGGGTGTGTGTCACCTTTGCTTTGATGTCGGTGGTTGGCTTCGCTGCTTTCGCGATGTTTGCTGTGATCAATGCGTCGGTGGGTGGTGTAATATATGCGTAAACTTTTACAGGTGGTGCCGTGTCACGTATCCAGGGGGTGGTGTGCCGGTGGACGGTGTGTGTGGTGGGGGTGCTTCCGGGCCGTGTGCCCCTTTTGCTTCCCAACTTTCTAGTTTTTTTTACAGTGGTGTACCTTCTTTTCCTCCAGTCAGCCTCGTTGCCCGCTATGTCCAGCAATGAACCCGAATGAGCGCTCACACTCATTCGATACTTTGGAAACATTTGAAGTAAGAGCATATCAAATGAATGTTGGCGTGCACCCTGAAATGGTTGCCACCATAGGCATTAGCGGTAACAGGTTACACTAAATTGACTTTGTATTCCTTATATATATATACATATATATATATAGTATAGTTATACAAATCTTACCTGGGTATAGATGATGGATAACTGTTGTTTTCCCGAGGTATAAGCCTTGGCTAGACATGGGCTAGGGAGAAGGAAACACATCCGGGTCCAGCAATCTTTACCTACTTATTCAGGATAAAAATGATCTTAATACAATGGATACTGTAATGTTTTCTTGGCTCAAGCAAACAGAATAGACGTGGTAGGGTGTGGTGGATGGGCCCTAGCCCATGCCTATCCGAGGCTTATACCTCGGGAAAACAACAGTTATCCATCATCTATACCTAGGTAAGATTTGTATAACTATACTATTTTACCTCGGTACTAAGCCTCTGGCTAGCCTCAGGCTAGGGAGACTTTTATGTAATATCATTTTTATCCTTCATCATTGTATTTTTTAAAAAGCCACATTAATGTACATTTTTCACACATGTCACATAGTATTTGTTCTTAATACATTTAATTCTTCTCACCTGTATTGCTAATTGGTGAGTAAGCGTTTGGCGAGGCCACTCGACTTTTCTAGTCGTTTGTTGTAATATTTTGCAAACGATCTAGCAGTCTTCCAGCCTGCATGTGATAGGATTTGTTTCATTGAGATCCCTAGCACTCCTGCCAACTTAAGGACTCTAATGGTCCATCGTGCGAGAGTGTCTCTCGAAATGCCCTTGTGTGGCTTAATAAAGCTCACCAAATGCTGTCTTGAATTTCTTAATTCTTTTGTCTTGGATATATAAGCCCTAATGGCTGTAACTATACACAATTTTGGATCCTCCGAGAAACTAGTAACGTTCACCGTGGACAAAGGATACCCTTTATGATTTGACTTTAACAGCTGTGTCAAGTCAAACGTAGCCTGCTTTCTATCAATCTTGAGTCCATCCAGAGATAATGCCACAATAGTTTGTCCTCTCTGTCCTGTAACTAGTAGTAACAGTACTGCCAACTTAAAACCTAGCTGCTTAACATCTAAATGACTGTTATTAGGCCATCGTTTAAATAATTTAAATACGACTGACACATCCCAAAACCGAATATATTTGGGCTTTGGCAGATTTCTTTCATACACTGATCTTAAGAACCACTGTTTGGCCATCTATCCTTGGTAGAACAATTGATAATGCACATCTAGCTGCATTAATAGCCCCATACCCTGATCCTTCATCTTCTAACATCCGTAAGAATCTAGCTATCTGGGCAATCATGGGCTTCAAAGGTTTCACCTTTTTTATTAAGGTATGAACCCCCCCATTTTCTTAAATAACTAGCGTAAAGTTTTACTGTTCCTTTTCTCCATGCATGAGAGACCAATCTTTGTTGGGTAATTTTTATCTAGGCCAAACTGTTCTAAATGTTTATTCAGAAAAGGAATGCCAGCAGAGGGGTTGTTGATACATCTCCATGCACTGTCAGCGGACCTTGGTGTGCCAGATTTGCGGGAGACCTTGGTAATCGGAGGCAGTCTTTGGCAGTCGACGTTATTGCTGCCAGCCATGGCTGTGTGTAGGAGGTGGTGGGCACTATCTGGGCACTATCAGAATTGCCCGTGTTCAGTCCATTCTGATCTTCCTGGCCACTCGGCTGATAATGCTGAATGGTGGGAAAATATAATAAAATGTATTTCCCCAAATCAAGGAAAACGCATCCACTCGCCAAGCTTTAGGCTCAGGATGCCAAGAAACATATTTTGGTAATTTACAATTGTTTCTAGATGCAAATAAGTTTACCTCTGGTCGACCCCATCTTTTACAAATGTGTTCAAAAATGTCATTATTCAATGACAATTCTAAGTGATCATGGAAATGTTGACTTTTCTTATCTGCCAAAGTATTTTGACTACCTGGGATATGTGCTACTGTTAGCCTCACATCATGGTCTTGCGCCCAATCCCAAATTAGTCTTGCTATTTTGTTACATGGTTTGGACTTTGTCCCTCCCATGTTACGAATGTAGGCCATTGCCGTAGTATTGTCTGTGAGAATTCTTACATGAAATTTCGGTACTCGGATTAGACTACATAATCTTAAATAAACCACTCTCAATTCTAGGACATTAATATGGTCAGAAATTTCTTCCTCAAGCCATCGGCTTCCTGTAGCTACCTCATCTCGATGGGCCCCCCAGCCCTGTAGTGACGCATCTGTGGTCACTACCGTGTTGGGTTCTCCCATACGTATCGGATTTGGAGAATTGTTTATCTGTTTAAACCACCAGTCAATATCCTGTAATCCTTCTTCCGAAATAAACATTTTTCGTTCAAAATTGCCTTTAGTGCGGGATAATGCTAAATTCTTATCTATCTCTAGCGACTTAATATGCGCCTTCCCGTATAGAATAGCAGGGGCATAGGCAATGATGATGCTGATAAGCACCGTGACCTGCCTTATCTTTGGCTTGGTTAAAGTTACTAACTAGGTCACTGTGTCTAAAAACTTCTCAAGTTTCTGTTCTGTCAGGGACACAGTCATCTGTTTAGTATTTTTTTTAAAACCTAAACATTTTAGTTTTGTAGTCGGTTGAAAAACAGACTTTTCTTGATGGATATAAAACCCCAGTTTTGTGAATGTTTCACACAGGTCGTTAACTGCAATTGTGCATTCCTGGCGTGATTGGGCCATAATAAATGAATCATCAATGTATGGAAAGGTGTCCTTTCCTCGCCATAAGTGAACAAATTGGTTTCAGTAGTTTGGTGAACAAATGAGGGGCACAAGCTAATCCATTAGGCATACAAGTGAATTCAAAGAGCTGACCCTTCCAAAGGAATCTTAGATATTTCCTGTATACTTTGTAAATCGGGATCGTGTAGTATGCATCCCGTAAATCAACACTCGCTAGTCAAGATCCTTGTGTAATCAAGTCTCTTGTTGTTTCCAACGAAAACATTTTAAAATGTTTATATTCCACAATTGTGTTTAACTTAGTTAAATCTAAAATCATCCGAAAATGTCCCCATTAGGTTTTGGACGGGTACAAATATTTGAAATAAATTCCCCGGGTGTATGGTGAACCTCTTCAATAATGCCTTTGTCCCAAAAATGTGCCACCTGGTTAGCCAGTGCCTCCGTTTCTGTGACATTGAAATGATAAGGGAAAGGAGTAGACTCCTGTACTGATATCTGCGTAAACGGAATCTGTACACCTTGCACAATATTTAGGATATTCACAAATCTAGTTAGTAATTCCCATTCGTGTAAGCAATTCTTAATATTGCCCACCTGAAAAATGCTTACATCTGTTTGTGTTGTTTCGGAAGCCACAGGTGGTGACACAGCTTTCGAGGTTTGCGTAGCAACCTCTACTTGTTCCCTGGTCGGGGGAACGGCTTGCTGGGAGTGTACTCCCGCTTGAACGGCCGGTTTCCGTCGTTCCAGCCGAATGACTGGCGTTGTCCGCATCCTCTGGACTGGAACCCGTAAGTCGGCCCTGGCCGTCCTCCTCTGGTGGTCCGGCGGTTCTGAAACTCCCCTCTGGTTTTCCCAGAAACGGGAACTGGCTTCGGTGGTCTTTTTCTTTGCATCCATATGCTTGCCACTTTTGGAGGCGGTTTCGACCTCTTTAAAGAGGTATTACAGCTGTCCCCCAAACATTTTTGTTTTGTCCAGGGGCTTTCCTTTTATCGGCCTAGGAGGAAGGAAAAGTGTGTATTATTTCCCATCATTGTCCACGATCTTTTTAGACCTGGCGTCCTCTTTGCCGGCATCAGTACAGACCGATTTGAACACATTTTCAAACCACCTGTAAGAGAGGAAATTGCTCGCTGCTGTCAGCATGGCAATTCCTTTGTCCATTGACCTTGCCAATGACGAGAACTTGTTCTCTGTTTGCATACGGTTTGCTATTGGCGCAACCGCTGTCAGGGCCCCGAGGACCACTTTGTGTACAGTGTGTAACACTGTTTCGAACCGTTTCCGGTCTTCATTAAGAGTGACATCCCTGTCCATCTCTTTTACCACCGAGTCTGGAATCCCTTTGATACCAGTGAGCTGCTCGCCTAACTTATTAATTACCTCTGCAGGCTTAAAGGTATTAAAGTGTCCTTTAATTGTTTCCCTCATCATGGTTGTTGTCAGGACTTTCTTCGCCTTCTCCTGCACACACTTCTTCCTCACTTTCCCCCCGATCTGGGCGTAGAGGCCCGACCGTTGTGTCTCAGAGTCAGACTCTGTTGATGAAGGGTCTGAAGAAGAGTCAGAGGATGAATCCTTCTTCTTCTTCTTCTTGGACTTCTTCTTGACTTTCTTGGGCCTTTTAATCCCTTTGCGAGCCTTCGTGAACTCGTCTCCTGACGAGCTCACAGCTTTCTTGGCCTTCTTCTTTTTCTTTCGGGCCACCACCACGGTAGCTTCCGGGGCTGTGTCTATCTCATCCTCAGAGACGTCTTCCCAATCTGAATCCTGATACGGGAGATTAGGCCTCTTCCTTCCACGTGCCTGTGGCTGGAACTGTGGGAGCTTCTGTTCTATCATCTCATTGATGCGTGCCTCCCAGTCAGAAGGCACCACTCCAGGCCCGTCCGGGTCACTGTCCCTCTCCGGGTCGGACATCGCGAACGCCCCGGGCAGAGGTGACGGCGATGCCATCAACACGGGTGACGAATTGTATCCCTCCGTCGGGCGCCCTTCAGCAGCAGCTGGAGCGGCTGTCTTACTCCGCTTTGTAGTCATCGGAAGCCTGTAACAATCGAAAGAAAGTTACTATCAACCGGAATTTAATTCCACATATCACAACAGGTTTGAGCAAAAACCTAAATTGGGCATCTAGTGGTATTGGATAACGTATTTACACTGTTCCAATACAGGCGTGAAAAGCTAAAGTGTATTGTCGTAGGTATATGGTATCGAAACCAAAACCAAACGAGGGGTAGGACCAGTGTATCGGTCCTCCCACACTCTCTGTTCTGTATACTTCTCCCTTCTGCGGCTTCTGCGCCAGCAAATTGGAGAAAATGCTACGAAACTCGGACTCGAGTCGGAGGTACGCCTAAAAAAGTGTGGGGAGTCTATAAAAGAAACCCAGGATAATTTCCAACGCGAATCCATAAAAGAAACCGAGCAAAAATCCAAACGTGATGTGGCTCCAGCCAACATCGCTCTCCGTTCGGCAAAGGGTGGCTTGTAGAACAAAGGAAAAAAGGGTTTCTCATTGTTCTATCGGTGTTCATTGAAAAACACCCATAAAAGTCACAAAAAATGCGCAAAAGTTCTAAAACTTTTGCGAAAAGATGCTCTATTGCATCAACTCACAATGTATATCATTGTTATCAACATACTTACAGTTAGTACGTTGTCGTAGATAAAAAATTACCGGAGCAACTCAACGAACGTCCTCCCGTCATGAGTTGTTTATGCTAATTGCTGGACCCGGATGTGCTTCCTTCTCCCTAGCCTGAGGCTAGCTAGAGGCTTAGTAACGAGGTAAAATATACATATATACATATATGAAGAGTTCAGGTGCAAAACCACGTAAACGCCAATCCAGAAATGGAGATAAAACATTGGAATCAAACCTTCAAAAAAATATATATATATTCTTCTTATTCCTACTCTTTTGTACCTTGTTCCATAACCATGTGATCATAGGAAAAGTAGAATTAGTGAGCATTACAATTATTTTGAGGTAAAAATCTTTGATTTAAACTACATTTTTGGATCGGTGTTCATGTGGTTTTTGCGCCTGAACTGTTCATATATATATATATATATATATATATATATATATATATATATATATATATATATGTACAATGTGTGCGTGTGTGCAAACATATATGTGAGGTATACACTACTTATGCAAATATTATTTATGTATGTAATTCTCCTGCTTCTTTATTATTTTTCTATTATCTGCATCTGCTCTTGTAACCTCCTTTTGATATCTTCTTAGTTAGTTGGGTACCAAAGCTTTGACACCATAGGCTCTTGCAGTAACATGTTCTATTAAATTGACTCAGTGGTACCTTCTATGTGATGACAAATGAGTAATGACATTATGAGGTTATTACTCCGTCTACCTAGGTATCACAGTGCTAGTCAGTTGTTTGCCAATATTGATGTGCCAGCCTTCCAGGCTGTTATCAGGAATCTAATATTCAAATTTATTACTAGACTTGATAAGTCAGACAATGTTATAATACAGGGACTTGTAGAAATAGAAGAGAGTGTAGCAAATATATAACCACTCTTAAGCCCTGGTCACCTACACGTTAGTGGACGTAGTTGAATGTAGGTTTGTTTGTTGTTGTTTTACGTCCTAGCAACATCTAAGGTCATATCAGGACGGGTACCGACTTGTGACAGTGTGCACTCATGGCGACTTTATAGTGCTGCCCCACTGGAAGACCAGGCCACCAGTACCATGACCTGATATCCCACTCAGTCACATTATCTTGACACTCAGCCAACCAGTCCTTGCCCTATCCTAATAATGCCGAGCGCCAGGCTAGGAAGTGACAAGTATCAATTTTTAAGTAATAGGTTTGACTCGACCAGGGTTCAACTCCACGACCCCACGATCTACCAACACGGGAGACGGACGCTCTAACTCATTCGGCCATCCCGTATGGTCTAGTTGAATAACGTGGGTCAAACGTGGTGTAGGTATGTTAAACTATGGTGAAAAACGTTAATGTATGGCAAGTTTTGGTATGGATAAATACGCTATGGCACGGATGCCGGTACGTTCAACTAGTTCAATGTACGTTTGCCTCCACTACTGTCAACTACGTTCAACTATGTCCAAGTATGCTAGAGTACATTTAGAGTACATTAAGAGTACGGAGATTTCGCTACAGTATGTTAGCCTCTAACATTGCGCTCTTTTGAACATGTCCAAAGATTAAATCGGAACTCACATCTCACCCACGTTATTACCAAGTTAGCATGACGGAGAAGTATGGATGTCGGTACATTCAACTACCAGGGGCGTAGCTAGACCTTTAATGATGTGTACTCCTAATTTTGGCAGGGGTTTAGGGGGCCGCTCAAGCTTAAGCTGGTGGATTTTACACATTTTAGACTTGAGTTTTTGACACTCCGGACTACTACATGCCTCCTCTCTCTCTCTCTCTTTATTACTTTTTAATTTAATTTTTTTTCCACAAAACGATGTGGACGTTTTTCCGTACGCGCGTACGCCTAGCTACGCCCCTGACTACGTTCAACTACGTTAAGGCCCTGTCACATTAGGGCGTATGGCGGGAGCGTATTGAAAAGCTACGTAAGTCCTGCACATGACGGCCTATCATGACCTTTGGTGACCTATCGGGTGTTTTTGAGCGTATGCGTAACCTATGAGGAGCGTACGAGGAGCGTACGAGAGCGTACTGTGACATTTGTTGACGGTTTTGATTGGCATATGGAACCTATGCGTAGCGTATGCGTAGCGTATGCATAGCGTATGAGTAGCGTATGAGTCAAGATCGATGTCGAGACCTATGGCATACGCTTGGAATACGCTGTGCATGCGCTGTGCATACGCTAGGAGTACACTCCCATACATAACTCATAGGTTATGCGGACGCTACATACGCTAGAGATACGCCGGTGACGCAAGTTGAGCGTATGCGTAACCTACGCCGGCGAACCCCTAGCGTATGAGGAGCGTACAGCGGCGTACGAGGAGCATACACCAGCATATGAGTAGCGTATGAACCATACGCTCCCATAGGTCGATATTTTTTTAGCATGCACAAACAAATTTGGACGGACGGATGGGAGAAAGCGTATGGTGGCATACAGCGGCATAGGCCGGCACATGACGGCTTATGCGTAGCGTATGGCGGCGTATATGACATAACGTGCCTACGCCGCCGTACGCTCCCCCAAAAAACCCTAATGTGACAGCCCCTATAGCCTCCACTACGTTCAACTACGTCAACTAATGCATATGTGACCAGGCCTTTAATCTCATTAAGCAGGTTCTTGTTGGTCCATTCTCAGTGAATCAAATACTGTACAATGTGAAACCAGAAAACCGTGTCATGTACACAAAGTAGCACATATATAAAATGGCGGGTTGATTGTAGGTCCATCCTCAGTGAATCAAATAGTAGGCTATACAAGGTGAAACCTGCACACACAGTCATGTACACAAAGTAGCACCTATATAGTAGATAGCATGTTGACTTAATCTTATTAAGCAGGTTATTGTAGGTCCATTCTCAGTGAATTTAATAGTGTTCAATGTGAAACCTGCACACCGTGTCATGTACACAAAGTAGCACCTATATAGTATATAGCATGTTGACTTAATCTTATTAAGCAGGTTATTGTAGGTCCATTCTCAGTGAATTTAATGGTGTTCAATGTGAAACCAGCACACCGTGTCATGTACACAAAGTAGCACATATATAGTAGATAGCGTGTTGACTTACTTTGGCGCAGTGTGTACACATGTAAACACAGTAGTGCCCTCCAGGGACAGCGTCCAAGTGAGGCGACTGTTCGCAGAGTGCCGGGATCCACGAGATGCTGTGACCTCAATAAACTTCCAAAAGTGGTCACGGTCTGCTGCTTTCTAGCTGTAACAGTGAGTAGGTGGCTGAGGTTTATGTTGCATGGTGCGATAGTTTGGAGTTTCTGCTATTTAAAAAAATAAAATAAATAATGTCCATATTTCATTATCCGACATTCGGAAAATCCAAAAAGTTCCAAAAACCGAAGTTTTTGTCTCTCTCCCGGTGCAGTATATAAATAAACTAATATTATAAGTTACACTAACTGTTATGGTAAAATATATCTGGTCTATAATTATGCTATTATTTCATTTATCGGCATATTACTCCATACATAAACTATAATAGTATACCTAGGCCTTATTTATCCCACTTAGAGTGAATACTCTTATGTTTTAACTGCATTATTAGTATTAATGTTTGATACAACTGGCCCAAATGATTTCAGATAGGGAACTGTAGACCTGTAGTAGGTTGGTCGATATAATCTCCTTCACTTTATTTTGAAGTAACTTTAATTTAAAATGATTAACTTTGGAGATATTCTTTAATGAAAACATGTGAAATTAATTTTGGTGTGCTTTACATAACTCTGACCCCATACGCTTCAACAGTAAAGCCCCAGTCACACATACCCGGATCAGGGGCCGGACGAGCCCCGGACCGCCATCCAGGGTGGTCCGGGGCGATCCGGGGTGATCCGTGGCTCATCTGTAGCTCGTCCGTGCCGACACGCCCTGATCCATGGCTCGTCTGGGCTCAGCCCCGGATGTTTTAAAATGTTTAAAACATCCGGGGCGGTCCAGGGGATTTTGCGATCCAGGCTCAATCCGATCTGATCCGGCGGTGGTCCGGGGGTGTTTCCGGGTATTTCAGGGGTGGTCCGGGGTGGACCAGGCCTGTCCGGGGGTGGTCGGGGGTCATTTTGAGCCACAGTTTGACCCGGACCATCCCCGGACTATCCAGGACTAGCCCCGGCCTAGCCACGGACCACTCCCGGACTGCCCCCGCAAGACCGGGGGTGATCCGGGATAGTCCGGGGGTGATCCGGGATAGTCCAGCGGTGGTCCAGCCTCGTCCGGGGTGGTCTGGCCCAGTCTGGGGGTGGTATGGGGCGGTCCGGGGCTCGTCCGGGAAAGTGTGACTGCTAGGCAAAAATCGACGAAAACAGTGATTTTATCCGTGGCGGTCCAGGACAGTCCGGGCCGTTGATCCATGGGTGGTCCGGCTCAAAATCCGGCTATGTGTGACTGGGGCTTAACAGGTTCTATTAAACCAAAGACCCTATAATACTAAGACGGCTCACTCAGCCTGTATTGTGTAATCAAAATGATCAAACCCACCACTTGGTGCGCTGGCTGTTCTCTTGGTTAAACAGTTGCTATATTATATGTATAAATGTATATATGAATGTGAAAGATGTGTGATGATGTCAATGATGATGAAGATGCTGATGATGATGTGTATTTATTCATAGCAATTTCATATTGATGTGCATTCATACTTACCTATCTCATGTATAATTTACATGTGAAACACCAACCAACAGCAGAGCTGATCAAACCCACCACAAGGTGACACTGCAACATTTACATTACCGTGGGAGAGATAGGGAGTGAGCCATCTTAGTATTATAGGGTCTTTGATTAAACTGACTTAGTATGGCCTTTCTATATAGTACGACATATCTAATAAGTATACCAGTGGTTAAGTTGGATATGTATGTTTAAATCTAGATAAGTGTTTTGCTTTTGGAAACTTGATGCTTTTAATGGACTATGTAACTGTTACCTTGTTTATGCCAAATGTGTTGTTTAAGCGGTAGGCATTGTGTGTTCTTTTTTGTCATGCGCAGTGGTAGCGCCTATATATAGACCTTATGCGTCATAGTTTTTGTTTTATTGGAGTGTTTTTTCCTTCCTAAAAGAAAAAAGCTGCAAATAGCACAATCAAGTGTCACTGGTATATATATACCAGGTTTATAAATAGGTCTACGCATACAGTGAAACCCCGTGATAATGTGATCGTCAGTCTGATGTAGACAGATTACAGGACTGGTCAAATCAATGGCTGCTAAGGTTCTACCCTAATACATGTAGTGTAATGACAGTGAGCAGACAGGCAGAACATGAGGCGTTTGTTTGTTGTTTTACGTCCTAGCAACATCTAAGGTCATATCAGGACGGGTACCGACTTGTGACAGTGTGCACTCATGGCGACTTTATAGTGCTATCTCACTGGGAAACCAGGCCGCCGGCACCATGACCTGATATCACACTCAGTCACATTATCCTGACACTGAGCACACCAGTCCTTGCCCTGTCCTAATAATGCCGAGCGCCTGGCTAGGAAGTGACAAGCACCAATTTTCAAGTCATTGGTTTGACTCGACCAAGGTTCGAACCCACGACCCCACGATCTACCAGCACGGGAGACGGACGCTCCAACTCATTCGGCCATCCCGTCTGGTCTAAAGCATGAGGCGAGGACATATACTATGAAGAAAAGGGTAGAAGCTGAAAAATATCATATCTTGGGTACAGTGGAGAGGGAGAAGGACCTTGGTATATATAACACTAGACATGAAGCTACATTTTGAGCAGCACATAAATGACAAGGTAAACAAAGCAAACTAAATGATGGGGTTGGTGAGAAGGTCGTTTATAGATATGGATTTAGAAAATTTCCCATTATTATTTAAGGCCATCATGAGACCATAATTGGAGTATAAAAATGCAGTCTGGAACCCCACATGGAAAAAAGACATAACCATGATAGAGAATGTTCAACGAAGAGCTACTAGAATGGTACCAGGTTTAAAGGATCTGTTATCCAGAGAGGTTAAAATGCAGTCTGGAACCCCACATGGAAAAAAGACATAACCATGATAGAGAATGTTCAACGAAGAGCTACTAGAATGGTACCAGGTTTAAAGGATCTGTTATCCAGAGAGGTTAAAATGTCTCAAATTCCCAACTTTGGCTTTCCACTGCTTACATGGGGACATGAGAGAAACATTCAAAATCATTAGAGCGGTGTATGATTCAGCAGCTTCTCCAGTTATGTCCATGGCAGGACCAAATCGAAGACCAACTCAGGGACATCCATTCAAGCTTTACAAGAGAAGGACAACCCGCTGCATGCAGGCAACTATTTTTTACTGAAAGAGTTACCAATGTGTGGAACAGCCTCCTAAGTTATATTGTAGAGGCTCCAAGTATTAAGGCGTTTGAACAAAGGATTGACAGATACTGGAGGGATCAAGATATTTTATATAATTATGAAGCGGCCCAGAGCTTGGGCCACTTAGACCGGGCTGGAAAAGACATATCTCTCCAGATTCATCAGACAATGACATTTGTCCAGTAAAGACCTAAGTAAACCTAAGTAAGTTGGGGGGTCCATACAATTTTATTGCGAAAACAGCGGGGTCGCACTAAATCGGGGTTCAGTTGATTTAATTACCTTTGAATTAAGGAATTCTTGGTCCAATGAATCATCACGTTGTATCTGAATTCGCATTAAATCAGGGTTCAATGCAGTACCTGTCTCAGGCTGCCTGTATAGTGTCTGTTCGGCGAGTCCATGACATGGGCAGATAATTTTTAATTGTACAAACTCTATTTGGTTCATTTGACTGTCACACCTATGACAAGACACCTGTTATGTTTGCAGACGTGTGGACCCTGGAAAGACACTATCAGTATTCTGAAAATCATTTTCAGTATTTTATAGTGACTTTCAGTATTTTCTTCAGAGACTTTCAGTAATACTTTCAGTATTTGTACAGACACGATCAGTAACTTTTAGTGCGATAAAAAATACACCCACGTACATTTTATGGGTGAGTGTTTAAAAACAATAACAAAATTAATCAACATATGTACATAGTTTAATATAAAAATAAAATACAAAGAGAATAGCACCCCGCAAAAAACACTATATGTACATCACATAATTATATGTGCACAGTATGTCATCACTATGAGGCTTTCGAGAAATTATAGATATAAAAGTAGAATAACAAACTCACAAACACAATTAAAAAATAATATCACAGAGGACAATCATAAATGTATGTGGCGAGCCAATTTCCGTAACAAAAGCCGACAAACCGTATTTCCGTATTTACCCTTGCAATCCGTAACAGATACGGAAAAATACGGAAGGTGCACAGGTCTATGTTTGAACAACATTGGTTTGATGCAATGTTGTCTGATGTTGTCTGTTGAAGACATGTCTTAGACTATTGCTTTCTCATCGCGGTTTTACCTTTTACAACTTTAGTATCCGAATTGACCTTTTTAAATCATAGAGATGTAAGCATCAGCTTTACAAATTCAAATATGTTTGTTTTTAGTGTGAATGGTAATAATGAATTGTCCCACAATAGAACATCAACCTGGTTGGCCAGTCCATCTTGATACCACATAGTGCGGTATGTAATGTAAAGAAACCAGCTCCCGTTGGATTTTTGTGCTAAAATTGATTTTTTTTGCATTTCTGGCTTCAATAGGGTTCAGGCTAACAGAAAATGATGGGGTCCAAATTTTCAGACCCCTCCCGCCTTGATGGGGGGTCATTTCCGTTTTGAGACCCCCCGCAACTGGCCATTCACCTATCTCTGGAAGTTATTGACCGATTTTCATACTTGAAGTGTCGATTTGTAGGTTTTCAGGTAAGCTGAGTTGATTTGTAGCACTTACAAAGCAACCGGAAGTTTCCTTCTTGCACTTCCGGTCAGTATATAGGGTCTCGCTCTGTATCCTCACCATCTATGATCAGACTTTCACAATTTGTGAGACTTTTGTGAAGAACTCGGAGCTGATTCATTGCAAAGTTCCTCTGGGAGAGTTATTGAAGTATTTGCTGCAAAACTGTCAAATCTGACATAAAAATTCTGAAGAATCAGTACGCTATTCATCGATATCCATGTCTGGAGTATCCTCCCGAATAGTATTTGCACAGTCACCGCCATAGCATTTACAGAGTGGAGTGCAGGGCAGGCCATTCTTCAAGCAGCTACACCTAATTCCCTTGCACCCTGCTTTGCAGCCACATTTGACGAGTTCAACTATAGCCCGTGGGGCAGGCAAGGCAACTCACTGGAACATACACCTCTTTCTCCAATTTCCATCCATTTTCTTCAATTGGAGGAAGGGCCAGACAATTATCTGGGTATGATTTGTCCCGCATTTTGATGTAGTTTGCACGGATGATATGTGGAAGCAATGCAGCACGAGTTGGTGGAAGCATCTCGCCTTCCAAGTTCTTTGACTGGAACAACTCCCACCTGAGTGATGGTAGGGTTGTTGGACTTTTTGAACTGTAGATGCGACACACGAAAGTCTCCAATGCCATCATCTGTGTGGGCAAGATGGCGGGCGAGTGAAGACACGCACGCTATCGGCTGAGAGAATTATCTACGGAAACTATCATTTCAAACGGCACAAGCCCTCACACAGATTAACGGGAGAACTATCAAGGTATGGTGACATCCCTCTACCAACCATATTGAAATAGAAATGAGCAGGATAGGGCAACTTTGCTAGTTTTGACTCAAACAAAGTAACAACACAGATTCGCGCCACCCGTGACCCGTTAACACTAACGTGAATTAGCGGTGCGGAGTATGTCGGGATGACTGCCTGTCTGCCGCACATCTAGCAGTGAGTGATCTTCATACAGAAAAAGTCAAATATCTCTCAAATTACACCACCAAGATGTATGGTATGCAGGATCATCTCATGTGGTAGGTGACATGCAAAGGAGACAACTACTCCTACACAGTGCAGAGTTAAGTAAATACTTTCATTTGAAAATGACCACGTGACCACGACCTGCTGTATTATCACCCAAGGCAAGCGGGTGAACATGTGCGCTATCGCAGTGATTTGTGCTGCAGCAATGCTATGTCTATGGAGAACATTTATTTTTGCAAAATAAAGATAAAAGCTTTCATTGGATCAATTACAAATATCTTAATGCGGGATTGAAGAGGAAGATCTGAAGTATTTGATTTACCCTAAGAGCAATTTTCTCTGAAAGTATTAAAAACAGAGATAATTGTCAAAGTTGGGATATTCTGAATGTCAATGCCAATGTTAGCCTTACCAGATCATGACCTCAAAAACTATTTACGCAGAATGAATTCAAGAACTTCCAATTGGCTGATAAAAAAATAGCTGAATGTGAAATTGTAGAGAAAGATCTGAACTATTTTATAGAGACAAGAGAAATTTGTTTTCAAAGCACCAGGAGGCACAACCTACTGTGATAGTTGCGGTAGTTTTAATATTGCCTGTATGACAGTCGCATTTGTTTTGCCCTTCGAGCGTTGTGACCGCAATAATGCCCGGATGTCTGACATCGAGAATCAACACAGATTCACGCGGCCCGTGACTGGCCACCCGTTAACACTAACGTGAGGGCCACTCAAAAACTGATTACTAACCAATGGGGGTAATAACTAAACTGTATAAGACTGATTGATGATGGTTGACACAGTATTGTCACATAGGAACAATTAAAACTAAGATTTACTATAGCAATAATCCACAAAACAGCAAGGGAAATCGCACCATTCAGTGAATCAAAACATTACAGTGACAGTGATTGCGCAGGTAACCCAAACAAATCAAGACAGTGCTGAACTATGTGTGGCATGTGTCCCGTCAAGTAGCACCCCAAGGAATGGTCAACTAACTACTATTAAATTGATATTAAAATAAACACACTTGCAGTTGGCTCAGTAAATTGGTTTACGATGAGGAATGGACTTGTCTATGACAACAAATGGATTGTTAAAACATGAGTATTTAAATTAAAATAAAATAAACACCTTTGTAAACTTTACCAGAAGCAAGCACATCAAGTAACCATTAATGACGAGTAACCATTGACAAGTTTTTAATCAGAGTCTGGAAATTAATATGTGTACAATTTGTGAGGAATTTGCTGGAAGTGGATAGACAGTCTGTGACACGGTGTGGTGGCATGTGACAGTGACATTGTGGGACCGGCGACTGGCAGTTTGAATAGATGTTGGGTGACCACTCAGTTGGAAAACAATAGTACGGCTGATTGACTTGGCCTAAATCCTGCCAGCCTGAACCAAATAGCACACTCAGATATAAATTTAATTTGTGTGAGCACCACTCATCCATGATGTCACAAAAAACTGCAAGTGAGAAATCCAGGACACGTGGTAAGGCCCCAGTAGGATCAGCTTCTGCATTCCCCAATACTGCCCCATCCCCACCAGTAACTGGGTCACCCATCAGATCACCACACAAAACAAATGAAGCAATAGCTGACTCAGCACTTACCCAGATCTTGGCGAGGCTTGATAGAATGGAGGCAAGTGTGGATGATAGCATTAGAGAGGTGAAATCGATGGCCGGAGAGACAGCTGCCGAAGTAGCAAGGTTGTCGGATCTGTTAGTAACTAGCAACCAGGAAAGGGAAAAGGACAGGCGGTCTCTCCGCATCATCAACCATGATCTTAAATTAACACGGCAGTCTAACAAACTATTGTCCGAGCGGGTGAATGAGTTGGAGAATAATGCAAAGATATGCAACATTAGACTGGATGGGAAAGAGGAAGATGAGACAGAAGACCTGAAAGCATACATGACGGATCTGATCAGATTTCTTAGCCCCACAGGTGTTGGAATGCCAGACATAGGAGCAGCATATAGGATCGGTAGGAAATTACCAAATCGCCCATATGCAAATCAAGCTAGCTCACATAGGAATGCTCACACGGCCACCAGACCCAGACTCATGATCATATTCAAGACTGTACTTGCTAGAAACGCCTTCTACTTTGCTCGGGCCAAGCTAAACAAGTCAGATCGATATGCTGGCATCTACCTTAATGATGATGTGACCCAGGCCACACGCAAGTGCCGTGAGGAATTCCGGTCAGTGGCAGTACTTGCTAGAAATAGTGGTGCGGAGGTTAGAGTGCACAGCGACGGCATTGTGATAGATGGTCACAAATTTAAGCATGCTGCCACCCTCCCAGAAAGGTTCTCACTATCCAGGAAAATAGGTCCACCACCGGGGCACTGGCGTCTCTACTGGATGAACTTTTGTCAAACATAGAAAAGGGTGATCTTACTATCGCAGTCTTCCTTGATTTCAAGAAGGCATTTGATACGATCGACCACAAAATCCTCATGCATAAAATAGAACGAGCTGGGCTAGGCAATAGAGCACATAGCTTCCTCACAAATTACCTCAGCAATAGGAAACAATACACAAAACTAAGTGACACCAACTCGACCACTCGAGAAATAAAAACAGGAGTTCCACAGGGCTCCACTCTGGGACCCCTACTGTTTCTAATATTTATAAATGACCTACCTCTAGTTTCCAACAACGCATCTTTCACATTATTTGCCAATGATGCAGCACTAACAATACATAACAAGGACCTTGCCATAGCCGCAACCGAGGCTGGAATGGTGCTGCATGGAGTGAACACATGGTGCAATGAGAATAAACTAACACTAAATGGCACTAAAACTGAGTACATAATCTATGGAACCAAAGCCAGGAAGGTGAGGGCCCGGCCAATACAACTGCAGATGGGTGGCTTAGTGCTCCGTGAAGTGAACTCCTATAAGTACCTAGGCACAACTCTCGATGCGACTCTAACTGGTACCCAACAGCTGGCAAGACTTAACCAAACACTGGCACTAAAAATGAACACATTCAGAAAAATAAGACATATGTAAGTGAGAATACTGCGCTGCAGCTGTACAAGTCAACAATATTACCAATTATAGACTACAATGATATCATCTATGGATTACTAACGAAGCAGCAAGAGACCAAATTACAAAGAACGCAAAACAGAGCCCTCAGAACAGTATTCCAAGGCAAGATACTAAGTGTGGTTGAAATGCATAGCAGAGCAGGGCTGGACACTCTGGATGTACGTAGGAACCTACACCTAATGACGTTGATGTATAAACGTGCGAGTGATGACAAATACATAGATCGCACAACCAGGGTAACGAGAAGGGGGACATCGACTCTGCTCTGGGTGCCCAACCCTAATACAAATAAGTTAATGAGAGCTCCGATTTACAAAGGAAGTGTCATGTGGAATGAGCTCCCAACCAAAACCAGAGAAGCGGGTTCGATCCTTGCCTTTAAAAATGCATACAGAGCTCACCTGGTTATTCAGGCCCAAAACCTGACACTGCAAATATATAATACGACCTGGTGAACAACCCATTGACTTCGCCCTCTGTCATGCCTGCTCTCTCCCTGCGTGTCCGCCCCCCCTACCCATGGACCCCTCTCCCCCATCCACATTTCCCCCATCCACATTTGACAAACAACTATTATAACTCAATGACTCGAGACCCACTACCCCTACTTTAGACCCATTACCACCTCTGAATAACTACATCAACCAGCAATGCACACAATATAAACCACTATACATGCACATCATCGCACTATTTAAAGACTAACCGTTATTAAAACCAAATCTAACTGATATACAAACACAGCATATGATTTAACCACTAGTGTACATTACTGCACACTCTATCTTGATGCATATACCTTGCACTATGGTGAGTGCATATGCTGTACACTATGCAGCATAGGCTGCTCCCCCACTTTCTTTTAGGTTCAGAATGGGTTGTGCTGCACACGGTGATGCATATACCTTGCACTATGGTGAGTACATATGCTGTACACTATGCAGCATAGGCTGCTCCCCCACTTTCTTTTATGTTCAGAATGGGTTGTGCTGCACACAATGCAACACATTCCACTTCCACTATGTACAGATGAAATGCGACCACTCCGACGGCTGGAAGACCAGTGCCCCGGCGCTGACAAAATATGTATTCAGATGAATACAAATATTTACCAAAAAAAGAAAAAAAAAAAAGCTTGCCATTGTTCATCTCATCAGGAATGGAAATACATCCTAATGCCTTGAAGTAGTCAATGGCACGGTCATCTTCATCAAGCTTCAGGCATGCATTAACCCATGACTTCTTCGAGATTCCAATGAATTTGCCTCCCCAGACAGCACCAGAGAAATTCTGGAGTCCAAGGAGACCTTGACATTTGCGATGGCCAATAACCTGAACTCTCTCAAAGATGTCTATGCCAGTATGAAACTTCAAGGATGTGGGAAATGTTATTTGTCTGCTGGCGACCAGATCAACTAGGAGCAGGAGTATGTCAGTGTCAGGTGACCATATGCAGATCCGTCATGAAGCACCACAGACTGCAGGACTTGGTTTGGAATTAGTGTGTCAGCCTCTTCATGTGCATGAGCATACTCGAAACCACGACGCTTGATATGAGTATCATACACAACAACCAGCACGAATGAATATTTGCTTGCAAAATAGTCCAGCAGTCGCTGGCCAAACAGGCATGTGAGTTTCCTCTTTGTTGTTGATGCTGACAGTAGGTCCTTGATGGACATAGTGAGCTTCATTTCGGGATGAACTTCGTACTCAATGGATGTAGTCGATCGCTTTTGTTGGGTCTTGTTCTTCAACGACTGATCCATGTATCGATCGAACACAACTCGACAACTGACACCAAATCGCTACTGCTCACAGCCTCAGCGTCAGTATGTGTGCGGGCCTGACCTCCATCATCTGTGGGTCTTTGTGTGATGGGACTTGGGCCGAGCGGCCTAACAGATATTAAATCGCCGATGTTTATGTTTTCAGTTTCAGCCATATTAGCACTGTGCCCGCTGTGAGCGTGCACAGGTCACTGACACTCAGTCCGGGGGTGGAGGGGGTGTCAGTAAGTGTTGTCGGGAGGAGGGCTACGGGCTGTTGGGTAGCTGCTGGCTTTGGTCCAGTCATGCACTTCCTCCTTTGTGGAGACCGTTGACATTCGCACAGGTTCCAGGTCTCTCGGCCAAACAGTAGGGAGCGAGCCGGCACCTGATGTGTGTCACATCCATGGGAGTCAGGTTCGGGTCCTTATAGTCCTCCCGTGTAGTGTAGCTGCCTCGGGTGGTGTCACGACGACGCCGTCAACAGCCAGAAATGGGGGGCATCCTAGATACAAGACTCATCCCGCTCGTCCAGCAAGGCGAACCGCAACGCATTCTGTCGTAATGTGGGTGCCTCGGGTGGTCTCACTACCGCACTGTCACTATGACCATGTGGGGCATGTGGCGTCGCATGGTGCATGCCGGAGGGTCGCGAACAACACATGGGTTGTTAATGCACAGTCACTCTTATATTTGTCCATTGTGTATGGGGTTTATGAACCCACACATCTGAGGTAATAATTGATATTTCGCACTGTAAACACGGGCGCAACCAGCCCAACGTGGACCAGGAAGCAGAGTGCTTGGCCCCAGTGTCAATCGGCCACTCATATCGGCGCAGAGCCGGTGAATGGGAGGTCATTGCATTTAATTATTAGTTATTGGCCAATCGCTGGCCGCAATGCGCGAAACTGCACCGAACGATGCGTGCGACTGCAACACCAACTATGGTTTGCGGCAGGATAAGACGCCCCCCCACCTTCCCGCTGTCGCTGACACCTCGCAGCTCACACCCCTGCCCTGACACCTGACCGCCTCTGCTCGTCCCCCCCCTGCGGCCTCTGACCTTCACATTGTTCGCCCCTGGGGCTTTCTCGCCTTCCCACTGTTCGCCCCTGAGGCTTTCTCGCCTTCCCTCTCTCTCCCCCTTATAACCATCGCCGCCGCTGCCTTCAGCCAAACCGCCTCCAGCTGTCCACCCACCACCCTACTTTTCTCTCCTCTTCCCCCTAAGGTGGAGGGCTCTTCCGGGCTATCTCCCGGACATTCATTTCCCCTCACTTCGCTCTAAAACCTGTTCCCCCCTTTGCGTTTTGAGTTATGTCTGATGTGTGAGTGCTTTGAGTGATATTGTTCTCTTCTTGCATAAACATTTTGTTCTTCCTGTAATAAAGTGTTTTTCTTTCACCACTGCCTCCTCGTTTTTCTTTTGTTGGGTATCTGATATCCACTCAAAGACCCTATAACACTAAGACGGCTCACTCAGCCTGTACTGTGTAATCAAAATGATCAAACTCACCACTTGGTGCGCTGGCTGTTCTCTTGGTTAAACAGTTGCTATATTATATGTATAAATGTATATATATATGAATGTGACAGATGTGTGATGATGACGATGATGATGGTGATGATGATGTGTATTTATTCATAGCAAATTCATATTGATGTGTATTCATACTTACCTATATCATGTATAATATAATTGTATGTGTTTAGATGTGAAACACCAACCAGCAGCCGGGCTGATCAAACCCACCACAAGGTGGCACTGCGAAATTTACATTACCATGGGAGAGATAGGGAGTGAGCCATCTTAGTGTTATAGGGTCTTTGATCCACTATAGACGGGTTTGTAATTCAAGCCGCGTGGTGCATTGTGGGTTGTGTGGCAGCAAGACACACCCACACGAAGCACATGACCCATGCTAAGACACTGGATCTTGCTATAAGATCTGCTAGTTTCAGCTAATGTTTGAAATGCAGAACACCAATTAGAAAATATATGGATAGTGATAATCCCATTATCGCATGTAATAAGCTCTGGGCCCGTATGCATGATGCAGTGTTAGCTTACACTCGGGTTTGTTTGCGCTAACACCGCTCCTTCCGTACTGAGTTTTCGCTGCTAACCTAGAAATCCCCGCCAAAACCAGTTTTGGCTCGCTAACACCGCATCATGCATACGGGCCCTGGAGTCCCTGCTCCTCCCCCCCCCCCCACACACACACACTCATGGGGTGGTTGAGGGTCCGGCCCTCCTCGCCGGCCCCCTTCGTGGGGCGCTGTGAAAGTACAACGTCTGAACACTGACTTCTGGATAGTGAATGGTTTATTCACGGCCTAGGGCTCGCTCAACCCGCCGGCTAAACTTTCCATGACGTCACCTCATTAGCATAATCCTTTGTCTCAAACTCTGCATCTCGTTAACATATATTAGCCACATAGCTATACGTCTACTACGCATATATCACATCCCCCCCTCAAAGTATTTCTGAAACATGAAAGGTTTCAAAATAACCATCAACATACCATATAACAGTCAAACGAATGCACAATAACATATATGCATACTTAACTGAAACACAAGTCCTTGCAAATGTCCAAGTGCTGTATGGCACTGAAGTCCTTCACTGTCTGGCTGTAATGCCTCACGTTATAAATTGTCCATCAAACATTCAATATCAAAACACACAGCTGAAAATATAACTTAATCTGACATACATATGCTATACGTGTAAACACTCAATCTACACTGAGCTCCTACAGGTCTAACCTGCTCGCCGGCCTAATCAGCTGACCTGACCTACTTAGATTAGCCGTTCTACCTCTCAGCCTCCTGCTCATGAGCAGCTGAGCCGGAGATGCATTCAAGACGGGCAATGGAGTGTTACAATAATTCAGCAAAGCTAACTGAAAATCTGAATCAGTCTTTTCGCAGTTCTTTAACATGTCCTTGACTGTTTGCACAAACCGTTCCACCTGCCCATTACTGCGCGGGTACTCTGGACTGGAATACACGGCCTTAAACCCATAGTGGTGTGCAAGTCCCTATACTCATGGCTCTTAAACTGTGGACCATTGTCCGAAATAACCTGACTAGGAATACCGTGCCTTGCAAAATTATCCTTTAACGCTTCAATAACAGTGACAGGCGACGTATCGCCCAACAGGGTCACCTCTGGATATTTCGTGTAATAATCTACAGTTATCAGGTAATTCTTATGGTTTAACTCAAACAAGTCTGCACCAACTTTTTCATACGGTTGACAGGCGATCGGGTGATTTATCAACGGCTCGTTATGCTAATTTTTCCGGTTGTTTTGGCAAGTGTCAAACCAACTGACTTTATCTTCAATTTGCATATTCATATTTGGCCAAAACATACAGTCCCACGCCAGTTGCTTGGACTTTGTCACATCCAAGTGTGTCTCATGTAATGCCTCAATCATTTCACCGCGGAGACCTGGAGGAACCACCACCCGATTGCCTTTCATGACCAGATTATTTTCTATCGTTAACTTGTGTTTGTGTGGGATGTACTGTCTCAGACACGGCGGTGTCTGTATGCGTGTATTGTCCCACCCATCTTCAATGTGTGAGATCAGCATGGACATGGATACATCCTTTTCATATTCTCTGACAATCTTACTCAACAAACTTGACGATTGAATGTCCACTGCGGCAACGCAGAACGTGTCATCGAACAGGTTACCATGACCTACTTTGGCACTATGGGTCCTGGACAATGTTTCTGCAAAAAACATCAAAGAACCCTTCACATGACATAGCTGAATATCATAATTTTGCAACCGCATCCGCATTCTCTGCATCTTAGGCGAAAGTTTATGAATTGGTTTCTGCATTATCACCACTAACGGCTTATGGTCCGTTTGAATCTGAACTTCCTTGCCAAAGATATAGTCATGAAACCTCTGGCATCCGAAAGATATGGCAAGCATTTCTTTTTCAATAGTGGCATAGCCACACTGCGCTGAGTTAAGCGCACGAGATGCGAGTGCGATTGGCTTGTTATCTTGCATCAAGACGGCACCTAACCCTGACTGACAAGCATCTACTTGGATAACAATGGGTATCTTAACATTGTAATATGACAACACAGGAGCAGTTCTTAACTTTTCCTTCAACTTATCAAATGCGCCCTGCTGTTCGGTCTGCCAGTGCCATGCGACGTCCTTAGCCAGGAGCATGCATAGTGGTTTGGCTATCTTGGACATGTTGGGTATAAACTTGTGTACATATCCAACCATGCCCAGGAACCTTTGGATACCTTGTTTGTCACGCGGCTCTGGCATGTCGATTATTGCTTGCACTCTGTCTGGATCAGGCTTCACACCCTGCTGGGTAAGTTGATGACCTACATACTTCACTGTAGTCCTACATAGCAAAGATTTTGTTTCGTTCAATTTAAGGTTAACCGACCTAGCTCGGTCCAACACAGCTCAGAGCCGCTCGCTGTGCTCCTCAACCATTGACCCATATTCCAAAATGTCATCCGTGACTATCCCGATACCGGGTATATCGCCCATGACACGGTGCATTTCCTGAATAAAAATGTCACCGGCTGTTTTGATGCCAAAAGGCAAGCGGGTGTACCTGTACCGGCCCCACGGAGTATTGAACGTGCACAGACATGAACTTTCTTCATCTAACTCTTTTTGCCAATAACCTGTCATTGCATCCAAAACTGAAAAATATTTTGCATCTGCCGTTTTGGCAATAATTTCGTCAATCGTTTTGGTAGGGAACGCCTTGTTCAACTTAGTCGGATCCAGACAAATCCTTATCGTGTTTTTTTTTTTTACAATAGTTATGGAGTTAACCCACTCGGTAGGTTCATCTTGTTCAACTATGACGCCTAACTCTACCATGCGATCAAGCTCACTACGTACCTTATCTTGAATGGCAAACGGAATCCGTCTAGGCGGATCAATAACATGTTGTACAGATTTATCGACATGAATGACAGCATTTGCTTTGATCAACCCCAAACCCTGAAACACATCTTTGTATTCGCTTACCAGCTTCTCCGCCTGAGCGCTGGGACTGTTCGTCGGTGGAAATGTTCGTCGGCACAGCACAGTGCACCTCATCCACACGCACCAGCAGGTTCAACGTCACGCAAGCCTGCTTGCCCAAAATAGGCTGACAGTTCTGTACCACTTGGAACTTGAGCACTCTGTCGCCGACGTCCAGCATCGCCTCCCCGTCAGGAGTGATCCGATGACCCGAGAACGTCACCAACGAACACCTGGTGTTCGTCAGCTGCCCCGGAGCAACTCTGTCAAAGAGGTACCTCGGCAGCACGTTCGCCTCCGACCCGGTGTCGAGCTTGAACTTGACAGGACAACCGTTCACCCGACCGATCGTGTGCCACAGCTCGGCATCTTGCTCGGCACCACGATCCACGGCACCGACAAATGGATCCGTTGCCAGCACATTGACCTCCGCCAGATCCGGGTCTTGCTCAGCATTGTGGGGGTCGGGCTCTTCAACGGTAAGCTTGTTGACTCTGCCCAGTCTGCTCCTGCAGACCTTACCGAAGTGCCCGATCTTCTTGCAGGCTATGTTCATATCCACAGTTCTGGCAGCGGATCTTGAACTCTCCTGCAGCAGTACCGCCGGCATTCCAAGATGGTGAGTCCTTGATTTTGAATGGGTTTCAACATTTGGATGTATGACGGTCTGGCTGATCCATAGACCATGGAGCCATAATCGAGCTTTGATCGGACCAGTGCACGATAGAGAGAAAGAAGAGTGGCGCGGTCGCCCCCAATTGGTATGAGCAAAAACTCTCAGGAGGTCTAGAGCTTTTTGACATTTCTTTTTGACATATTTAATGTGCGAAATAAAATTCAATTTCTTGTAAAAAATGACACCCAAGAATTTGGTTTCTTCAACCACAGGAATCTGTGTTACCTCGATTGGGCTATGGTGTTTAAATACCTCATTCGACCCCCAGTTCAATTTCCAAGGTCGATTTTTGCATAGGATTAGGTAGCAGGTTCAAAAATATGGTTATGGCACACTGAGTTTTGGGAAGTTTTCATATTGGAATACATCACTAGAAAGCCAAAAATTATATCTGATTTCCTAGATATTCCTAGGATATTTAGTTGGGACTGGAATGAGTAAATTAACAGTGAATATTAGGAAATATTTCAGTAGTTACAACACATGGCTACAGGCCAGAACTGCCCATGATAGTGCTGTGTTGGTATAGCCAGAAATCCCAAACAATAGAGGAACCTCCAGTCAACCATGGGGGTATATGCTGGTCTGTGGCCCACTCATATATTTCCACTTGCCCCTGGGGGAGGTCATGTGGGGACTGTTGTACATCATTTAGATGTAGGACCGCTAAGGACAAGAAAGAGTAGATTGTGGATAATACAGTTTATTACCTGAGAATTACCGTACCTGGCTGGCCATAACCGCCGAATAATTTTTTTTTTAAATGTTGGTTGGGTTGAATCGGCGCGCAGGCCGGGTGGCGTATCAGAAAGGGGCGGGCCGATCGAGCACCGTGGTTATATACAGCTACCGGTGGCGCCATCTAGTGAGTAGCGGGCGCATAATGCTTAACTAACCCGGACGGCGAGTGTGGCGCCGCCTAGCACAAATCGCCAGAACCAACGCGCTGCCGGCGCGTTCGAAACGCCAATAGATAGACCAGTTCACTTATTATTATTCTGTCAACGCCCGCGGGTGCCTACACTAGTATATACACATATATACTATCTGTAGGACCGCTAAGGACAAGAAAGAGTAGATTGTGGATAATACAGGTTATTACCTGAGAATTACCGTACCTGGCTGGCCATAACTGCCAATGGCGCAGAGCGCCCCCAGCCAACCTAATAACTGACAAGGTAGTAGCGACTCTCATGTCCGCTAAAATCCATTCAGGAAGAGGAGAAGCGATATAAGCAAAAATAGCATGTGACGACCAATCTCCTCTAGTCTTCATTTCCTCTAATGTAGAACCCTGCATAGCGAGAAACGTACAACCCCCTCTTCGAAGAGAGTGACATGAGAATAACTCCTTCTGTAACCCTGCACACTCAGCAAAATATTTAATCGCACAATTCAAAACTCAATATTCTAAAGGCTTGAACCCACCCTTAGGTGAAGGCACCTGAAAAGCCGGGAGAGAGTCCAATACAGGGACCTCCCTGAAGTCCCTCCTAGTCCAATAGACAGCACATAACTCATGATTCATCACCTTGGCAACAGGAATTAACAATTCGCGCTGCCTGAACTGAAACGTTTTAGAAGGTTTAACAGTAATCAGCATACCCCAACTGAAGAACTTAAAGTCTCTCCTAGATAGGATGGAATCAGACCTTGTCAAATGACATTTTCTCAATAACCCTCTAAAACCCGTCAACAAGGCAGCGCGAATTGCACTATGACCTACACTGTCCATCATAAATGAAAAAATCTGGCAATAACGGAGAAGCGCGTCGCACCACGCACCCTAACTGTCTTTTCGCCCCTCCCAAGACAGTTTTAACCAAGTGGGAGTCATAATTAATAGGAGGAGAGTCCCTCGATCACAGAAAAAAATTGAGGGCCGACAAATAATTTGTAATAGAGCTAAATTTCAAAGTCCTCGTCAACCAGGTGATGTATAACCCAACTTGCACATCAAGGCATGGCATGGGGGACAACAGTCCTTGAAACTCGTCCAGAAACGAGAAATACTTCCTGATTTGGACCGAACGCGTGGCGTGACTGCCCTCCGAATAGTAGCTCGACCGAAGCACAGACATCTCCCGATGCAATTCTGGCAAAGACAAGAATAGTTAATCACAAAAAAGATGCCTACAGCATAACAAACCAGCAGATTCAACTGACAAAATTCGAGTCCTATCACTCTCTACAGTCCAACAACTCAAAGCGTCGCAAATAATATTCCTCTCACTAGGTAAATAAACCAAACTAATCTGAAAATTATATTCGCAAGAAATCCAGAATAACTGCCTCACCCAATTCATTACCAGCTTCCTCCTACATCTTCCTGACGCTAAAGCTGCACGAACAGTCATATTATCCGTGATGAACACTACTGACTTGTCCCTCCTACGCTCTGACCATCTTGCAGTGGCCGCCATCACCGCCCACATCTCACGAATATTAATATGCGCGTCACAGCAGACCTGATCGGACTGCGCGTAATGATGACGAACTGAAGGTGATGAACTGCAAGTCTTGAGATGCGTCCGAGTTAAACACTCCGACGGACAAGTCATCCCCGTGTAATGCGCCAAACCCAGAAGAGGACGCATCAGTGTACACAGACACGCACTCCGCGTGATCCCCTAACATCCGTGCGTGACCATTAAATCGGTCCACAAAGTCTAGCCACCATGCTATCTCCTCCTTAAATGCCTGATTAAGCCTGAATTGATAATAAGGACGCTTCAACATTCTAATAGCGTCATAAACTCTGCTACAAAAAGAACGTCCCCCTTTTACCACCGACGCACAATGCGCTAGGCGCCCCCCTAACCTTTCTAGGTCCCGCCTGGTAGCCTTCCGTCTCCCCACAAACGAAAGAAGGCTTAACTTCAATTTCAACACTTTATCTGCCAGCAACAGCAATTGCATGTGAACCACATCAATCTCTATGCTGAGAAACCTGGTACATTGCGAAGGCGACAGCAACTTTGGAAAACTAATGAAAAAACCCAACTGCCTCAGAACCCTAACTATAGTCAACTGTGAACATACACATGCGTCCCAAGACCGACCCGTCATGGCAAAATCATCCAAATAATTTATCACATCCGAAGTACCCTGCCGCGCACATGCGCGAACAATAAAATTACTAATTCTAGTAAATATATAAGGGCTCGAAGACAACCCCATGCACATCCGATTATCTAGAAAATAACGAACATCTTCCCCAAAATCCCATTGCAATCCCTGACGATGCTTATCATTCGAATGTATCGAGACTTCCCGGTAAGCATTTTTTATATCCACCACCGAAATGTAGTCCTGTGAACGCATACAGTCGACAAGGTCGTCGACGCCCAAATAGGAAAATGTCTGACACACCTTGTCGACGTACGCATTCACAGACCCACCCAACGGCCGAGAACAGTCCACGACACAGCGTAACCCATGCCCAGTCGACTTAGGAACACAGAAAATATTGTGCGTGCAAGTGGGAGGGAAAGAAGTTTCAGAAATATAACCATTTTGTAACTCACTAATCAATTGCCCAGAAATAAAGTCATAATGATCTTTTGAACGAACAGTCTTACTGAGTCCAGCATAACTAGCAACTCAATCATAATTAATAACATTAAAGCCAAAGATAAAACCCCACAATATGTAATCCCAGTCATTATCATATGAACCCAACAAAAATAATTTGCAAAATGCGTGACATGGTCGTAATTCAAAACCAGACATGGAAAATCGGGATAATAAATTTATTAATCAGGGTTAATAAATTTGCACACAGCCTTATAACCTGATACTGCTCAAGACATGACTCCATAAGCTTCTCTCAATAATACAATTGAGACTATTAGCTTTTAACTACTCTAACGTTTCTCAGACAGTACAGTCTGACTCTAGATTCATTTATTATCATTACTTATGTGCAGGTCAGATCTGACTCTCGATTTATTTAATATCATTACTTATGTGCAGGACAGAGAGTCAATTGATGTGTAGTTTTATAAGTTGTTACTTATGTGCAGGTATTAATTCTGATGGATATTTGTTGTATTATTTAAGGTAATTCAACTATAATGCAGGATTCTTTGATGATGCTTGGCAAATTGAAGACATGAGGCAGCAGCTACGGGCAGATCACGGTCACACTTTCATCTCACAGCCGGCTCACACACACATTTGACTTTCATCACACACATTATCAGTTTCACATAGGGTAATTAATGGGACCATGAGCTCTCAGCCAAGTTGGGACGAGAGAGCTGATGGTACCTTCCTGACTACATTTTTATTCACATAGTCAAAAACACTATCGGATTTCCAGCATCCCAGTGTTCTTATACAGTCCAGAGACATCCCTATTTTTGCGTACGCTTGTGCACCTCCTCGACGTAGACTATGTCCAGAGACCAATGGCCACCATGGAAGTCCAGCTGATTTTAGCGCACCATGCATGCACTTTGTGAAGAGTCGAGCAGTCAGAGGGGCCCCGTTCGCCATCACGAATGCTGGGGCGCCCTCGTGTACGGGGAACTGTCGGGCTTACCTGTTCCACGCCTGATCTGGGCAGAGATCAGAGCCTCGGACCCGTGGCAAGACAACTTTGTAGGCATCCCTTGGTCTACTGGTAGTTTTAGTAGACCTGACCGTAATTGTAAGGTGTGTGTCGTGCGTCTTGATATCGCCTCCGAGCATCATGTGACCGTCATCCCCCGTTACCTCGGAATAGAACAAGTTGGATTGTCTTAATAAACATAAGTAACCTATAATTAACACAGCAATCAACACCAATCCATCATTACCAATTTTCATGAATTTTACAACTATAATTTTAATATGCTCGATTTTCAACGGGAACGCTCTATTTACAACATTGTTCTTTAATTTACACATGCCACACTTTATTACTGACATTGGATAACAATCAAAAGCTGACGTATTGCCTCTTAATAATCTCACCCACGTTCTTTCTCCACTCATATAATTCCGTATGGCCCCTCCCGTTCTTAATTTATCATTTAAATATAACGAATATAACATTACCGTTTTAAGCTTGGGTTTTTTAGGGTCATCATTATTTTTACTACAAAACTTCAAATATTCCCTAAATTGTACCCTCTTATTTTTCCACGTCCCTTCTGCTAGGCCCGCTGTAAAATATACGCTAAGCCTATTCACTACTGCGCGATTTTTTGCTGCAAGTTGATAAAGCCAAGAAAAGAGATTAACAACTAGCAGCAACTCATAAGTACAAATCAAGGACATCTAAGTGATGAGAAACATGCACTTCTGACAACAGCTTTTCATGACATAATCTGTCAGCAATGATCTGAAATTTCTCTTCAATGAACAGCCGACTGAGGGCATCTGCCAGCACCAGGTCTTTGCCAGGCTTGTGGATCACTTGCACTTCACAATTATTTAACGCCGCAAAGCGCCAAATCTCGCGTGCACATGCACACAAGACTGGGTCCTTCCCAGCACCAGAAGATAACACCTGTTGCGACGCCATATTATCTGTATTTATTACAACCAGATAATTATGAGGATCAGGCGGGGACAAATATTTAAGTGCCATTATTAAGTTCAAAGCCTCTAATTGGGCTATGTGAAAGTTATTTTTAAGAAAATCAGGGGAATATTTAGTGGAGAAAAAATGAGTGCTACTGAATGCCCCTCCCCCTAAGAGTGACGAGTCACATTCGATGACCCATTTTTTGGCAGGTGAATGTCGAAGCAAGACTAGCCTATTTGACCCTTCTGCAAAGCGCAAGAACCATGCAATATCCCTAATTAATTCCTGTGTAACAGTAATTTTGCCTACAAATGGACAGGATCTCAGAAAATCCAAAATTCGATTCATAAAAATTCGAGATGGTAACACACACTTTGAAATAAACTGCAACCGACCAACCAGTCGCTGCACATTTTTATGTGTTACCGCCCTCCCTGCAACCCATTTCCGACATTCTAATAAAATATCCAATAATTTATCATCAGGAATCCGGAGTATCATATCATTAGAAGAAATCTCATATCCTAACCAGACAATTTTTTTAACAGGAGGAGTACATTTTTTAATAGCGAGCTGTAAGCCTAGAGTATTTGTTAAGTCTAAGATAAATTTATAAGCCGCCTGTGCTTTTTCAAGAGTCCCCTCTACCCCTATGAAATCATCTAAGTAACACAATCCAAAAAACCCTTGTTGTCTCATCAAGTGCACGACAGCAGCTGTTGTGCGGGCACAAGCCATACTTGACGTCCGACACCCAAACAGTGGAGCCGTGTCAAAATAGTATTGACCCCTAACCATGATACCAAACAGCGGTACACTCAAGGGGCAGGTTCTTAATTGCCTGTATGCCCTTGCGAGATCAATCGACCAGATGAAACAACCTTATCCCAATTTTGTTATCTCCTTTGCTAATGTCATAATGGTTGGCAAATTATACTTATAACGTTTACCCTGATAAAAACCCCTAATTATTCTCGCATTAACACTCTGGCCTCTAGGATAGCTCAAATCTACTATGATCCTACGCTCATCAGTATTCTTTTTTGGACGGGTCATAATAGGACTAATCTGTGCCCATGGGACAAAAGGCAAGTCATCAAATGGTCCCAACATAGCATGGTGGGACAATTCAGTAGATACGTATCTGTCAATCCAAAATAAATCTTTCTCGTCACATGCATGATTTTTAAGTGAAGCTGTAGGAACAAATTCTAAGTATTGTATTATCTCATAGTCAAAATAATCCACCAAAAGCTCTTTC
Organism: Branchipolynoe longqiensis; assembly: GCA_030323885.1. Taxonomy (NCBI): domain Eukaryota; kingdom Metazoa; phylum Annelida; class Polychaeta; order Phyllodocida; family Polynoidae; genus Branchipolynoe; species Branchipolynoe longqiensis. Next base: position 21,946,335 of record CM059188.1, read on the forward strand.
CATTTATGAATAATTAGACCTGAAGGGACTGGCACTCTGGCCTGTAAATAATTTGGAAGACCAGTTGCACACACTGCTGCATAAATAGATGCGTAATTTAAAAATAATTGACAGTTATCCGTTAATTCTGGCCAGTTCTTTAGAACATATGCTTTATACTCTAACGGTGATTTTTCGCAAAATTCCGGTATGTCCGAACAACCATCACCGGTTAACTTCACGTCATTAACCGCAACCTGCATAGGGCCATCTAACTCTACCACGAGGGATTTATTTGTTAACAAACTAACTCCAGAAACATCTAACTGTAATGCAATTGGTTTAACGACAACAAGGGGCAATTTCTTAGACGGGCTGAATTTACCTATTGTCTGCCCTGTGTTAGTAACTAAATAGTTTGGTGGGACCAATGGGGGCCCCCAGGCACCCGAAACACAGCCAGGGCCGGTGTTCTTGTCAACACAAAGGGGGTGTTTAACATCCGAAATACTAATAGAGACAGGATCCACAGCCCGCCTATCCTGAACAGTCAAATATTCTGTAACATGCAACGGTAACACAGGAGCATGCAACACAGGTTTAGGGCATTGGCTATGAACAGAAAAAGAACAATTAACTAAGCTAGTGACAGGACTAGCAGTAGGTATCACTGGACGCACAGAGCTATCCATGGCAGAAAAAACACAGTTTCTACCAGTGGTGTCGGAACCACAAGACTGACAAACAGTATGTTCATTCAATGTGAGGGAAGACTCAACGTCATCAGTTGATATAGCATCAGTGTATGTAGCAGTAGCGCAGTCCTGTTGACAATGTGGACTATCATGATGAAGAAGTGAATTAATCTTTGACGACGAGACATTAAGTCTACGTGACTGTGAGCCCGATGTATTGGCTTCCCCATGACAACCGCGATCTTGGAACCCAACCAAGTACAAATTGTCGGTCAATCCCACCCAAATTCATAACCTCATTAATACCCTCACTGTCACTATTTCCCAACCTAATACCGTGTCTCCTCAGCGACGAATTAAACCATTTAGATACAATAGTTGGCGTAAAATAAAATTTAGGAATACCAGTATGCAGACCCATACACAGCTTCCGAAATTTATTATCGACACCTTTAAATAAATTATTGGGACACCTACGTTTTTCTGCAAAGCAGAGGACACGACGTATTACGTCCAATAACTATATCAGAAAATGATTCACAAGCAGTGAATGGCGGGGAAGTATCAGGGACACATCCTGACAATTCCAATACAGATTTTACAGTATCAATTATATGAGCACTTAACTCATGTGACGGGCTATTGGTGGAAAGAGACAATGAGGGTATCAGAGGCAAGATGGGTGAGGGAACTGACAACGACAAATTAACAACACCGACCTGATTATTGTACTAGTCTCTTGGGAAGATGCCAGGAGAATTGAAGGTGCTGCCATCTGAAGAGTCCGTCGTACGATGAACGTCACGTCCCACAGCTCTGCACACAACATCTTTAGTAGTATCAGCTCCTTGCCAGCTGCCACTCAAAAATTCTTGGCACGATCCTCTCCAGCAGCAGTGACCTCTCTAGCACGCAACTTGGTTTTACAGTCCGATTCCTTATGCGCATGCCTTCGGCGTAGTTTGTAAGCGCAATACAAACAAATGTGCAGAAACCGACTACTGCCCTCACCATGATCCCCATCAAAACCACATGAGTTACCCTTATTCCAGATGATACATGGTCGCGGGTCCACTCCTTTACGATAGTCGGATTTAATATTATCTCGCGTAGACTTATCAGATGATGCCTCTACGCGAGTACCCAGTCCACAAACATCACGACGCACATCAATTATTTTTGCTTCATTATCCCAAGCATCTGGAAGACGTCTGTCAGCAATCATGGAAAACACTTTTTCGCTATAATCCAGGCATGTCTGCCACATATAATGGTGGGCTAAATCCAGTATAGAGTCAATGTGATTTTCAAGATGCGGCACCCAATCCAGTGGCACATCACCACGCTTTATCATCCGCCGTATCGCCGTCAAATACTCAAACCACTTGGCTTCGCCTTGCGCGACCTTGCCTTTTTTCTCATTCCTGATGACATACTTATGAGGCAATAATTTCAATTTACCTGACATTCTAGCCTTTTTACCAGCACGACGAATCAGTTCACGCATCACCTCGTCCTCACTATCCGATGCATCGTCACCAAAGGACTGGTCACACGTCAACCTTTTTGCAGAACTTCTACACGCACAACAACCAGTCGACAGAACAGCTTTTTTAGTACCTTTATCCACAGGTGGACAGTGTCCTGAATCCACATGACTACATGTCGGTGTAGGCTGCACCGGGGTCGCCGTCCTTGTGTGCACAACTGTTACACCATCTTCCTCGACCACGTCATCATGATGCACAACATGGCCGCTAGCTGAATGATCCATGCATGCAGAACGTACAATGTTATCATCCTCCAGCGAGTTAATCCTGGCCAGTATTGGCTCCTGCGACGCAGCTAATTTAGCATCAAGGAGACGGGATATTTCCTCCAACAACGTCCCTTGATCCGACACAGTAGGTACCACAATCGGAGATGACTGAAGATCCGTCATCTGGATACGCGATGACGATGGTGGCCTACCCAGCGACCTATGACATGTTGAAGATGATGCAGAATCCGCTGATAATTCCATGGATTTCAGCAGAGCTATTGAATACTTTCCCACCTCACTCCGTATCCGACCTGATCGAGACATCTTGCCAACCATAGTAAGAAATTCCTATATTCAGGGTCAGCGATCTGTCGTCGTTGAAGTACAGGTAGTGAATGAAATTATGCTTTGAATCTTCTACAGGAAGTCACCTTTCGCCCCTAGCGACGCGCGCTAGGAACTGTCTCTATAGTTATTCAGCATATCAGGCCCGTAGTCAAGCTTTTGAATTACGCATGTTACCGGCAACATGATTAATTGAACAAGGTTCCCAGCAATATAATGAGTGCATTGACACACACCTAGGAAACATGCGTTTGTAACAAGGAAACGAACACAATGGTCACTTATGTCATCAATGGCGTCAACAATAAAACAGTCTGGCTCTACCGTCACAAATAACCAGTTACTCATTAAGTCAGTCCAATTTAATAAACAATCACATCAAACAATGTTCGTAACGTAGTCTTGAGCACCCTCTAATTCAATTAAATCAGAGTGCGTAGCACGACAGCTATGAGCCGACGTAGTTGCAGGCGAACACTGCGCAGCCGCGCAAGTGACCCCCGAGTTAGCCTTGGTCAACGGGTCATGACGGCCGGCCATTAAACGACCCCCCCCGTCACCGGTGCACTCGACTCCTTCAATATATGAGTCCTTCCTACACTTGTCGCGCCGGTGTGATTTCGCACCGCATTTGCCGCACCAGTGACCGTAACGACACAGCTGTTCGCCTCGTGAGCACCCGTCCTCACTGTTGAACCCATAACACAGCTGCATGCCGTCTTTTGTATATTGTTTAGATTCACTCGCTTTCCTTGACTGATTATAGCCACTGGTCTTGAGACAGTCGAACGCATAATAGCGCAAAGTTAAGGGAGGGCCGCTCCTGAGGGCTGCGGGGAGGAGGTCCGGCGAGGGTCGAGCAGGGGGGCAGCGAAGTCCTCAGGGCTGGGCGAGGTGGGGGTCGGGGTCGGGTCGGGCGGGTTGATGAAGGCGGTGTTGTGATGGTCGGCGGCTGCACTGTCTGGGGAGGGTTCCTCGTGAGGCTGGGCTGTGTCTGAGGTGTGAGGTGCGAGGTGATGATCTCCGGCTCTGTCTGGGCGGCGTTTCGATCGGTGGTCGCTGAGGGGTTGTCGGTGGAGGTCACGGGGCTGTCGGCAGTGGTGTGGGTGAGGCGCCGGGGAGGGCCCCCCGGGCCGGCCGGGGCGGGGCCGGCGGGTCTGGCGCTCACGGGCTTGCTTGGTGAGGCATCCGGCCTCGCTATGCATCGTCAGTATGCGCCGCACGTTGGCGCAATAGGCGCATACGTGCCGGTGCCTGTCTCCCGCCTCCCCGACGGGGGCCCGATAGCACGAGGCGTACTCGCGGTTCCAGGCGAAGCAGGGGGCCCCGGGGGTCTGCCTATCGTAGGCGATGCGGGTGTCGACTTGGGGCCGGGGCAGGTGTGCGCCTCGGGCCCAATCCTCGCCTCGGGGAGCTGGTGCTGCCGGGGCGGGTTGGGTGAGGGCGGCGGGCATGGTGAGGGAGTCCATCCTCAGCATGTTGAGGGCAACTGGATCGTGCCATCCGTGGGGGAGCCTCCCGTCCGCTATCCAGGTGAATATGGCCTCGGAATAACGGCGGACAGTAGGCCACGGATGCACCAGGATGTCCCTCATCACGGTGAGGTGGTGGTGGTGTAGGCCCTGGACGGAGTGCGCGGGGAAGGCTGGATGGCTGGCGAGGGTGAGGAGGGCGAGGTTGTACTAGTCCCTGGTCGCCTCGCCCCTCCTCACCGGTTTCCGCTCAGGGCCCCTCTCCACGAGGTCCGAGGGGAAGATGTAGTCCGAGGGAATGCCTTGGCGCCTGACGGTGCATTGCGCCTCGGCGGAAGCGAGGATGTCGCGGACGGCATCGGCCGCGGATGCTGGGGTGTGCTGCTCAGCGACGTCCTGGAGGTATGCGGGGGGCGGTGCGGGCCCGCCTCGGGCGGCGAGACGGTCGTACCGTTGGTAGTGGGGGTGGGCTGCCCCGGGCAGAGTCGCTTGAGGTGGCGGCGGGGGCCGGGCCCCGGCGGCGGCCCGCCCTCGAGGAGCTGGGGCGGGCGGCGTGGTGTAGGCGGCCTCAAGTTGCTCCGGTGCTCCTCGGGCTCCCCCCGACTCGAGGGCGACCATGCGCGTAGTCAGGCGGTGCAGGGCCTCGAGTATCATGGCTGTCTCGGCGCCCGAGGGGCGGCCCGAGGTCGCCGAGGGGAAGGCCGGGGCCGGAGGTGTTGAGGCGCCTCCCGGCGAGCCCGAGGAGGGTCCCGGCGTGGCCAGGGCGGTCGCCCGGGAGCTCTTGCGGCCCCTTCCCTTTCCGTGTCCGGGCATGCTGGAGGAGCCCGAGGGGGGGCAGCGGTCCGAGGTGAAGCAGCGGTGGTGGAGAGCCAGACAGGAAAAAGGCAGAGCGCGGAGGAGGGCTGGAAGGCGAGTGGCTGAGGGAGGCCGGCGGCCGGCCTTATAAGGGAGGCAGGAGGGCGGTGGCAGGTGAGGTGCGAAAGCAGCGGGCCGGGGGAGGGGGAGGACAGAGGGGTGAGAGGCGGACGTCGCGCGAGGTGCGAATGCTGCGCGACGACCGGGGAGGCGGAGGGAGGGTCTCTTCCTCTCCACGCATCAAGCGCAATGCTCGCATTACGACCAATTCTGAGTTACCCGGTGTGGCGGTTTCAGCGTGTTCCCGTGCTCAGCCGTATCCCGTTGCTTCTGCGCATGCGCGGATTTCGCATCAACTCGGGTCACCCAAGCCACTTATTGGCGCATGCGCACATCCTACAAACTCAGGTCAAATAATCGAATACGCTTCTCCGCGCTCGGGTGGACAATTTTTTCTTTTTTTTTTAATAACCGATAAAACTACACCAAAATAGGATTTAAAGTATTTCATGATGGCCTAGTTTACCTATATTTCCATTTAATTAATCTAAGTTATTCTTTTTTTGCACATGGCACGTGTATTTGTCGACTCCACTCGCCGTGTTCTATTTGAAATTCTGACGACTCGGATGACCCGAGTCGCCCGGGTAGTGTTAATCGATTACGGCCATGCTTAGTAGATTCTGACGCATGCGAAGAAGCGAGGTACACGTCTGAGCACGGGAACACGCTGAAACCGCCACACCGGGTTTAAAGCAGAATAACCATCTTCCTCAGCCAAGCGACGAACACCTATGTCGTAATTTACATGAGCCGAAGAAACAAACTTATCCGCCTTTGCCCTACCAGCTAGGTATGGTATACGTCTATAGTCTCTCATATCTGAATCCTTAGTGTGAAGCATCCAGTAGCAATTCGCTTCAATAAGCAAATTACCCATGTTGGCAAACCACCATGAACAATGATATAAGCAAAGAACTTATTAAATTGAATATATGGTTTGCAACAAAGAAGTTATCACTTAATGTAGCAAAAACAAATTTCATGCTGTTTAGTAATTATAAAAAACAATCTAATGTTACTGTATGTATAAATGATACTGATATCGAAAAGGTTTATGTCAGTAAATTTCTAGAGTGCTAATAGATCATAACTTAATTGGAAAGAGCATATTAGTATGATTAAGTCTAAATTGACCAAAACTATTGCAATTATGCACAAGGCAAAATATGTACCCAACATGCTTAATATTGTATTATTCATTATTTCTGCCTTATGTATCGGATTGTTGTGAAGTATGGGGAAATGCATATAAAACAACTATGGAGTGTATTTATTTGCTACAAAAGAAAGCAGTGAGAATTGTTTGCAACGTTGGATATCAAGAGCACACTAATAATTGATCACTAATTGATCTTCATGTATTAAAATTAATAGACTTGGTTAATATCAAATCTAGTACGATAATTTACGATGCAAACAAAGGGCTACTGCCAACAAATCTAGTCTTTATTCAAAATAAGTTCAGATAGTAGCCATGATACAAGGCAGAGTAACAACCTAAGACAAGTATTTGCAAGAACAACTTTAAGGTCTCAATGTGTATCTATATGTGGTATAAAAATATGGAATTCACTTGATGATAATATCAAACATTCAAAAAACATCTATATATGTTTCAATGAATGTATAAAAAGAAAATCTTAAGCTTTACCAGAGGGAAAATACGTAGTAGTCTAGTACATAAATATTGAGATGTAATTTATAGTATTGAGGGTAATGTTGATATGCTTTCTACTTTTATTGTTCTATTTATTATTTCTATGGTTTAAGTAATATATGTGTTATTTTTAAATGGGGAAAGCACCTCACAAGTTTTGTACTTCTGCTTTCTCCTTTTTCATGTGAAAAAATTACTGATATAAATATCAACTAGTGCGTACATTTATCATGTGGAAATAAATATTTTATTATTATTATGTTTATGCCTTATTTTCTGTATTTCTATTAATTTTGAATAAAATCGGTGTTTTGTACTGCGCATATCGGGAAACTCAATGGCCATTCGCATTTTGTTTTGCTGTCGACGCCGTTTTTAGCGGAAGCCATCAACTATAATTTGTGTGATCAAGTGCAAAGAACCAAGGCACAATTTGAAACAAGCATTGTGTAAAAATATACGGATTTTCGGTTCGGAATTATATATGGGCAGAGAGCATTATTATTCTCGGGCGACGGAATGGGGACCAAGGTTATGGGTGCCCCACTCGCTGTGACATATTAGGCTATGTGAAAAATATGTTAATACATAGTGCCCAAGATTATGATGAGATGTTCCTATATAAGAGACAGTTAATGTTTGGTGAAATGTTCCCTCTATACACCAGTATGGGTGGAAGTGGAGGAGAAGAACATTTTTAATATATATGTTTATTGTAACTGTCTGCAACTACCTGTTACCACAGGGCCAATGGGCAAGCACACCCAGCCACTCTGCATACATTATGGACACCACCTACAGCTGGGGTTGAGTGACAGCTGTCCATATTAGGGTGTCGCCGTGTCACCCCCTCCTTCCCTCAGGCTGTGGAGGCTGTCTGATTGGCTGGCTGTGGGAGGCCCAGTCACCTACACCCCTTTGCCCCACCTGACCACACAAGCCTCATTCTGATATTGATTATTCTAGACACTCTACATGCTAGAGGCACTACTAACACACTTCTGGATGGACTCTTGAAGTGAACACACTCTTCTCTTGGCCAGGGACCCAGACACTCTGTCTGAGGCTCCACTTTTCATATACAAACTGAGCTGTGTGCAACAACCATGGGACTTCGGTTCAATGGGCTGTAGGCACTGATTCCTATACATATTAAAGAGAGTAATGAGGCTCTGTGTGGACAGAAGGTAAGGAGTGAGGCTGATAGGTCGCTAGTAGGTGAACAGGAGTTGATGCCAATAAAGCACAAGTTCTTCACTGTCAATCTTGCGTGACTTGTCTTCCCTTTCTTGCTTATGAGTTTGTTGGAGAGGGGCATCAGGTGTGAACTGACAGACAGTTGTCAGAACGCACCTGGGGAGAGTAAGTGGTATATCTGGGGATCAGACTGGCGGGCATTCCAGAAATATTACAATTGGACGTACATTGTGAAGTTCCTCTCTCGATTTGATGGCACAAATTGTCACAGCATAAGTTCTAGCTGCAACGTCAGTTCCTAGGACTTGAATTGCTCAGTGCATTGCATGAAAAACCATTCTTCTAACAAAATGGCATTATCTCCATCAGGCAATGTCAGGTACTGATGATATGCACGATTCTGCAGTATGTATAGAGTAGCAGGTAAGGAGTGAGGCTGATAGGTCGCTAGTAGGTGTGCAGGTATGCAGGTATTGCAGGTATTGCAGGTATAGCAATACCTCAGGGAGTTTGACGCCCCTGCCTTGCAGAGTTGTAAACCACTGCCTTGTGGTACAGGTCCTTGACAGAACTGAAGGCTAAGGGAGCAAACTCTAAACAGAAAACCATGTCACTGTGGCAGCATTAAGGGCGGTTGATGTATGGAACTCCCAACATCTCCCGACCAGCCACTGCAGGGACAAATAGTTTTGCACCTGTCTTGACATGTTCTTGCCGGTGTGAAACCTCTATTTGCTCCCCGAGAGAGTGCCGCTAGTAACTTGCAAAAGCCAGCAGCACTTCAACACTTTTGCAGGCAGCTTTCATGAAATGTACAACCGCACAAAACACCATACCGGCTCGGTCGTCGCCCGGGTTACCAAGGACCGCGCTACTCGAGCTCATCTTTCGTCGACAGCGGAAAATCAGGGGGATGGCATCTATATACAGTCCAGACAGAGCGCTGACCTATTCAATGTCGCACACTTCAGAGCGAAGACCAAGACTACTCAGATACTGGTGAGAGAGCTACTATTCGCAGATGACAGTGCACTGGTTGCCCACTCTGCTGAAGAGACCCAGAAAATAGTGGACGCTTTCTCCGATGCATCAAAGAAGTTTGGCCTGAAAATTAACATCAAGAAGACGGAGGTGCTGTACCAACCCAACTCTACAAGAACCCGAGAGGAGGAGATCATGGTTGACGGAAACAAGCTGAACTCTGTTCCGGAATTCACCTATCTCGGAAGCACTATATCAAGTGATGGACGCATTGATGCTGAGATACAGAGGAGGATGGCCAAGGCTAGCGCATCTTTCGGCCGACTACGCCAGAGACTCTGGAACAACCACCATGTGTCCATTCGGGTCAAAGGTAAGATCTACCGTGCAATCATGCTATCCATTGTGCTATCCACCCTACTATACGGAGCCGAGGCCTGGACAGTGTACAGACGGCAGGTGAAAAAGCTGCATGCCTTCATGATGCGACATCTGCGTTCAATCATGAGGCTAACCTGGAAGGACAAAGTGACGAATAAGGAAATACTCAAACGGATGGGGCTGCCCTCTATGGAAGATCTTCTGATCAAAAAGAATCTCCGCTGGACTGGACACCTCATGAGGATGTCATCAGACAGGCTACCAAAGCAGATCCTTTATTCTCAACTGTCTTCTGGCTACAGAAAGAGAGGGTGCCCCCGTCTCCGGTTCAGGGATACCATCAAGAGAAACCTGAAGCTGAGAGACATTAAGACAGACTCATGGAGGCAACTCTCACAGCAGAGAGCTAAATGGAGAGCGGCAGTTAAGTAATGAAAGCAGTCTTTGTCGCATCACGACCGACAGCATGATGATGATGATGATGATGATGATGATGATGATGATAGAGTAGCTGCTGTCACTTGGTTTTGGTGTCTTTTGCGCGTGACATGTGACCCAGCTCCGATTGAATCAGCCGAGTCCGATGTGGCAATGTTTCCTTCCACCAGAGCTGCAATCCAGCCACTCCCCATGCAGTGAGTGGGATGAAAACATCAATAAACTTAAAGAAATTGAACCATCTGTGGGAAAGCCACCACAGACTCATGCGGGAGGTCGGCGGGACCAAGTGGTCCTTAGTCGCTGCCGTGTTGGCCACTCGTGGCTTACACATGCTTTTCTGCTCAAGGGGGAACCTCCCCCTGAATGTATTGGGTGTCAGTCCCCACTGACACTCAAACACATTTTACTAAGTTGCGTTGATTTTTTGGCCCTGCGCCAACGGTTCTACACTGCAGGCAGTATGCATGACCTTTTTACTAAGGTAAAACAGGAAAACATTTTAGCCTTTTTGAGGGCAGCTGGACTGTACCACCTTATATAGTTTACTAAATGGATTCTATTAATTATTAATGAAACTTTTCCTTTTCTATGGGAATTTGTTTCCCTTGACCACAGATATATGATTGTGAGCTTTCTAATTTAATTAGTGTCTATTGGCACATAATTGATTGTCTGCTTTTACATGTAAAAGCGATGGTTTGAAAAAAAAAAAAACATTTCTCGCCGTGAATATGGCCTATGCTGCCGACACGGCGTAAAGCAACCACCAATCAATCAATCAACCATGCAGCCAATGACCCAGCAACTTTAGGAGGTTCATCTCTCTATGCAGGCTGCTCATCATTATAATATATTTGTGTTCGCCATGGGTTTCTGGTGAGAACAGGACTTGTTTTGCAACAGGATAAAGTGGCTGATGCAGCAATTACAGGCACTTGCTGGGTGTGAAAGTATGTCTGAACACTTTGACTGCTGGATACTGAATGCTTTATTCATGTCCAGGGCCCTAAACCGCCGGCACCCTTTCAACTCTGATGTCATCTCATTTACATATTCCTTTGTTCTCCACACATGACTGGATGTCTTTTATGCATATATTACATCCCCCCTTCACAAGTATTTTTGAGATATGCAATATCTTAAAAATTGTCACCGTCACACCAAGTTTACATGTTAAAATACAATAATACAGTAGTTAAGAAGTAATATCACAAGACTTAGCTTTCAACCACAGGATAGCCAATGTCCAAATGTACCGTATCACTCATGTCCTTAGGGTTATTGTCTGGCTGCTTATATAATGACTCTGAAAGGAAACAAAACTTAAACTAACACACACATATGTTCATGTGTGGTTACAGTTTGCAGCTGACTAACTTAGAGGTCTAGCCTGTCTGCTGGCCTAATCACCTGACCTGACCTAGTTAGATTAGCTGTGTTTGCATTTGACTGCGTTGTCGCCACATTTTGTGCCTGCCCGACTGGCTCGGGTTGTACCACTTCCGGAGCCCTTATGACCTGAACCATGTTCCTCTACAACATGTTGCCCGACTCATTTAAAATTTGGTATTCCCTTCCCGAAATTCCTGTTCGACCCAAAATCACCCCTTTCTTCCATTCCCCTGCATGGTTTTTGTACTTGGCGCTATCGTCAGTTTTCAATTTCCTGTGTGCTTTGCCACACTTTTTGTCGTGGAAACTTTTCTGACTTTGTTGGCACTTCGCCGTTTGTGCCATTTTTGAATTTTGTGTTTCGGGTATTAAATTATCTTCCGCCATAGGCAACCTTCCCCATAACCTCCTGCTCATAAGCAGCTGAGCCGCAGATGCATTAAGCACAGGCAAGGGCAAGGGAGTGTTCCTATAGTTAAGCAACGCTAGCTGAAAATCTGTTTTCATGTATAGGCATTTTTTCAACATGTTTTTGATTGTTTGCACAAATCTTTCAATTTGGCCATTGCTTCGGGGATACTGCGGACTCAAGTATGTGGCTGTAAACCCATAGTGTTGTGCAAATTCTTTGTACTCATGGCTCTTAAACTGCGGACCCTTTTCCGAAATCACTTGGCTCGGAATACCATGCCTAGCAAAGTTATCTTTCATGGCCTCGTTAACCATAGCAGACTCCGTATCCTTCAACAAAGTTACCTCTGGATATTTAGTGTAGTAATCTACGGTTATTATGTAATTCTCGTGATTTATTTAAAATAAATCCGCCCCTATGTTTTCATAAGGTTGACATGCTATCGGGTGATTTATCAATGGTTCGTTATGCAAATTCTTTCGGTTATTTTGGCATGTGTCACATCGACTGACTTTTCCTCAATTTGTTTATTAATGTTAGGCCAGAACATATGCAGTCACATGCTAACTGCTTGGACTTAGTGATACCCAAGTGCGTTTCGTGCAACACTTCAATCATTTCACCACAGAGCTTTGGAGGTACCACAATCTGATTGCCTTTCATCACTAAGTTGTTCTCTACTGTTAGTGTCCCAAACGTTCTCGATATGTGTTATTAACATGGACATGGATATATCATTTTCATACTCTTTAACAATTTTACTTAACAGACTGGATGATTGCATGTCCACTGCAGCGACGCTGAGTGTGTCATCAAACAGGTCAGAATGACCTATATTAGCACCATGTGCTCTAGACAACGTGTCTGCAAAGAACATTGGAGAACCCTTAACTTGACACAGCTGTATGCTGTAATTCTGTAATCGCATTTGCATTCTTTGCATCTGTGCTGACAGCTTGTGTATCTGCTTCTGCATTATCACCACTAACGATTTGTGGTCGGTTTGAATTTGAACTTCTTTGCCAAAGATATAGTCATGAAACCTCTGACAGCCAAAACATATTGCAAGCATTTCTTTTTCAATAGTGGCATAGCCACACTGTGCTGAGTCGAGCACACGAAATGTGACTGCGATTGGTTTGTTATCTTGCATTATTACAGCACCTAGACCTGACTGACAAGCATCTACCTGAATGACAATGGGTTTGTCTACATCGTGATATGCCAATACAGGAGCAATTCTTAACTCTCTTTCAGTTGGCCATACACAACTTGTTGTTCGCTTTGCCAGTGCCACGCAACATCCTTAGCAAGGAGCGTGCGCAGTGGCTTAGCGATCTCGGACATGTTTGGTATGAACTTGTGCACATAGCCAACCATGCCCAGGAACCTCTGTTCGCCTTGTTTGTCACGCGGCTCTGGCATGTCTACAATCACCTGTATTCTGTCTGGATCTGGCTTCACGCCTTGTTGGGTAAGTTGATGATCTACACACTTTACTGTAGTTTGCATATCAAAGATTTTGAATCGTTTAACTTAAGATTTACTGACCTAGCTCGGTCCAGCACTGCTTTCAGTATGTCGTTGTGTTCCTCCATGGTTGACCCATATATCGTCTGTTACTATACCTATACCAGGTAGATCGCCCATGACATGGTGCATCTCCTGAATAAAAATGTTACCGGCTGTTTTGATGCCAAAAGGCAGAAGGGTGTAGCTGTACCGGCCCCATAGAGTGTTAAATGCGCACAATATTCACTTTCAGTCTAGTTCTATCTGCCAATACCCTGTCATAGCGTCCAAAACTGAGAAATACTGCGCGTTCGCCGTTTTGTTGATAATTTCATCAATAGTTTTAGTAGGGAATGGCCCTCTCTTGTAGTGTGGGATCCAGAACCAGAAAATGTGCAAAATAAGGGTTTTGATGTGACACCCCTGCTATAAAATTTTTGACACTTGGATTATGTCTATAGGGGTCTTGGACATCTGAAAAGTGAATTTGGACACTTTGAATGTATTGCGCAAATTCGGTAGACACTGTTTTTTTTACAATAGGCTGTGATGACACCAGCCGCCTAATTCCGGGGTAGGGGAAACTAAATCTAGTATATCATCACAACGCAAGAATCTACTGCAACAAATTACCACTCATTCTTTTGGTATGGATGTAGGCTAAAACAATAAGCAGAGTAGATTCTGATTGGATGAACCTCAAGGTCACTAGAGGTCAAAAGGTCGCGATGGTTGTTGTATGCCAGAAATCCTGGACTTTCATCAAATAAGTGCCTATTAATATACCGTATCATCATTTTTTTCACTAAAATACTGTTTCAATCAACTACTTAGATCCCTGTGATGTTTTTAGGAAAGGGGTGTCAAGGCTCATAGAATAAATGGCGTCCTGTAGACATATTTCTAAGTTATGTTTTGGAAAAATATCTAAAAACATTAGTTTTTGACGCATCCATTTAAGTAAAATAAAATGTGCATAATAATCCATTTATTTCAGCCATTAACTAATATAGCATACTAGGACAGGTCTAAAAGGGGTTTGTAAATTCTCCTAAAAAGAAATAATTTTCAAGAATGATATATAGCCAGTGCCACAGTTTTTAAATTGGTAAGTACTAGTAATAACATTTTAGTTCTAGTTCTAGCTACCAATAAGTGCCTGAATACAACCCACAGCATTGAATAGGCCATGACACCCATCAACACATGGAAAAATATACCATGCAGAATGCACATGTATACATGTGCGTTCAGTGCCTCTTATGTCTAGGGCAACTCAAGAACGCACATAGATGTGAAAATCGAGCAGCGAAATCTAATAGCCAGTGATGAATCGGGCAGATTCATCACTGGCACATGGCTCTTGACAGGATGTTGGTGTTAGGCCTCTTTGAAGTTGGTGTGCGTTCTTGAGTTGCCCTAGACGTTATGTTAAGTAATAACAAATGTAACAGTGACTTATCTGATTATGAGTCCAAATAATGAATGTTTAGTCTATACCCTCCTGTTCATTTGATTACGTCCAACCCCCCCACCCCCACCCCACCCACGCACTCCCACACATCTATTTGCAAAGGCCTATTTTATATAATGAACAGGCCTAATAAGTTTGGCAGTGAATCAAAATCAGCAAATACCCGACTTCACTTTAAAACACACAAATAAATTTACACTAATTTTTCTTTCAATTACTTTCAGCAGGTGATGCCCCCTCAGATCAGAAATGGAGCCTTTACTATCACCACAATGGAAACGGGCCAGCTCTCTTCCAATTGAAACAGATTATTCAAAATGTTTGATTTGCCAAACCACAACTGTTGAGTGTGGACCTTTGTTCAACTTAATATTACGGGGCTTCGGTACATTTAAAAGTGCAGTAGAAACAAGAAAAGACAATGTTTATGATAGACTGTGGAAAGACATGCAAGACGTAGATGTGTTTCTTGCAAAGAAACCTCAAATTCACAAAAGCTGTCAGAGCGATTATACACACACAACAAATTTGGAGGCAAATCGGTCATGAAATGAAAATGATTCGGCAGGAACAACATCTACTGCAGCTGATCGAACAAGTAGAACAGCAACGATTGACTTTAAATCTTTGTTTCTTGTGTGAAAAAGGGCGGGATGGAAAAGGTGACAGGGTGCTGATTCCCGTTACCTCATTTGAAAAACAGAAATCAATTCACGATAAAGCAAAGCAACTCCAGGATAAAGATGTGCTTTTAAAAATTATGGGTCACGGGGATAACTGCTTAGACCTGCCAGCTAATGATTTTCGTTATCACATTAGGTGCATGAATAGGTTTATGAACACACGTGCAAGTAGCAAACAGGAAGGTCTCAATACAGCAAACTTGACTGAGTATGATACTGCATTTTAGGAACTTGTCTTAGAGATATCCCAAGGACTCATGAATGAGAAAAACATGTACTCCTTGGGCCAACTTTCAAAGAGATATAATGAACTACCGTCTCAACATGACATAGCTACAAAAAGAACCTATAGAACAGAGAGATTAATGAAACGACTGTTAAACCATTTTGGTATTGATATTCAGTTTGTTGCGTTAAAGGGTACCGATAATTTAGTTTGTGCATCTTCTCTGACCGTGAAAGAATTGTGTGACCAGATAGTTGACCTGCAAAATGAATTAGATGAATACCAGCTATATTGTGAGGGGGATGATGTTGATTTTAATCTCCTCAAAAACATTTTGAGTACATCATATCCTTTGGCAAAGTACTTGCGAACAGAGGTAAAAACAATTGCAAAAGGAATGCATGCTGCTGAAGATAGAGAAATAGATATATCTCATGAAACAGCCTCTCGCCAGGTTCCAGTAGATTTGTACAATCTAATAGTGTGGCTAATTACTGACAATGATGATAGCCTCAGCGATGATGGAAAAGTTCATCTTCCGGAAAATGACAAAGAGAATGTGTTGAACCTAGCCCAGGATATTATTGGGTATCTTGGTACACAGGCTATACCTAAACACGTAGGAGTTGCTCTGCATATTCTCAAAGAAACGCATAGTAAAAATATTGTAACAATGTTAAACCGATTTGGTAATAGCATTAGCTATGCCAGTGCCCAACATTACCTGACAACCATAGCTAAGATGGTTACTGAACGGGAAGAAAGAGAAGGTATTTTTATTCCGTCCAATGTTGTTCATGGTCAATTTGCGCAGTATGCTTTTGATAACCTGAACTTTCATTCAGAAACCGAGGATGGTGGTAGTCTTGATGCAACTACAAATATTATCTATCAGTATACAAATGATAAGAACAATGTTGGGACTGGAAAAGTTCCTCTTCAGAAAACAAGACAAGTAACAATTAAGGAAGCTGTTAAATTTGAACCAGTTGTAAGTAATCTATCACTGAAGGACCGAAAAGAGACTAGATCGTTACGTGGTACAGAGATTAGCTGTGGCAGCAATATAAGCAGTGATGATTTGGTTGATGAAAACATTGTCTGGTTTTTACTTCAGATGTTCCCTACCCAGATGATGATAGGTGAAGATGAAAGTGTTTGTTGTACACCAAATTGGAACGCATTCTTTGAATTGTATTCCAGGAAACAGACACAGAAAACAAAAATTGGCTATGGTCCAATGTATCCTCAAACTCCTACAAATCCAGATGTATAGATTTGGATTCATAAGGGTTTTGATGTGACACCCCTGCTATAAAATTGTTGACACTTGGATTATGTCTATAGGGGTCTTGGACATCTGAAAAGTGAATTTGGACACTTTGAATGTATTGCGCAAATTCGGTAGACACTGTTTTTTTACAATAGGCTGTGATGACACCAGCCGCCTAATTCCGGGGTAGGGGAAACTAAATCTAGTATATCATCACAACGCAAGATTCTACTGCAACAAATTACCACTCATTCTTTTGGTATGGATGTAGGCTAAAACAATAAGCAGAGTAGATTCTGATTGGATGAACCTCAAGGTCACTAGAGGTCAAAAGATCGCGATGGTTGTTGTATGCCAGAAATCCTGGACTTTCATCAAATAAGTGCCTATTAGGCACACTGAATCTGAAATTGGGCCTGTCAAAGACTGTGGTAACATGTGACCAGGCAATATATGATATCATAAAAGGCTTGGTGAAAAAGGAGCCTGCCAGATATAAAGATGTTATAGTATGATTGGGTGGATTCCATATTGCACAGAACTTTTTGGGGTCCATTGGTTTCTTCATGAAAGAAAGCGGCATTGAAGACGTACTAGTTGCAAGTGACATATGTGGTAGAGGAACAGCTAATAAAGTGATGGCAGGGGAAGGACTATTATATAATGGTTTGTTACCATTCCTTGCTCAGTGAGGCATTCTTTATGCCCAAGTGCGAAGCCTTTGAGCAATGGTTGTTACAAGAACATGAACTTGACTTACTCTCATCTTTGTCATCTGTGTTTGAATGTCTCAGGGCAGCCTTTGAAATGAAGGACAAAGACAGTGTTACAAAACTTGTTGGTGATGTCATGACAAGTCTAAGATTAGTTCAATCTCACTGGAAGAACTTTGAGAATATATTGGGTATAACAGCTCACTGAGGGAAGAGATATGGCCAGCTCCCACTGACTTGCAGGAGAAGCTGTACGGGGCTGCAGATGTGCTACAGAGGACTGTCAATTTTATTATGAGAACTGGGCTCCAAGTGTAATTGAAGGCGAACGAAAAGAAGAAGACAGCTCGGTTATGGGGAATGTATATTGAAATGATGCTCATTTTGAAACATTATATCCATGCTGAAAGAGTTGGCATTTGGAAACAACATCTGCTCGAGGCACAAAACATGCTACCGTACATGGTCTTGTAAAATTTTCCGATCTAATGGCATGAGGATATATGTGAATACTACTATAATAAATTTCAACTTGTCTATATAATGGTAAATGGTGATATATAAAATCCAAATGCATATGAGGGATATGTGGAATTGGTAAACTATTACTCATTAGGTATAGAAATTGTATAGTAAAATAGTCTTTGGAGGAGTGTCACTTCTTAGAATAGTCTTTGGAGGAGTCACCTCACATACCCCCTCCCCCCATGGTGTTATTTATGGATCATTGGCCACTACAAGGCACTGTAGGCAGCATAACAAGGCCTTGGATACAACAGATTGAACTCTGATTGGTGGATCAACCCATGTGACCACTGACAGCTTGGATTCTAGAAACCTATATAAGATAATAAATCAAGGAGTCTCATTCTCCTTCTTTCACTCTTTACCTACTTGCCTTCATTACCTGTATTGATTTCTCTTGGCTTGTCCACACCACCCACACCACCAGCCAGCGACTTTACAAAATAGCAACCACAACTTGTTGAAACTACCGGGATTTGAACCTACACAAAATTGGTTAGTAGTGACTGTATGAACTGTATTTGATACTTTCGGTGTGTTTCTGTAGCATTTTCATTTTATTTGTTATTTAATACTATAAAGGTTATATTTCTTAATTAAATTGTTAGTTGACTGCTGGTTAATTGAATGCACATGGTGTTGTAATTTTGACGTTAGGGCTAGAACTACAATTTTTTTTTAAAGAATATATATTATATACGTAGTATTTTTATTTCATTTAATTTGATATGCTATTCTAAATTCTAAATTCTAGAGAAAAAAAAAGGACTTTTCTATTGACTACGACTGGTGGGTTGTTGGAGTGGATGAGTTAGTTTTTGTCCACACCACCCACACCACCAGCCGGCGACTTTACAGTCTGTTCTAGACATAGCAAGTACATGTCCTGTCTGCCAATTTATCTAAGTGAAATGAATGACCTCCCTAACACTGCGCCTGAAGTACACAAGGAATTTGAAGCGGGTAATTTTGCAGTGCACAAGATGGATGGAGACTTTAATGGAGTATGGACAGACCTTGCATTGGAACAAACTTACAACAAGGAAGGGAAGACAAGCCTATTCAAGGGCATTACCCAGGCAGAATTAACAAGAGAGAAATACATAAAAACCGTGCCATTCATAACAGCGATCTCTGAGAGTGTGAAGCAGATGGTACATATGGAGTCTTCTCAATCAGATCATCATGAGAAAATGAATAAAGATGATATGGTAAAGGTACTGAAAATCAGAGACACTGTGGCAGAGAAAATGAGAAATCCATTTGCTGCTTCCCTCGTAGATGATAAGTTAGTTAACATTGCAACGGGAGAAATGCTTGTTTCAACACTACTCGTGGACGCCAAAAAACTTGGGTTAGAGGCAATGACGACGGCTGCCAGCAAAACTGATGCTGACCAAATTATCACCCCTAAGATAATGACTTTTGCCACACAACAGAAGCAAGGCAAAAAAAAGCAGGACTCTGTAAAACAATTAATTTCTGAGGAAAGCTCGGTTACTAGGGCCCTTTGCTTTACACATGAGTTAAGTGACGAGGCAAGAATTGAAGCCTTCAGTTAAGAATGGAGTGACGATCCACCATCGTTATTTGAGCCAGACAAGACTGGGGGATTTACCATGTGCAAAGGAACTAAATCTGACTTTATAGGGACTCTTCAAAACAAGGTTATGGATTCATGGGAACCAATGAAAGTGTTGCCTCCCTCCGAATCGGAACCGGTGTATGTTATTGATGCCATGGCATTCGTGCAACGTTTTCAGACCCTTGGGGCAAGTGATTTTGGCGAACTTCAGGAGAGGTACAAAAACAAGATTCTAAGTATGAAACCCAAACATTGTTCAGAAGTGCATTTTGTCGGCGATAGATATGACTTTGGTTCAATGAGCCTAAAGAGTGATGAGCGCCATAGACGGGAAATGGGAGCAAACTCACTGGAGTATATTCCTGCACATAACATGAAAATACCTGTGTGGAAAACATTCCTTTCGAACCCTAAGAACAAGGCAAACCTGCTCTCATACCTGTCATCTTCTTGGTCGCAGTCTGTATCCCTGCCAGATGGGTTTACCCTTATAATAGGAGTTAACACAGAGGGAATATGCGTGACCAACAGCGGCACCAATGTGATGGAGGAGCTGTGCTGCCAAACGCATGAGGAAGCCGACACGAGAATCATCGCACATCTTTCTAGCTGCCAAGACAGGAGCATATTTGTTATCCACGCAACCAGCACAGATATCATCATGCTTGCTATGTACCATTATCCTCGGCTTCCACACATTGTAAACCTATGGGTGGAAAAGAATGAACTCTTCCTGCCCATTCATGACTTGGTTGTGGAGTTGGCGAAAGTGGTGGAAAAAAATGAAATGGAACTAACAGCCACATTAATCACTTCGTATGTCATGTCCGGCTGTGACTCAGTGAGTTATCCATACAGAAGAGGGAAAAAAGGGTAGCAATTGTAGCAATGCAGCATGTCGGTTCAATGCCAGCATTGACAAATTTCGCTCACGACACTGTGTGCCTAGATGATACATTGTACAAAGAAGCACGTGATTTCTTATGTGATTTGTATGGAAGGGCTGGATATTCATCTTTAGATAGGTTACGAGCCCATTTATTTGCGTCAAGCAAACGGGACCTCCGCTCTCTACCTCCCACTGAAGATGCATTTCATTTCCACATTCTCAGGAGTCTTTGCAACATTAGCCTCTACAAACAGGCCCATCTAAGCAATCCAACTCTTCTCCCACCTGAACAGTACGGCAGATATATGGACAAAGGAAGATTAGTTCCTGTCATGAAGAGCAAGCCAAACAAACCTGCAGTGGCAAAACTGATGTACTGCAAGTGCAAGAAGGGCTGTTTAAGGAACTGTTTGTGTGCAAAGGCCAGATCGGCATGCATTATTGCATGCACCTGCAATGGGGACCCAAACAAATGTGGGCGACTGACTGAAGACAATGAAAGTGATGAGGACTAGGTAACCAAGAACAAAGTATATTTTCTACTAGGTGTAGTTGTAATAGGAACATTATATGGTATTGTTAGAATGATGAACTTGGGATGACAACATACTGCTTATTAAGTTTTTTTTTCTTATCTCCAGATAGTTCAGACGTTTTCTACTGATAGTTTCACAAATAATAACAAAAAACTATTGGATAATCAGAGTTATATCAATAAAATGTACGAAGGAAAATTCACTGAATTTGGCTTTTTTTCTGAAATATTGCTTAGTAAAAGATGTACAGGGGGCCATTAGTTCTTTGCCAATCCTCAGATCCCTTTTCTAAAATCATCAGGGGGATCTAAGGAGTTGACTGAAAATTTTAGTGAAAAAACTTATGATACGATATATTAATAGGCACTTCTTTGATGGAATTCCCAGATTTTGGGCATGCCACAACCTTCGTGACCTTTTGACCTCTAGTGACCTTGAGGTTCATCCAATCAGAATCTACTCTGCTTATTGTCTTAGCCTACATCCATACCAAAAGAATGAGTGGTAATTTGTTGCAGTAGAGTCTTGCGTTGTGATGATATACTAGATTTAGTTTCCCCTACCCCGGAATTAGGTGGCTGGTGTCGTAACAACCTATCGTAAAAAAACGGTGTCTACCGAATTTGCGCAATACATTCAAAGTGTCCAAATTCACTTTTCAGATGTCCAAGACCCCTATAGACATAATCCAATTGCCAAAGATTTTATAGCATGGGTGTCACATCAAAATTATTTTTCTGGTTGTGGATCCCAGACTACTTGATAGCTTTGTTCAACTTTGTCGGATCCAGACAAATCCATATCTTATTAGGTTTTTTTACGATTGTTATGGAATTTACCCACTCAGTAGGTTCATCTTGTTCAACAATTACACCCATTTTTACCATCCGATCAAGGTTGTCATGCATCTTGTTTTGAATCGCATATGGGATCCTCCTATAGGCGGGTCGACAACAAGTTGTACAGATTTGTCAATATGAATTACAGCATTCGACTTTATCAGGCCTAAACCTTGAAAGACATCTTTATATTTGCTTACCAGATCTTCGGTTTGCGAGCTGTGGACGTTGTTCGGGTGGAAATGTTCGTCGGCACACCAGAATGCACCTCGTCCACCTGCACCAACAGGTTCAACACAACACAAGCCTGTTTACCCAAAATGGGCTGGCAGTCCGGCACCACTTGGAATGTAAAGTTTCTGTCGTCGATCCCGATCGACGCCTCACCGCCGCGTGTGATCTGATGCCCTGAAAATGTCATGAGCTAACACCGGGTGTTTGCCAGGTGCCCCGATGCGATCCTGTCGAAAATGTTCCTCAGAAGAATGTTCGCCTCCGATCCTGTGTCGAGCTTGAACTTGACTGGATGACCGTTCACTCGAACGGTCGCATATCAGAATTTGGCATCTTGTTCAGTGCTGCGGTTGATGGCACCGACAAACAGATCCGTCATCAACATATTGACTTCCGCCGGATCTGGGTCTTGTTCAGCCTTGTGAGGGTCGGGTTCTTCCACAGTCACCTCATTGACTCTGCCAAGTTTGCTCCGGCAAACTTTCCCGAAGTGCCCGACCTTCTTCCAGGCAACGGAAGTCTTGCCCCTCGCCGGACAGACTCCCCGGTGGTGCTCGTAACCACAGTTGACATTGAATCCTGAATTTGCCTGCACCAGTGCTGTTGCCGGCCTTCCAAGATGACGATTTCCAAGATGGTGGCCCAGACGGACGAACCAGCAGTGCACCGGTATGCGCAGTTATATATCTATTCAGAAAATCAATTTCTTTCACCTCCACGTCGGATTTGTTCCTCCAACTGGTCAGAAGCGAACTCACTGAGCTCGCACATGTTCATGCATTTTTCCAGAGTAAGATGGGCTGTCTGAAGCATTTTGTTTCTCAAATTAATGTTCTTGACTCCAGCCACCAACCAATCGCACAAAAGCGATTCTTCCACCAGCCCATATTGACAATCTTTGACTCTGTCTCTGAGGGCTGTGATATACGTGGACATGTTTTCTATGGCTTGATTATGAGAATTGAAACGGTAGCATGTTATTATCAAATTATATTTACCGGTACAATATGCTTGAAACGCCTCTGTAAGCGGTCCGTCTTGTCTTGCTCTGCAAGCGTGATGGACATGTTGGCAAAAACCTTTTGGGCTTCTTCGCCCGCGACATGAAGAAAGATACAGCACTGCACTCGTTCTGTCTTCGTTACGACTCCTGCAACCGTGGCATATATGTTATATGCTCTGATCCGTGTTTTCCAGTTCGATCGTGCGTTGTTGCAGAGGATGAGCTGACCTCACGGCCTGAGGCTTGGCAGCGTGTTAGCAGGCGGCATTGTTCTTATCTGACACCATGTGAAAGTATGACATCTGAACACTGTGACTTCTGTGGATACTGAATTCATTATTCACGTCCAGGGCCCTAAACCGCCGGCACCCTTTCAACTCTGACGTCATCTCATTTACATACTCCTTTGTTCTCCACACGTGCCTGGATTATTTTATGCATATATTACACTGGGGATTCAGACGATGCATAGCAAGCTTCACCATATTCATTGCATGGAAGACCATGCAAGTCAGGTGTGCTTATTTGTAACAGGGTAGCAC
The DNA here is from genome assembly GCA_030323885.1 of Branchipolynoe longqiensis. NCBI lineage: Eukaryota > Metazoa > Annelida > Polychaeta > Phyllodocida > Polynoidae > Branchipolynoe > Branchipolynoe longqiensis. Next base: position 21,970,001 of record CM059188.1, read on the forward strand.
TGCTATTTTGGAAATGTATGCATCCATCGCTGGCTATTGGCTAGCATAATACGCCACTTAAGAGAGTAGCCAACTCTTTTCCATATATATACTGGTAACGTGAAGGAAAAGATAGTTATGGTTACCATTTTGTCAGAAAAACAAGAACTAATTGAGTAGCCAGCCTCAAGTGTGAACTTATTAATGAACAAGTGTGGACTTATTAATCAAAACAATTATTTAAGAAAGTTTATTGCATGAAACAATTAATTTTTATGTTGTGATCCCCAAGTATTGAAATGCACTGTAATGGAATCTGCATAGGACGATTATCTTCTTCCCAGTTTTGAGTTGTGGACATAGCAGAATGCAAGGGGACACCAACAATAATATGGGACTTCAATTTCAATTTGTTTTCATACAGCTTAGTAGGGAAATTATATTACTAGTCATGGCACTCCAAAATATACTTGCACATGCAACAATACCAAAGGTTTTCTTGTTAACCCTCTGGTATTCATAGAATAGCATATTCCCTGACAAAACAAGCAGGGGACACGACAGCATAAAAAAAGTATATATGCATGCAAAATGAACATTTATTTCCAGTAAGAGACTCCTTTTATTTCATTGACTAACAGGTAATATATTCTATGCAAAATAAAGGTCTAGTAGGCTGTAGAAAAGTCCACATTCTACATGTAACAAATTCATGCGTTTAAAACACCATGTTTTAAATGAAAATGTTGGCTTTTTTTTACTATGTCACATTAGGACTTCATTTTTCATATCTAACCCTCGAAAATGTAAGAATACCAATTCTATAAAGAAAACCTCCTCGACTCTTTCGATAATTGCTTTTGACCATTACATACTGGAAAATACATGAAACGACCCATATTCATTACATTATTAATATATTATGTTCATGAAGGGATCCATGCCTATGCCAAATTGTTTGATTGGATCGAAAATAATAGAAAAACAGAAGTTTTGTATTGTACTTAAGACCAATGAACATGTGCCTTTTTTTTTGGGTGTGCTTTCAATGTCTTTTTCAGCGTATGTACTTGCTTATATTGTGTCCAATTTTTAGAATAAGAAACAAGTGTCTTACAGTGAGTGTGTTGGGGAGTAGGCCTAGACATTGCTGTGATGGTGATGTAGTTCCGGCAGCAGCACTGTCTCTGAGACAGAGCTGCTAAAAAAAACATTAGAAAATGTGTCGGGAGGCTGGGTTATGAAAAGAACCACATGATTTTACAATCTAATGTGCTAAATCTATTTGACAAATACTTATCGATCATAGCCCATTAGTTTGGGTGAAGTATTTATGAAATCATGTAGCTTAATGGACTTTAAAAGTCAAATTGAGAGCATTCACTGACCACCATTTTGTTGTTTTGCATTCTCTCCAGTTCAGCAACTCTGTCAATATAGATAAACACTGCACATGGAACCACCATCTCCACAGCTTGTTTAGAGTTAAAGCGTGTCATTCACCCCATCTCTGGATAATAGGGTTGATTATTTTTATCTAGTGGTGGTGTTGTAAAATGGAATAATTAGCAGGTCTACAAGTCTGCACAGTCAGATTGGCAAATGTCAGGCGCAGTGACAAAATGGGACATTGCAATGTTGCCACTTGACGGCTTTGTCGGTTGTGTAGCACCAGGGCCGTACGATATGGTCGGGGCTGCGGCAGTAGTTGGCCAATTCGGACATGGTCTCGGCCCCAATGAAGTCCGCCAGAATAAAGATAACTCTGTGAGGGACTTTGGCATCCCAGCGCTGACACGGGATACCTTTTTCGGTCACCGACATCGTCCCATTGTAGTTGGCCGTTCCTTGGTCTTGGCATCTGTTAGTCTCTGAAATCATTAAAAGTTTGGTCACTTGATATTGCTAAAGATAAGCATCTAGTACGTCTTACTGAGATAATAATTCACGAGACTGACACACGGCTGGGTATATATATATATTTGGTTATTTTTCGGGAAGTGGTTGGTTATTCTCTTATATGTGGTGTTCTGTCTGAGGCAACACCCTCTCCCCCCAGGATCAACCCGGAAGCTCTCTTTGGGGGTCAGTTCCCGATATTGTGGTCAAACCTGAACCCCGAACACTATCGTAATCAGGTCTTAGATAGTCGGGTGGATTGGTGGGGACAACTTGGGGGTTGCTCAGGGTACGATAACTGCGGCGGTTGTGGTGACATAAGCTGCGTTTACACGGCCAAAAGTAAACCGTTTTAAGACAAAGCGTTCTACCTGAAACGTTTTAGTGGTGCGTTTACACGGACTGAGATTGAAAGTGAGTCGCGTCTATACGGGCAGTATCTAAAACGTTTCAAGGCGGAAGTGTTGTATCTGCGCATGTGCTTCAGCATTGTGATGACAAAACAATATGGCGGGCAACATAGAAATCGGAATCTTCACGATGTTTTCATCTCAGCAGCCGCTATCGACACGGGAGGGGGCTATTATTGAAAGATCCGGGGCGAGAATGCGAGCAATCGTTAGGCGGTCGGCCAGGAGGGCTCGGCGATTCCGGGAGTGTCAGGAAAGGGAGCTTCAACAGTTCATTCAACTCATCATGCTGTTCGGTGTGCAAGCTCGGCCGGAGAGGGTGGTGTGGGCACGGGAAAGGTAGGCAGTCACCTAACCTCTTTTGTGTTTATTCCACTCACAAGTATCAGGTTAATATGATCATTGGTGTCTATACTTCAATACTAAAACAAAAGGGACCGCTGGAAATAGCATTAAACGCCTTTTAACATAACATCAATAATATGTGCATAGGTTGAGTAATAAGGAAGTTATGGCATTTTCCATTTCTTAAATTAGACATTGTTTTCTGACATAAAATTAAGGTTTGAGCACTAGAATTCTGCAACCTAAAATGTGTACTTTTACTTTGATATGTGTTTTTCCGTTCATCAGTATGCAAATTGCTCACTACCTTTGACAATGCCTTGAATCGGCCTCAGTTTGGCGGTATGCGCAGTCCTAAACGATTATTTGAGTTGGCCGGTACGCGCATTACTTAATATTACCCTCACCCACCTAAATAGATTTACAACTTACGCCGATCTAGTGAAACTGATGGTCAAGATTACAACTTTCTTCCACTCACCACTGTTGTGTTGTCGTTAGATGTACAATAAATTCTTATCACCTACCCTTCTGCTAACATTTTCGTCTTGGTTCTTTTGTAATGAACCAAACGGGTAACTTTAGGCAGATTTATCTAATCAGACCTACCTGGACCTACCTGTGTGCGATTAGCATGTGGTGTGTTTACCTACATCTTTTCCCCCATCAATACTCTTTCAGGTCGTGCCACTGGTGGAGGGACATCGTCCTACTGACTTTTGGGGATGCGGAATGGGTGGAAAATTTCCGGATGCGAAGGGCGACGTTTGACCACATAGGCCGGGCAGACACCAACATGAGAAGGTACGCTGCTACTGGGAGATTATTTGCAAAAAAATTAATTCTACACATACTCTTGTCGTAAGGCTATTTTGTTTCAACTTATCTAGCCCCGCTGGGATTGACCCCCTTGCTAAATCAGTCCGTATGAAGATCCATGCCTGAATTGTTTCATGTAGAACGCTTTAGTTAAATCGTTTCGTCTAAATCGGTTCATATGATTAGCCTACCTTGATTCGGCTTATATAGTTGGGGTAGGCTTTTTTAATTGTACATGTTATAATTAACATGCGTAATTCTCGGCGGAGACTGGACGAGATGATGCCGCCACCTTGAGGAATATAATTAGTTCCTGACCAACTCGATAGGTGGCGCCATTGCCGGCGAGATGTGTACGTTATCTGCCTCACCCGTGCAGAAACGCCCAGAACCATCGCAGCTGCCGTCCGCCTAACTTCGACCCGACTTTCTTGGCTACTTGCTTTCACCGGTGACAGTCACGCGCCGGCAACTTTACACAGCCGGCGGCAAGAATTTGGCTGATAGCTACTTGAAGTAACCGCAATAAGCGAGTTCAGCATTGCCCGTACGCATGTGCGGGTCAGACTTCCGGTCGGCGCTGTAGGTATAAACAAAGCCACGTTTTGCACTGCACGTATGGCCGTGAGCAATCTTCTTACAGAAAAAGGGAAATATATCTAAAACCACACCACCTAGAAACAAACCGCTTGGAATACATATAGAAAACATATCCCATGACTAGATTATATAAAATTTATATGGTTAGGGTTCTGGATTTCTATTAATTTTGAATAAAATAAACGTTTTGTACTGCGCGTACCGGTGTCATGGTATACAACCCCTGCCTGATCGCAGCCCCTGTCGTGAAGACAGTTGACTAAGCATTTATTTTTGTAAAATAAATTAAAAAACTTTCAGTGGATCGCTTAAAAATATCTTAATGCGCGATTGAAGAGGAAGATCTGAAGTATTTAATGTAACCTAAGAGCAATTTATGCTGAAAGTATTAAAAACAGAGATAATAGACTAAATAGTGAAAGTTGGGATATTCTGAGTGTCAGTGCAATCTTCATACAGAAAAAGTGAAATATCTATGAAACTATACACCACCTAGAAACAAACCCCCTGGAACATATATAGAAAACATATCCAACGAACAGATTATATTAAATTTATATGGTTAGGGTTGTGCATTTCTATTAATCTTTAATAGACACTGGCAGTGTGTAGTCGTTCTGCAGCCTAGCTGAGCTTGTTTACAACCTCTGCGCATGCGCAGAAGCCACGACAGGGGCTGCGATCAGGCAGGGGTTGTATACCATGACACCGGCAAACTCAATGGCCGTGAACAATCTTCTTACAGAAAAAGTGAAATATCTCTAAAACCACACTACCTAGAAACACATCGCTTGGTACACATATAGAAAACATGTTTACCAAGAATATTATATTAAATTGATAAGGTTAGGGTTCTGGATTTCTATTAATTTTGAATAAAACTAATGTTTCGCACTGCGCGTTCCAGCATTAGGCAGCAAACTCAATGGCCGTGAGCAATCTTCTTACAGAAAAAGTGAAATATCTCTAAAACCACACCACCTAGAAACACATCGCTTGGTACACATATAGAAAACATGTTTACCAAAAAGATTATATTAAATTGATAAGGTTAGGGTTCTGGATTTTTATTAATTTTGAATAAAACTAACGTTTTGCACTGCGCGTAGTCACGCAGTGATGATGCACGTGGGTTTGTTTATCCCGATGACTTCCCATCAACCACCGCGCGCCCGAGATGCTGAACTCGCTTATACAGATAAGTAATATATGTGTGTTGTGGCGCAAATTCTGACATTGCAGTGCTTCTGCGCTCTGTGGTGGCTGTCGGACATTATTACTATACCGACTAGGCAGTTCAGTAAATTGCGTGTGCCGCTGTGTGGTGGCTGTCGGACATTATTACTATACCGACTAGGCAGTTCAGTCAATTCCGTTACAACGTGTGCTGCTGGAAAGTTTGGTAGTTGTGAAACTGATATTTTGTTGCTGCCGGTGGCCGGTGTGGCATTGAAGAAGGGCTGCATTGGGAGTGACAGTGTATATAGGGTATTCACGTGACGACACGAACCGGAAGCGCGGCCATTGTGGCGATATCAACCAGTAAACATCCCATAGAGTTTGCCTGTACGCGCAGTGGAAAACGTGTATTTCATTCAAAATTAATAGAATTCCGGAACCCTAACCTTATAAATTTAATATAATCTATTCATTGAATATGTTTTCTATATGTGTACCAAGCGATTTGTTTCTAGGTGGTGTGGTTTTAGAGATATTTCACTTTTTCTGTATGAAGATTGCTCACGGCCATTGACAATGCACTGGCACTGACACTCAGAATATCCCAACTTTCACTATTATCTCTCTTTTTAATACTTTCAGCGTAAATTGCTCTTAGGTTACATTAAATACTTCAGATCTTCCTCTTCAATCGCGCATTAAGATATTTTTAATCGATCCAATGAAAGCTTTTAAATTTATTTTACCAAAATAAATGCTCCACATAGACATAGCATTGCCATATTTTACCCTTCGCGGGCAGTTTGCCGGTACGCGCAGTGCAAAACGTCAGTTTTATTCAAAATTAAAAGAAATCCAGAACCCTAACCGTATCAATTTAATATAATCTATTTGGTAAACATGTTTTCTATATGTATCCCAATCAGTTTGTTTCTAGGTGTTGTAATTTTATAGATATTTAACTTTTTCTGTCTGAAGATTGCTCAAAGCCATTGAGTTTGCAGTGTGACAGTGTGTTATTATTGTGGTTACTATCGCCACAATGGCCGCACTTCCGGTTTGCGTGACGTCGGTGCATACCCTATATTGGAGTCACACACTGACCGACCAGCCACGCACGAGGACATGAACTATGAGTGACTACAACCAGCTAAGTAACGCATTCTTTCCGAGTTAAGTAATGCATTCAGGATAATACGCACGAATTGCTGTTCGCCCATTGTGCAACTTGGGACTGGTGGCCGTGTCGAGTGACAGTCTGACTTGTATTATCACCCAATTTGCGTGGGCGTTGTTCTTCAGACCTGCCGGTGTAGTGTTAAAAGAAATTCACGTGGAATGAGTGCACGTCGTGTTTGCTTTAATACATCCTTTGCTACATTGGGTGTGTACAAATCTGAACTCTAAGCACCGTATTGATATATTGTTGCTTGCTTTAGAAGTTTCTGTTGTCGACCACTGACAACTTCAGAGTGACGAGTATCGTTGAACTTTACTACATATCACTGACCCAATATGCACGGCTTGAGCTTGCTACTACAGTAGTCGGCACACGACTGACGCATTTGCTAGGATATTTTCAAAAGGCTTAATATATGAAGAGTTCTATATCATCGCCGGCTACACCAGTCCGGTAGCCATTACGGTGCACGACCTATACGGCGGCCATTACATATTCAATGTCAAAGAAATTTCTCGGTCACACTATGCTGGACAATATGTCATATATTGATTTACACTGATTTTATTACTACAACTTCATATGATTTCCGTCTAAATCGGTTCATATGATTCGCCTACCTTGATTCGGCTTATATAGTTGGGGTAGGCTTTTTTAATTATGATTATCTAGCCACGGTGGGATCGATCCCCTTGCTAAATCTGTCCGTGTGAAGATCCATACCTGAATCGTTTCACGTAAAACGCTTTAGTTAAATCGTTTCATCTAAATCGGTTCATATGATTCGCCTACCTTGATTCGGGTTACAGTTTCGCTTGTCTATAATTGTTTTTTTTTTTTTACGCATTTCAGGTGCATTCCCATGGAAGTGCGTGTGGCGATGACCCTCTGGTTGTTGGCGACGGGAGGGGGTTTCCGGACGGTTGGCCATCTTTTTGGAATTGCTAAATGCACATGCTGTGTAATCTTTCATGACACCTGCTGTGCGATCATGCGTGTGCTCCTACCCAAATACATTAAGCTGCCTAATGGAGATCGTCTGACCGAGATAACGGAGGGATTCGCCACACGGTTTGGTTTTCCGAATTGTGCTGGTGTCATAGATGGCACGCACATCCCCATCGTGGCCCCCGAGCAGCATCATACGGACTATCACAACCGTAAAGGGTATTATTCCGTGGTGGCGCAGGTGATGTGCGATCACCAGTATCAGGTTTTGAACATTGCTGCTGGGTGGCCAGGACGGGTGCATGATGCGCGGGTGTTGGCCAACTCGTCGCTCTATGCTAAAGCTGAGGCGGGGGTGCTGTTCCCAGAGAGGCCCCTACAGCTTGGAAATGCTACTGTTCCGCTGGTTATTCTGGGAGACCCTGCGTACCCTCTGCGTCCCTGGTTAATGAAAGGCTTTTCCGACACAGGCAGATTAACCAGGGACCAGATCAATTATAACTTCTGCCTATCAAGTGCCCGCATGGCTATAGAGAACACATTTGGGCGCTGCAAAGCACGGTGGAGGGTACTCCTCAAAAGGATGGACATACGAACAGAAGACGTCACCACAGTCATCCTTGTGTGCTTCACATTACACAATGTATGTGAAGTACACAAGGAGGCTTTCAACACGGACTGGGTGGATGCTGTTAACGAGGGTGGCAACGAACAACAACCGCAGAATGTGGCCCATGACGTAGACGCTGATGACAATGGAGCCGCAATCCGCGACACGTTTGTGTCTTATTTTAGTGCTTAAAAATGTTCTGTTCCATTATTGTGCTGTCATTGTAAAAGCGCACACAGCCTGGAAAGAGGACATTTCTATAAAACATGGAAGTAACATGTCGTAAACGGAAATAGTGTAACTTTTTATTTGACTGACAATTAGCAACTGTCACTGTAATGTCAATGTTATGTTGATACTAAATACTACTTAACAAAATAATACAGTAACACAATCAATAGTATGACTACACTGATTAAAAACAATCTGGTTAGGTGCATACCATTGAACAACTTCAACAAAAGAATACAGTAACACAATTAAATAAATTATACCTAAATTTTGATTATACTGTTTTCTAAATGGCCCTACTTTAAATACGTTATCAATAGTACGACTACAATGATTAAAAACAATCTGGTTAGGTGCATACCATTGTACAACTTCAACAAAAGAATACAGTAACACAATTAAATAAATTATACCTAAATTTTGATTATACTGTTTCCTAAATGGCCCTACTTTAAATACGTTATCAATAGTACGACTACAATGATTAAAAACAATCTGGTTAGGTGCATACCATTGTACAACTTCAACAAAAGAATACAGTAACACAATTAAATAAATTATACCTAAATTTTGATTATACTGTTTCCTAAATGGCCCTACTTTAAATACGTTATCAATAGTACGACTACAATGATTATAAACCAGCTGGTTAGGTGCATACCATTGTACAACTTCAACAAAAGAATACAGTAACACAATTAAATAAATCCGAGCTCAATTTTGAATATACTGTTTCCTAAATGGCCCTACTTTAAATACGTTATAACAACTTTGGAACTACTGTGGGGGTTGACCCACACGCTGCGACAGTACTAGTTTTAGCATGCGTTCCTCGTGCCTCCGTTGCTCTGCCTTGGTCACCATTTCTCTCTCCTGCCGCCTCTCCTCACAATCTAATTCCCGCTGTACCCGCCTTTCTTCCATCTCCATCTCTCTCTCCATCCTTCTCTCCTCGTGCTGTTGGTATAATGCGGCTGCCTCTTTCTGCGCGGTAATTAGTTGGGTGACCATCGTTTCCATCACCCGCTTGTTGGTGCACTTGCCTGTCCGGTTTTGTTTGCGCACGGCTGGAATATCAACATAGCTGCTATCAACTTTGGTTAATGTGTTGTCTTGGGTGTTGATTGTTACTTTGACACCAATGTTCAATATACCCCCGTAAAGAAGAAAAACATGTGTGATATAATACCTACATCGGCCCAACTGGTTGTTATCTTGTAAATGAATTTCTGAGTTTTTTCAACACAGCTTTTCTGTGTTGTCACGGCCAACACGTAAAATAATTTAGACAAACCGTTGTACCTGAGGCGCTGTAAGCATAAAGTGTTTTCTGGATTGTATATATATGTTTCGCCCGATTGTGTACAGTCCCAGTCCTAGAGCATGTGTCTAAATAGTATTAATAGTTTGGTTAAAGGTATGCCGTTATGCTCTAGTGTTACATCCGTACGTTGAGGTACAGCTTGTGGAGAAAAGCTAATGTTAAGGAACGCAACCGCAATGAAAAAAACATGCCACTGACATGATTATGGTGATAATTGAAGTGGTTGGGCATGGCATTTTAGTGATGTTGAGATTTAATGAATAGAAAGGTGCTTACTTGGTTGTGTCGGTTGCTTGGCCTGGTGGGCAGTTGGCGTAGGTTGGGTCGAGGGTGTTTCGGAAACGTTTCCCGCATCGCTCTCAACTTCCACATCAACGTCGCCGACCACCTCGTGTGCGATTTCTTCTTCTGCCCCCACTAACATCTCGTCCATGTTGGGGTCTGAATCAAAATTGTCATTAATAGGGTGGGATGTGTTAGAAATATCATTGACATGACAGTTGTATATAGGAGGCTTCTGTAAAAGCCGTCAACTTCCCGTAGCAGAATATTAAACCCCAGTCAAGGGGTGGTAAATGGTAGTCAACAATGTTCATACTGAGATAGGTAAATAGATACAGGGGAAAAATGTCACACCATCTAGGCAAACCGTTTAACCTGAAGCGCTTTACCTGAACCGTTTTACCTGTAGCGTTTTACATGAAGCGTTTTGATTGTATGAAGAGTTTGCTTAATGTGAAACGGTCCAATCGGAAGATTAGGTTACCTATAATATTATCTCTTGTTATAAATGCCTGTCGTGTACATTTATTAAGCTGTGTTGACAAGGGGACAAACTAAATAAGGATATAGGCAAACCGTTTTACCTGAACCGTTTTACATGAACCGTTTTACATGAAGCATTTTGATTGTATGAAGAGTTTGCTTAATGTGAAACGGTCCAATCGGAAGATTAGGTTACCTATAATATTATCTCGTTTTACCTGAAGCGTTTTTTTATTTAAAAACGTAATAATGTGAAACGCTTACAAAAATATAAACCCTGGGTGCTCTTACCCGATTGCATGGACAGGGTGTCGCTGTCAAGGTAGTTGAGCGGACTGCGCTTGGCCGTGGCCCCAGAATCGCGTCCATTTCATCGTAGTAGCGGAATGTCTGGCGCTCCCTCCCACTACGACTGTAAAAAGAAATGTAGATTAGTCAACAGATGAGTAAGGAATACATAAAATGCAGGAATGGTTTGTCAATAATATTACTAAATGTTTAATGAAACGTTGAACTCCTGTCAATGAAAAAAGTGTGCACATATGTAGTGCAAATGGAATATGTGAAAGACAATAAAACAAAGCATCACTTGCTAAAGGGTATTGTAGCTAATCCGACTTGTGTTATTACTTAGACTTTTTAAAATATTATACCGAGCAAAATATTACCAAATAATATTATTTTAAGAAGCTAAATATATTCTTCACAAACATGTTCATATGTACAGGCTACTTGTTAGTTTGAAAATATAATAATACATATACTTTAATGTAATAATACATATACTTTAATGCAATCTCACCAACTCATGAACTAGAAACTATGGATCCATGATCAAATGGCTACATATATCGGCACAGAGTTGGTGAAATGGGAGAGACAAGATGGTGGCCGTAGAACGCCGTCGATTTCACTTTTAAATCTTATTAAACTAGATATTATATTATATTTTTCAACTCAAAGGTAGCGGGCTAATAATAAGACAGATGTAAAGAATAATTGTTGCTTCTTACATTGAGAAATTAAGCTCTCATTACATTGACCCGTTTTTTCGACAGCTTTTACATAGGGTTGGTTTGCACCCCTACTGCAGCAAGGGGTGAATCTTGTACCTAACTTTAGCCCTACTCTGTGTGTGTGTGTGGGGGGGGGGGGGTGGAAACCAAAATTCCCTAGGGCTAGGGCACTACAAGTGTCGGGGGATGCGATGTTGCGACAAAAGGGCTGATTGTCTAGTTAGGAACCACACTAGCACAATAAACACATAACACATCACAATCACTTACTTGTTATTGTCGCTGCACTTGCGATACAGGTGAGCTAGGCTTTTTATTTTTGTTCGGCACGACACCGGGCTCCTCTCGACCCTACCAGCTCTAGAAAGGCGAGAAGCCAATCGCCGGTAGATATTTATATTACGTCCCGACGACTCCAGCTCGCTCTGGATGTTAGCCTCGCCCTCGCTCCAGTTATCTCTTTGGGAACTATCGTTACATGCACTAGTGGAAGCCATCGTGACGAAAAGAGTGGAACTTGTGCACGCACATACAAAGAAAACACGAATGACGGTAACCGGAAGAAAACAATCCATTCGGTCGTGAGCGCATGCGCGTGACATCAGTAAAACGCCTCAAGTATCATGGTACCGTTTACACAAGCATTTACAAAGCGTTTTAACGAAAACGGTTGTTGTAGACCACCTGATTAGGTGGTATACGCGGAACGTTCCAGCGGAAACGTTTCAGCCCTAAAACGCCGCAGTGCCGCGTTTACACGGACACATTTAAAACGATCTAGGCAACTGGTTCTACCTAGGACGTTTCAACTCGCCCGTGTAAACGCGGCTATAGATTCGGGTAGTGACGCGTGGTCACATGATTGAGTTCTTGGCGGAAAATGATGGTGGCGCCACCCATTGTCACTTGAACCGGACAGAGGAAGACCGAGACGGGTATGGGAGAAAAGAGGTTTATTACAAACTATATAACATATAATGACACAAGGTATCAGTCTAGAGGGCGAGAGTGTCCAGGGTTCAGTCCACCTGGTCCACGTCTGCGGAAGGAGAAGGAGCACTCTGGGAGGAGGTAGGCCTGGGAGCCAACCCAAAACACAAGGCTAAGGCTCTCGGGGCGTCGGAAGCCGCGATCTTCAGGATGTACGCGTGTACTGCCTCTGACTCCCAGGTTCCTTGTGCCATTATCGCGGAGAGGTCCACCCCCTCGAGGCGCAAGCCTGCACCGCCCCCCCTGCGTAAGCCGTGTAGGGTGTATGCATCGGCTCCAGAGACGCCGGCCTCGCCAAGGGCGGCACGGAGGAGGGGGGGGACTTCGCGTGGGATGAGTGGGACGCCCGCGCGCACCAGGAAGGCCGGGGCATCCATGGGCACGGGCATCAGGTCGATGGCGCGCTGCCAAGCGCGGACGGGGCAGATGGGCGATCCAGCAATGGCGGGCACGAATATGGAGACGGCCTGCGCCGGGGAGCGGATGGTTTTTGAAGAGCAGATGCGCAGGCGTAGCCGTCCGAGGCGGGATGGACGTCGTCCCTGCGCAGCGTATGCGGCCCCCACGGTGCATGCGAGGGGGACAGCAGGTTGGACTGCCTCAGGAAACTGAAGTATCCCATCACGGTCGCCGCCCAGGGGAGGTGCCCCAGGGCGCGCATATACGCGTGGATGAAGGGAAGCATGTCAGGGGTGATGCCGGGGGTGCGCCGGATCGGCGTCGCGAAGAGCCTCTCGCCGCCCCTCCTGACGTGCGCCGCGAACGGGGCGTCAAAGGGGGCGACGTCGCTCCCCACCTCCCGGACCCAGGAGCGGGCACCAGAGAACGCGTTGGTGACCGAGGCTGGGGAGGGAAGCAGCCGGTGGAGGTGCGCGACGAACTGCCGGACGTCATAGGGGGCGGGGGCCAGGTGGTCGACACCCTGCTCGAGGTTGAACTCCAGATACCTCCTGGCATGTCGGTCGTGGTTGCGCCACGTCCCCGGAGCCAGTGCAGCGCGATGGAGCTCCATGAGGTGCCGGTGCGCCGTCGGTCCATAGTCTGAAACGAGGTAGAGGTCATGTGTGAGGAGTGCCGGTGAATGATGCACTCTGCTTCTAGATAGACCCCTTATGCGGCACTGATCACGTACAAGGTCGAGGGCGACCCGGGAGAAGTGGGCGCGGCTGAGGGCATCGGCGAGCACCAGCTCGGCACCCGGCTTGTGCCGCACGCTGATAGTGAAGGACCCGAGGGCGGCGACCAACCAGATCTCTCGAGCACAAGCGCTGAGGGTGGGGTCGATCACACGGCCGGACTCGAGGGCCTGGGCTAACGCCACATTGTCGGTGTTCACCGACAATGTGGCGTTAGCCCAGGCCCTCGAGCTAACGAGGGCCTGGGCTAACGTTAGCTCGAGAGAGCTAACGTTAGCCCAGGCCCTCGTTAGCTCGAGGGCCTCCCGGGGGCCTCGGGTTTGAGTGCCTGGACCGCGAGGACAAGGTTCACGACCTCGAGCTCATGTATGGTGGGGAAGGCAGCGAGGAACGCGTCGTCGTACTGCTCGGCGAAGCATTCCGTCCTCGAAAAGGCCCCCCGCCCATCAGGCAAGAGTCGCACTCAATCACCCATTGAGGACGGACGCGGGGGGGGGGGGAGGAGGCAGATGCCATTCCCGCCTGCCGCGAAGTCGTGGAACCAACGGATGTCCTTCCTGAGGTCAGGGTCGACGTCCGCGGCGCCTGCCGTGGGGGCCGCTCTGAGGCTGCGGAGGATTCGCGCCATGAACCTCCTGCCAGTTGGTATGCAGGTGAAGGAGGAGTGGCTGACGAGCCTCTGCAGTGCCCTTCTGGTGAGGGCGGGCCGGTCGAGCCAACGCTCGCACTCCTCGACGACCTCCACGAGTTTCTGGTCCGGGATGCGTAACACCATGGCCTCGGTGTCGCACTCGATACCGAGCCAGATGAGGCGCACAGTGGGCGGGCAGCACTTGTCTGGCGCAAGGTCGAGCCCGAGGGAGCCGCAGATGTCCCGTAGGCCGTCGAAGGCGCGCATCGCCCCGAGGAAGGACGAAGTCGTCGACATACATGGTGCTGTAGTATCCGCGCTGCGCTAGGGCCCAGACGACCACAGCGGTCACGCAGATGCAGGTGGCGCTCGAGGTCCTGCAGCCGAAGGGCAGAGCGATATCGAGGTACAGCCGCCCGTCGACCATTATGCAAAATAGTGGGGTGGAGAGGGGGTCGGCCCGGTAAGCCCGGGAGACATCGGCCAACCAGCAAAAGGAGCCCCTGCCCTCCCGCACAATGCGGCGTCCCAGGTCGGAGGCGTAGGGTGGCTTGTAGATGTGCGGGAGACCGAGGTACTCCTTCCTGGGGATGCTCGCATCGACGCTGCGACCCTGGGGTAAGAAAAGTCCACGATGACGCGGCGCTTGCCCGGGGTGGACTTCGGGCGCGTCATAATTGGGCTACACTGGGCCCAGGGCGTAAATGGTGGGACAGCGAAGGGGCCGAGGAGGGCGCCACGGCGCAACTCCTCCTCCGCATACCTGGTGACATGGTGGGCGTGGTCGGGGTCCTCGTGGTGGTTCTTGAAGGTGGGTGGCGGGGGCCCGGTAGTGCACTGTAGTTTGCCGGGAACCCGAACTCCAGGTGGTCGAGGAGCAGGGGGTCGTCATACCCGCGTAGCATCCGTCGCCATGCTGGGATGTCCAGGTCGGATGAGACCGGAACTCGGGCGGCCAAATATTTGGGGAGGGCCAAAGGTCCGGGCGGCCACGTACGCCGAAGCTTAGGCAGCCCAACCCTCGCCCGAGAGGACCGGCCAGAAGCTGTCGAGGGTGGTGCTGTACTCGGCCGGGGTGGGGCCGCAGGGAGGGAGCGCAAGGCGTGTTGTTTACTTCCGTAGTACCGGGGGTTCCCTCCAGGCGGTGCCAGTGTGGGGCGCGCGGCGTGATGTCATCCGGGGGTCCCTTGCCGGGGCCAGGGGTGCCCAGGCCAGTGGCAGTGTTTACTTTCCCGCTGGTACCGGGGTTTTCCTCCAGGGGGCCCCAGTGCGGCTCGTCACGCGTGCCGTCAGAGGCGGCTGCAGCAGTGTCAATGTTTACTTTCCCGCTGGTGCCGGGGTTTTCCTTCAGGCGGCGCCAGTGCGGGGCGTCCCGCATCGGCTAGTGGCGTTGCGGTAGCCTTCCTGGTGGCACGCTTAGCGGGGCGGCCTCTAGGTGCTGCGGCCCAGCGGGTTCTCTGCATCTTCTGGCGTGACGTGGGAGCCTTTTTAAAACTTTTTGACATGGGTGAGACATGGGCGGTGACGGGAGTGGTAGACGTTAAATCCATGCAGGAGGAGTCTGGAACCCGAATGCGGGTCAGGCGGGGGGAGGGGAAGGAGGAGGAGGGAGCATGCGTTGCTTGGGGACGTGACCGTCTCGGGCTTCCCGCCGGATCAACCACAATTCGGAAATTATGGGCCAATGTCTTAGTTCCCAAAAGTTCTGCGCATGGCCAAAGACCTTATAATACTAAGACGGCTCACTCAGCCTGTACTGTGTAATCAAAATGATCAAACCCAGCACTTGGTGCGCTGGCTGTTCTCTTGGTTGATTGATTGATTGGTGGTTGCTTTACGCCGTGTCGGCAGCATAGGCCATATTCACGGCGAGAAATGTTTGTTTTTGTTCAAACCATCGCTTTTACATGTAAAACCATACAATCAATATTGTGTCAATGGACACTCATGAATTTTGTAAACTCACAATCATATAGCTAAATAAAAGTCTAAATGATAGTATTATTCACTGATGAAATTTGTTTAAAAACCTATATGAGTTGGTACAAACCAGCTGCCCTCAAAAAGGCTAAAATGTTTTCTTGTTTTACTTTAGTAAAAAGGTCATGCATGTTGTTTGCAGTGTAAAATTGTTGGCGCAGGGCCATGAAATCCACACAGTTTAATAAAATGTGTTTTAATGTCAGTGGGGACTGACATCCAATACATTCAGGGGGAGGCTCCCCCTTGAACAGAAAAACGTGTGTTGACTCTACACTGACCTATATCTGTTAAGATCTAGTACAACTCATCAAAGACCCTATAATACTAAGACGGGCTCACTCAGCCTGTGCTGTGTAATCAAAATGATCAAATCCACCACTTGGTGCACTGGCTGTTCTCTTGGTTAAACAGTTGCTATATTATATCTATAAATGTATATATGAATGTGAAAGATGTGTGATGATGGCGATGATGATGTGTATTTGTTCATAGCAATTTTATATTGAGTGTATTCATACTTACCTATCTCATGTATAATATAATATAATACAGCATATAAATAAAGTAATAATTAACATTATTTTTCGCCTTGTAGTAAGTAGACCGTAATGAGCCCTACTACCCACAGTGGATGGTAGCGACTACGTGATCCCTATTTGCTAAGAACTAGCAACAGGTGGCAGCACGCTAGCAGGAACAGTTCTGAGGATAGACTGAATGACAGTAATAGCCACAGCTTGACCACATGGACCCTCAGACCATGATTGGGCCTTCAATAACTCACAGATATTGATTGATTGGTGGTTTATTTATGCCATGTCGGCAGCATAGGCCATATTCACGGCGAGAATTTTTTTTATTTTTTTATTTAACCAACGCTTTTACATCAAATGCAAAAGCATACAATAAATTACGTGTCAATAGACACTCGATCATGTATTAAAAAACTCACAATCATTATTTGTGGTCAAGGTAAATAAAGAGCAGATGAGAGCATTAATTGATGAAGTTGGTTTAATAAACTATATGAGGTGGTACACACCAGCTGTCTTCTTCCCTTACTTTAGTAAAAAGGTTTATGCCTGCTGTTTGCAGTCTAAAATTGTTGGTGCAGGGGCATAACATCCACACAATATAGTAAAAAGTGTTTGAGTGTCAGTGGTGACTGACATCCAATACATTCTGGGAGAGGGTCCCCCTTGAGCAGGAAAACTTGTGTTAGCCACCAGTGGCCAGTATGGCAGCAGCTAAGGACCACTTGGTCCCGCCGACCCCCCACAAGAGACTGGTGGTTTTCCCACAGATATCTCAATTTCATGCAATTTGCTAACGTGTTAATCCCACTCATGTTGCCAATTGGATTTGATGTGGGTGGCTGTTAGTGGTTTCAGATCAGAGTGGGGTATCAGACATGGTTCAAATTCACAGTTCTGAACTTCTTTCACAGCCCGATCAGCTTGTTTGTTTCTCAGATGCCGGCATCGCAAAGCATCCAACACAAGTCGATGTCATATCCATCTGTTGCCAGCTGGTTCATTTTATAAATAATCTTTGCCATGAAAGGGTGGTCCATTTTTAGTCCAACAACAGCCTGCAGGCAGGAAAACGAATCGATGTATACAACATATTTTGTGCAGTTGTAAAGTTCAATGACTTCCAACGCAAGAAGGAGTGCTCGCGCTTCTGCCATAAATATCTAGCTCTGATCGGGCAGGTGGACAGCAAATTGTTTCTCCTCCCAAACTGCCACAGCAGCTAACTGGCTTTGGTCTTTGGAACCATCAGTATACATGGAGAAGTGGTCTTCAAACTGGCCTTGAATCTCTGCGCATGGTCTTTGATACTCAAGTGGATGTGTCCCAGACTTCCTCAGTTCCATGAGTCAGAGGATGACCAATGGCTTGCTCAACGACCACGGGGGATGTTCTGGGACTTGGGTATCCTCCAACTCATCTAGATCGAAGCACAAAGCCTCCAGATGAGGTTTCATCCAGAGTGAAATTTGGCCTGGCTTCATACTTGGATTCATTCTGTGTCTCAAACACAAAACTGTATGCAGGATTCGATGCACAGCGAAGGAGGAAGTCAAGGCAGGAGTGGGAAAAAGCACACTTTATTAAATGGAAATAGTGGGGGTGGGGGGGGGGGCAATGTACAATGATGGGGAAGGTAAATGTACAATGGATAAATAAAGGGCATGAGGCAATTGAAATGTCGGGAGTGTCATGTTAGGGGATGGGCCCTGAAGAGCCCTCCGCCCTAGAAGATGGAGGTAAGATAGTAAGGGTAGGTGGGTGGAGAAAATTGGTTGTGTATTGTCTGGCAGGGCGAGGAGGCTGAGTGGAGAGGGAAGACTGGGACGCAGCTTATAAAGAGGGAGGAGCAGGGCGGGTTGTTATTATGCAACCGAACGGTCGGCGGCGGAAATGGCGAGGGGGGGTACTCCTCCTTCACTGCGAATCAAACGCAATGCGAGCATTACGACCGATGCGCAGGAGGAAGTCAAGGCAGGAGTTGGAAAAAGCACACTTTATTAAATGTAAAGTGGGTGGGGGGGGGGGGGGGGGCAATGTACAATGATGGGGAAGGTAAATGTACAATGGATAAATAAAGTGCATGAGGCAATTGAAATGTCAGTGTCATGTTACGGGATGGGCCCCAAAGAGCACTCCGCCAAAAGAGAGGAGAGGGCTCGAGGGGCAGCAGAGGTGGCGAGGTGAGGGAGGTATGCGTGGACCGCCCCCAAGGTCCAGGTGCCCTGGGCCATGATGTCGCGGAGGGGGACCCCCGCCCTCTGGCAGGCCTGCGCCGCACCCCAACGCAAGCTATGGAGGGTGTAGTTGTCGGGGGCGGGAACGGCAAGTGCGAGGAGCGCGCCTCTCAGGACTGCCGTGAGGGTCCGAGGGTCGAGGGGCGGCCCGAGGGCAGGATGAAGGCGGGGGCGTCCGGGGCGGCAGGGATGAGAGTCACAGCGGCCTGCTATGCGGCGACGTGGCAAAGGCGGGATCCGGGTGTAGCGGGGACGAAGAGTGCGACCGCCCCCGAGGGCAGCGCGATGGTCTTGGAGCTCTTGATGGTGATGTGGAGCCCACCGGGGGCGTGGCGATGTCGGCCTGGGTGATGGCATGGGGGCCGCCCCACCCCTCGGGCCTCGGGGAGAGGTGGGGCAGCCCCGTAGTACCCTAGGAGGAGGGTGGCCCGAGGGACGACGTCGGAGGGTCCGGCGACGTCTAGGTGGGTGAGGACGGCGGCGAGGTGGCGAGGCAGCAGAGGCGGGGCAGGGCGCGGGACGTGCGTGGAGGCCCGCTCCCCGCCTCGGCAGATGTCCCGGGCGAGGCGCGATCCGAAGGCCAAAGGTTCGCCCCCGACTGCCTCCACCCATGAGCGAGCCCCGGGTAGGGCATTGCGGAAGGAGGCTGGGGCGATGGAGCATGCGTAGAGGGCAGCTGTGTAGGCCGCGACGTCGAAGGCGGTGGGGGCCAGAGGGTCACGGCCATGGGCCGAGTCGAAGGAGACGTAGCCCTTGGCTTGGCGATGACGATTCCTCCAGGTCGTGGGGGCGAGGGCGGCGATCCTGAGTCCGTCCACGGCCGCCACCTCAGACGCGGGGTATCCTGCAATCAGAGGCCGGGATTGTAGGGGAAGAGGTAAGTGAGCCCGAGGCGCGCCACCTCGGTCCGAGCCACCTCGGCGCAGGGCTCAGGGAGGTGGGCGCGGCTGAGGGTGTCAGCGAGGATCAGCCCCGCCCCGGGCTTGTGAAGGATGGCGAGGGTGAAGGAGCCCTCAGCAGCCATGAGCCAGAGCTCGCGGGCGCAGGTGCCGAGGGTCACATCGCTGGCCCGGCCGGACTCGAGGTAGGCCACCGCGGCCAGGTTGTCAGTGTTAATGACAACGGTGGCCCCCGCGACAACGAGGTTGACGGCCTCGAGCTGGTGGATGGTGCGGTACCGCTTCCGGAAGGCTAAGGAGTACCCTCGGGCGTAGCAGTGGGTCGCTGAGTGCGCCCCTCCGCCCGTGAGACAGGAGTTCCACCCGGTGGACCTCAGGGGCACGGAGGAGGTAGAGGCCGTTGGAGGCCCGGCTGTAGGCCGCGAACCACCTGAGGTCTCGGAGGGAGTCGTCCGCGAGGGTGATGGAGGCGGCTCCGTAGCAGGTGCGACGGGCGGCGAGGAGGCGCGACATGAATTTCCTCGCTGGGAGGACACAGCTGCCCACATGGTTGAGAGTGGGTGGTGCTCGGGGTGCGTGGTGGGGGGGGCGGGCCCCCCTGGTGCGCACCTCGCCCGTTCCGGGTGGGCTCGTCGCCACCGACGGACTAAAAATCCGCCGGGGGGGTGGGGGGGGGGGGGTCACAGGGGTGGCGGAGGCGCGTTTTCGGAGGTGCTTTGTATTGCACACCGCCTCACTGTGCATGGTCAGGATGCGCCTGACGTTGGCACCTCCGGGCGCCCTGCTCCCCGTGTGCCTCACCGGTGGGGGCGAGGTCGCACGAGGCGGCATCCCGGTTCCAGGCTGAGCAGGGGACCCTGTATGCTTCCCTGGTGTAGGGAGTTCTGCTGTCGGCCTAGGAGGCATGTGGCCGGGGGTCGGCCGCGGGCCGGGCGGCGGTGGAGGATCGTGAGGTGGAGGCCCTGGTAGACGGGACGAAAGTCGCGGGGACGGTGGTGTTGATGGCAATGGGGTCAAGCCAACCGTCCGGGAGGCACCCGTCGGCCACCCACGCGAAGATCGTCTCGGACCAGCGCCGGACCATGGGCCATGGATGCGTGATGCAGTTGCGCTGGACCGTGAGATTGTGATGGAGGAGGCCCGGGATGGAATCCGAGGGGAAGGCGGGGTGGGACTCCAGCATCCTGAGTGCTAAGTTATATTCCTCGAGGGTGGCTACCCCCCTCTTGACCGCCTCCCCCTCAGGGTCGCGCTCGATGAGGTAGTGAGGGAAGACGTAGCCGGGGGGGAATACCTCTGCGACGTCCCGTATTTTGCGCCTCGGCGGACTCCAATATCTCGCGCACCGCCTCGGCCGCCGAGGTGGGGCTGTGATCGGTGGCGGAGGTGAGCAGGGTCCAGGAGGCAGGCGTCTGGGTCGTGGAGGCTCCATGCCTCATATTCCGGAGGTAGATGGGGTGGACGTCTGGGGCCGCCGGGGGCGGGGCGGCCAGCTGCCGTTGTGTCGTGGGGCGGGGCCTGCGGCATCGCGGTTGAGCCCCTCCACGAAGTCTGCCAGGCGCTCCAGTACTGAGGGAGGCGGGGGCGCGGGCACCGGCGCGGGGCGCCCCCTGGAGTAGGAGGCTCTCCACGAGTCCAGTGAGGCGCTCCAGGGCGCGGGAGTTGGCGTCGATGCGATCGTCGGCCGTCGGAGCCCGGTCCGTCCCTGCCTCCCTGGCGGAAGCCGATATCCCGGAAGCGGAATCGGCTGTGGAGGATGGCGGCTCCTCTCCTGGATGCGCTGGCGGCGCGTCGGCCTCATGTGCGCGGCATGACTGGCATAGGCCGGCAATAGGCGGGTCGCGGAGGCACCGCGGCAGGAGGCAGCAGGAGGCAAGCCAAAAGAAAATTGGTCGTGTAGTGTGACTGGCAGGGCGAGGAGGCGGACTGGAGAGGGAAGACTGGGACGCAGCTTATAAGGAGCGAGGAGCAGGGGGCGGGTTGTTATGCAACCCAACGGTCGGCGGGGGAAATGGCGAGGGGGGGGGGGGTACTCCTCCTTCACTGCGAATCAAACGCAATGCGAACATTACGACCAATGCATTGGGTTTTTAATTTAACCACATAATGCACGGCAAGTCCGATTCTCGTTCTCAAGCGATGGTTCATTGTCTTCGACGTATAGGATCTGAACTGGAGAGGTTGCGAAACAATGAGGCAGCTTATAAAAAAAAAGCAAGGGCAGGGCCGCGACATCCTTTGACTTATTTGCGTCGGCCAACGGTGGCAACCCACATATACCAGCATACGCCGCCATTGGCCCAACGGTGGCCTGACGGCGTTTGCCACCCATAGCAGCATACGCCACTGTTGGCCCAATGGTGGCCGCACTGTCAGATAACGCAGAGCCCATATAGGGTCCACAGGGGTTACATTCTGAGCCCCATATGGTTTTTCCAAACAAGAATCTCTGGTTAACACATGGAGAAGATATATGTTTCCTGTGTCACAAAACAGTTACCACAGATGGCACTGGAGGAGTAAAACCCAATTTAAAAAAAATCAGTTTAATACCATAGAGGTGCATACACCTCATATTAGATATTAAGATGATAAGGCACTAATCTTGGCTAAAAAGCTAAGCTAGGAAGTGATGACTGCTAAACAAAACCCAGCACTCCTCACTAAAACACTTTTGCAATGAAAATGGTGTTTCATGAGCACTGGCGGGCATTTGTAATTTCAAACTCTCTTCTGACCTGTTCCGAAAGCAACCGTATTACACCTCACCTATGGTTGTTAGCTAGGCACATTCTAACATCCTTCTCAACCACATCTTTTTACCGCTTGATGGATGGGGTAGGCTCTGTAGTTGCCTGTCTATTGACATCTCATAACGCCGGTGGCCCAACAGTGGAAAATGCATGGCAACCAGCGGAGGGCCACCACCGTCGGCCCAACTGGCCCGACGGGGGCAAATATGGGGAAAAAGAACGGCAAAGAGCAGAGGACCGCCACCATCGACCCGATGGCGGAAAATATGTGGAAAATGAATGGCAACCAGCAACAGCAAATATGTGGAAAAAGAACGGCAAAGAGCGGCGGACCACCACCGTCAGTCTGACGGTGGCCTGATGGCAAATATGTGCAAAAAGAATGGCAAAAAGAATAGCAAAAAGCGGCGGACCACCACCGTCGGCCCGACGGTGGCCCATGTGTAGCGACCGTGCGACCAGTTGCCAACATCGGCCCAACGGCTCTGTGCTGTCTAGGGTAATACCCCAGTCGCACGAGGCCTGCATTCGCTTACGATCGATTCGTGATGTCAATATGTCCTCCTTATGACTGCCTTACGCCTTCCTTACTCGCTGGCACTGCGAGGTCACCGACCTCCCAGCGACCATTTGGGAAATTTTGGTCGTAAGGAGAATGCAGCTGTTGCACTGGCAACCTCCTTGCGACCAGTGCGGTCGGCGCCAGGTCACCAACCAATGGCGACCCGACGCCGACACTGCCAGTTGGTTGGCAAGTTGGCGGCGACCGCTCGTACCTGGTGCTGACCTAGCGACGAGGATTGAATATATAATAAGTTTTTAATTAAGTAAACTCAATTTGTATGATGAGTGTATTTAGTGAATATTCCTTCCTTACTGATGTAAATGAAAACGACTGTGAAAACAAGGGAATCTTTAATGGGCTCATGCTTCCTTGCACTACATCATAGAAAGTCATGGATGGTACCAAACGAAGCGCAATGACCTCAGGTTTCTATCCACATATGGTTTGCCCGAGGTCAAAAAGGTCAATCAATTTAAATTATTTTGAAAGTTTAAAGCCCGTCTACTGAATTACAAAATATCAGTTTAATATCATAGAGGTGCATGCACCTCATATTAGATATTTTTCAATATTTTTGGTTTTAGACACTTTTAATTTGTATTTGCAATCAAAATGCAGCTTTCGATAGTTTTAGCTAATTGTTGTCATACTTTGACATTCACTGACCGGGGCGGAAGTGTAGGGCCTCAGCCAGCTTTCGACACTAACATGGCACCTTTGACCTGACACTGAACTAAGGCACCCTGCCCTAATGCTAATACCCAGACAGCACACAGTCGTCGGCCCGACGGCGGCCGCTCCGGCGGCCCGACGATGGAAAACGCCGTCGGGCCGACGTTGTTTTGTCCAACCTCCCGCCATCGGGGCGACGGCGGCTGCCGCCGTCGCCCCGACGGTGTCGGGGCGACTGCCGCCGTTGGGCCGACGGCGACAAACGCCGTCGGGCCGACGTTGTTTTGTCCAACCTCCCACCGTCGGGGCGACGGCGACAAACGCCGTCGGGCCGACGTTGTTTTGTCCAACGTCCCACCGTCGACTCGACGGCGGCTGCCGCCGTCGCCCCGACGGCAACAAACGCCATCGACCCTAAGCCTAAAGCGATATCTCTACAACCACTCCACGTAGTTCAAATCGTATTAACACGAATAATTCCATTAATACATCGTAATAAATTACAAAACTTTTACAAAATAATCTAAACATATTAATAAACAAACCTGTTAAATAATTCCTTTAAATTCCTCTGATTTCTGGCATTATTTGTTCAAATAGAACGCTGTCCAACGATCGCACGTGTTGTGCTGGCAACTCGAGCCGGCGACTCGAAGTAAACAAACCGTATCGGATGATTCAAATCGTATTAACACGAATAATTCCACTAATACTTCGTAATAAATTACAAAACTTTTACAAAATAATCTAAACATATTAATAAACATACCTGTTAAATGATTCCTTAAAATTCCGGGTATTTCTGGAGTTATTGGTAGAAAAAGAACACTGATCAACAATCGCATGTGGTCCGTGGGCGACTCGAGCCGGAATCCAAATTTAAAGAACTGCGCATGCGCGGCCCACCACCGTCGGCTCGATGGTGGCTCGACGGTGGACCAGACGTGGAAAATGAATGCAAACCTGCGGCTGCCCACCACCGTCGAGCCGACGATGGCCCGATGGTGAATCAAAAGTGGAAAGGGATTGAACCCTAACGTCGTAACACCACCGACGGTGGCTCAAAAGTGGAAAAGGATTGAAACCTAACGTCGGAACACCACCGGTGGCCCGACGGTGTTCAAAAGTGGAAAGGGATTGATTCCCAACGTCGGAAATCCACCGGTGGCCCGACGGTGGAAAGTCGATCGCGACGGTCCGACCAATAGCCGACGTCGGCCCGACGGCTGTGTGCTATCTGGGTATCACTACCAGACCTCATCTTGGTGCTGCCACCTACATTTGGCTGTAGGAACTAAACTACACCACCTATGTGGTCACCTACTGGCTCGACACACGGGCGGTGACATTGCGGACAGCTTTGAACTGCTCACTCGCCACCCGGACACGAACCCGCCAAGACCAGCTGACCATCAATTTGCCGCCCCCCACCCCTCAACTAACAACAGGCTAAAAGGGGGTGGGGTTAAGAGTGATGAGTGATTGACTATTGTTCGATTGATTACCTATTGTTCGATTGATTACCTATTGTTGTATGACATTGTTTATTCTGGCTGATTAAATGCGAATTATACCACTTCCGTCTCATCGTTAATTACTCAGATATGGAAAAAACCAAGACATCAAAGATACCACCTACTACTCTGGCCCTCTCAAAAATCAAATTGGAGAGAAACAATGTGTACGGGACCTAGGTATTATGATTAATAATACTTTGACATTCACGGACCACATCACAAAAGTATGCAATAAATCAAATCAAATGTGTGGATGGATCCAATGTACCTTTAAGATACGGAACCAAGAAATCATGCGAACACTTTGGAACAGTCTAGTCCAACCAAATCTGGACTACTGTAGCCAGCTCTGGACTCCGCACAAAATTGGAGAAATGCAACAAGTAGAAGAAGTACAAAAAAAATATACCAGTAAAATCCCCACTCTATCTGAACACAACTACTGGGACAGACTCAAACTACTCAAACTTAACTTGCAAGAAAGAAGAATGGAAAGGTACAGAATCATATATATCTGGAAAATAATAAAAGGAAAAGTGCCCAACCCAGGAATAAAATACCATATATGTCAAAGGAAGGGAAGACTGTAGGATTCCAAAAATAGAGTCACAAGCAAGCTGTGTGATCAAAGCAATCAGAGAAGGATGCCACAAGACATAAGAAATAAGACAGACTGCAGCCCAGATAGCTTCAAACACAAATATCTCCGAACCATCCCAGATCTACCAAGAATCCCAGGATATACCAACCTGACAATAACAGACACCAACTCATTGCTGGAAATGACAAAGCTGCCCGCAATGACTACTGCATCCACACTAGATGACCAAGGCGGAGTCAACGACCTGGCCTGAGCACCACATGCTTGAACTGAACTAAACTAAACAGTGAGTATTCAAAGCTTGATGAACAAATCTTTATTTTCTTAAGATTCTTTAAATTGATATATTTGGTTTTCCGACAATTTGTCTTTATATGTTCAATCAAAATTCAATATTTTCCATACTTTTGGACATAATATTAATATCAATATCCATAATATCTAGTAGTCTCAGTGAATGGTTATTGTAATACTTTGCCAAATATGAGGAAGATTCAAAAGATTGTTTTGCTGCAATGAGCTTTCAAAGGTTGAAAACATTTCATTTACAGATGCTGTTTATATGCAGACAATTACATTTTGGACATTTTAGGATGCAAATATCTTTTGATTCTCTGAAGATAGAGCTCTGAAAGAAAATAGGGTGTTACTCTGTTGAGAATAGGTGAACTATTTAGCATTTATTCAGTCTTGTTGCAGTTTTCCAAGAAAATACCATGCTTTGAAAATGGCTATTTGGCCAATTCAGAATAATTTTTTTGTTATGAATTGTACTTTTTGACATTGTCTTATTAAAAATCTGCTTTACTAATTGATTTAGCAATTGACAATTTAAATTCCTTTATATATGTACAATGGATATTGGTTAGCAGAACGCCCCTCACATCGTTCCACTTTTCATTATATTTGGTCAAAGTTCCACTTTTAATTCAAAATTAATACATCTTTATATATTTAATATTAAACAATTATCTCCAGAACAATACTATATATGGCCCAACTGTTTTGGGATTTGGGTTTCTAATTTCAACGTCTACAGGAAGGAATAACAATATTGCACCATAGGCATATTTTTTAATTCGAGGCTGGTACCTAGTCTTATAATTAATCATTTAAAATTATACTTGTTATTAATCACATATTTAAATTGTTTGCATTTTAAATCTTCTCTTCTCATATCAACACATTTATCATTGCTATGTTATGTTCTCATGTTCCGCATATCACATCTCATACTATGAACTGATAATCTACCATGACCTTATTGTAAAATATTCTGATAATCAGCAAAGCGGGAAATGGAAATCCTCTATTATTATTCTGTGTGGCCGGCCAAGAGTGTGTGTATATATATGTTGTGTATATATATATGGCTTGGGCCATGCTTGGGGGCAGGTAATTATATACATAGGGATAATTAGCAGGTCTGGGTGTGAGTGCACTCAGGGCCTGGCTCTCTGCTGAGGTAGGGGTCAATGCACACAGGGTCAAGGTTGGTGGTGGCCACATGTCAACCAGCTCTGGTGGTGGGCAGACCACTGGTGGTCATGGTAAACAGAAATGCTGAGTCACTATTGGAGGAACTGGGAATGCTGTGTCCCTATTGGTTGAAGTGAATGGCATGATCCTATACCAAGAATCCATGTACTATATATAATAAACCAGAGGGGCTTGGACTCTCTCTTACACTCTTTCGTTTGCTTCACTTTCTCTCTTTCTCTCTGTGTGTATTGTTTTTCACTTTAGCCTACCTACATAGCCACAGACTCGAACATCCACTCTACAAAACTGGTGACCACGACGATCTTCAACAGACAGTGTTGATCCGACGTAGAGCAGCTGCTCGGGGTGCTTGGGTGGTGTGGTGTGTAAGTAGTGCTTTTTCCTGTGTCTTTGAATCTGTGGGGGTTCAAATTTATTATTATAAAATTGAGTTGTCAATGACTTTTCTGACAGTGTCGATATTTTGCAAGGTATGCTAGGTTTTCTCTTACCGTATTTCTGTCACATGCCGTGATAGAAGCCTCGCGTCGCCGGCAAAATAAAAAAATGTATTAAAAGGGAATACTTTCGGCTGCTTTAACATTACCACAGAGGGGGGGCGTAGTAATACACTACAAAACCTTTTCTCTACCCTTTTTCTACTTACTGATGAATCTATACTTGATTTTCAATTCTGCTAATCTTTTTCTACCGCCGTATACAATAGCACACTCACATGTTTAATGGAGGATTCTTGACGTGGTGACTTTAACCACTGGTTTAAAGGTGAGTTTACCTTGGGCAACTTTTCGAATGAAACGCAGGAGGGAGAAGCATGGGCAAAGTTTATGGCTTTACAGTTAGGTACTCTTAAGGAAGAGCAGGAGGAGAGGTTAGACCAGATTATGGACAGGACAGACACGAGAGAGCAGAGGGAAGAGCGCAGGGAGGCACGAGAATTATTACAGGCGGAGGAGAGACAGGGAGATGTGTTGTCGGTCATTGAAAGCGTATGGGAAATCTGTACCCTTATTAGATGGGTCGGATAGAGGTGCTCTATGCAATTGGATGGATTTGATCTAACAAATTGGTACTCTTTCTAGGGTTTATGACCTTGACATTATTCAGTTTGCTTTATCTAATGCAACAGGTACTTTGCATGAGGTACTTTTCACTGCCTTTTAGCATGAAAATGCAAAATCCTGGAAGCAAATTAAGGAAGTTATTGCTTATACTCTATTGACTGCTAAAGAACGTTCACATTTGAAGGGAATTCTTCTATCTATGAAACGCGAAGAGGGTGAGACAGTAGCAACATACTGTCAGAGCTTTAAGACAGCAGCAGCTAAGGGCTGGGATTTGACGAATGCAATATTGGGTACTGTTACATTGGAGATCCTACTGTCTAGGTTTCTGGATTCATTATTAGACGACAATACCATATGGTACATGGAGACTAGCCGACCCAAAACTCTGGAAGATGCTTTTGCTATGTCAATTCTAAGTGACAGGTCTCTAAGTAGACAGCATAGACGTGCTATAGCACATAAGGGAAGATTAGCAATTTGTGAGGAGATTGATAGTTTGAATAGTACAGCATTAGATTTTTCTGGTTCATCTTCTGCTTCGAAGGGTCATAAAATTGTCTAACACAGATATTCAGGGTGTGAAGTCGCTACAGGGTGAGATGAACTCTCTTAGAAAGTATAGAATTAATTTGTCACTAGGCTGTGGAATTTCAGGAGCGTTTACGTGTCAACAGGCACATAGAGCAGATTCATTGATTGCTAGTTGTTGCAGAATTGACCAATCACAGCAAAGAACGCAGTAGAAGGACCGACTGCAGCGCGGACGACAGAGTGCTTCTGCTCCGTCGGATGGTAATATTCTTTGTTCTGCGCCACAAATTGGGAATAATTACACCATACTTAACCATTGTGCTAATACGAAGCGTGAACTAAAAATAGTGCAAGTCAATAGCTTTCGGGTTGTTCGACAGGGTTTTCGAGGTTTAGTCATAAGAAATGTTTATGTTCCTAACCATACTTGCGCCATATTTTGCGGATAGTACAGTAAGTTGTGCCACTAATAAAGCTTACAGATTTGTTAAGATTACAGGCATGTTGAGAGATAAAAGACACCACAGTAGCATTGCATTAGTAAGATTATTGACACTTATGCTTACTTATGTTTGTCCTTACCTTTTAGGTCTGACAATGTGCATAAAATGTAGAAATGGTATAAACATGGACGAGGTTGTATAGACATTGTTATGTGCAATCAAATGTTACAATATTCTTGTAATTCTATTGTGACATAGACGGAAGAATGCACGCCGGGGCGAGCATGATGTCATACTAACAAATAACCGATGATCTCTTTTCCCATTGACATTCTATGAGCATATGTGAATTGTTTGTAGCCATAGCAGGTGCAGGTGTACACTTGACATATTTCGTAGCGTGGCAGATGCGAGGTTAGAACAGTGACCTTGGACTCTCTCTTACACTCTTACTTTTGCTTGACTTTCTCTATTTCTCTTTGTCTGTATTGTTTTTCACTTTAGCCTACCTACATAGCCACAGACTCAAACACCAACACATATAATGATGGGGCAGAGGCACCCGAATAAAAGCCGTTTTCCCAATCTCAGCTTCCGTCTTCTGTGGCTGAGAGCAATGATTAAATATTTTAGGGAAACTAGTCTTTACCAACAATTTATTTTCCATTTTCCATTTGAAAAGTTTTTTTACTGTTGATTTTATTTTTCATATAGCCTACCACTTGTGACTTTACCACAGTTGTATGCTGTTTTTGGCATATATCACTGTACTCTATTGTACCTGTATTAAATGTAATATTTTAGTCAGATATGTTTAATCACTGTACGACCCCCAATAGCTGAGCTTTACTTTTTGTGCTTGGGTGTCGTTACACAAACAAGCAAAATTACCAGGATATGGCAAGAACTAGTTAGCTCAGGATAATATAACTGAGTGAGAAATCGGGTCATGATGCCGGCGGCTTGATCTCCCAGTGGGGCAGCACTATTAAGTCACCATGAGTGTGCACTGTCACAAGTCGGTACCTGTCCTGATATGACCTTAGGTGTTACCAGGATGTAAAACTCCAATAAATAAACAAATCATTTATCATAGACAATATATGCTTACTTTCAGGGGAGCCACAGTAACAGTTGATTATAGCGCAGAAGTCCCATCTGGGATTGCGGACCCTCGTATAACACCAGGGCGCATGATCATTGGTTGGGTTCTGACAATAGTTGGACAATTCTGAGAATGTCGTTGCCCCATGATATTTACGGATATTTCTATGGTAGTTTCGGTTTGGCCTGTCCGTGTCCCAACGTTGGCAGGTCAATCCCCCGATGGTCTTTGATACTGTGCCATTGTAATTTTTTCCGATTCCATAAATGCAGCCTTGTGGTATTCGACCTGGAAGGTATATATAAGAATTATAAACTTTGCCTTACAAATTATCATTTCCATCATAATAATATACTCACTTCGGCTGAACACAGAAAGTCAAGACTATGCCAGTAAAAAATTAGTATTTATTTTAGTTAACAAATCAACAACAGAAGCTTTGTCAGTAACCCAAAGCAGGTCGATCAAAGTAGAGCCATGCTCTCAGGTCATTCATGTGAGCATCATGATCATAGTGGAAAGAGCCAGGTTCTTGTATCGTAATGTGTGCACTTTATTAAAGCAGGTCAAGCAAAGTACAATTGAGTTCTCAGATCATTCATGTATGCATCGTGAATATGGAAGTAAGAGCCGGGCTCTTGTATCATTTTGTGTGTGCATCATGAACTGGTGGAACAATATCTTGGCACACATGTCGTGAACTCAGTTTCTGTAATGGAGCAGAACAGTAACCATGCTACCAGTATAACAGTAATACATGTAAAAGTACAACGTCTGAACGCTTTGACTTCTGGTTAACGGATGCTTTATTCACTGTCCAGGGGTCAAAGCTGCCGGCACCCACGCGCCTATCACGTTGTAAAAATATACGGATTTTCGGTTTAGAATTATATATTGGCAGGGAGCATCCTTATTCTTGGATGACGGAGTGGGGACAAGGTTATGTAAACTAAAAATCAATGATGCCCCACTCACAGTATGACATGATATAAACTATGTGAAATATATGTTCATGCATGCTGCCTAAGATTAAGGAAAAGCTGTGTTATATAGGAAACAGTTCAAGGTGAGGAAAATGTCCTCTGGGTAGTCCTAACGTGTGCCATTTGAGAGGAAGGACATTCTTGGTATATATATATAGATATATATATATGTGTGTAACTGTATACAACTACCGGCTCACCCCTGTGACCATAAGCCTCATTTGCATATACAGCCTCATTTGCATATACACTCAGGGCGGCGCCTGCAGCTGAGTTGGGCGGTAGCCACCTCCACTGGGAGTTGGCTCCCACCCTGGCTGTGGGGCCACCTGATTGGCTGACTGTGGGACTGCTCGGGCACCCGCACTGCCTTGGCCTTCTGACCACACGAGATGCACAAGATTATGTAAATGAAGGACCGATGCTCCAGTCACACTGGACACCGGCACTCTACTCCTGGCTCTTGAGTGAGATACACCTACTCTTGAGCAGGACCCCAGACACACTGTCTGATGCTATCCAAATTCAGCTATTCCAATTGAGTGTGTACACAGCCATAGGACTCCTGTCCTATGGGCTGTAGGCACTGGTTTCTATACAGGCTAAAGTAGTAATGAGATACTGTGTGGACAGAAGGTGAGGAGTGAAGGTGATAGGTCACATGTAGGGGGATGGACAGGAGTTGCTGCCAATAAAGCACAACTTATTCACTGTTCATCTGGATGACTTGTTTTCCTTTCTCTTTCAAGTACTGGTTCCAGAGTTGGTTATCTTGGTTAGTCTGATGGCATCGGAGGTGATATGAAGGGGAAGAGTTTTGTAGTCTCATGGGGTGCTCACCGCGGCCGAGCACTTCCCTGATTCTATAACGTGACCTCATTAACATATTCAAGTACTTCACACTGTTACCAGGCCTTTTGTCTGAGGGCCATGACATATGTAGGGATGTTAGGGGTCTAATAGAGTTCTAGGTTATTTTTTGTGTTTTTTTTATTGAGGCTGTGTTTATACTGTCCATAGGATATAAGCTTGAGTACTCGGGCTTGTTTTCAATGCTGGCCAGCTGTAGAGGTGGAATTATCTTATCACACGGTAGCAGCTGATAAGGTGTTTGATTGCCTGCATTATAGTAGCAGGTAAATGGTTACTTAGTATGGTTAGTAGTCTATATTAGCTTTTTGGATTTTCTTGTTAAATATATATATTATATTTTTTTCTACTCTTACTAGACTAGCCTCCTCATATTTACATATCATAGGCTTGCACATGGTTGTTAGGTGTGTAATCTGGTTAATTTTGGCATGGTTACCTTCCATTGATCATCCCGCTGGTGGACCGTCGTGACATATCACATGCCCCCTTGCAGTGCGGCTTAGTGTGGGTTTCTTAGCCTTATTTTGTACAGACATTTTTTGTTTGTTTTTAGGTCAGTAGTTTGTCTTCCTTTCCCGTTTGGGCATTCCATGCCTTGGCAGCCATTTCCAGTGTGCTTCTTTCGTGAGCTTTGATTTGGCTTCTGGTCTGCCTTAGTAGTGGCGCGTTAGTGTTCCTTTGTGGTATCGTTAGGAGTTTGATGTCTTGACTGTACCCAGATAGCATGCAGCCGTCGGGCCGACGGTGGCCCGACGGTGGCCAGGCCGTGGAGCCAAAGGTGGCAAACCGCCATCGGGCCAACGTTGTTTTGTCCACTGGCCCACCATCGGGCCAATGGTGGCAAACGCCGTCAGGCCAATGGTGGCAAACCGCCGTCGGGCCGACGTTGTTTTGTCCACTGGCCCGCCGTTGGGCCAACGGTGGCAAACGCCGGTGGGCCAACAGTGTTTTGTCCACTGACCCACCATTGGCCCAATGGTGGCAAGCCACCCATAGCAGCATACGCCACTGGTGGCACAACACTTACTATCACCAGTATTTGATTTGTTTGTTTGTTGTTTTACATCCTAGCAACATCTAAGGTCATATTAGGATGGCTACTGACTTGTGACAGTGCGCACTCATGGCAACTTTATAGTGCTGCCCCACTGGGAGACCAGGCTGCTAGCACCCTGACCTGATATCCCACTCAGTCACATTATCCTGACACTGAGCTAACCAGTCCTTGCCTGTCCTAATAATTTCGAGCGCCTGGCTAGGAAGCGACAAGTATCAATTTATAAGTCATTGGTTTGACTCGACCAGGGTGCCACCGCTGTATTATTTATATTATTACGCAAATATCTCTCAAATTACACCACCTAGAAACAAATCGCTTGGTGCACATATAGAAAGATATTTTAAATTGATAAGGTTAGGGTTCTTGATTTCTATTAATTTTGAATAAAACTAATGTTTTGCACTGCGCACTCATGGCATTGTCAATCACCGTGAGCAAATCTTCATACAGCAAAAGTCAAATATCTCAAAAACGACACCACCTAGAAACAAATCGCTTGGTACACATATACAAAACATCTTTACCAAAAACATTATATTAAATTTATAAGGTTACTGACGATGCTGTTCGATGTGTCCCTCACAAACTGGTGTGCCACGGAAACTGCAACATCACCGCTCGATCGGCGCTTGCATGGGTGATAATATAGGCATGTGTTTATAATGTTACTAAATATTTCAAATATACGGCCATCTGATGACCAATATTTGTACGGCACAGATATATATGTAAAAAGGAACATCATAAAGCAATGTATGCGGTTTTAGAACAGACCTAGCAACCCGAAAGTGTCAAATATACTTAGTGAAACTCGCAACTCGAGTTGACTCGAACTGGAAGTGTCAGAACTGGAAATGTTTCAAATCCAACGGCTATCACCAGCGACCACCTGATGGTGGCCCGACGGTGGCCCGATGGTGGAAAATATGTGGAAAATCAATGGCCTCCAGCGGTGATCCACCACCGTCGGCCCGACGGTGGCAAATATGTGGGAAAAAAAGGAAAAGAGCGGCGGACCACCACCATCGGCCCGACGGTGGCAAAAATGTGGAAAATGAATGTCAACCAGCGGCGGCGCCACCACCGTCAGCCTGACGGTGGCAAATATGTGGGGAAAAAAGGCAAAGAGCGGCGATCCACCACCGTCGGCCCGACGATGGCAAGTATGTGGCGGCGGTGCAACCAATAAATAGCAAATGGCTGTGTGCTATCTGGGTAGTCATATGCTAATGTTTTGAGGTGAATTATTTCTCCTATTTTCTAGCAATTTTACTTTAGTTCTTTTGTGTATGTCATAGGTGGGGTGCAGTTTGTCTACTCTTAGGCAGATTTTTAGGGCTCTGTTTTGCAGTATTTGCAGTTTTTTTAGTAGTTCTTTTTTCGTGCCCATGTAGATTACATCCACATAGTGAAAATAGGCACCATGCCGTTGAAGATTTTTATTGACATTTCTTGTGTCATGTAGTCTCTTAGCTTTGCAAAAAGCCATAGTTTGTGGTTTATTTTTTGGATGATTTTTTTTATACATAGGTTGTAGTTTAGTTGGCCGTGCAACTCAAGGCCTAGGTATTTATAGTGGTCTACATTTTCTAATATTCGGTTTCCTAGCTTACAGTGTAGGTTTCTTTCTGGCATTTGTTTATGCGAGGAGAGTACTGTTTTTGATTTGCTTGCATTGATGGTTATTTTATTGCACTCACACCATTCGTCCAGTTTTAGTAGAAGTTTATTTAGCTTAGTTATTACCTCCTCTTCTGTGGTGCCCTTTGCATATATGACTGCGTCATCTGCATATAGTTGGAGGCATTCAGTTTTCAGCCATTTTTCAAGGTTGTTTATGTAGATTATAAAGAGCAGTGGCCCGAGCACTGACCCTTGGGGTACACCACATGTGACAGGCTGACTGTATTGTTTATTTTTGTTTTTTGTTGTCTGTTGTTTAGGTAGCATTTTATCCAATTCATAGTGTTGGATTTTATGGCCACAGTTTTTAGTTTTTCTAGTAGTATATTACGGTTGACTGTGCCAAAAGCTTTAATAAAGTCAATGAAGGCTGACCCAACTAAGTGTTTTTGGATCATTGATGCCAGTATGTCATTCGTTAGGTTTGCTATTGTTTTTGATGTGGAGCGTAGTTTCCTGAAGCGCCCTTGTCTTTCGCTTAGTATATTATTTGTTTCCATGTGTTCATTTATGTGCCTATGGAACACTTTTTCAATGAGTTTATCTGGGGTGGGTAGAATTGATATTCGCCTGTAGTTTCCCATGTTTTGCTTGTCTCCGTTTTTGTCGATGGGGGTGATGGTTGCCATTTTCCAGGCTGGGACAAAGCACCCTTGTTCAAAGGAGATGTTGAATAGGTCTACCATAGTGGTCAGGATGGCTTGGAGTGCCTCTTTCAGTATTTTTGATGATATGTCATCTATTCCACTTGGTTTATTTGTGTCTATGTCATTTATTAGCTTTTTTAGCTCTGTTATGTCAGCTTTGCAGGTGGGGATTTCGTCCTGTACAGTTCCTGATCTATTTTCCCCTTTTTTTGTTGTGAATTTCTGACAGTTTTTGCCCCACTGTGGCGAAGTGTATATTTAGTTTGTTTGCTGCATCTTTGTTTGTAAGCATTTTCCCTTCATTATTCTGGAAGTTTAAACATTCTTCTGTGCTTTTTTGGGGGAATAACAGATTTATATTTTTCCAGAATTTATTTGTGTTGCTTCCACAGTCTTTCTTCATTATATATTTCTTTTTTGCCATTCTCACTGCTTTGAGAGAGTTATTTCTGGCAATATGGTAGGCTGATTTGTCCTCTGTGGTTTCTGTGTGCTTTGCTTTATCACCCAGTTTGCGTTTGATTGTGATGAGTGTTAGCAGGTCATTGTCGACCCATGGGTCTTGGTTTTCTTGTATTATTATTTTCTTTATGGGACACGTCTCATCAATTGATTTTCTTATTTCTGTGATGATGTTGTTTCAATATATATCAACATCACCTCTGTTTTGTGTGATGTTGTTTATGTTTTGGTGTATCTTTTGAGTAGTCTTTTAGGGCCCTGCCCATCTTATATTCGTGGTAATTTGTGCTTTTTAGTTTTGTCCTTGTTACATATATTAGCTTGTGATCACTTATACCCCAGCTTCTAGTGCCCCATTTGGTGGCATGGTTTGAGTTGGTTAGTTGAGCTGTTGTTGCTTATGGCCGTGTCACACTACAACGTAATGCACCAGTGTAGGGACACCGTGAAAATAAATTTCACACGTCAAAATTCTCAGCATAATAGGCAAATACGGGGCCAAGTTGGACGCCAATGCCACGTGGTGGACATAAGCATAATGTCGGTATAGCACTGTGATAACATGGTTCAACGAGTGAGGACAAAGGAATTATTAATTGTGTCAACGTGAGGCTAGCAGAACTCCAGCACCCGCGACGTCAGCCTACCGTGACAGGAGCGGCGGCCTTAGCGTCGAGCAGCCGTGATCATGTGATCACATCCGCCCTAACGTAGCCACTTCGACTCAACCGTTTTTCCCGACGTGAGTCGACGTCGCCCCACCGAGAGACTAGCATCGCACTGACGTGAGTCCACCGTCACCAGCATGATGACAGCCCGTGCTTGACGCACTTGGCGTGAGCGGAACGTGGGCCGACGTGAGGAAAAACACCCGACCCACCTGCATCCAGCATGCCAGCCAAGAAAAACCCCAGCTCCAGCTCCTGTTCAAGTTCTGCTTCGAACCCCCACTATGGGAGGGGAAGAGGGAAGGGGAGAAAGAGGATGCTGGTACACCACCAGCATCACCAGCAGCAGCACCATCTCCACCATCTCCGATGGTCACATCTCCTCCTCGCCCGGACACAGAGGTGACTATAGACACGCAGTCCCTGTCTCCTTCGTCTGCACATTCTCGTGCATCATCTGCAGCCTCCACCTCCTCCGCCTCACACCATCGGCCGGTAAAAGGAAAAGGCAAGAGGAGGGTGTGGAAGTTCGTCTGCACTCTGCCTGCAGACGAGGAGGAGATGCCGCTTGACTTTCTCCATGACACCCCGGTCATCACGCCAAGTTGACAGACTATCGGAGGACGGACAAGAAAGGGAAACTGTGGAAGGACCAGGCCCAGAAGATGGGGGCTGGTTCAAATCCATGCGAGACAGCAACACCAGGCTGCATAAAAATAGAGCAGTGACGGGGCACCCAAGCGGACTGAGAGGGAGCAGTGGATCCTGGACAAGTTTGGCTTCCTCAGCTCAGTCGTGCACCACCAGCCGGAGCCCTGCAGAAGTGTAAGTACTATATTTTTTCATTTGCATTCATGTGGATATTAATTTCTAATTTTTTTATTTAATTATTTATTTATTTCCTTTAGACCTCATTGTGGACAAATCGTTTTAAATAGTTAATAGCATTGTAATATGCAAGCATGTGGATTTATTTATTATTGCCCTCATTGTGGATAAATGATTGTATATATTTAATGGCATTATTGTATGCAATCATGTGCATTCATTTATTATTGCCCCCATTAAAGTCATGTTGTCTTGTATTCATTGTACTTATGTTGCTTTATTATTTTGTCTTGCAGGTGTTGGCTGCCGTTGACGCATTGCGAGGCGATCTGCGGAGACTGCCTGCGCTGAGCAGCAGATCGGGATGGAGCACCAACAACGACCCCTACCTGAGGCCCGAGGCAAGGGGAACCAGTCGACGACGGAGGAGGACCTGCTTGATGTCCCCTGAAGCAACGCGTCGATGCGTCGGGCGACCTGTTGGACTGCCTAAGCATGCGCATGACCCAGAGGACCGCCTTCTCAAACTACGAGCGGGACTGTGTATCCACGATGACAAAGGGGCAGTTCCACTATGCGCGGACTGTGATGAACATCATCCTGTTGCAGGTGATGGAGTCGGAGGTGGCGGACCACGGGACCGTAATCTTGGGGCCGGCGTTGTCCCGGGTATGTAACCCTCCTGCCCCCATGACTCAGACTGTGCGGCACCCCTCTGCGACGTCCTACTCCTCTTCGTCTAATACATCCTCTTGCCAGTCGCCAAGCGACAGGTACCAGCCGGCAACCACCAGCCGGAACGGCCTGGGCATCCCAAAGCGCAGACTACATGCAGCAATACATGCTGCAGCCGTTGCTGCACCCTGCGCCGCTACACGCTGCCCTGCTGCTGCAGGCCCCGACACGGCAGCGTTGAGGTTCCCCGGACACACAATGGGCCCGCCCGCACCAGAGCCTAGTCTGTCACCACGACAGCAGCCTGGAGCACAACCAAGTGGCAGCGTGTTAACATCGGCATGGGTGCTTAACCAGAGTGACAGTATGGCAGTGGGAATGACACCAACAGCAATGGACGGATTCCTGAATCTGTCAGGGCTGTCCGGAATATCAAGCATGTCGAACCTGAACACTGAGTCGCCGGACCTCTTTGTGGTAGGGGAGCTCAACACCCCCCCAAAGGGCCAGGACCAGGCCCCAGACAGTGAAAAGTGACCAGAACCGAGTTCTCAAACTATGTGTGGGACGAAGGGCCGGTACCGCGTTCTCAAACTACATGCGGGACGAAGGGCCAGAACCGCGTTCTCAAACTACGTGCGGGACTGTTTATCCACGATGACGAATGGCCAGAACCGTGTTCTCAAACTACGTGCGGGACTGTTTATCCACGATGACGAAGGGCCAGTTCCACCATGCGGACTATGATAAACATCATCCTGTCAGAGGTGATGGAGTCGGAGATGGCGGACGACAGCATCGTAGTCTCGGGGCCGGCGCTGTCCCGGGTCTGCCCCCCCTCCCGCCCCCATGACTCAGACCGTGCAGCCCCCCTCTGCAACGTCATGCTACTCCTTCCTCGAATGCATCCTCTTGCCTGTCGCCAAAGGAGGGGTACCAGCCACACCCGCACCAGTGGCGACATCAACCACCCACAGGAACACCCTGGGCCTGCCAAAGCCTTAATTACATGCAGCAATATACAAACATGTCGAACGTGAACATTGAGGCGTAGGAGCTCTTTGACCCCTGGGAACTTGACACCCCCCCCTCCCCGAAGGGCCAGGGTCAGGCCCGTGATAAGTGATAAGTGAACAGAACTGACAGCATTTATTGTAAAGTGGCAGCGCGTTAACATTAGTGTGGCTCCTCAACCGTGGGCCTCCCAAAGCCTAGACTATATGCAGCAATACACATAAGTGTCGAACCTGAACATTGAGGCGCAGGAGCTCTTTGCGCCAGGGGAACTTGAGAGCCCCCCCCTGAAGGGTCAGGGCCAGGCCCGTGATAAGTGATAAGTGATAAGTGAACAGAACTGACAGTATTTATTGTGAAGTGGCAGCGCGTTAATGTTAGTGTTGCTCCTCAACCAGAGTGCGACGGACGGATTCCTGAATCTGTCCGGCTTGTCGGTCATATCCAAAGTGTCAAACCTGAACATTGAAGTGAACAGAACTGACAGTATTTATTGTGTGCCTGCCTGTACATCTGTATAAGTGGCAGCCCGTTAATGTCGGTGTGGCTCCTCAACCAGAGTGGCACGGACAGATTCCTGAATTTCTAATTTTTTTATTTTATTATTTATTTATTTCCTTTAAACCTCATTGTGGACAAATCATTTTAAACACACACAATAAATACTGCCACGGACGGATTCCTGAATCTGTCCGGTCTGTCGGTCATATCCAACGTGTCGAACCTGAACATTGAAGTGAACAGAACTGACAGGATTTATTATGTGCCTGCCTGTACATATGTATATATTTTGTATTCTTTTTTCAGTTTTCATGTGTCTGTCTTATTTTTTACAGTATCACTGACTGTATTTATTGTGTGCCTGCCTGTAGATATCTATATATTTGGTATCTGTGAGGAATCTGTAAAAATTGTTGTAAATAAAAAACTATTTGTATTGTACACGAGATTTTTGGTCTCTTGAGTGTATTTCTTAGTAAACATTATCAT
Source organism: Branchipolynoe longqiensis (assembly GCA_030323885.1). Lineage (NCBI taxonomy): Eukaryota > Metazoa > Annelida > Polychaeta > Phyllodocida > Polynoidae > Branchipolynoe > Branchipolynoe longqiensis. Next base: position 22,010,355 of record CM059188.1, read on the forward strand.
ATCATTATTATAATAAGTAATACACAAGTCCCCCTAATTAAAATTGAGGAAGCCACGTCACCCACAATAACACCACCCACGCCCCCGTTAAAAAATTATCCATGTGAAAAAGAGGATGCAACGAACTTCATGTCCGGTCAGTAGGCCCGCGAAGTGAGCGGCCAGAAGACCTCCCCAGCGGAGGAGCAGCTCGCAGAGACGAGCATACAAGATGGTGGTGATGCCACACCCCCCACCAGCCGCCCCTCCCTGGAAGCAGCGCGTCCTCCGGCAGGAGAAGGCGCTCGTGGAGGCGGTCGCGGGCAGTGCGGGATCACCGACGCAGTCCCCGCACCCGAATGGCCTCCCCGTACTCCCCGGCGACCTGGAGGAGGAGTTCGGGGAGGCCGACATATCATGGGAGACGCCGCCCCCCCCCCCCCCCATCAGAGCCAGACAGCCGAGACGAACACAGAGGGACAGTCCGGTCACTCCACCCCGGCACCCGGCCCACACTCCAGCCGGGCGCCGCCAACACTGCTGGGAGGCTGATGGATACAACTGTAGACCCCGCTCAACGGCCGAGGAGGCGGTGTGAATCATTGCCGCTGCAGCCGACGGGAAATCATTCAGGTGGAAAAAAGGTATTTCTGCAAAGCATCTGCTCCCTTATGACTTGGTAGAGAGGGGGATGAAGGGAAGTCCATAAAGAAGGGAGATGCCACCCGGGAGGAGTATACGCTCGGCCTGAAGCGGCTCGAGACTCAGCGTGGCTTCCCGGCCCATGCACTGTCCGCGCTCTTGGCACACCAAGAAGCCGTAGCACTAGATGACTGTTCGCTGCCGTGGAACATAGTGTATTGGTACTACGAAGAAATCTTCACTCGGATTGCCGAGGGCCGTCTTCCCAAGGGTTGGAGGGACGCGGCCGGCCTCGCAGCGGTCCGAATAGAAATAATTGCGATGGCCAGACACACAACCACAGCGCCAAACGGCACTACAGCCAATGGCGCTAAGGCCCAGAAGGCGAGCTTGGATGCCCGGAACGCCTACAACAAGGCGGCAGTGGTCGCCCTATGGTCGCCCTATGCTCGGCTTGGAACCGCACCCGCAAATCATGTGACAAGGCCACTAAGGGTGAGTCGCACAGCACGGGAAGCCAAAAGTTTGCCCATGTATGTGGCTACTGCGCCAACATGCGGGGAATAGTCACCAACCATGCCTAGGCGGCATATTACTAAAAAAAGTCAAGGGAGAGGGGAACAGGGAAGAATTCGTCAGCGGATTTTTAGGTCGCAGGCAGGTGCCCCCCCTCACCCCGCCATCACATGGATCATGACCACGGCACGCCCACAAACAATAAAATGTTGCACAGCCCCCACAGCACCCATGATAAAACCGCAAGTACCCCATCTCATGTTGTTGACATTCCTGTGGCGGAGCCACTTGGCATCCCGCCGGGAGGGGTGGTACAGTGACTTTTTTTCCTCTACTATTAATATTGAGTGTTATATATCTAGCTTAGTTTCATACATTTTTGGTTTTACCCAGATAGCACACAGTCGTCGGCCCGACGGCGGCCCGACGGAGGCCGTTCCGGCGGCCCGACGGTGGAAATCGCCGTCGGGCCGACGTTGTTTTGTCCAACCTCCTGCCATCGGGGCGACGGCGGCTGCCGCCGTCGCCCCGACGGTGGAAACCGCCGACGAGCCGACGGCGACAAAACAACGTCGGCCCGACGGCGACAAATGCCGTCGGGCCGACGTTGTTTTGTCCAACCATCCACCGTCGACTCGACGGCGGCTGCCGCCGTCGACCCGACGAGCCGAGAAGACACTGTCACTATAGTGTCAATACGTACAGGGTAATTCAAACCGTATTAACACGAATAATTCCATTAATACATCCTAATAAATTACAAAACTTTTACAAAATAATCTACACATATTAATAAACAAACCTGTTAAATAATTCCTTAAAATTCCTCAGATTTTTGGAGTTATTGGTAGAAAAAGAATGCTGCTCAACCATCGCATGTGTGCCAGTGGCGATTCGAAGTAAACAAACCGTATCAGATAATTCAAATCGTATTAACACGAATAATTCCATTAATACTTCGTAATAAATTTCAAAACTTTTACAAAGTAATCTAAACATATTAATAAACATACCTGTTAAATAATTCCTTAAAATTCCTGGTATTTCTGGAGTTATTGGTAGAAAAAGAACACTGATCAACGATCGCACGTGTTCCGCTGGTGACTCGAGCCGGAAACCAAATTTAAAGAACTGCGCATGCGCGGCCCACCACCGTCGGATCGACGGTGGATCAGATGTGGAAAATGAATGCAAACCTGGGGCGGCCCACCACCGTCGGCTCGACGGTGGACCAGACGTGGAAAATGAATGCAAACCTGCGGCGGCCCACCACCGTCGGGCCGACGATGGCCCGGCGGTGACTCAAAAGTGGCAAAGGGATTGAACCCTAACATCGGAACACCACCGGCGGCCCGACGGCTCAAAAGTGGAAATTTGGATTGAACCCTAACGTAGGAATAACACTGTCGGCCCGACGATGGCTCAAAAGTGGAAAGGGATTGATACCCAACGTCGGAAATCAACCGGCGGCCCGACGGTGGCTCAAAAGTGGAAAGGGATTGATTCCCAACGTCGGAAATCCACCGGTGGCCCGACGGTGGAAAGTCGATCGCGACGGTGCGACCAATAGCCGACGTCGGCCCGACGGCTGTGTGCTATCTGGGTAAGTGTCTCTGCTCTATTTCATATGGGGTCAGTGGGTAAATGCAATATTTTATTAGGGCCATAGATCAATGGTTGACATATTTCAAACCACTCTTGGGTGGTACAATGACGCTTTTTCCTCTAGTATTAATAGTTAGTGTTATATATCTAGCTTCGTTTTACAATTTGTTTGGTTTTAAGTGACTGCTCTTTTTCGTAGGGGGTCAGTGGGTCAATCCAATATTATATCAGGATCCGAGATCAATGGTTGACATATTTCAAACCACTCTTGGGTGGTACAGTGACTCTTTTTCCTCTAGTATTAATATTTAGTGTTATATATCTAGCTTAGTTTTACACTTTGTTGGTTTTAAGTCTCTTTGCTCTTTTTCGTATGGGGTCAGTGGGTCAATGCAATATTTTCTCCAGATCATAAATCAATGGGTGACATATTTCAAACCACTCTTGGGTGGTAGGGCGACACTTTTTCCTCTAGAATTAATATTTCGTTTTATATAGCTAGTTTTGTTTTACCATTCTTTGGAGTTTAAGTGACTCTGCTCTTTTTCGTATGGGATCAGAGTATTAATATTTAATGTTATATATCTAGCTTAGTTTTATACTTTTTAGGTTTCAGGTGTCCCCGCTCTTTTTTGTATGAGGTCAGTGGGTCAATGCAATATTTTATCAGGGTCATAGATCAAAGTTTTACATATTTAAAGCCAATCTTGAGTGGTACGGTGACTTTTTTTTCTGTAGTATTAATACTTGGTGTCATATTACTAGCTTTGTTTTACGCCTTTAAAACAAATATAAGTGTCTCTGCTCTTTTTCGCATGGGGTCAGTGGATTAATGCAATATTTTATCAGGGTCATAGATCAATGCTTGGCATAATTTAAGCCATACTATGGTGGTACAACAGCTTATTATCTACTAGTATTTAAAGTTATGGTTGTAAGCTTTACATGGCTTGTTTTGTGGGCTTTTTAATTTGTTATGCGTCTTTGTTCTTTTTTCCACCTATATTTTGCTAATGTCAGCTCAACATTTGTTTCAGAATAGTTCTAGTATAACTTATAGGCTACGGACTGGAAAACACTATAAACTGAACGCAGTGGATATTTTGCTGGGAAACAGTTTTTCACTTCTACGGCGATTTGTATCTCTTTTTTTTGCTTTGAATATCTAATAGTAATAAGGAATAAGTAACCAAATTCACACTTGAATATCGAATAAGGAATATTCGACACTTAGCGGACTAGGTGGTTTCATGTGACACTTAGCGGACTAGGTGGTTTCAAGCCTGTGAGCGCCATCCTGACAGGTTTGTGTAGATCTGACACCATGTAAGGACAAGACGTGTGAACACCGCGAGGACTAAGACACAACTGGTTTATTATTAGCCACGCTTACCCATGCGTCCATGTGACATCATCTGGGTTCGATGCTCTCGCGGCCTCTCGCTGGCCCGCGATACCATACAGCAATACGCACGAAAGCGTACTTCCATATATTACAGTAACCATCTTCCCACTTTGAATATTGAATAAGGAATAAGGAATAAGTAACCAACTTCACACTTTGAATATCGAATAAGGAATAAGGAATAAGTAACCAACTTCACATGGTAACTGAACTTAAAACTGACAGTGGCGAATTTGGATTGGAATTCTCCACTCAGGCTATACCCTGATGAAAATACTCTCTAAAACAGTGATGAAATTGAAATTGGAATTGTAAGAATTTGAGAAGCTTTTGCCAAAGGGCAAATGCTTCTCAACAAATGATGTGTGACAGTGCCAGCCTGTTTTTGTGTTGGCATGTGCCAAAGGCAGCTTATTTGACTTGCAATTCTCAGAGGTAAATAATACATGTGCAGCTTGTTAGGTCTGTACTTAATTATCTGCATCTCTAACGGACAGTAGGCTAAAAAAATGTGTGTAGGATTGCATTGGCATTGTTGTCACAGAAACAGCTAGCTGACAAAGCCACAATGCGTGGGAAGGTAGCATCACTATCACAGTCGGCCATGGCTCAGACCCCCACAACTTCGCCATCTCGGACTAATACTACCACAAATCTGGATCACCAAGAAACTGGTGCCAATGGCTCATAATTGCGAATTGTGGTTGATCCGGCGGGAAGCTCGAGACGCCCCCTACCAGGCCTCTGGGAACCTCCCCTCCTTCCCGCCTTTTCCCCTGACCTGCATTCGGGCCTCATATCCTCACGTCAATGGATTTAAACTCTACGGATCCGTCTCCACCCACGTCACCCACGTCACAAAGCGGCAACGCGATTAAAAGGTCACCCACGTTAAAAAGCACCATGCAGCGAACCCGTAGGGCTGCAGCTCCGAGAGGCCGTCCCACTAAACACGCCTCAAAGAAAAGAACTCCCACGCCTACAGCCGACCTGAGCATCTCATCTGACTCACAAGATGGCGGCGCTTCTCCGAGACAGGCCGTCCCTCAGGCCTGGCCCCCGTCCCCGTCCCGCCAGTCTAAGCGGGCGTGGAAGCCCACCCTGAAGGCGAGGCAGGCCGACGGCTTAGCCAAAATGCAACTCACCATCAACGCCATGGAGGAGCGTTGGATCGTCATGGAGAGGGAGGCGGCGGAACACAGGAAGGAGGCGGCCGAGCAGCGGACACAGCTCGCGGCTCAATCCAGGGTGCTCGCGGAAGCCACCGCCGCGCTCGCCACCGCCACCTCCGAGGGAACCGATGCCCCCGCGGCGGCCCCCGCGACGGCACGCCGTCGGGTCCCTTCGGCTTCCCCCTCCGCACCACGCCCGGCGGCAACCGGGCGGCTCCGCACCAGCCGGGTGCGATCACTATCCCCGGCATCGCCGTCAGCTGCCTATGGTGGCCGCGCCAGGACCCGCACCGGCTCATACCCCGCCGTCGGCGCCGACCAGAGCCCGCTCAGCCCATGGTCCTCGCCATCACCCACGCCACCCCGACACCGCCCCCGCGCCGAGACGCTCCCCACGTGGCCGGGCGACACGTCGCACGCCGCCGACACGGATGACTACGGTCGCGGGGCGCGCTCAACAGCGGAGGAGGCGGTGCGCCTCATCGTAGCGGCGGCCAACGGGAAGGCGCACACACGGAAAAAAGGTATTTCCACGAAATATTTGTTTCCCTATGATCTGGTTGAACGGGGGGACGAGGGGAAAGCAATAAAAAAGGGCGAGGCGAGTCGGGAGGAGTACACGCTCGGACTGAAGCGCCTCGAGTGCCGGCGCGGCTTCCCGGCGAGCAGACTCGATGCCCTTTCCGCCCATCAGGAGATGGTTGTGCAGGACAACTGTGCGCTGGCATGGCCAGTGGTGAGGCGTTATTCCGAGGAGATCTTCACGCGCATAGCGGACGGGAGGCTCCCGTACGTGTGGAGGGACGCAGCCGCACTAAACGCGGTCAGGATCGAAATAATAGCGATGGCGGGCCACGCCGCGCCCGCCCACCGCCCCGGCCCGCGAGAGCCAACAGGCCGGGAAGCCACACAAGTCCGGCGCCGACAACCGCGAACACTAGGACAGGGCGGCGTTGGGCGCGCCCGCCAGGCCTGGAACAAAGACCCGGCTTCGTGTACCAAAGCCGCGAAAGGAGCCTCGCACGGGGCGGACACCCAGAAGCTCGCGCATGTGTGCGGCTACTGCGCGAACGTGCGCCGTATAGTTACGGGCCACCCAGAGGCAAGCTGTTACTCGAAGAAAGCCAGGGAGCGCCCCAGAAAAACATCACACCGGGATTTTTAGACGGCCGGCGGGAGGACACAGCCCCGCCCCGACGGCCAACTCAAGACCGACGCCTGCACCGCCCCCGGACTACCCGTGTGGCGGCCCGCCGCCCACGCCATGCACCCACTATAAACAATAACACCGTCCCGGTGCCCTGTGGCTTCAGTTCGGCTGCCCGCCGCCCCGGCGGGGGTTCCCATCATGACGTCACGGCGACCAGTGCCCACCCGGGATTGGCGGTGGGGGGCTTCCCCCGTGATGTCACGCCGGCTGCGCGCCCCTGCTGCCACATGGAGGATTCCCCCGCCACTACCAACAGCGCTGAAGGTACGCCCCTGCCGCTGGGGATTCCCCCCCTTGGTGATGTCACACCAGCCCGGTGGCGCCACCTCGAGGGAACACCCCGAACTAACAAAGTAAACACACGACCAGGCACCCTGGGCCACGCCACCCCGACATACCACCGTGTCGGAGGCCCTCGCCACGCCGCACACGAGCCGTCTCACGACAGCTTCGCGGAGTCCCGCCCCGGCAGCTGCTCCACCCGTCAGGGCCGGTCCCCGCCGCGCCATGTGAGATCTGCGACGTGACCCGCGGCGCCCTCGCCCCCGGTGCGAGCACCAACGAGCCAGTCGAGGAGGTGATTGACACTACCATCCAGCACTCCCTCCCGGCGGCCCCTGCTTGCGGCCCATCCCCTGTCGAGTACAAGGCCACCCTCGACACCTTCTGGCCAGTGCTCTCGGGTGAGGGCTGGGCCGCCTAAGCCGCCTACGCTGTGGCCTACGCCGCCGCCCGTGCCTCGGGACTCCCGAATTATTTGGCCGCCCGAGTCCCGGTCCCCTCGGACCTGAACATTCTTAACTGGCGTCGCATGCTTCGAGGCCATGACGACGCCCTCCTCGTCGACCACCTGGAGTTCGGGTTCCCGGCCAACTGCACCGCGGCCGGGGCCCCCGTCCCCCACCTACAAGAACCACCGCGAGGACCCCAGCTTCGCCCACCACGTCACTGAATACGCGGCGGACGAGCTCCGACGAGGTGCCCTCCTCGGGCCCTTCGCGGTCCCGCCCTTCACCCCCTGGGCGCAGTGCAGGCTGATCATGACGCGGCCCAAGTCCACCCCGGGGAAGCGGCGAGTCATCGTCGACTTGTCGTTCCCCCCGGGCCGCAGCGTGAACGCCGGCATCCCAAGGCGGGAGTACCTCGGGCGCCCGCACGCTTACAGACTTCCATCCGCGGCCGACCTCGGCCGGCGCATCGTCGTCGATGGCCGGGGCGCCTTCTGCTGGTCGGCCGACGTCTCCCGCGCTTACCGCCAGCACCGGGCCGACCCCCTCTCCAATCCCCTGTTCGGCGTCGACGGTCGACGGCCGTGCCTACCTCGACATAGCCCTGCCCTTCGGGTGCAGGACCTCGGGCGCGGCTTGCGTCAGGGTCACCGCCGCGGTGGCCTGGATCATTGGCCGCTGCGGTTTCTTCACAGCTGTCTACGTTGATGACTTCGTCGGGTGCGAGGCCTCCTACCTCGACGCGATGCGGGCGTTCCACACCCTCCGGGAGGTGTGCGCCTCCCTCGGGCTCGAGCTCGCCCCCGACAAGTGCTGCCCCCCAACCGTCTGCCTCACCTGGCTGGGCATTGAATTTGACACGGAGGCCATGGTCCTCCGCATACCTGATGACAAGATGGACAACGTCATCGAGGAGTGCGAGCGCTGGCTCGTCCGCCCCACACTCACCAGGAAGGCCCTCCAGAGGCTCGTTGGCTGCCTCGCGCACGTAAGCGCGTGCATAGTCGCGGCACGCAAGTTCATGGGGCGGAACCTCTGGAGCCTCCGCGCGGCCACTGCCGCGGGTGCCGACCCAGAACTCAGGAGAGAGGTCCGGTGGTTCCGGGACTTCGCGGCGGCCGGGAACGGCATCTGCCTCCTCCCCCCAGTCGTCCGCCCCCGATGGATCGTCAAGTGCGACTCCTGCATGACCGGCGGGGGCGCATTCTCTGCAAACACCTGTTTCTCCGAGGCCTACGACCAGGAGATGATGACGGCCTACCCCTCAATCCACGAGCTGGAGGCCGTGAACCTCGTCCTCGCGGTCCGCGCCCTCGGGCCCGACGCCCTGGGGGGATACTGGATCATCATGAACACTGACAATGCCGCCTCCGCGAGCACCCTCGAGACCGGCCGCGCCGTCGACCCAACCCTCGGCGCATGCGCCCGCGAGCTCTGGCTCCTTGCGGCGCTCGGCTCCTTCGACATTACCATCCACCACAAGTCCGGCGTCGACCTGGTCCTCGCGGACGCACTCAGCCGCGCGCACTACTCCCGGGAAGCCCTCGACATAGTCCGCAGGGAATGCCGTAGTAGGGGGATCCGTAGATTACGTGTACGGCACTCGCCGGATATGTTCACCCATGACCTCTAATCTTTGCAGACTACGGCGCGCATGTGCACGAGCACCTGATGATGCTCCACCGGGCCACCCTCGCACCCGGGACCTGGCACAATCGCCGTCGAGCGCGGAGTCGACCACCTGGTCCCCGCACCCTACGACATCGGGCAGTTCATCGCCCATCTGCACCGCCTCCTGCCGTCCCCCGCCTCCGTCGCCAAAGCCTTCTCCAGGGCCCGCTCCTGGGTCCGGGAGGCGGGGGGCGACGTCGCGCCCTTCGACGCCCCCTTCGCGTCGCGGGTGAGACGCGGCGGCGAGCGGCTCCCACCCGCCGTGCTCCACCCGTCACCCCCGAGATGCTACCCTTCATCTACAGACACATGCGCGTCCAGGGGCACCTCGGGGTTGCCCCGTGGGCCGCAACCATCATCGCCTTCTTCAGCTTCCTGAGGCAGTCGAACATCCTCTCCCCCTCCCACGCCCCGTGGGGGGGGGGCCTCACACCTTGCGCAGGGATGACGTCCAGCCGGTTCGCGGGGGCTTGCGCCTCCGGGTCACCTCCTCCAAGACCATCCGCTCCCCGGCGCAGGCCGTCTCGATCTTCGTGCCCGCCCTCGCCGGATCGCCTCTGTGCCCAGTCCGCGCTTGGCGGTGCGCCCTCGACCTGCTGCCTGCGCCGGGGGACGCCCCGGCTTTCCTCGCCCGTGCCGGCGTCCCCCTCACTCCGCGGGACGTCACCCCCCTCCTCCGCGCCGCCTTGGGCGCGGCCCTCGTGCCCCGCGCCGAAGAATTCACCCTGCACGGCCTCCGCCGAGGCGCCGCGCAGGCCTGCGCCTCGAGGGGGCTGGATCTCTCCGCCATCATGGCCCAGGGCACCTGGGAGTCCGACGCGGTGCACGCGTACATGCCCCGTCAGGTGACCGCGGTCGCCCCGAGAGCCTTGGCCTTGTGCTTTGGGTCGGCTCCCGGGCCTACCTCCTCCCAGATCCTTCCGGGCCCCTCTGCGGACGTGGACGAGGTCGACTGACCTGCCCAAGAACATTTGCATGCCCTCTACTACCCCGTTGCTTCATACTGATTGTGTACCTGTTTCCTGAATAAACCCTCCCTTATCACTCCCACCTCCGTCTCGGGCTTCCTCTGACCGGATCGGCTCATAATTCCGAATTGTGGTTGAACCGGCGGGAAGCTCGAGACCCCCTACCAGGCCTCTGGGAACCTCCCCTCCTTCCCGCCTTTTCCCCTGACCTGCATTCGGGCCTAATATCCTCACGTCAATGGATTTACCACACCCACCCACCCTCTTTTTGTAGGCCACTGCGTGGGGGTCGGCTCCCGGGCCTACCTCCTCCCAGATCCTTCCGGGCCCCTCTGCGGACGTGGACGAGGTCGACTGACCTGCCCAAGAACATTTGCATGCCCTCTACTACCCCGTTGCTTCATACTGATTGTGTACCTGTTTCCTGAATAAACCCTCCCTTATCACTCCCACCTCCGTCTCGGGCTTCCTCTGTCCGGATCGTTTCTGTGTTGGCCCAAATGTTGGTCAGCATGGATCAACTTGATGCCAGTATGAATATCAAACTAAAGAATGTGGTGGATGTAGTTGATGATATATGTGACAGGGCTGCCACTGATATGACCAGGTCAACTGCCCTCCTGGAGGCTAGCCTCCAGGAACATGAGGCTGACAGGCAGTCTTTATTATTTACTAAGCAGTGATGGCCAGTTATATGAGTTAGCCGAAGTCATAAACAATTATTTTGCAGACATTAGGGCAAACCTTGCAAAAGAAATCAAAACACCAACAATCAAAAAACATCACCCAGTCACAAATCAATACAGATATAATCTTGATAAAAAACAAGAAAAGAAGTACTTGCCAAGGTTGATGAACTTTCATCATATAAATCATCTGGTATGATGAATATAAATTCTGCCTTTATTATGACTGCCATTATCATCCTAATAGACAAATTTACACATCTATACAACCTTCTCATTGGAACAGGTTTGTTTCCGGATAAATGGAAAATAGCTACTATCACACCAATACCAAAGATAAGTAATCCTAAATCATGTAATGAACTGCGACCAATATCAATACTACCCCTCCCTGGCAAGATCATTGAACAAATAAAAACCTTCCTAGAAGACACCAACTACCTTGCCAAACAGCAAAATTGCTTCAGAAAAGAGAAATCAATCACAATAACCTTAGCCAATCTATTAGATGAACTGCTCATTAACATAGATAGAGGAGAACTGACAATAACTGTTTTTCTTGATTTCAAGAAAGCTTTTAATACCATACACCATGACATTTTACTCTGGAAAATTGAAAGTGTGGGACTCGGTCCTAAATCTTGACATTTATAGCCAACTATCTATCAAATAAGCAGCAAGTTACAAAAATAAATGGCACTAAATTAACAGAGAGATCAATTACAACTGGAGTACCCCAGGTTTTATACATGGGCCACTACTCTTCCTCATATTTATTAATGACTTTCCCTTGGTAACAAATGAGGCCATGTTTACCATTTTTGCTAATGATGTGGCCCTCACAGTCCATAACCCAAAAATTGAATCTGCAGCGGCGATAGTTGAGGATGTGCTAGCTAAGGTTAACATCTGGTGTAAGGAAAATAAACTGACAGTTAATGCGAAGAAATCTGAATACATAATTTGACAACCAAATCAAAAATATCAAGAGCACAACCTATCACTTTACATTTGGGTGATGCAGCATTGAATGAGGTAGGGACATACACATATTTAGGGACCACACTCGATTCCACATTAAATGGTAATCGACAACTCTCAAGACTCAATTAAATGATAGCCATAAAAATAACATTTAGGAAAATAATATACAATACTACATGAGTGAGAACACAGCCCTTTTACTATATAAAGCCACTATTCTCCCAATAATTGACTACAATGATTTAATCTATGGACTGTTGACAAAACAAGAAACCAAATATCAGAGGATCCAAAAGGGGGCACTTAGAACTGTCTACAGAGGTAAAAACCTGTCTGTAAAGGAAATGATTGCCAAAGCACAAATCAGCTACCTAGCCAAAGAAGGGACTCACATCTCCTCACTCTCATGTATAAAAGATCAAATGATGAGCAATATGTTGACCATACAAACAGAGTAACCAGACAGAGTGATGCTACACTTCTAAAAATGCCCAAGCCACAAACAAACAAGCTGACTAAAGCTACAATTTATAGAGGTGGTACATTATCACTCCCAGTGAGGACAAGACGGTCCACAAGTCTCCTTGAATTAAAAAAACTTAATATAAATACAACAGGCCTGTCAGACTCCTACACAGTTGCAGGTATTCTAAAGGCCACCCTTGCCCTGACCCTTCCACATATGTACATAGAAATGGTCTCAAATGCACTACGTGGCCCTGCTTGCTGAGCCCCTTCCAACCCCTCTTCCAATGCCCACTACATACTACATAGTATCTAACATTTTCCTTGAAATTGACACAAGACCAGTTACATACAAGTCCTCACTACAATCTCAGACTTCCATTCCATTCATCAAATCACACAATACAAAGCACTAACAATTACTAATTAAATTACTCAAACAGTATTGCCAAAATTAACATCTTACTAACACACTGACATCCACTATTCTGATTTACTTACCTCTTTCCTCTGTCACCATCATACCTTATCCTTCAGTATTATAATAACTTACATTTTTGGGCAAATCAGTGTAGGTATTTACTAGATACCAGCCTATTACTTGTGATTAAATCCACTGATTTGCATATTTACTATATATATGTATTTGAAAATATGTATATATATATTTCTTTTTTGAAAAATGAAAAAATGTGAAAAGAAAATTCTACAACCATGCAATACCATATGCATATTCACCGAATGCGTGATACTTTTATTGAACTGGAATTGTATGCAGTTACTACTACAGCTGATATTTCATTTATAATATGCATAATACTTTTAGTATCAAATAGGATTTGCATGCAGTTACTATTAGAACTGACAGCTTCATTTATGTATCAAGAAATTGTACTGTACAGCCAGAAGACCAGTGCTCTGGTGTTGAAATATTATTGAACGAATAAAATACATTTTACTCAAAAGAAATAAAGGTTTTTTTAAAGAAAAACACAAAATTGCAAAGAGGCAGCATTCAAACCAAAAGAGTCTTGCCAGGTCTTCAATTGGTGTAAAATATGAAATAGATATTTATTATGTGTGAAATAATATATACAAAATAAGACATCGTACCAGGAAAATATTAGAATGGGAAGCCTGCATGGCACATAAGTCTAGCTGTCTTGAAGGTAAGACCGGACGCAGTGGCTGGACTGGGACAAGCGGAGGCTTCGCATGTGGAAGGTCAGAAGTTTGAGTTCCAGCCGACTCAAACCAATGGCTTACACAACCGATACTTGTCACTACCCAGCCTGACACTCAGTGTTACTAGGATAGGGCAAGGACTGATAACTGGTAAACAAAAAGAACATATATTTAAACAAATATTGACGAAATTCAATCTTTGTAATCCGAGCTGAAAGATGCTAGAGAAAAGCAAAATCAAGTTTGGATGTGAAGTAGCATAGATCAGTGTAGTATGATTCATTCAAGGAAGCGATAATGTATATGAAGATGAACCAGTGAAAAAATATGGCTCTCAGAAAATACAAGGTGCATACATTATAAAAGTCTAGTGTTAACATGTCTCAGATGAATCAAATATCTGGTTGTGAAATAAAGTTGATAATTCTTGGTACAATTAGCTTTTGGCGTGAAACAGGTTGGACATATGAAAAGCACTCAATTATCTGTCTGCTGTCATATTTACAAACGTCTTAGATCAAATACAAGTTATGCACTAGGTTATACTTGGGTGAAATTGTAGAACCAATCCATCGCTGAGTCAGCTAATGACTGACGAGATATATACCCACGATTCTAGGCATTACTATATGGAGGACAAAGACTGGATAAGCAAGTGCAAGTACACAATTCTGATATTACAAAGTGTAATAGTAAGAAAATAAGAATACATAAAGTAGAATATATATCAAGACAGTAGTAAAACAATCGAGAATGACAGTAGCCTTAAAGATGGGACTGGGGCATATTGTGTGCATGACTCATTATGTAGGTGGGTGCAATGCAGAAGCCCTGAATGTGGTCTATGAATTAGGCACGTCTCAGTCTACAGGGAGAAGGGAAAAGTACAAAGAACTCTGAGAGTTTATTATGACTGTTGGAGGAAGTTGTAAGAGTTTCCTTTGATATGAAAGGTTTTTTTGTTGTGTATGTTTATGATGCGGTAGTAAGCTTCTTAGTGCAGTGAGGTGCCATGATCATGTCAATATAGCCTCTTGAATCACCACTAAGTTCGACTACCTCAGACACTGTAGTGTGTGTCAACATGTTAGTTCAATTTCAGCATCGCATGAGATGAATCGTACATACACACATCAGTCAAATTCAACCCTGGCGACCATCTGTTTTCGAAGATAAGAATGAGTTGGTTAGGCAAGAACAAACAAGGTGTGGTGTTGTTCTCTGTGGCTGAGTGGTTAGTGTCTGACTTTTTTTCTAGGTCGCACTCCAAATTTGAAGGTCGGTGGTTCAATTCCCCATGTCATCACCTCTGCCAATCTGGATTTCCACTGCTGTGCATAATTTACAGCGTCATCAAAGGCCAGTTGCTCTCATACCATGTCTATGTGGTGTGGGTGGTTTAAAATCCCTTAGGTCGGTAAAAGTGTAGGCTCAGGCTTTCTATCAACCTACTGTCCACTTGTGAAAACAATTCTATTCAAACTTATCCATGATAGGCAGTATAAATCTTCAAGAAAAAGAAATGTCAGAAATTAGTATGGTCAACCACTTATGCAATGCAATGGATGTGTCGAGCAGCAATTAGCCACAAATACATCGAGAATGAATGTGAGTGGTGAGGCACACTTTATTGACCTTAAAATGTAAGGAAATAGTGTTAAGACACATATACTGTTAGTCAGCCTACATGAACGAAGGGTTCTAATGACAGATGCCTTAATTAATCATTCATAGTGGTGTAGGAGTAATATCAAGGAATGAATATCAAGGTGTGAAGAAGTCCAGGAAAGAATATGACACATTAAAGCGAGCATAACAATTTCAGCTAACGAATTACATATGGGAATTATTAATATCGCGGCCTATGGATGTATGAGAAACGAATGTAACACTGAAATAAGGATACAAAGTCAGCATGTGGATACTGATGAGTAGCAAGAAATGGCAAAAATGTAGATATGAATTGCACTCTATGCACCAGAATTCCCATTTCAATACCCCATGACAGCACTAATGAGGAGTGAGTAACAATGTTTATACGGTGTGAGAAAGGAATATGAGATAGTAAATTGAGTGAAAAAGTGTAGTTGGAGAGTCAACATATTGGTATTATCAGAGAGCGTGTATAGACAGATGAGAGGGACAACTCCCGCAAAAATCGGTAACCCAGACTACAGTGGCGCCTCTCGTGGTCATTGCTGAACAAGCCAAAACGAGTGGCTATGGCACATTATGTGCAGTGGTTAACTGCAATAACTACACAGGAACAGCAAGGGGAATATCTTTTTTCTCATTCCCAACACAAGGTGACAGGTAAGAAACACATTAAAATCAAACCAGCATATTTCCCTACATGACTATATTCTGACACTGAGTGATAATAAATGCAGGTAGCATACTGCAGTCATGATAGTGGAACTCCTGGTAAACTTGAGATGTTTTGTCCCAGTTGAGGATAGAGTAGTACTAGTAGCTGACATCATAAATATGATAAAGTACACAATCATAGTTATTTTTATGTTTGGGTGTATTATAGCATATTCAATGATTTACGTATGTGTGCATCGCGGTGTTTACCCGAGATTGTCAATGGCCGTGAGCAATCTCCATTGACAATGCCTTGAGTTTGCCGGTATGGGCAGTGCAAAACATTAGTTTTATTCAAAATCAATAGAAATCCAGAATCCTAACCTTATAAATTTAATATAATGTTTTTGGTAAACATGTTTTCTATAAGTGTACCAAGCGATTTGTTTCTAGTTGGTGTGGTTTTAGAGATATTTCACTTTTTCTGTATGAAGATTGCACACGACCATTGACAATGCCTTGAGTTTGCCGGTGTTGTAGTTTCCGCGGCACACCAGTTTGCGAGGGACACATACATTCAAATGCATTGTCAATGGCAGTGAGCAAATCTTCATACAGAAAAAGTCAAATATCTCTCAAATTACACCACCTAGAAGCAACCCACTTGGAACACATCGAAAACATATTCAATGAATAGATTATATTAAATTTATACGGTTAGGCTTCTGCACTTCTATTAATTTTGAATAAAACTAATGGTTTGCACTGCGCGTACCATCAAACTCAAGGCATTGTAAATAGTCGTGAGCAATCTTCAGACAGAAAATAAAGAAAAAGTGAAATATCTCTAAAACCACACCACCTAGAAACAAATCGTTTGGTACACATATAGAAAACATCTTTACCAAAAACATTATATTAAATTTTTAAGGTTAGTGACGATGCTGCTCGATTTTGACGCATGCGCAGAAGCGATGTGTCCCTCACAAACTGGTGTGCCATGGAAACTGCAACACCGGTACGCATACAGCTGTGTCATAACCTGTTCAACAACCACCACTTGGAGCACCACAGTCGGCAGCTGTTACACAGTCTAGTATAAGAGTTGTCCCTCTCATCTATACATGCTCTCTGGTATTATCAAGAATATCTAAGTAGGTGTGAGAAGATAATTTGGTCATTAAATAACCTTCAAACCCCAATAACAATAGGACTCCTCCTGATTGGAACTATTTACAGATGAATCAGAAGTAAATATAAGAGGAAGGTTCCTGCATATTATGATTAGGAGAGATAACACTATAGCTCAAGCTTATGTGAATAATTTAGGAGGTACTAATTCTATTTGCCTTGGAGTAGCAAAAGATATTTTGATATGGGGACAATCTAACAGTTGTTTGCTTTCCACAGTGCATAATCCTGATATGCATAATATTCTTGCTGACTTAAGATCAAGACAATTCAAAGATAATTTAGAATGGTAAATATTTATGTACATAATGATTTTTGTGAGGAATAAGCCATACCAGAGGTTGAGATATGTTTACTTCAAGGTGAAATAATAAATTACATGTAGTTGTATCCCAAGAACCAGACAGGGCGCATAGAGAAGAGATGCATTTTCTTTCTCATCGAAGGGTCTTTTTATATATCGTTTTCCACCATTCAGATTAATTCTGAAAGTGCTACAGAAAACATAGATGGACCAAAGGCTTTGCTGTTGGCTCCTCATCGGCCATGTCAACCCTGATGGCCAATCAACACTAGAAGAATTCTCCATGAGCAGCAAATCTTATTCTTTCTTCTTCCTTGAAGATTTAAACTGCCTCTCATGGATGAGTCTGAATAGACTTGTTTTCACCATTAGACAGTTTTTCGATAGAAAGCCTGAGCCTACACTTTTACCGACCCAAGGGATTTTTAACCTCCCACACCACATAGACATGGGATGAGAGCAACTGGCCTTTGATGATGCTGTAAGTTATAGTGTAGAAATCTAAATTGGCAGAGGTGAGGCACGGGGAATCGAACCACTGACCTTCAGATTAGGAGCCGGACCTAGAAAAAAGTCAGACAATCTAACCATTCCACCACAGAGAACACAACTAATATAACCCCAATTTATTGGGGTAAGGAGACTTATAGAAGAGTGACAAAGATGAGGCAATGAAGGCAACACAATTAGTACCATAACTTTTATAGGCGACTCCTTAAGGGAATATAATTTAAGAGATAGGGTCTTTTATTTGGAAACAATCTACAAAAAATGGCTTATTTTTCCCACTTAAATAGATATCTCGATTTTGAAGTCTTAGGTGCATAATTGTTTATGTAGTTGCAACCACAGATTCCAGACGTGGACTTTACAAAATTGGTGACCACGATGAGAAACTAGGTCATCGATTCAAACCACTAAAGCCTTGTTTTCTCATAGAGTTGAGATCTGTAATGTTAACTCAATAGACCTGTCGAGCAACCACGCGTCTACCATCGACGTCTTCGGGTTTCTTCAAGTTTTCAGAGCCGGAAATGCGAAATGGCTGGTCAAGTGTATCGATGCCGGGCTAAATGGTAGTAAACCAAAATCCGATTTGTACTAATGTAAGGTCGATACTTTGAGACGGAAATGTACCTCGAGAGTATCATATATTAAGACAATCAAGATGAGGGACAACCAGGACCCATGGATAGGTGAAGAAATAATAGATAGTATCAAATTGAAGAGGAAATTTGGAGAGAAGGCTAGAATCACAAATAAAATAGATGACATCAACAACTACAAAACTGTGAAAAGAAAAACCCTAAGGCTAGTTAGACAGGCAAAAACCACTTACATTGAAGAACAAGATAATAAATCTGGTAATGACTCCAAGAAGTTCTGGAAAAATGTAGAGATGGCATTACCGGGAGATAAGGAGAAAAGCAAAATAGCGCTAACAGATGGAGAAGGGAACACCATATCAAATGAGAGAGCACCAGATAGACTAAATAAACACTTCCCCAGACAGCACACAGTCGTCGGCCCGACGGCGGCCCGACGGCGGCCGCTCCGGCGGCCCGACGGTGGAAAACGCCGTTGGGCCGACGTTGTTTTGTCCAACCTCCCGCCGTCGGGGCGACGGCGGCTGCCGCCGTCAGGCCGACGGCAGCAGCCGCCATCGCCCCGACGCCGTCGGGGCGACGGCGGCTGCTGCCGTCGGCCCAACGGCGACAAAAGCCGTCGGGCCGACGTTGTTTTGTCCAACCATCCACCGTCGACTCGACGGCGGCTGCCGCCGTCGGGGCGACGGCGACAAACGCCGTCGGGCCGACGTTATTTTGTCCAACCATCCACCGTCGACTCGACGGTGGCTGCCGCCGTCAAGTCGACGGCGACAAACGCCGTCGGGCCTACAAGCCGAGAAGACACTGTCACTGTAAAAATATTAGTTTTATTCAAAATTAATAGAAATCGAGATCCCATACCATATAAATTTAATATAGTCTGTACGTATTGACACTATAGTGACAGTGTCTTCTCGAAAAAAAACAAGATGGCGGTCCTTCGTCAAAATTCCGTTCAGGGTAATTCAAATCGTATTAACACGAATAATTCCATTAATACTTCGTAATAAATTACAAAACTTTTACAAAATAATCTAAACATATTAATAAACAAACCTGGTAAATGATTCCTTAAAATTCCTGGGATTTCTGGAGTTACTGGTAGAAAAAGAACACTGATCAACAATCGCACGTGTTCCGGTGGCGATTCGAAGTAAACAAACCGTATCGGATAATTCAAATCGAATTAACACGAATAATTCCATTAATAATTCGTAATAAATTACAAAACTTTTACAAAATAATCTAAGCATATTAATAAACAAACCTGGTAAATGATTCCTTAAAATTCCTGGTATTTTTGGAGTTATTGGTAGAAAAAGAACACTGATCAGCAATCGCACGTGGTCCGCGGGCGACTCGAGCCGGAAAGCAAATCTAAAGAACTGCGCATGCGCGGCCCACCACCGTCGGCTCGACGGTGGCTCGACGGTGGACCAGACGTGGAAAATGAATGCAAACCTGCGGCGGCCCACCACCGTCGAGCCGACGATGGCCCGACGGTGAATCAAAAGTGGAAAGGGATTGAACCCTAACATCGGAACACCACCGTCGGGCCGACGGTGGCCCGACGGTGGCTCACAAGTGGAAAAGGATTGAAACCTAAGGTCGGGACACCACCGTCGGGCCGACGATGGCCCGACGGTATACCAGACGTGGAAAATGAATGCAAACTTGCGGCGGCCCACCACCGTCGGGCCGACGGAGGCCCGACGGCTCAAAAGTTTAACCCTAACGTCGGAACACCGCCGTCGGGCCGACGATGGCCCGACGGTGAATCAAAAGTGGAAAGGGATTGATTCCCAACGTCGGAACACCGCCGGCGGCCCGACGGTGGCCCGACGGTGGCTCAGAAGTGGAAAGGGATTGATTCCCAACGTCGGAACACCACCGTCGGGCCGACGGTGGCCCGACGGTGGAAAGTCGGTGCCGACGGACCGACCAATAGCCGACGTCGGGCCGACGGCTCTGTGCTGTCTGGGTCACAGAGATAGGAGCAAAGTTAGCAGAACAATTCAGAGGAAGCTGGGAATACACAGGTGATGTAGTTGAAAATAGTACAGACACAGCAAGAGTAACAGAGAATGAAGTGATTAGACTAGTTAAGAGAATAGATCTACGAAAGTCATCAGGAATACAGAACCTACAAGCCAGAATAATTAAAGATGCTATGCTAGCCATACCAAATGTTATATGTGACTTAATCAATAATTCATTTGAGATGGGTATTTTCCCCACGGCTTGGAAGCAGGCTACAGTGGTACCAATACACAAGGGTGGAGACAACCCAGATAGCACACAGCCGTCGGCCCGACGTCGGCTGTTGGTCGGTCCGTCGGCACCGACTTTCCACCGTCGGGCCACCGTCGGGCCACCGGTGGTGTTCCGACGTTGGGAATCAATCCCTTTCCACTTTTGATTCACCGTCGGGCCATCGTCGGCCCGACGGCGGTGTTCCGACGTTAGGGTTAAACTTTTGAGCCGTCGGGCCACCGTCGGGCCTCCGTCGGCCCGACGGTGGTGGGCCGCCGCAAGTTTGCATTCATTTTCCACACTTGGTATACCGTCGGGCCGTCGTCGGCCCGCCGGTGGTGTTCCGACGTTAGGGTTCAATCCCTTTCCACTTGTGAGCCACCGTCGGGCCACCGTCGGCCCGACGGTGTTGTTCCGACGTTAGGGTTCAATCCCTTTCCACTTTTGATTCACCGTCGGGCCATCGTCGGCCCGACGGTGGTGGGCCGCCGCAGGTTTGCATTAATTTTCCACGTCTGGTCCACCGTTGGGCCATCGTCGGCCCAACGGTGGTGGGCCGCGCCTGCGCAGTTCTTTAAATTTGGATTTCGGCTCGAGTCGCCCGCGGACCACGTGCGATTGCTGATCAGTGTTCTTTTTCTACCAATAACTCCAGAAATACCAGGAATTTTAAGGAATCATTTAAAAGGTATGTTTATTAATATGTTTAGATTGTTTTGTACAAGTTTTGTAATTTATTACGAAGTATTAATGGAATTATTCGTGTTAATACGATTTGAATTATCCGATACGGTTTGTTTACTTCGAATCCCGCTCGAGTAGCCAGCACAACACGTGCGATTGTTGATCAGTGTTCTTTTTCTACCGGTAACTCCAGAAATCCCAGGAATTTTAAGGAATCATTTACCAGGTTTGTTTATTAATATGGTTAGATTATTTTGTAAAAGTTTTGTAATTTATTACGCAGTATTAATGGAATTATTCGTGTTAATACGATTTGAATTATCCGATACGGTTTGTTTACTTCGAATCCCGCTCGAGTCGCCACCGGAACACGTGCGATTGTTGATCAGTGTTCTTTTTCTACCAGTAACTCCAGAAATCCCAGGAATTTTAAGGAATCATTTACCAGGTTTGTTTATTAATATGTTTAGATTATTTTGTAAAAGTTTTGTAATTTATTACGCAGTATTAATGGAATTATTCGTGTTAATACGATTTGAATTACCCTGAACGGAATCTTGGTTTTTTTCCGAGAAGACACTGTCACTATAGTGTCAATACGTACAGACTATATTAAATTTATATGGTATGGGATCTCGATTTCTATTAATTTTGAATAAAACTAATATTTTTACAGTGAGATTGTCTTCTCGGCTCGTCGGCCCGACGGCGTTTGTCGCCGTCGCCCCGACGGCGGCAGCCGCCGTCGAGTCGACGGTGGACGGTTGGACAAAACAACGTCGGCCCGACGGCTTTTGTCGCCGTTGGACCGACGGCGGCAGCCGCCGTCGCCCCGACGGTGTCGGGCCGACGGCGGCTGCTGCCGTCGCCCCGACGGTGTCGGGGCGACGGCGGCTGCTGCCGTCGGCCCGAGGGCGGCAGCCGCCGTCGGCCTGACGGCGGCTGCCACCGTCGACCCTATGGCGGCAGTCGCCGTCGCCCCGACGGCGTCGGGGCGACGGCGGCTGCTGCCGTCGGCCCGACGGCGGCGGCCGCCGTCGCCCCGACGGCGGGAGGTTGGACAAAACAACGTCGGCCCGACGGCGTTTTCCACCGTCGGGCCGCCGGAGCGGCCGCCGTCGGGCCGCCGTCGGGCCGACGACTGTGTGCTGTCTGGGAAAGGGGACATGGGAAACTACCGCCCCATATCACTCCTACCTCTGCCAGGCAAGCTGATAGAGAAATTAATGTACAAGCACATCATGAAACATCTAGATAGTGAGAAAATACTAAATGACAAATAAGGAGGGTTCAGAAATGGATTCTCCACAACAAAAACTATATCCAATCTAACAAATGACATACTGAGAGGTATGAATGAAGGTGAACAGACAACTGCCACATTCATAGATTTTAGCAAGGCATTTGATACAGTGAATCATGACATACTGATAAAATAGCTAGAAAGAGTAGGAATAAGAGGAAGAACACTAGACTGGATGAGAAATTCCATCAGTGAGAGAAGTCAGAGAACAAAGGTAAATGGCAAAACATCAGAAAGTATATATAGGTAACCTGTGGAGTCCCTCAAGGTTCAGTATTAGGCCCACTCCTCTTCATCATTTACATCAATGATCTGGAGAAGTCCTTAGAGGGAATCAAATTCCAACTATATGCTGATGACACCGTGATATTTATACCCAACAAGCAATAGCAGAAAAGAGAACAGAGATAAGCTAAATGAGAAACTAGTAACTTTAGATAGCTGGTGTAACTCCAACAAGATTTCCATAAACCACAAGAAGTCGAAAGTCCTAGTGTTTGGCAGGGGGGAAATCAACTATGGCAACGAGGAGCCAATAATTTTGGGAGGAAAAGTTCTTGATTATCAGACCAACTACAGATATCTAGGGATGAATCTAGATAGGAAACTAAACTACAATGATAACATAAAAGAAGTTATCAAGAAGGCAAACCACAAAATCTGGATATTAGCGAATACCAGAAAAAAAATAACTACAAATATGGCTATTAAAATCTATAAAGGTATGATACTACCATACTTCGACTATGGTGATGTAATATATATGGGGGGTAACAAAAATATGTTGGATAAACTAAAAAGACTACAAAATAGAGCACTTAAGATATGTCTGAAGGTAGAACATAGACACCCAACTGATGATCTCCATAGAAAAGCAAGAGTCAACACATTAAATGACAGGAGAAAAGCACATCTCAAAATAGCAGCCTTCAGGGAGACAAGGAAGCCTGGGATGGTGCAGGTAACAAAAAAGGCAACAAGAGGTAGTGATGGCCCCAGACTGATAAGAAACAGAGCCAAAAACAGATCATACGAGAGGAGTACCGAGTACATGAAGGCAAGTGAATGGAATACACTGGGAGTAGAAGAAAGAAGTACAGGGACAATAGGGACAAAAGAAACATATAAAACATTAATCAAAAGAGAGCTAAATGCACTGCTAGATTAATGACAACAAATAAAATGGAAAAAAAGAAAAAGAAATATAGATAAATAAATAGAAAATACACTGATAATTCAAGCAAAGTTTTACATACAAAGGTAAACTTTAAACTTAAAACCAAAACCTAATGACCACTAACACAGCAAGGTGAAGCCATTCAGAGAAATTAACTATTGGTAACCAAACAATTATCTGATTGTAGAACGAACAAACTCACAGATGTTTGGGGGATGTGGGAGAATGCTTACAAACAGAGAAAGAATGCACGCAGTAGTTAGCTACACAACAACTGAAAGTGATAAAAAAGAAGGGGAGTCACAAGACTATTACTGTCTAGCGGCGAAAACAAGTCATTAGACTTAACCGTTATGGGCAGCATAAATACACCCATCACAAAAAAAATATATATATATTGCAAATTGTTCATGTTTCTTTTAACATCATATTAGATGTAAGAAATGCGATATATTCTTCATAACTGATTTAAAATGGTGATTATAAAAATAAAATTATAATTATTTTTTTTATTATTATTTTTATTATTATTTTTATTCAAAGTCATAAAACCTTATCCATTAAAAACAACTTTAGATTTAAGTTATTATTCATTATTTCTTAAAGTGAGGACAACGTAGTGATGTAAACTTCTTTCGACGCTGCTACGGGCAGGTGGTAAGAAGTGGAGGGGCGGAGTACATTGTAAAATATTCCGATAATATGGGAAATGCAAATGGTATATTATGGAAAAAGGTATATAGTGCCAGGTGCATAATTGTTTATGTAGTTGCTGGTGGTGCTTGATTCATAGGTCAATAGTCATTGTGTTAGTCAGATAGTGTGTAAGGGGCACCTGGAGCTCTACCCACTACCCCCTCCCTCCTCAGTAATCATGGATCACCACACACTCAGCTCAGGCAGGTGGTGGCCAGGGGAGCCACACCGCAATGTGGTGGTGGGCAGATCACTGTAGCCATGGTAACCCAGGAATGCTTGATGTTCATTGGTGGAGCTGTAGATGCTTGATTCTCATTGGAGAATACGGTCAGGTGACATATCATACTGGATCCATGTACCACTAGAAATAATAAACCTGAGGGCTTGGCTCTCTCTCTACCTTAAAAACGGGAGGGAAAGACAATTGGAGAACATTCCTTGCGTGTGGCCTGGGTCACATCATGATGAAGGTAGATGCCAGCATATCGATCTGACTTGTTTAGCTTGGCATGAGCAAAGTAGAAGGCGTTTCTAGCAAGTACAGTCTTGAATATGATCATGATTGGTCTGGGTCTGGTGGCCGTGTGACCATTCCTATGTGAGGTAGCTTGATTTGCATATGGGCGATTTGGCAAAGGATGCTACTAGCTTTGCTAGGCATTATCACAAACCAGTTGAAAATCCTGATTTAGTTTACAGAGTAATCCTGAACACAGTGTGTAGTATTTCTGATAGAGAACTTCCTAAAGTTGTCCTTATGGAACAGTCTTTTAGCAAGTAAAATGGAATAAACTAGCTATTGTAGAACAAAACATCAACATCATGACTATTTCATCATCAGCCTCCTGCGCTCTTTATTTTGCCAAAAATTGTTGTGATCAACACGTGGTTCCAGTGTCGCAAAACGGCATGTGCGTAAAGTGATTTTCAACACTCCTTCTCACTTTCTAGCATAGTACCTAGTTTTATGACTACTCAAGCAAAAATGTCCAGCTCTCCACAACTTGACTTTAAACTCTGTAGTAGGTGGTTTTTAAAGTCTTAGAACAGACAAAAAAATGTACTTCAAATAGTCATATCAGTCTTTTTCACTGATGGCATCCTCTCACTCCAGCCAGGGTTCTGATCTTATTGAACTGGTCTTTTGGCAAACGGTTGGTTAACATGTCTGCGATCATGTCTTCACTTGGGTGGTACTTCAGTGTCACAGTTACTTTCTCCACTGTTCGTGAATGAAGTGATACTTTATATGAAATTGCATGTTTTTGGCCATACAGATAGTGGACTGGTTATCCTCATAGATCACCATTGATTTAATTGACCTGTTGCTTAGATCACCAACAAGCTGTTCTGTCCAGATGGCCAAAGCCATGTACTCAGCTTCAGCAGTGGAGAGTACCACACAACTTTGGTTTTTACTTCTCCAGCTGACGGCAGTCCCACCAATTTGGAACACATATCCCGATGTTGACATTCGATCATTTATATCGCCAGCCCAGTCAGCATCAGAGTATCCCACACATTTACCCAGATTGCTCCTGTTGTACCACAAACCATAGTCCATGGTACCCTTAAGGTAACGCATGATGCGTTTGACTGCAGTCCAATGTTCTTTTGAAGGGTTGGAGCAGAACTTGGCCACATTGCTGACTGCATACGGGATATCCGGTCTGGTCCACATTGACAGGTAGAGCAGACTGCAAAAAGCTGACTGGTACAGTCCTTGGTCAACAGTCTCTTCATTATCACCTGTTTTCACAAGTTTGGCATTCGTGTCGACAGGTGGCGATACTGGTTTGGCCTGATCCATCTTGAACTTGGTATGCACTCTCTGAGTGTAACCAGGTTGACCTATCCAGATAGAGTCAGGATTTGTCTCTTGGTCAACAGTCACACCCAAAAAATACTTGAACTCACCCATATCCTTTACGGTGAACTCGTCGGCGATGGCCCGCTTTACCTCACTCTTTCATTGTTCAGTTCCTGCTGTCAGTATGATGTCATCCATATAAGCAGCTAGGATCACTGATTCTCCTTCTGATGTGTAGATACATCTATTGGATTGAGTGAAACCGATCTTACAGAGGTGCTCATCGAGTACTGTATTCCAGCAACGTGAGGACTGTTTCAGGCTATAAATGCTCTTGTTGAACTTGCATACAAGATGCTCCTTGCCTTCCTTTACAAATCCCGCTGGTTGTTTCATGTACACCTCCTCTTTCAAAGTGCCATTGAGAAATAGTGTTGTCCCGTCCATTTGATGAAGTAACAGATTGTTCTTTGCATCCAGGGAAATCACGATACGGACCGATTGCGTCCTCACTACTGGACTGAAAGTCTCGTCAGTCAAGTCCATGTTGTTGTGAATAACATGTGAAACTAACCGTGCTTTGTAGCACTCGGTGGTGCTATCAGCACCCACCTTCTCCTTAAATACCCACTTACCGCAAATGATCTTTCGGCCCTTTGGAGGTTCTACCAAGCCCCACACCTGATTATTGAATAGAGACTTCATCTCCTTTTTCATTGCTCCATGACATTTACTCTTGTTCAAGCCGGCCATTGCTTCACGCACAGAAGATGGTTCTGGGTTATGATGTGACAGATTCACCCATTCACCATACATGTCCGGGTGTAAAGCCGACGGCTGTAGGTTTGAGTGGTGTGGACAGGCTAATAAGAAATCACTACAGGCAAGGAAGGAAAGTAGATAAAGAGTGAAAGGTAGGAGAGTGAGACTCTCTCATTTATTACTTTTATAGTTCCCAGAAAAAGATGGTGGCGATCACATGATCCAATCTTCCAATCCCTAACAAGCATTCCTCTATCCACCAATGAGGGTTCAATATCCATGTTGCCAAGGCATGGTTAGATCTGTATCTGTGGCAGGGATCCATAAATAACTCTTGAGGGGAGGGGGTATGTGAGGCAACTTCCCAAAGACTGTCCCACCTAAAAAGTGACACTCCTTCAGGTCAAGAAGTGATCCTCTCTCTCTACACTATATTAATATACAATTTTTGTCCTTTATGAGTAGTAGAACACCAACTCCACATATACCTTATATGCCTTTGGTTTTACATACTATTTACCATTTTATAGGCAAGTTGCAATATATTATATCAGAGTTCTCCATATCCCATATCTCGTATGTCGGAAAAGTTTACACGGGGGTCGCCTTTGACCTACTTGTCTTTGAACCACTGCCTTGCCCTAATCCACCATCTCCTCAGCTCGGCCATCCATGGGCTCAGCCTGCCCTATCACTGACTCACTATCACTGTGGAGTCAAGATACACATTCTGCTAGCTAATGCTTTGAACTCCTTCTCAAATCCAAGCTTCGACTCATCAAAGATGACATCTCGACTGTAGAGAACCTTGGTGTGGTTCACGTCATACAGCCTGTATCCCTCGGTAACTACTCCATACCCCAAGAAAATACACCTCTTAGCCTTAGAGTCTATAAACTTTTGCCTCTCATCCTTGTGTATGTGGCCATACGCAAGACAACCAAACGCCTTGAGTATATCAACTTGTGGCTTCTCTCCGGTCATAGCCTCGTATGGAGTCATCCCTTTGACTGCAGTTGTCAGACTTCTGTTCCTCAGGTAGACTGCTGTTGACACAGCCTCTGCCCAAAACTTACGGGGAAGTTTCACTCCTGCCAACATGGAACGGGCAATTTCCACGAGGGTCCGCTTCATCATCTCGGCCAACCCGTTTTGCTCAGGGGTTTTTGGTACTGTCAACTTATGCCTGATGCCTTCCTTTCTCAGGTAATCCTCAAACTTTGTTGACATGAACTCACGACCATTGTCGGTCATGAAGACTTTGAGCTCCTGGCCTGTGGACTTTTCAGCCAGTGCTTTCCCCTCCAGAAACCGTTCAAACACCTGAATCTTGCGCTTCAGTATATAAACCCAAGTGTAGCGAGTCTTATAATCAATAAATGTCAGGAAGTACTCACTGCCACTCAGTGACTGGGTGCTCATTTTTCCACACACATCACTATGTATCAAACCTAACACAGTCACTCCGCTTGGCACCATTGGTTTCAAACTTGGTATGATGGTGCTTACCCTGGACCCGGGCTCAGAGACTCCTATATCCTTCGTCATTTTACAATCGAGTCTGATAACCATGTCCTCTGCCACTAGTTTCCTCATGTTCTGTACCCCAAGATGTCCATATCTTCTATGGCACAGGTCCACCTGGACATACCATCATTATGTGCCATGGCTGCTTCCGGTTGATTTTCCGTACAGATTAGGTAGTAAAGCTGACCTACCCTCTTCCCTGTAGCCACAACCTTGCCCTCAGCACTCAGGAAATTGCATCCTTTACTGGTGAACACAGTGCGTTTAATAGTGTCAGTACTCTTTGAGACGCTGAGCAAATTGTATAACAAGTTGGGGACATACAACACATCACTCAATTTACACATTCTCACCTTACTTGTTGATAGTTCCAGCTCTAGAGTGACAGACCTACGTCCCACAGCCTTCAGATGATACACATCTCCCAGTGTAACATCCAGAGGTCGCTCCAAGGGACGGTAATCAATAAACTGTGACTTGTCTCTACTCACGTGGCATGTAGCGCCAGAGTAGATGATCCACTTGTTAGATCCAGCATCACAAGTTGACAACCCGTGTCTCACTTCCAAACCAACGTAGTCTCTATCGGAAGCACTACTAGTCCTTTTCCCTGCTTTGGTTTTATGAGCTTTGTGAGATTTGGACTTTTCCCGTGTATTTAGCCTCATACTTTCTCTCAGTCCTAGTGTTCTTCCACTCCTTCTGCTCGGGGCAGTCATGCTTTATATGGCCTATCTTTTGACACTTGTAACACTGAGGTCCTCCAATCCTCGGATGTCTCGCAGCCATTACCTTTTCATCACCATTACTATATGAGGACTCACCATCCATGAGTTTACATTCCTCATGTAGGAGTCGTTCAGTCACCATTTCCATCCGCTCTACGAGTCCGGCAGACTGGCCAGCAGATACACCACTCGGTCCTCATCAGTAATTGTGTCACCATTGACTGACAGCACTTTGAACGACTTCGTCATAGTTCTGATGTGATCCTGTACAGAACCACTTTCTGTTAGTCACAGGGAGTACAGCTTCTTTCTGAGGTGCAGCTTGTTGGCCCAAGTCTTCTTTTGAAACTGGTCCGCCAACTTCTGCCACACCTCAATGGGATTTATCGGCTCACCAACGAGATCCAGCAGTGGTGGGACGATTGACAATACTATAATGGCGAGTGCTTTATCCCACTTAGGGATGAACTTGGCCACCTTGTCAGCTTCAGTAGGTGGGGGTCTGGTTTCAGTCCCATTTACAATGCCCCATAACCCATCCTTCATGAGCGCCATTTGATACTCTGACCTCCATGTTGGACAGTTGTCCCCCTTTAGGGGAGAGATCATGTTGACAGTACTTGCAGCCACCTTGGTATATTAGTTCAGTGCACCAGAGGAAAAACTCCCAACTTCTAAGTCACATAAAAATCTCTTCCTGACCACCAAAATTCACACCAGTGTTTACTCACAGATCCTTAGGCATCCACACCTGACAATGACTGGGCCCATAAACTATTGAAATTAGGGTATGCTTCAAGAACAAAACATTAATGTCATGACTATTTCATCATCAGCCTCCCATGCTCTTTATTTTGCCGAAAAACATTGTGACCACCCCACGGCTCCAGTGTGGCAAAACGGCGTGCGTGTAAAGTGATTTTCAACACCAGCAACAACAAAGCAGAGAAGGATAAAATGGTGTCTGAATAAATTCTGTTAGATTTGTCTGAAAGAGTAGAAATGAACGAATTTAACTACAAACTCTCTCCCCTGATATTGGTCTCCGTAGTTTGTAAGATGAGGAAAGAATATATGAGTAACACTACACTTACATTGAAAGTTGAAGTGTTACTTGGATTCTTACGAATCTCACAGAGCCAGTGATCAGGGGCCTTACCAATCATTCCCTCAGTATGAAGACTTAACCCATAATTTGATGAGACCATGCAATGTAATCCCTGTACCTGAACAAGTTCATAGAAGTGGTGCTCAGAAAAGAGCTCACAAGACAAAAGCTTTCACCCTTAATGAAAAAAGAGATAAAAACTCACAGCAATTTTCTTTTTGTTTATTATATACATATATTCTTCTGGGTGGTCCATCGGTGACGATAATGACAGCAAGTCAACATTTGTTGTGAACTCGTCAATGACCGATGAGACCAATTTGTGCTCAGAATGTGCGGTGGCACATTGGACACGCGTGCGTAGCTGCCGTCAGAGTCTGGTAGATGAAGGAGACAAACTTTTCTCTACTGATGCTTTTGTTTAGCTTAGGATATACGGCCAGTTTCAAACTGTGTTGTGCCTTTATGAAAGAAGGATGCCATGAACTCCTGTCCTTGGCCACTGTTTCCCATATTGTAGTGCTGACATTACATTTCTTCAGGTTGTATCTAAGGCAGTCCTTGAAAGCTTGTTTGTTTTGGAGATCCACCATGAGTCACGCATCTCTGTCTACTTTGAATGGTGCTGCGTTTTTTGTGCTAGTCAGCTTTCTTCAGCATGGATTTAGGGGTCATTCAGCCAAGCTATAAGAGAAGTGTGTTTGACACCGAGCATTTGTTTTATCTCCTCATCATTATCATCAAACCAGTCTTGATGTTTGCAGGTCTTAACGCCCAGAACCTCAGATGACATCTCATAGACAATTTGTTTGAAGTAGTCCCAGTCAGCTTCAATGTCAATGGTTTGCCACTCATTAGAGCGTAGTTTGTCTGCTAACACTTGGCTAAGCAGAGTTGCTGTTCCAACTGACTTCAGTTTACCAATATCTAGCTTTTTTAGTGTTTTGTTACCTTGTGGGCGTTTTGGTAGAGCAAACTGGAGAGATAGTTCGGAATGTAAAAGATTGTGGTCAGTCCAGCACTCAGTTCCTCTCATGACTTTTGTGATCTTCACATCATGAATGTCATGCTTGCGTCTGATGATGCAGTCAATCATGTGCCAGTGTTTTGAGCGTGGGTGCATCCATGTTGCCTTGTACTTGTTGGCTTTTTGGAATATTGTGTTTGTGTTGACAAGATCATGTTCAATACATTTTCTGAGAAGCATGATACCGTCTATAGCTATTACTTTTACCAATGCCATGCTTGCCTAAAGTACCTTCACATGTCTGTGAGTCACTCCCAACGTGAGCAGTGAGGATGAGTTTCTCCCTCCTTGGCGTAGTGGCAATCACTTGTTCTAGGTCTTCACAGAACTTGTCCTTGATCTCATCAGCATTTTTTTTTTTTTTTTTCTTTGTTATTGAGGCTGTATTTATACTGTCCATAGCATATAAGCCTGGGTATTCAGGCTTGTTTTCAATGCTGGCCAGCTGTAGTGTTGGTGTTGTCTTATCACATAGTAGCTGCTGATAAGGTATTTGATTGCCTGTATTTCAGTAGCAGATAGATAGTTGGTTGGTCTGGTTAGTACTATAGTAGTCTGTTAATTTTTTTGGATTTTCTTGGCATATATGTGCTTTATTTTTTCTACTCTTATTTCTAGACTAGCCTACTCCTATTTACATATCATAGGCTTGTACGCAGCTGTGAGGTGTGTTATCTGGGTGCTTTTGGTATGGTTACCTTCCATTGGGCGTCTCGCTGGTGGGCCGTGACATGTATCACCTGCCCTTTTGCGGTGCAGCTTAGTTGGGGGTTCCTAGCCTTATTTTGCACAGATATTTTTTGTATGTTTTTAGGTCAGGAATTTGTCGTTCCTTTACTGTTTGGGCATTCCATACCTTGGCAGCCATTTCTAGCGTGCTTCTCTCGTGAGCTTTTATTTGGCTTCTGGTCTGCTTTAGTAGTGGCGCATTATTTGCTCTAGTTGCCCTTTGTGGTTTTGTTAGGAGTTTATTGTCTTGACTATAGCTGTATGCTAATGTTTTCAGATGAATTATTCTCCTATTTTCTAGCAATTTTACTTTGGTTCTTTTGTGTATGTCATAGGTGGGGTGCAGCTTGTCTACTCTGAGGCAGATTTTCAGGGCTCTGTTCTGTAGTGTTTGCAGTTTTTTTAGAAGTTCTTTCTTTGCACCCATGTAGTTTACATCTCCATAGTCAAAATAGGGTAGCACCATGCCCTTGAAGATTTTTATTGACATTTCTTGTGTCATGTAGTCTCTTAGCTTTGCAAATAGCCACAGTTTGTGGTTTACCTTTTGGACAATTTTGTTTATACATAGGTTGTAGTTTAGTTGGCTGTCCAACTCAAGGCCTAGGTATTTGTAATGGTCTACATTTTCTAGTGTTTGGCTTCCTAGCTTACAGTGTAGTTTTCTTTCTGGCATTTGTTTATGCGAGAAGAGAACTGTTTTTGACTTGCTTGTGTTGATGGTTATTTTGTTGGACTCACACCACTCATCCAGTTTTAGTAGGAGCTTGTTTAGTTTAGTTATTACCTCCTCTTCTGTGGTGCCGTTTGCATATATGACTGTGTCATCTGCATATAGTTGGAGGCATTCGGTTTGTAACCATTTTTCAAGATCGTTTATGTAGATTATAAAGAGCAGTGGCCCTAGCACTGACCCTTGGGGTACACCACATGTGACAGGTTGGTTGTCTGATAGTGTATTGTTTATTTTTGTTCTCTGTTGCCTGTCTTTCAGGTAGCATTTTATCCAGTACATAGTGTTGGATTTTATGCCCATGGATTCTAGTTTTTCCAATAGTATGTTATGGTCTACTGTATCGAATGCTTTGCTGAAGTCAATGAAGGCTGCTCCAACTAATTGTTTTTGGTTCATTGACGCCAATATGTCATTTGTTAGGTTAGCTATTGTTTTAGATGTGGAGTGCAGTTTCCTGAAACCTCCTTGTCTTTCGTTTAGTATATTGTTTTTTTCCAGGTGTTCATTTATGTGTCTATGTAGCACTTTTCAATGAGCTTGCCTGGGGTTTGAAGAATCGATATTGGCCTGTAGTTTCCCATGTTTTGTTTGTCTCCACTTTTGTGGATAGGGGTAATGGTTGCCATTTTCCAGGCTGAGATAAAATGCCCCTGTTCAAAGGAGATGTTGAATAGGTCGACTATAGTGGCTGGGATGGCTTGGAGTGCCTCTTTCAGCATTTTGGTTGGTATTTCGTCTATTCCACTTGGTTTATTTGTGTCTATGTCATTTATTAGTTTTTTTTACTTCTATTATATCTGTTTTGCAGGTGGGGATTTCATTCTGCACAGTTCCTGATCTATTTTCCCACCTTTTTTAAAATTTTCCTGACAGCGTTTGTCCTATTGTGGCAAAGTGCGTGTTCAGTTTGTTTGCTGCATCTTTGTCTGAGAGTATTGTCCCTTCGTTATCTTGGAAGGTTGTGTGCTCTTCTTTGTTATTTTTGGGGAATAATAGGTCTACATTCTTCCAGAATCTGTTTGTATTGCTTCCCCAGTCTCTGTCCTGCTTTATTATGTATTTCTTTTTTGCTGTTCTCACAGCTTTGAGAGAGTGGTTTCTGGCAATATGGTAGGCCAGTTTGTCTTCTATAGTTTCTGTGAGCTTTGCTTTATTACCCAGTTTACTTTTGGCTATGATGAGCGTTAGCAGGTCATTGTCTACCCAGGGGTCCTGGTTTTTTTGTATTTTTATTTTCTTAATGGGGCACATCTCGTCAGCTGATTTTCTTATTTCTGCGATGATGTTGCCCCAATAGATATTAACATCATCTCTGTTTTGTGTGATGTTGTTTATGTTTTGGTGCAGATGATTTTTTAATGCATCTTCTGAGTAGTTTTTTAGGGACCTGCCCATTTTATACTCATAGTGATTTGTGCTTTTTAGTTTTTTCCTTGTTACATATATTAGCTCATGATCACTTATACCCCAGCTCCTGGTGCCCCATTTAGTGGCGTGGTTTGAGTTGGTTAGTATTAGGTCAATTGTGGTGCTATTTTTACTGAGCCTTGTTTTTTCAGTGATGAGCTGTTGTAGGCCTAAGATTTTGATTGTGGTTTGCAGCATTAGTTTGTTTTTATCATTGCTGTTGTAATTTACATTAAAGTCTCCTAGTATGAAGATTTCTGCCTTTGTCAGTTTTTTTATGGTGTTTATGCTCTTCTCTAGGGCTTCAATGAAGAGTTCAATTTCCCCTGATGGAGGTCTGTAAAGGCTTGCTATGGCTATATTTGCTTGCTTTTCATTTTTTATTAGGCACCATAGTAGTTCTATGTGTTCATTTGATAAGTTAGCTGTTATTAGTGCTTCAGGATCTAGAATTTTGGTGTCTTTGCAGTAAAGTGCAACACCTCCACCCTTTTTTGTTTGGTTTAGTGTGTTATTTTGCTGCCTATCATTGCGTACAAGGCTATATCCATCTATGTTGAGGGTGTTGTTTTTGTGGTTGTCAGTGAACCATGTTTCTGACAGTGCCAGTATGTCGAGATTTTCTCTTTTTAGGTGTATTTTTATTGTGTCGATTTTGTTGGATGCACTCTGGCAGTTTAGGTGGGCAAAGTGTGTGCCCCTCCCCAGCTTGCATTCAATTTCTTCTACCATATATATTTGTGCTTTTCGGTGAGTGGTTGCTTGATTTCGCGAATTTTACTTTTTAGTTTTAGTTAGATTGAGTTTGTGTGTGTGTGTTTGGGGGGGGGGGGGGTGCTGGTGCATGCAGCACACGCATCTCCCTCTGGTGGGTAGTTGTGTAAGTCACTGCACTTATTACCTGTTTTGTGTGGAGGATGGCATATTTTTAGTAAAGCGTGTTAGTGAGATAGTAAATTTGCGATATTCATGGTTTGGAGCCCTGGTTCCTTTCCCAGTTCTCCCCGATCTGAACATTTGTATAGTTTTGTTTATTCCTTATTTATATTTTTCCTTTTTATTTGTTGGCATTTGTCAGGGTTTCCTTGACTTTTTGGAGGATGTCCCCCATTTTATTTTTGTAACCTGGTTTTATCGTTTCTCCTTCACTGGCGCTGTCCAGGTACCTTCCTGAGCCCCAGTATGGGCACTTTGTGCATTCCCTGAATGCATTTCCAGGGGCATTTATTAGCTTTTCTTTTAGCTCTATGTTTTGTGTGAATTTTGCGTGGACGATATCCTCCAGCACTTTTTCATTTGTTTTGCACCATTCTGGTGATCTCCATATTTTTTTGGCCATTGCTTTTATTGTGTACGGGTTGTCCGTGTTTTCGATCATTCTCATTATGTCATGTTTATCGTGATATTTGGCCATTATTGAGCAGTAGTATTGCTCGGCCGAGGTGTACTTTTTCCCATCCTTTCCTGTGACTTCGCATTTGTACAGGTTACTAAAGGGGGAGTTGTGGCCTTGGAACGACACTCCCCAGGGGTGTTCCCTTGTTGCACCCTTTTCTGGTGTGATCTCTTGAATCTCAATCTCTCCGAACTCCTTGGGTGTGTAGGTTTTCCCATTTATTTCTATGTTACACCCTTTCATTTTGATCGATTTTATTTTGTCACTTTTGGTCTCGAGTGCAAGTGTGTACATTTGTTGTACTGTTTTTTCACTCAGCATTTCCGTTTCTGTCCTTACTGGTCTTATTGTGACTTTGTTGTAGTCTTTTTTGGCCTGGAGTGTTTTTTTCTTCTGGAAGAGTTCTTTTTTTTGCGACTCTTTCTCCAGCTGGATTTTTATACTCCTCGGCCTGGTTTGGACTTTCTCTGTGGCCTGGATTTCTTGTTCTTTTGTTTCCCCACCTTGGCTTTTTTTTTCAGCCTGCTCAGTATTGCCAGGGTGTTTTTTTGGTGTTGTTTCTTTTTTGGGTTTTTTTCCTAGACGGAAGGCCTTAGTCACTACTGTCCAGCCAAAGTCACAGTCCGCTTCTTTTAGCATGTCAGTGATTGTTTCCTGAATGCTTTCATTTTCTTTTTCGGGAATGCCGTGGACTATGACACTGAGTTTTTTTTCCCCAGTTTTTGGTTTGATTGCCTGATTTTGGATCGCTTCCATTTGAGGCTTCTTTTTATCCGTGGGCATTGTCCTGGTGTTGGCATTTTTGCTTACATTTTCATTGGTCTGTTTTTTCTGGGTTTTTTCGTATTCTGCCTTGTACCATGCGCATTCTATCTGTAGCGTGTCATATGCTACTTGTAACGCTTCTAGTTTGGTTTTGCAGTCATTTCCCTTAGTTTTGTTGTTTCTGTAGACAATTTCCGTGTTGTTTGTGCCATTATTTTCGTCCACACATTTTTTGTTTGCCTTTTCCAGTTCCTCCTTTACTGTTTGAATTACCAGCTTTATTATGTCTTCCTTGACTAGTTGTTGGCCTCCATTATCCTGGCAATCCTTGGCTTCCACCTCAGTAGATGTGTTTTCGCCTTTTCCCGTCATTTCTAAAGGCTGACACACTATTGTGAGGTTGATCCTCCTTGTTTTGTTTGATTTTAGTACCCTGTACTAGGTAAGATTAGTCTAGTGAATACAAATTTTTGCGACATATTCGGGGTTTTGGTCGTTTCCCGCCATTCTTTTAAATTTTAAATTTAATTTTTTTTTTTTTTTTTTTTTTTTTTTTTTTTTAAACAGTCATTTCTGCCTGCTTAAATTTTTTTCCTCCTTTGTGCATATTTCTGGTGCTTTAAATTTTGGTTAGTGGTATTTTATGAAAAGTTTGTGATACTCATAGTTTGGAGCCCTGGTGTGTGCTGGTGAGTGACAGCTGGTGAGTGATAATAGGGGAATCTATCAGTTCACTCAACTCAACAGTGGTTTTGAGTCATTTAGACATTATAAATCACACATACACACACATCAACAGTAAAGCAAAGTATATTGGTACTTAGCTGTGGGTGCTGGTATGTTCTTTTTTTGATATCAGAGGATACAAATCCTGGCAATCCGTATCCTTGTTTTCGCCGTTTTTGGCGTTTCCCGCTGTATCTAACGGTCGACACGTTCCTGTAAGGTTGTTTTGCTTGATTTCCTCCTTTTTTGTGGTGTTACCCCATCTGATATGTATCCTAAGGTATCCTGGTATGTTTATGAGTATCCTGGTATGTTTGTGGGTTTTTTTATGCGCGTTTTAGTATATTGAACTCGCGATTTCAGCGTACGCGTAAGTTTAGCGTTTGCTCACGGTCGCCATATTGCCAATGGTCATTGTTGGAGCATAGACACTGATAACTGCCACATGACTGTTTCCAGATAATGTTAATCTCAATGTCATTAGGCGATCATTTACT
Organism: Branchipolynoe longqiensis; assembly: GCA_030323885.1. Lineage (NCBI taxonomy): Eukaryota > Metazoa > Annelida > Polychaeta > Phyllodocida > Polynoidae > Branchipolynoe > Branchipolynoe longqiensis. The sequence continues at coordinate 22,047,816 of CM059188.1, forward strand.
CATTTTTGGTAGAGATTCTAGTCTGTGTGCAATGTTTGACTTCACTGCAAAGCCCACTCCATATATACGTCTTTCTTCTGGTGTTCTTCCAATCCAATAGAATGTGTAACCAGCCTCAACTTCTTGGAACAAACCTTCTCCAGCGAAGTGGGTTTCACTCAGCGTAGTGATGTCAACATTGTATCTTCCCAGTTCTCTTGCAAGAAGTGCAGTCCTCTGTTCTGGCCTGTCAATGTTCTTCTTGTCCATCAACGTCCTTACATTCCATGCTGCTACATTTAGCAGACTTTGTTTCATCTTTTTCTTTTGAATGCATTGTTGGGATAGCCAGCAGCCGCGGTAAGCTGAACAGCTAGGTGATTAAGCAGGCAATATTTGGGGCACCTTTTCTAGCCCCTTCCCCAGTCCAGCGGGGTAAGCAGTGCATTCCTGAAAGGGGCTCCTTAGTCATCCAGAATGCTGCAGGACCCCAATGCTGCTTCCACTCAGTGTCGAACGACCACTTGTCCTGAATCGCCTAATGTGTAGGTCTGCATCCACAGCTTCCAGTGTTATCTGCACCTGCTGCATCGAGTTCGCCCCTCACTGTAGGAGTTGAAAGAAATGATGTGTGAGATGAGCAATGATAAGTTTGCACCTGCGCAAGGTGTGGATTTAAGTGTAGTAGAGTTGTGCTGGTGGTATGCAGGTATTGCAGGTATAGCAATACCTCAGGGAGTTTGACGCCCCTGCCTTGCAGAGTTGTAAACCACTGCCTTGTGGTACAGGTTCTTGACAGAACCGGAGGCTAATGGCCCTGTCACACTACGACGTAACGACGTCAACGTAGGGAGAACATGAAGAACGTTGAACTTCTCGGCGTAGTATGCAAATTTGGGCACAAGTTGAACGTGGATGCAACGTAGTAGACGAGAGCGTAACGTCGGTAAAGCGTAGTGATACCGTCATTCAACGAGAGAGGACAACATAATGACACTCACGGAACGTTATGAACATTATTCCATTGCCAGAACTACGTTGCTTTACGTTACCTTATGTTACTTACGTCATTAAACGTTGGCGAAATGCTGAACGTACGTTCTCCTGACGTTCTCCTGACTTTCGCATTACGCCGCATGGACGTTTCCACCGGCTTTAATGTGGGACAACGAATGGAACGTAGTGGAACGTAGTGAGGAACGTTTGCCTAACGTTCGTTTAACGTCATTGACGTTCGCTGAACGTGAACAGAACGTATGGCGAACGTAAACCCTTATGTTTGAGCTACGTCGAAATTTCTTAACATGTCCAAAACCTCGACGTAACTCGACGTCAGTCTAATGTCATTATGACGTCATCATAACGTAATCCAACGTACATCAACGTAATGACAAAAAATCACCACGTTAGGCTCACGTTCGCTCATTACGTCGTAGTGTGACAGGGGTATAAGGGAGCAAACCCAAAACAGAAAACCATGTCACTGTGGCAGCAGTAAGGGCGGTTGATGTATGGAACTCCCAACATCTCCCGACCAGCCACTGCAGGGACAAATAGTTTTGCGCCTGTGTTGACATGTTCTTGCCGGTGTGAAACCTCTATTTGCTCCCTGAGAGAGTGCCGCTGGTAACTTGCAAAAGCCAGCAGCACTTCAACACTTTTGCAGGCAGCTTTCATGAAATGTCACCTGGTGTAGTTCCGGAGTCACAGTGTGGCTTCAGAGGTAACCGGAGCACAGTGGATATGATATTTTGTCTCCGACAGCTACAAGAAAAGTGCATTGAGCAGGACCGACCACTGTACATGGTATTTGTCGATTTCACTAAGGCATTTGATACAGTCAGGAGGATCGGGATATGGCAGCTAGTGAGGAAGTACGGATGCCCAGAAAAGTTCACAACTATGATCGAGGCTCTACATACAGGAATGATGGCGAACGTTAGTGTTGGAGGGGAAGTCTCGGAATCGTTTGGGGTTACCAATGGGGTCAAGCAAGGTTGTGTACTGGCCCCCACGCTCTTCTCCATCTTCCTATCAGCAATGCTCGACGAGGCTTTCCGAGACATGGGGGATGGCATCTATATACAGTCCAGACAGAGCGCTGACCTATTCAATGTCGCACACTTCAGAGCGAAGACGAAGACTACTCAGATACTGGTGAGAGAGCTACTATTTGCAGATGACAGTGCACTGGTTGCCCACTCTGCTGAAGAGATCCAGAAAATAGTGGACGCTTTCTCCGATGCATCAAAGAAGTTTGGCCTGAAGATTAACATCAAGAAGACAGAGGTGCTGTACCAAGAACCTGAGAGGAGATCATGGTTGATGGAAACAAGCTGAACTCTGTTCCGGAATTCACCTACCTCGGAAGCATTATATCAAGTGATGCACGCATTGATGCTGAAATACAGAGGAGGATGGCCAAGGCTAGTGCATCTTTCGGCCAACTACGCCAGAGACTCTGGAACAACCACCATGTGTCCATTCGGGTCAAAGGCAATATCTACCGTGCAATTGTGCTATCCACCCTACTATACGGATCCGAGGCCTGGACAGTGTACAGACGACAGGTGAAAAAGCTGCATGCCTTCATGATGCGACATCTGCGTTCAATCATGAGGCTAACCTGGAAGGACAAAGTGACAAATAAGGAAATACTCGAATGGACGGGGCTGCCCTCTATGGAAGATCTTCTGATCAAAAAGAATCTCCGGTGGACTGGACACCTCATGAGGATGTCATCAGTCTCCTCGTCTCCGGTTCAAGGATACCATCGAGAGAAACCTGAAGCTGAGAGACATTAAGACTGACTCATGGACGCAACTCTCACAGCAGAGAGCTAAATGGAGAGCGGTAGTCAAGTAATGAAAGCAGTCTTTGTTGCATCGCGACCGACAGCATGATGATGATGAGAGTTGTCCTGAGTCTACCACATTCTCTCTGCCTAATTCATTGGATCCAATGGCAAGACAGGTCAGGATGACTGGAGATGAGTTTGGCTGCATTGGATGATCTGCAGTACCTGATGCATCCATAGTGATGGTCTTAGCATTCCACACTGCTGTTTGTTGCACTCTGTGGGTGGTGGATGTACATTACTCAGAGCAGTTGAATACTGGCCAGTGAGATTACTATGTCTTCATTCGCCCTTTGCCGTTGGAATTAAAGTTGTTCTCTTCCACCAGAGATAGTAGACTATCTCACCTATTTACCCATAGTTGGGGTGTGTTTTGTGGATGCTGGGACATGTCCACATGCCAGAGGGCCCTGCACATCGCACATGACGGGTACACACTGCTCCACCAGTTTTTTCGTGGCTGGTACCACTAGATCCCATACAGTTTAGCCTGGAGGTGCAAGGTCTCCAGTTTCCATGTGGTGTCGCTGGGAGGCACTGTATGGGTCTTGGTTGGAGAGAGGCTATGTACCAACAGAGAAGGCTTACGCACATGGCTCCCTTTTCACCTCAATGAGGCTAGCTGGCGGCTGGAGGCTGAAAGCGAGAGCTATAAGCAACATACAGCACCAGCTATAAGCAACATACAGCACTAGCTATAAGCAATATACAGCACGAGACGCATCATACAACCCTTGTGGCAGAGCCACACACCACATATAAAATGTCACAGGTATAATAAGCTGGACTATTTTGAAATGTCTCAGGTATTTCTTTGTTTTCCATTAAAACAAAGGACAGAAATTCACACCAATCAATTCACTCAAAAGGTTTCTGATAATATGCATGTGAAGACAACATGTGTGAGAAGAAAGTGAAAGCAAATTTCGGCAGTTAGAATGAAAAACAATGCCTTGTAACAGGCAAAATAGACCGGAATTATGGGGGGGATGGCATCCATTTTGTTATATCCCAATAATGGCTCGGTTTTATCTGAGTCTTACTGTACTAATTTCACCACAAACTGATGTTAAAATTCCAGGACATGAGGTGAACCTATCTTTTAATTGTTTCTGGAGTTTGTTTGAACTTTCGACCTCTGCTTTTTTAACACCAAGGCCAAGAAACATGTCTTCTGCTCATCACAATTCATGTCACAATTCCACTCTGACAGCAGACGACACCTACTAGAATCAACAAAGCATAATCCAGCCAGAGCTGCCCGAGGTCGTCCAGGAGACGACGGTGCGGCCGCGGGCTGGGGAGGAAGTCCGGGGAGCGGCGGCGAGGTCAACATCGAAGTCGGCGGGGGAGACATCGTCATTGTGTACCATGTGTGGTGCACGGAAAACAGTACACTGAGGAAAGCGTAGTACACATATCCTGTATAAAATATAAAGATGGCCATTTCGCGACTAAAGATCATCTTTTCGGCCATCTAGGTCTTTATGTGTGTGCACCTGAACAGACTTGAAGACTCCTGACTCTCAACTTAAAACTCATCTTTAGGTTTTAGTCAGCCATCTTATAAGATTCGAAAATTGAATCAGGCTGTTCTGGAATCTTTATATGTGAGCGGTCAGTTGTTAGTTAGTTGGCATATGTGTGAAATCAACCGACCACTCGCCGTCCACATCTTCCCTTCTCTTCCCCCTTCTTCCATTCTCTTCCCCTTTCTCCCATTCTCTTCCCCCCTCTTCCAGAGGGAACCAGATCAGGGCCCACCAGCCAATGTATTGGGGAGGAGGTGCGGTGTGTTAGGGGAGGAGGTGAGGTGTGTTAGGGGAGGGGGTGGGGTGTGTTTGGGGAGGGGGAGGTGTGTTAGGGAAGGGGGAGGTGTTTATGGGAGGGGGGGTAGAGGAGGGGGGAGGGGGTTAGGGGAGGGGGAGGTGTGTGCGGGGAGGGGGGGAGGTATGTTAGGGCAGGAGGTGTGGTGGGTTAAGGAATAGGGTGGCGGATGTTTGGGGAGGGAAGAGGTGTGTTACAGGAGGGGGTGAAGAGAGTTATGGGAGGGTGTGGAGTGCATATGGGGAGGGGTGGGGGTGTTTGGGGAGGGGGTGCGGTGTGTTAGGGAAGGGGGGGGGGGGTATTTTAGGGGAGGAGGAGGTGTGTTAGGGGAGGGGGAGGTGTGATAGTGGAGAGGGTGGAGTGTGTTAGGGGAGGGGTGGGGTGGGTTAGGGGATGGGGTGGGGTGTGCTAGTGAAATTGTGAGGTATGTTCTGGGAGGGTGTGAGGTACACGTGTTATGGGAGGGGGTGGGGTGGGGTGTGTTTTGGGAGGGGGTGAGGTGTGTTAGGGGAGGGGGAGGTGTGTTAGGGGAGGGCGGACAGGTGTTAGGGGAGGTGGTGTGGTGCCCAGTACGGGCGTGGAATCTTCATATGTGAGCTCACCAGTCTTCATATGTGAGCGCCCTAGTCTATAGCCATAGGAGTCGGGATATGTGTATTCTCACCCGTTTTTCAGTCTTGACGATCAGTAATGCGCAGAAGACAAAATGCTCAAATGTTCCTTTGTGCTACATTTTCTCACATTCACATGGGCTTATTTTCATTGTTTTACACTTGAAATAAGTGAAGATCATATGGGAACTTTTTTCTCACTTAGCTTTCATCATTTCTTCAATATTGAAAATAATATCCAAGTCTTCTGCTCATAATGGTGTCCTTCTCCCATGTATTTCTCTTTTGATGCCATCTTTATAAACAGCTAGAATGCATTTTATTAATTTAACACAGAAACCCACTGGTTAGTTCACATTGTAATCAATTTTGATTGAAAAAGAAAAATATTCGTGTCTTGTATGGAATTTTAGGACATGAAGTTATGAGCAAAAGATTTTGCCTATTGAGAGTTTAATGGTTATTCAAATTCTATTTCAGGAGAACATTTTTGCTCTATTAAGTGAATTTTCAATTGAAAGAGATTCTAATTAACACAACCAATTGTAATTAGAATACAATTGTGGCAATGTAGATTTTTTACCTGTGTAACACTTTCTTTACTAGGCCTGCACTAGACTGTACCCATGATCGAAGCCAGCTTTATATACAATCGGATTGTAGCTATTGGATTTTAATCAACATACAGTTGGAATGCCAAACTAGTCCCAGAGGTGGTAGACATTTATTTTACCCAGAGAGTGCATATGGTTTGATGATTGTTTCTAAGGTAGAATTCTATGCTGAATTCAAAAATGGCCATCTTACAAAGATCGGGTGTTGAATTACTTCACAATTTGACTTTAAAGAGGGGTCTCTCCTTGAATTTAATAATTTGTTGTATTTGAACCAAAAAAAAACTTTCAGTATTATGCACTTTAGTAATCAGCCATCTTGGAATTCAAGATGGTCACCATCCAAAATTACCAAATATTGTGTTTATGTCAATATCTCAGCTTCTATTCATGATAGAACCTTACTTATAACCATGTGTTTGTTTGTTTGTTGTTTTACATCCTAGCAACATCTAAAGTCATATCAGGAGGGGTACTGACTTGTGACAGTGCGCACTCATGGTGACTTTATAGTGCTGCCCCACTGGAAGACCAGGCTGCCAGGACATGACCTGATGTCCCACTCAGTCACATTATCCTGACACTGAGCGAACCAGTCCTTGTCCTATCCAAATAATGCGGAGCGCCAGGCTAGGAAGCGACAAGTATAATTTTTTTAAGTCATTGGTTTGTCTCGACCAGGGTTCGAATCTACGACCCCACAATCTACCAACATGGGAGATGGATGCTCTAACTCATTCGGCCATCCCGTCTGGTCCATTGAGTGTGAAATTAGAGTGACTGATATAATATCCATCTTGGAATTTCAAGATGGCCACCATCTGCCATGACCAGATATACTGTTTATGTTAATATCTCTGTTTATATGCACGATATAACCTTGATTTAAAATTATAACCATATGTTTTCAAGGTCAAGCAATCCATTGCATATGAGAATAATCTTCAATATAAGCTTTTAGGTGTTATATTTTTTATAAAGCTAGAAAATGTAATAAATAAAATATTTCATGAATGTTGTATTTCCAGAGCCATGCATGGATAAAGGGAGAAACATTGACGTTTATATATATTGTATCTGTGTGTCATTATAGTTTCTATGTGGTGGTGGTGTTGTGTATGCTACTGTTTTCTCTCTTCAGAGTTATGACTGGATGTTACTATGACTGATTCAGAGATCTATATATATTTCACTTGCACAGAAAGCCCACAGAACCTATGAAACCGTTTGATGATCAAAAATAGAAGAAAGTTAATTGTCCAGTCATTCTAGTCAATTGTGTGGCCAAATATCACACTAATTGCAACAGAATCTTGTTCACCACTATGCATTTCAGTTTTATCCCCTTTGAAACGTATCAAAAGTCTAGGGCATTAAAATTGGTGGAAAGGGGTGAAAAACGCAATTAGCAGATGCCATCATAAAAAATCGGTTTTCCTGCAATAGCTCAGCAATGAAACATCCAATTAGCACATGATACAAACATCAATGACCAAGAACTACTTGCTAAGATCAGTGGTCAAGATTTGATTGCTAAGGAACTGAAGATTCACCACTCATGTCACAAGAATTACATAGCTAAATCCAAGCACATTAAAGATCCAGACCAAACTAGCATTGACCAAGCTGACCGACCATAAGAAAGCTATTGATTGTATCAAGTCCTATATTCAACTGGTTGACATTGAAGGACCTGAAACCAGACAGGATGGCCGAATGAGTTAGAGCGTCCGTTTCCCGTGCTGGTAGATCGTGGGTTCGAATCCCGGTCGAGTCAAACCAATGACTTTAAAATTGATACTTGTTGCTTCCTAGCCAGGCGCTCGGCATTATTAGGATAGGGCAAGGACTGGTGTGCTCAGTGTCAGGATAATGTGACTGAGTGGGATACCAGGTCATGGTGCCGGCGGCCTGGTTTCCCAGTGGGACAGCACTATAAAGTCACCATGAGTGCGCACTGTCACAAGTCGGTACCCGTCCTGATATGACCTTAGATGTTGCTAGGACGTAAAACAACAACAAACAAACTGAAGGACCTGAAATACTCGAGTCACTATTCAAACGGTATACTGATACTCTTGGTTCAGAAGACACATTTTATCCAGCCAATACGTTATGTGACAGACTCATAAATGACCTTGGTGGTTCATTGAAAATATGTAAGCGGTCAAACAAAGAAGGGATTGTACTGTAGAATCACTTGATTTCACCTGACATTGCCTTGAAAAGAGCTGATCTTGATGAAAACAGTTTGAAGGAGACCAAATTTTATATCAGGAAGCAAATTCAGTCATCTGAGACTGCAGACTTACCTGTACCCAACACTGTTGACGCAATAAAAGTTGGTCATCCCAATAAGCTAAATTCTCTGACAGATTTCTTCAAAGTGTTATACGCAAGTACAAATAAGTAGCCAAAGAGTGAGCAAACAGGACGATTGATTGATTCCATCACTGATGATGCTCATGAAAGAACAAAACCAGGGAAGCACTTATGACTAGCAGCACTAGCCATGAAGAGAATAACAGGATAGGACTAATGATGTTGACTGGTTAATTCACACATTGCGAGAGATGACTCCTGCCTACTTTGTAGCTAACTGACCCAATTATTCACGATGGATGGTAAATATGGATGTAACCTGGTAAATATGGATGTAACCCATCCTGGAGTGAAGGAGATGCTTACCAAATGTGTCATGTCCATTTGAAGAAAAGAGACATCATTCTCCAGGAGCCCAGTGGACCATCTATTAGAAGAACAGAGACATTGTGTATCTTATGTAGTAACATAAATAATTCAAAATGCGACAAGTGTGTCAATGGGCCAAGTAACTAGGCGGGGTATGTAACATCTCTAGTTATCCTGGCAATACACGCATCCTGTAACCATGGTAAGGTAGCTAACGTTCTAATTCTTAGGACTAACGGTCAGTCATGAAGAAACATCCATAGAGTCGGGTTACTACGATTAGCACTACTTGGATTTACCATCCCACCCACCCCACATTAGGGCAGATCGCCAGGATACGGGTAGAGTGTTAAAGGTGCGGCCCTGGGTCCCTTCTTAATGCAGGATGAATGTCGGTTGTAATTAAATCATTTAAACCCTTGAGTCAATCTATGAATAGAGGGCCCTGGTAAAGATAATTTTACCTATGTCAAATGCATTTGAACAACTTCAGTAAAGCCTAGTATGAACAAAAAATAATTAGTATAGACGTTAAAGTGTTTAATAATTAATTAACCACACCCCTTCTTTGTGTCTTATGTGATGGTAGTAGTTAAGGCTTATCAGAATCAAAAATGCTTAAGGGAAACAAACAGTAGTTCTATTATATTAGATAACTTATGCTGTCTATACTGTGGCCGTCTATAAAAAACTAATGCCGGTTGAAACTCAATAAACCTTTGCCCGCTCTATATGCCTTGTCGTGTTTTGAATTATTCTCCAGGAGCCCAGTAGACCTCACATTAGAGCAAACCATCAATCATCACATAAATCAGGAAGCATAGCATTTTCGTCCTTTGCGCCAGCATGGCAAAGATGGACATTAACTAGGGCTGAAGTCAGTGGATAATGTCACTCAGTCTTATACCCTATAGGGTGAAGAAGGACCATGAAGACCTCAATCAGTCCATTGAAAATATAATGAATCCATTCAGGATGCCTCCTCGTGAATTTCTGCACAACATCATGACCGGTTGAGAAGTGTCAAACCTGTCAGAGATGACCTTCTATGATGCCAACAGTTAGGTGAGCAATGGCATCAGGACTTTCTGGCTGGCTGCTTTGATGATAAAACCCGGTTTGACAGGCCAATATGCAGATGCATAGTAAAAAAACTTTACCTGAGCTGCAAGCAAATCCACTGAGAGGAAAGGAGGAAAAGCTGGTAGAGTTTAAAGAAAACCTGTGACTTGTTTGGTAGGATCCTGTATATTAGCACACAAGAGAAAGTTGACATTCCGCAGGTTCTAACTTATCCTTTAGTGGAATTTCCACTTGCACTGTCACACATAGATAGCTCACTAACTAAAATTGACAAATCCCAGATGATGAAGGAGTTAGAGGGCACATTTGAGAGTACAGGACCATAACAGAACCATGTTCCACCTACACATTCTATTGGATATTCCAGAGACATATGGAGAGATTGCCAAGAGAATCCTGAGAGCGTTATATGAGAATAGGTGTAAGAGGATGGACTTCATATGTGACAGGTACGCTTCACTACCCATCTAAGATGTGGAACATTCCAATCGAAGTGCAAATGATGATGCCACTTACTGTATCACTGGCCCTGATCAGAGAAGACCAAGAGACTGGACAAAAGCACTCCAATCACCCAGCTTCAAGAATGTGTTCTTCCAATTTCTCTCTCTGCAATGGTGTGACCAATCAATTGTTGAAATCATTGTTGGACATGTCCTCTTCTTGGCTCTTGGAGAAGTCGGTTATGCGTACGTAATTACTATTAATGGAGAGGTCCTCTGTCAAGACTATCAATGTCAACATGATGAAGCTGACTCACGGAAAATAGTTCATATGAATAAGATCTAGGAACAGGATTCAACTCATAGTGTCTTGTTGTGAGGTGCAATGGTACTGATATCCTTGTGCTCCTTCTGTACCATTGTAGGCGACTTCCCCAAACTCATTAAGTGTAGATGGATGCTGGTGTTAATGGTAAAAACACATGTGCTGTAATAACATCCACCAACTGATGGAAGACATGGAACCTGAGACTGCTGATGCCTTACCTGGAATCCATGCACTAACCGGATCAGACTTTACTGCTGCCTTTATGGTAAGGGGAAAAGTAAGGTCATTTAACATTATGGCAAAAACACCATGATACAGAATCTCTATTGGTGAACTTCGTAAGGAGGGTGTAGTGTCAGAATTCATATGTGCTCCCTAAAGAAGTAAAGGTGAACAATGTTAGATAGCTCATGTTTCAACAGAAGTATGCTCCAAAAGAATGGTCATGATCTTCTGGACAAAATCAAAGAACTAAATTCAAGTGCAATGCCACCATGTCATAAAGTGCTAGTGTACAATATTAAAAGAGCTAATTTTGTAGCTGATATGTGGAAGCGAGTGTTCTCTCCTCCTATAACATTGAGCCCTGATGGAAATGGATGGACCCTGAACAATGCCAAATATCAACTTAAATGGCATGATGCTGACAAGGTGCCTCAGATCCTGGGTCAAGTATTTGGTTATGATGTCCTAAATGATGATGGTGATGATAATGATGAAGATTTCGTTGCATATAAGAATGAGGAAAATGATGACAATGAAGCTGACCTATCTGATATGTGAATGAACATGGATTAGTATTAGTGTAATTACTTTTCTTGAAACCAGATGAAGACAGTCATGTTTGTTTCGGAATTGATGTGTTTGGTAGAATTTTGCAGCATTTTGTCATATGTATTAAGCCGTGTTTACACGGGGAATTGTAAAGCGAATTAGACAAAGCGAATTATATGAAGCAAATTAGTGGCGCATGTACACGCACCGAGTTTGAAGGCGGAAATCGATATCTGCGCATGAGCAAGTCCAGACTAACCAGCACCGGTTTGGGTTTGTCCACGTCGCCACGAGAGAGTGTGGGTTCAACCTAGATATGTATGGACTGAATCGTATTGGTTTGGAACGGTCAAAACTTCTGCTGGGCAGTGAAACCCTAAAAATAAATGATGAAAAAAATATCTGTGTACAGCTAGCGGTTTCATAGACCAAATTATATATTATGCGCTTTTGATCAATCGGAAAATCTACAAACTCAGGTCTTGACTGCGCATGCATGTGATGTCCTTAATCCGCCTCAAGTAAGTCGGTTGCATTCACATGGGCGATATAAGTTGAATCATAAAATTAGGTTCATATAAACCACCTACACAAGTGGTTTATAAAATCCGAATAATATGAATCGAATCAGCCCTAATCCGCTTCAGTGGCGCGTTTACACGGCGAATGTAAGGCAAACTAGGCAAGGCGCTTTATATGAGCTGTTTTAACTCGCCCGTGTAAACACGGCTTTAGACCCTTGGAAACACTAATTTTCATTGTGTACATATACTTGCTTGGGTTGACAATCTCTGTTTATCTGAAAATACTTAAAGTTGCATGGTCCGATGAAATATAATTTTGTCAAAATTAAAACAACTACTTACATTTGATCCTATATATCCAACTTAGATACTGGTGAATTAGCTAATGATTTGGGACAGCATATACAGAATAACCCGTGAATTTATATCCTCACACCTTTGGACACTCACTTTGAAACACCCATTATGCAGGGAGGCCATTAACCATTTATGCCCATCTTGTGACCTCATTAGCCTTCCCCCACGAAGTAGGCCTACTGTGCAGGGCCATAGAGGGGAAGGGGAAATGAGGTGGATGTTGCTCCTTCCCTCCATGTTGGATATTCAATGCTGTTTGGTCAATTCTATCAATATAATTAATCAATTTGGTTAATTTAAATTTTGAAAATTTTACATTTGTCAATTAAAATTGCATCTGCCATCGGGACTATGTATTGTATGAGGGAGAATGAGACATGGATGACATAACAGTAAATAATAACAGCAATAATATGTACAAGAGAAATGCAAGCAGTATGCATATTCTTGGTGGTCTAAATGTATGTGAGGATGCGCATGCATGTGTTTTGCACGCATCCATTTGAAATTTGTCAGTTACACTGTATACAAAAGGAAAACATTTTTGTTGTTATTGAATGTAAAAAGGAGTGAACCATAAGGAGTGAGATATCTGCATTTGAAAGTTTTTGACTTTCAGATCTTTTGTATTAGCTAATGCAGCAGCCATTCCATGCTGGCCACATCAGCCGGGCCTGAGCATTAATAGTTTGATGGGATCTGCCGTAAATACACAGATTTCCGGTTTTAATGCTATGATGGCAGCAGCTGTACTGGTTGTGCCTATGCATTATCATTTGGATGGGATCCATCGCAAATACATCGGGTTCTGTGCTTAATGCTATGATGGCAGCAGCCATATTCTATAATCCAGCCAGACCTGAGCATTAATGGCTTGATGGGATCCGCCGCAAATGTGTAGATCTCCAGGTTTAATGCTATGATGGCAGCAACTGTTCTGGTCATGCGTTATCATTTGGACGGGATCCATCGCAAATGCACCGGGTTCTGGGCTTAACGCTATGACGGCAGCAGCCTTTCCGCAGCGTATGTGCCGGCGGATGGCTTGGGATCGCAGAGCGTGCAGTTTGTCATAGGTGAGTGTAGAAACTCATATGGTTGTAAAAATATACGGATTTTCGGTTTGGAATTATATATTGGCAGAGAGAATTATTATCGTTGGTTATGTAATAGAAAAGCAATGGGTGCCCCACTCGCTGTGTGTCATATTACTATTATTAGGCTATGTGAAATATATGTTAATACATAGTACCCGAGATTATGACGAGATGTTCCTATATAAGAGACAGTTAATGTTTGGTGAAATGTTCCCTCTATGCACCAGTAAGGGTGCAAGTGGAGAAGGACATTTTTAATATATATTTTACCTCGGTATGCAGCCTCAGGCTAGCCTCAGGCTAGGGAGAAGGAAGCACGTGAGGTACCAGCAATTAGATTATGATGCATTAGAGCATCATTATGGAAAGTTTAGACTTTCTTTGGTCCATTTTGGACGAGTTATTTGGTTATAAAAAACCAAGGATAGAATTCCTTCTCGAAGGATTGTAACCGGTCATTAGCGGTTCTGTCAACACCCGAGTCACCGTGTGATTATGGGTAGAGATGTGGGCTCTGCCTCGTCTCCTGTGGAAATTCTCTCGTACTCTAATAGAGAGTAATGTTGGAGATGCTCCTGGGTTTCTTTTATAGACTCCCCACAAACTTTTTCAGGCGTTTCTCCGAGTTTCGTAGCATTTTCTCCAACTTGTTGACGTTGTAGTCACAGGTGGGAGAAGTGTGCGGGACAGAGGGATGGGCCGGCCGATACACTGGTCCCGACCCCGCGTAAGGTTTGGGCTTGACCCACAACCCACGCACAAATTTAGCTTATTACACCTGTGTTATAACGGTATAAACACGTTCTCTAACACCAATAGATGTCCAAATGAGTTTGAAACAACCATATTGTGACATATATATATACAGGGACTGACCAAAAATCTTTGTTTCAGTTCCCGATGGCCACGAAGCGGAGTAAGCGCGGTGCAGCAGCAGCCGAGGGGCGTGTTCCGAGTGGATTGGACGAGGAGTACGACTCCTCACCCGTGTTGTCGGCAGTGCCTTCGACACAGCCCGGGGCGCATATTCTCTCCGAGGAGGACATAGTGCCTGACGGCGCCGCGGCTCAAAATTGGGAGACGCGGTTTGCGGCGATGGAGAGTCATATAATGGCTCTCAAACCACCGGTGTCTCGTAAACGGAGAATGCCGAGTGTTCAAGAGGAGTCTTCTTTGGAGGATTTCTCGGAGACAGACTCAGAGATGGAGCTTAGGGCTCCTCCTCCTTCTCCTAAATGGAGGAAGAAGAAACATGTCGTTTCTTCGGGTGATGATTTCACCAAGGAAAGGGGGAGGACGGGACTTCGCAAAAAGCGCAAGACCAAGTCCAAGAAGAAGAAGAAGAGGAAAGATTCTTCTTCTTCCGACTCGTCCACGGATTCCACTTCCACTGAATCGGACTCAGACACGCGATATGAAGGTGTCTATGCTGCCATTGGGGGCAAAGTGGCTAAGAAAGTGGAGAAGCCAAGGGCTAAGCGTGTGAAAACCACTACGCTTATGCGTGAGAACATCAATGGCCATTTCCGCACGTTTAAACCGGCGGAGATTATTTCTAAGTTATCAGATGAGTTAACAGGCATTAAAGGTGTTCCCAACTCCATCATTAAGGAGATGGATAGAGATGTCAATATGACAGAGGACCGTAAGAGATTTGAGGGTGTGTTGCACACAGTGCATAAGGCGGTGCTTGGCACCCTAACAGCTATTGCTCCTGTAGCAAACAGAATGCAACGAGAAAATAAGTTCTCGTCTTTGGCTAAGACGATGGACAAAGGTATTGCATTGTTGGCGGCGGCTGGTAATTACCTGTCGTATCGAAGATATGAAAATGTTTTCAAGTCGGTTTGCACAGATGCTGTCAAAGAAGTGGCTCGCTCAAAGAAGGTTACTGATAATGATGGGAAAGAGTTTACGCTCTTTCTTGCTCCAGAGCCGATTAAAGGGAAACCTTTAGATAACACGAAAATGTTTGGCGGTCAACTACAATACCTCTATAAAGAGTTAGAAACTGCAGCCAAGAGTGGCAAAAACATGGATGGTAAGAAGAAACAGGAAACTCCTCGTTTCAAAAGGTCACGAGGGGATTTTCGTCCACGGCGGTTCACCAGGGGAACCAGACCAGGCTCAAACTTCGGTCAAGCTTTTCGGGGCCGGGGCGCTCGCTCAGGCTGGACCGACAACACCGCACGGCCACTGGGCCGAGGCGTCAACTCGCCGAGACCCTTCCCCAGGGGCGGGTCCAAGTAGAGGTTGAAACACAGACGTTACAAGTCCTTCCAGCCTCTAAAACCACACAAACTGTAAGCAACTTTGTGGCTGGTAATATTAATAATCATATTTCTGAGTGGCACAAAATTACTAGTGACCATGAAATTTTACAAATAGTTAGGGGTGTTCATATTCCCTTCACACAATTTCCGGTACAAGGCAGGATACCTTTTCCTTATAACATTGAACCGGTTGAACGAGAGGCACTAACTAAACAGGTACAAAAATTCTTTGAGAAAGGAATTATACAAAATGTGACATACTGTTCAGGAGAGTTTATTTCAAACATCTTCTCGAGACCAAAGCCTAATGGTGAGGTTCGAATGATCCTGGATTTAACAATCCTTAATAAAATGGTTGAATATCGACATTTTAAAATGTTCTCACTAGATACAGCACGCGATCTGATTACGCCAGATGCGTGGATGGCTAGTGTTGATTTACAGGATGCATATTATACGCTTCCAATAAGAGAAAAAGACCGGAAATTTCTTCGGTTTCTTTGGGATAACCAACTCTATGAGTTTACCTGTATGCCAAATGGTTTAGCTTGTGCCCCTCGTTTATTCACTAAACTGCTTAAACCTGTTTTCTCAGTAATGGCGCGGAAAGGTCATATAATGTTTCCATACATAGATGATTCCTTTATTATAGCATCAACACAAATTGATTGTGGGAATGCAGTTTTGGATTTATGTGCATTACTTACTAAATTGGGATTTTATGTACATCCACAAAAGTCAGTGTTTAAACCAACAAAACAACTCAAATGTTTAGGGTTTATTCTGGATACACAGTCTCTTACAGTGTCGATAACAGAACAAAAACTAATTAAGTTTATGAATACAGTGACCCAGCTTATTAAGTTACCAAAACCTAAAATTAGACAGGTCGCAGTCCTTATTGGGATAATGATATCGTATGCACCCGCTATTCTATACGGGAAGGCCCATATTAAATCTCTAGAAATAGATAAAAATTTAGCGTTAACACGAACTAAGGGTAATTTTGAGCGAAAGATGTTTATTTCGCAAGAAGGGCTACAGGATATTGAATGGTGGATGGAACACATAGCAAGTTCACCAAATTCAATCCGTATGGCGGAACCTAATACGATAATTACTACTGATGCTTCGTTAGAAGGTTGGGGAGCTCATCGAGATGGGGTCACAACAGGAGTTAGATGGCTTGATGATGAAAAATCAGACCATATTTAATGCGCTTAGAATTGCGTGCAATTTATCTGGGCTTATGTAGTTTAGTAAAGATACATAAATCACAAGTTAGAATACTAATGCCCGGTACCTACTGCTATGGCATATATTGTATACATGGTGGAACAAATCAAAGCCTTGTAATCAGTTTTGTCCTAAAACTGATTTGGAACTGGGCACAGGGACCCTCAACCAAGTCGGGCTGACTGATAGCGGCTATTCAGGGTAACAAAATACACTGTGCGACCATAAAAGTAGAATAAATTTACATATGTGCATTTAGATTTAGATGGTTCTCTTCATACACATGTGTTTAACTTATTTGTGAAAAATGGGTTTGTGAAAAATGGGGTACACCTAAAGTTGACTTGTTTGCATCACGGAATAATAACAAATTACCTTGTTATGTTTCTTGGCATCCTGAACCAGAGGCTTGGAAAGTAGATGCATTTGCTATTATCTGGGAAAATAATTATTTTTATATTTTCCCACCGTTTAGCATTATCAGCCGAGTTGTCAGGAAAATCGGTTTGGAAAGGACACATGCTATACTGGTGGTGCCCGTTTGGGACACGCAACCTTGGCTGCCAGCAGTTTCACAACTGGCAAAAGAACATATACGTTTCCCAAGAAAACTCGGGAATCTGACACACCACGGACCGCTAGTGGTTCACGGCGATGTGTCAATGACGCCCCTATTGGCATTCCTTTTCTAAGGAACCAGCTGCGGCAATTTGGATTGGACAAAATTACTGAGAATAGGATAGTAGCTGATGCCTGGAGGCCAGGAACTGTCAAAATGTACACATCCTATTTAAAGAAATGGGGCGTACATTGTTTGTTAATGAAAGTTAAGCCAACAAATCCAACAATTTCACAAGTAGCTCGTTTTCTTCGTTCTCTAGAGGATGAGGGACTATCCTTTGGGTCGATTAATGCGGCAAGATGTGCGTTATCAATCATATTACCGAGAATTGATGGCGAAACAGTTGGAAAACATTATGTTCTTGGATATCTACTTCGTTCAATTTATCAAAGGAATCCTCCAAAACCAAAGTATAGTCGGTTTTGGGATGTGTCTGTAGTATTTAAGTTGTTTCAGGCTTGGCCTCACAACTCGTGGTTAGATTTAAAACAATTAGGTTTTAAGGTTGCGGTCCTGTTATTATTAGTAACCGGACACAGAGGACAGACCATTGTTGCTTTGTCTTTAACTGGATTAGAAATAGACAAGAAACAAGCTACGTTTGATTTAGCACAATTGCTTAAATCGAACACGTTAGGTGACCCTTTATCTACAGTTCACTTAGACTGTTTTCCGAGTGATCGGAAATTATGTGTTGTGTCAGCCATACGGGCTTATATATCTAAAACAAAGGATTTACGTGCATCACAACAACTATTAGTGAGCTTTATAAAGCCACATAAGGCAATTTCACGAGACACCCTTGCCAGATGGACAATTACGGTGTTGAAATTGGCTGGAGTGGATACGAGCAAATACTCATCCCACTCAACTAGAGGTGCCATGGTCTCCAAGGCACGGTTGCTAGGTGATTCTGTGAAAAGAATACTAGCGCATGCAGGCTGGAAGACGGCTAAGTCGTTTGCAAAACATTACAACAAGCGACTAGAAAAGCCTACCGGCATTGCAAAGCGCCTGCTCGCCAACTAACAAGAATAGGTGAGAACAAAAACGTTGAATATTATATAAGAATGGATGATATTAAGGATAAAAATGAATTATGTAAAGGTCTCCCTAGCCTGAGGCTAGCCTGAGGCTAGCCTGAGGCTGTATACCGAGGTAAAATAGTATAGTTATACGAATCTTACCTGGGTATAGATGATGGATAACTGTTGTTTTCCCGAGGTATAAGCCTCGGGTAGACGTGGGCTAGGGCCCACCCACCACGCCCTGCCACGTCTATCCCGTTGGTGTACCATTACGGGAAAATCATAGTATCCATTGTATTGAAAGATCATTTTTATCCTGAATAAGTAGGCTAAAATTGCTGGTACCTCACGTGCTTCCTTCTCCCTAGCCCACGTCTACCCGAGGCTTATACCTCGGGAAAACAACAGTTATCCATCATCTATACCCAGGTAAGATTCGTATAACTATACTATATTTATTGTAACTGTCTGCAACTACCTGTTACCACAGGGCCGATGGGCAAGCACACCAGCCTCATAGGACGTAAAACAACAACAAACAAACAAACATACAGTATGGACGCCACCTACAGCTGGGTGAGTGACAGCTACCCATATTGGGGGCGTCGCCACCCTGGCTGTGGAGGGTGCCTGATTGGCTGGCTGTGGGAAGCCCAGACACCTGCACCATGTTGCCCCACCTGACCACACACTAGCCTCATTCTGATATTGATTATTCTAGACACACTTCTGGATGGACTCTTGAAATGACAACACTCTACTCCTGACTCTTGAGTGAGACACACTCTTCTCTTGAGCAGGAACCCAGACACTCTGTCTGATGCTCCACCTTTCATATACAAACTGAGCTGTGTGCAACAACCATGGGACACTGGTTCAATGGGTTGTAGGCACTGATTCTGATACATGTACTAACTAGAGTAATGACGCTCTGTGTGGACAGAAGGTAAGGGGTCAGGGTGATAGGTCACTAGTAGGTGAACAGGAGTTGATGCCAATAAAGCACAACTTCTTCACTGTCAATCTTGCATGACTTGCCTTCCCTTTCTTCCTTCGGAGAGATACAGTAGATATAATACAGATAAGTATGTTGGAGAGGGGCATCAGGTGTGATCTGACAGACAGTTGTCAGAACGCACATGGGAAGAGTTTGTGGTATAACTGGGGCTTTGACGGCCAGTAATATTACATAGTGCTATAACCCCAGGCCGTCCTCCGACGTGTACACTGTGGAACGGCGCATTTGCGATGGATCCCGTCCAAACAATAACACATAGGGACAACCAGAACGGCTGCTACTATCATAGCATTAAAACCGGAAACCTGTGTATTTGCAGCGGATCCCATCAAACTATTAATGCTCAGGCCCGGCTGATGTGGCCAGCATGGTATGGCTGCTACATTAGCTAATACAAAAGATCTGAAAATCAAAAACTTTCAAATGCACATATCTCACTCCATATGGTTCACTCCTTTTTACATTCAATAATAAAAATCGTTTTCCTTTTATATACAGTGTAACTGACAAATTTCAAACGGATGTGCGCAAAACAAATTTCTGCCATTGGGACGATGTCAATCATATACCGATGTATATGTGATGTTGGATATTCGATGCTACTTGGTCAATTCAATAGATATAAAACAGATTAACCTTTCTACAAAATAATATTTGGTTAAAAACCCTAGTGCCATGAGCCTATGGCACCAATCGGTTTCCAGAATGTTCACACCCCAAACAGAAATACCTACCTACAGCACTGTCAGGTTCCAGGATTAGTAGGTCATCTCATATCACGTGGTCACCACGACATGACCATCTGGGTCATAGCCACAGGACTTTTGGCAAGCTTGTCGAAATTATTTTGGGTTCTTTCAGCTCAAATCGCTTCAAAACTAGTTATTTTTTCTCCAAAATGACTCCGGACTAATGATTAGTAGGTCATAATGATCAATTTGATATATTTATCTAAAAAATAAGACAAAAATTCAAACGCCATCGGACCATGCAACTTTAACATTGCTGTGTGTGTATATGAAGTAAATTTGATCTGTATAAATGGTTTGCTATTATATCAGTCACTCCAATTTCACAGTCAATGTTTTGCTTGACCCCAAAAACATATCACGCATAGAAAGAGATATTAACATAAACAGGATATCTGGTAATGGCAGATGGTGGCCATCTTGAAATACCAAGACAGATGTTACATGAGTCATTCTAATTTCACACTCAATAGCTGGCTTGACCCTAATAATACGTGGTTATAACTTTAAATCAAGGTTCTTTCACACATAGAAGCTGAGATATTAACATGAACACAATATCTGGTAATGGTGGATGGTGGCCATCTTGAATTCCAAGATGGCTGATTACTAAGGGGCAAAATACCTCATATTCGCGATCTCTGAATATTTCCCACTTATTTTCTCTTGAAAAATCAACATTTAGAACTAATAAAAAGTCATAATAATGAAAGTATTGATTATTTTTAAATACAAAAAAAATGATCAAATTCAAGGAAGGTACCCCTCTTTATAGTCAAATTATGAAGTAATCCGACACCCGATTTTTATAAGACGGCCATTTTTGAATTCAGCATAAAATTCTATCTTAGAAACAATCATCAAACCATATGCACTCTCGGGTTAAATAAATGTCTACCAGCTCTGGGACCAATAGAGAGACACATTTTCTCCAACTTTTACATAGGGTTGTAATTCACATTTGAACAGATTCAGAGGTGAATCTTGTATCTACCACTGTTACTGTAGTGCTAGTGGGGCAGCACTTAGATACAGGATTCACCCTGTACTCGCAGCTTGTACGGGGTGAATCTTTTATCTAGTACGGGGTAAATCTTTTATCTAGGCAGCACTGTGACTATGATAGTTAGATAACAGATCCACCCTGTACTTGTAGTACACGTGTACTGCAAGTAGGGAGTGAATCCTTTATGACTATATGATAGTATGAATGTCGCCATGAGTGCATAGGCCTACTGACATAAGTCGGCACTCGACTTGATATGACCAGACTAGAATGTAAAACCCCAACAAACAAATCTTTCCAATGGTACCAGCTATAATACAATTACATGAATTTTAATTGTTTCGTCACGTACCTATTTTGTGATTCGGGAGGTGCGAAATGAGGTGTGATACTAATACTGTAATAGTATAATACTAATAGTAATACTCCGCCTCGATTGATAAGAACAACTGACTCTGGTGACACCTCTGATTAAAGCTTGTGAGCTGTTGTCTCTCTTTTCATTAAGGGTCTGGGCTTTTGTCTTGTGAGCTTTTGTCGTGGAACCCATAAAAGTACATTATTTTCAACTGGTATGCGCGATGACTTGTATCCCTGACACGAAAGCTATATTCTCGATGTCGGCGAGACGTCACAATCACGTGACTCGCCTTTACGTTGACAGTGGCTGGCGCTCGCTTGCTCTTTTCAATTTTAACACTATTTTGTTTATATTAATTCATGCTCCTAAATAACGAAATTTGATTTTAACAATATGTAGTCACCCTCCTAAATAACATTTTAATAACAATAATTTGATCTGAAACAGTGGAATATTCATTGACATTGTGCTTTTTGTTGGTCGTTTTTGCTATGGCCCTGTCACACTACGACGTAACACATTAGCATAAGCCGACATAGGTGAAATTTGGCCATTATGTTGAGCTACGTCGAGATTAGGTACAAGATTCACCCCGTACTGCTGCAGTAGGGGTGCAAACCAGCCTTATGTAAAAGCTGGCGAAAAAACGGGTCAAAGAAATCAGAGCCTAATTTTACAATCTAAGAAGCAACAATTATTCTTTACATATGTTTTATTATTTACCCGCTACTTTTGAGTTGAAAAATATAATATAATATCTAGTTTAATAAGATTTAAAAGTGACATCGACGGCGTTCTGCGGCCGCCATCTTGTCTTTTTTGCATTCTCTCCCATTTCACCAACTCTGTGCCTATAGAAGTATCCATTTGATACTGGAGCCACATACTGGAGCCTCACTTCCATACTGGAGCCTCACTTTCATACTAACGCTATTTTCGCCCGTATTTATATAAGGCTGGTCTTCACCCGTGTACTACAACGGGTGAATCTTTTATCTACGTCGAGATATGTTACTCGCTCGTTAAGCCTACGTCAAGATATGTTGAGCTACGTCGAGTTACATCGAGTTACGTCAAGATACAGTGACACGTGTCATGGTTTTGGATATACCCAAAACTTTTAACGTAGCTCGATGTGAAGGCTGTTATGTTGGGTTATGTTGGGCTTACATTGCGCTCACGTTAGACTCACATCGAGATATGTTAGACGTTCGTTAGACCTATGTTGATCTATATTGAGCTACATCAACTTAAGGTAGACTGATGGAGAGCCAGGAGGAACGCGCAGCTTGCGTGATGACAACGTGGTGTAAACGTATCTCGATGTAGGTCTAACGTGTCTCTGATGTGTGTCTAACGTTAGTCTAACGTAAGTCCAACGTTTCTTGACATAGTTGACGAATGGCTGATGCACGCGTAACATATGTAACATGCGACAATGTTCTTCGAACGTAAGCAAACGTGGTGTGAACATGGTGTGAACATTTTGCCTTGCTGTCCTTATGCTGAGCATGCTGGACTGTCGTTAAACTGACCGCGCTCACTCGCTGGCCTGACGTCGACTCACGTTACAAATTATGCCAGAGTCACGCATAGCTACGTTAGGGTGGGCGTAATTACACGAGTCCCAGGCTAAGTCATCGCTAGGTTTTCGCTATGCTAACGCCGTGCATGCCATACGTTGGGCCTTTTTCTTTTTTTACGTTCTAACTCATTGAGACACGTTGCACCTACGTTGGACCAATGTTTCGCCTACGTCCACTATTTTGCACTGACGTGCAATTTGGCCCTGAAACGCAGAGAATTTCTCTGTATCTCAACGTGGATCCCCGCGTAGACTTTTAACCATGTCGGGCGTATTCGATTAACCAACTCGGGTGACCCGAGTCACATTTTGGCGCATCGTACAGACTCGGGTTAAATAAACGAACACGCTTCTCCAAGCTCGGGGTGCGAAAAATGGTGGCTAATCCAAAACTGTTCCTCTTTTTTTTAAATGACCGATGTAACTACAGCAAAATACGATTTAATGTATTTTATGATTGCATAATAGGCTTATTGGGTCCAAGAGTTCACCCAATAAGAGCCTTGCTCTTAAGTTACTGCTGTCCTGTTTTTGTATTTACTAACCCACCACCCCACACGTTCCTTTACCTGCTGCCAACAAACCAAGTTATCCACCGTACAAATTATTTGTCCAGCAAATTCGGAAAATATGTATCAGTCTGGTAGTATTGCTATTAACCGGGGACCCTGCGATACTGGGACGACTCACCCCCTATCTCTCCCATGGTAATGTAAATTTTGCAGTGCCACCTTGTGGTGGGTTTGATCAATCCAGCTGCTGGTTGGTGTTTCACATGTAAACACATACAATTATATTGTACATGAGACAGGTAAGTATGAATACACATCAATATGAAATTGCTATGAACAAACACACATCATCATCGGCATCATCATCATCATCATCGCTATCATCACACATCTTTCATATTCATATATATATACATTTATACATATAATATAGCATCTGTTTAACCAAGAGAACAGCCACCAAGTGGTGGGTTTGATCATTTTGATTACACAGTACAGGCTGAGTGAGCCATCTTAGTATTATAGGGTCTTTGTATAAACATAGACACTAATAAAGTGTGTACTAGACTACTAAATGACTGAAACATACAATCCTCCAAGCATTGTTTATCCCATCATTACTAACAACCTACTTACTCAAACTACTTCATGTAGTACAAAAAAACCACACCCGAGGTGATGTATGTACTAGGCCGGGACACACCCGAAACCGAAACCAGGAACGGGCTAAGCAGCGCCGACTGCGAGGCACGGGAATACAGGCATTATGAAACTAGACGTTGTTGTGTAGAGTCGGTTCATGATCATAACATTAAATGGTGTCAGAAGCGGAACTTTTGACCCAAAATGACTCTCTCGGGGTTGAAACCTCCTGCAGCACTGAACCTGAACGAGGATCTGGTGGCTAACTGGAAAGCCTGGAGTCACGCCTACAACATCTACGCCACAGCAGCGGGTGTTCTCAGTCGGAGCGAGAACGTGCAATCTTGCGTGTTTTTGCACATAGCCGGTGCAGAGGCCCAGAAGGTGCACCAGTCCATGATTTTTACAGCCGGTGAAACGGACAAAATCGCTCCCCTCCGGGAAGCGTTCAGGGTGTACTGCGAAGGAAAGACAAACCTTACGGTCACACGGTATAGATTCAACACCTACAACCAAGGTCAAGAGACAATGGATGCATACATAAGAGAAGTACGACACAAAATTGGACACTGCCAATACGAGGCATTAGAGGAATCACTGATGTGCGACAGACTAGTCAGCAGGGTGAAATGCAATGAACTACGAGATCGGTTACTGCAGATGCCCAAGTTGTCTCTAAAATTCTGCGAGGAAATGTGCCACATGAGTGAGCACCGGGCGGAACAACTAGCAGGAGCTACAAGCAACGAATACGCTCTGGATTTCGTAAGTCGAGACGATGCAACGCATCAGGCACCACGGATGTACGAAACAAGACAGCAGCAGAGGCAACGGCCGGCTACCAGAGGAGGCCGGGATCAAATCAACAGAGCGGAAGACATGTGCGCCAGTTGTGCCTGGTGCGGCTATGCTCACAAGAACGACCGCGACGCCTGCCCAGCCAAAGGCAAAGCATGCTCAGTGTGCAAGAAGATAGGACACTTCGCAAGGGTATGCCAAAATAAAACTACAAGCATAAATGAAATAGTCCTCGACGAGTATGATGAGGACGATGTGAGAGAATTCCAAAACCTGGAATTTGATCTGTTTGTGGGAGCGGTATCGACGGATGACATCAAGTCAAGCGATTTGTGGTTCACCGACATGTGTGTGGGACCTCTGTCTATCAAATTCAAGTTGGATACGGGATCCGAGGCTAACATAATCCCAATGGACATCTTCAGCAAAATCGGCAGTGCAAAGTTGACAAAGCCCAGGTGTCGATTAGTCACATACTCGGGTGAGAAGATCATGCCGAGAGGGGAAACGTCGTTGCGGGTGAGGGACCAGTGGCTGCATTTCCAGGTGATCGACAAAGGATGTCCGATCCTCGGCAAGGAGGCATGTGTATGACTACGCATCTTATCACGCATCGACAGCGTCCAAGCGGAGGTTCAGAAAGACATCAGTGAATCCCAGGACACGGTAAAAACATTTAAGGATGTGTTCACAGGTATGCGGACAATTAAGGTAGAAGCTAAGATATATGTAGACACTAAAGTTGAACCAGTTATCGATCCTCCCAGACGGATCCCACATGCCATTGAGAACAAAGTACGGCAAGAGTTAGATCGAATGATCATGCTGGGAGTAATAGTGGAGGAGACGGAACCTATGCCATGGGTAAATTCGATCACAGTAGTTAGAAAGAGAGACAAAATTTGGGTTTGCCTAGATCCCACCAAGCTAAATAAAGCTATTCAGAGGGGACCCTACCCGACACGTACAGTAGAGGAAGTAATAGCGAAACTGGAGGGTGCAAAATATTTCTCAGTTCTCGACGCCAAAAGTGGGTATTGGCAAATTCAATTAGACATCGAAAGCTCAAAATTGTGCTCATTCAACACACCATGGGGTAGGTTCAGATACACAAGGTTACCATTTGGCATTAAAACAGCGGGGGACATTTTCATATACGAAATGAACAAATTCTTGCACGACTTTAAAGGAGCTAATGTAATAACGGACGACATCCTGGTGTATGGAAAACAATGGCCGAGCACAATGAAAATCTCACAGCTGTTCTGGAACGAGCAAGAGAAGTCGGCCTAATGTTAAATCCAGAAAAATCCAGCATTGGTAAAACAAGTGTAAACTATGTCGGTCATGTGATTTCAGGGGAGGGGGTCAAACCCAGCAATGAGAGAGTTCAGGCAATAACGGACATGCCCACACCCACTAACAAACAGTCAGTACAAAGATCTTTAGGCATGGTAGCTGACGTAGCAAAACTCATGCCTAACTTAGCAGAATTAACTAAACCACTCTGCATTTTGACGGTGAAAGAGACGGCATGGCATTGGCAGGGGGAGCAACAAAAGGCATTCGATAAACTAAAGCAAATGATCACACATGCACCAGTACTAAGATTCTATGAAGTAAACAAAGTGATAACACTTCAGGTTAATGCTTCAAAATCGGGGCTTCGGGCTGCACTGTTGCAAGATGGCAGGCCAATAGCAATGGCATCTAAGGCACTAGATGACACCCAAAGCAGCTATGCGGTGATCGAAAAAGAGCTCCTAGCAATTTGTTTCGGATGCACAAAATTTCACAATTACATTTTCGGAAAGAAGGTACGGGTCGAAACAGATCATAAACCACTTGTTGCAATTATGAACAAACCAATGTATCAACTATCAGCACGCATGCAATGCATGAGAATGCGTTTACAAAATTACAATGTTGAATTGGTACATATAAAGGGATCTGACATGTATGTTGCAGATGCCTTGTCAAGGGACCACTGCGACAAGACAGGACCTGAGGTGCTGTTCGACACAGAAATCACAGTCGCAGCAATAGATATGATACAAGGGGGCCTTCAAACTGTCGCAAATGAAACAAAGGAAGACAAAGTGTTAACAGAAGTAATTAAATTAGTTGAGAACGGATGGCGTGAGGACAAAACCCTAATACCAAAATGTGCAACTCCGTTCCACACGTTTCGGCACGAAATAACAAAGTTCAACGGGGTCTTGTTAAAAGGTAACAGGGTCATCATTCCAGCACAAATGCAAAAGTCAATGTTAACAAAATTGCATGAAACACACCAGGGTATAATAAAAAGCAAAAGACTAGCAAGGGAACACGTGTTTTGGCTAGCCATGCAAACCCAGTTGGAAGACAAAATTGTGAGGTGCACACTATGCCAGCAGTACAGAAACAGGCAGCACAGCGAACCCCTAAGGTCACATGACATACCATGCTTACCATTCAGCAAAATAGAGGCTGATCTCTTCCAAATCGCAAATCAAACATACTTATTAATTGTAGATTATTTGTCGAAATACCCAGAAGTTGTGGAGCTACAAACAACAACAAGCCATGCAGTGGTCCTAGCAATGAAGCAAATATTTGGTCGACACGGTATCCCAGAAAATGTAGTTTCGGACAATGGTCCACAGTTTGCAGGTGAGGAATATAAGAAATTCGCAGAAGAATACGGATTCAAAATAAACTTCTCTAGTCCACATTTCTCACAAAGTAATGGGCAGGCAGAAAGGCACATACAGACAGTTAAAAAGATGATAAAGAAAGCAATGACAGAGTCGAAGGACTACAATTTATTTTTGCTAAATTTCAGAGACACGCCGTTGTCAGAAATAGACGCGTCTCCCGCGCAACTATTAATGAGTAGGAAGTTACATTCGAAACTGCCGACCATACCACAACAACTAAAACCGAAAGTAACACAAGAACAAATTCGCAAAGTACAAACAAATCAAAAAAGGTCTTACGACCGTCACGCAGGAAAACGGCATAATATAATAAAGGTCGGAGAACAATATCTCACTCATGAAGGGAAATGGGCCCCAGGGATCGTTACAAAGGCCGGGGACAACGAAACAAGAAAATACGTAATACTGAATCGAAACAATCTTAGGCTAGTACGAAACCGAAAGCATATATTCCAGACAAGGCAGGAACAGGATAACGCTCAACAACTCAACCCGCCCCCACCACAAAATGCACAAACCGACCCAGAGAGCGAGGACGGAGAGCAAAGGGCATATACAACCAGGTACGGGCGCAAAGTAAAACTCATACAAAGGCTCGGCTATCAGTAAGTAATAAACATGTCAGGCGTATCAGTAGGCCGGCCACGGCCAACAACGAGTATTGTGAACATGTGCATGAAAGAAAATTACACACGTTACATAGTGTTAGTACGTAGATATGTTATATAACTTGACAACTTGCAGAACTGGAACATCAGTCAATCAGGGGAAGTTGATTGAAATACCCAAAACTGCAGATTGTAAATAAAGTTGAAAGCAGTAATTTCAAATTGTGCATGTTTCACATATAATAAGCTGCTGTAAGGGCTATGTTGGGAAAGGTATAGGGCTGTGTGTGCGCACCAGCCGGGGCATGCTCAATCAGGAAGCAGCGTAAACTATAGTCCAAGGAAGATAACATAGAGGTATATATGCATGACGGGCTATCCTTTCCATTGTTCGAGGAGAGTGGCTATGTAAACTTGAGTTGATCAATTTATTGTCGTGCATTTCAATACACTGTGAAAAGGGACATTTGATGTATTTACTAGGCCAGGACACACCCGAAACCAAAACCAGGAACGGGCTAAGCAGCGCTGACTGCGAGGCACCGGAATAAAGGCATTATGAAACTAGACTCGTTGTGTAGAGTCGGTTCATGATCATAACATTACACGAGGTATTAACCTTTTAAGCATAACCCTACAAGCTAACCACACTCTATCTAACAGAATAAACAAACCATTCTTCTAACAATCCATCTCAAAATATTAACTCCAACAACATGGTAATTTTGCAATTACCAACATAGTAGGCATACAAACCTATGAAGGGAAATTATGCACCTAACCATTCCATAATGTAAAGGTCTAATCAATACACACGTATGTATCTAAGTGTGTATGAATACAACATATAACTACTATTTTTATATATGAATTGTCAGACTATACCATATGTAAGTCTTTGAATGTTTAATATTGTTATTTCATCTGATTTGAGCTAGCTGCTGATGACAATATCAGACTACATATACATATATTGTAAATAACTGTATTGTCACATGGCTGGAAGGCCAGTGCCACGGGACAAAAGACTTTATTCATTGAATAAACTATATTTACAACAACAACAAAATGGCTGTTCCTTCTGAAATGCTGGGCTTTCCACTATTTATTATTGGTAATTGGGCAAATATTTGCTAGGAAAGGTAGGTTCATGATTAGAGATGTAGCTGATAATATTAGTCGCACTCATATGAACACATTAAAGTTGCCTAGTCCGATGGTTTTGAGTTTCTGTCATTTTCTGAAATAAATATATAAATATATTAGGTTGATCGTTATAATCTACCTTACTTTGGTTTCAATCAATCAATCAATAGGATACAGCTATAATAGGCCTTGGACCTGTTAGCCACTCTTAATTAATAGAAATGGAGACAGTTCTTCAGATGTGGTGGATTGTAGCAACTGTCATTGGTTCCAAGATATACGTAATGCTTGACCAGTATGCATCCAGTCGGAACAGTTCACCGACTTTGCTGCTATGATCTCTCCGGCAAGTCATTCTACAAGTCAACCGCCCTAAAGCCGATTTTTAAATGGCTAACTTTTGAGATATTTAAAGTGCAAACAGGCAAAATTAATTTCGGCAAGGTTGCCAAAACTCTGACACCATAAGCTTCACAGGTTCTAATATGAATAAGTAATGCTAGGACCGACCCACCCACATTAGTCGGAATTACCAAACTGTCTATAGAAATTGAATATAATATTATTAACTAATCGCTGTCGTCCACCATTTGCTGCGGACAGAAGTTCGACGAGTTTGCATGTGCTGAAAATGGCGTCGAGAGCCAAACAAATATCCGTGGCCATTGAGTTTGCATTCTATGGAGTTTGCCGCTACATGCAGTGCAAAACTAAATTAATAGAAATACTGAACAATTTGGCATAAACATGAAAGTTTGGAATTACAAACTAGTCTATTGACATATACATATAAACGCTTGGAGAATAGACTACATCACGGTTCTGACTGCACATGCGCTGAAAACGGCTTTGGGAGCAAAGCAAAGGCGTACGGCCATTGAGTTTGCCAATACGCGCAGTGAAAGCGTCAGTTTTATTCAAAATTAATAGAAATCCAAAACCCTACCCTTATTATTTTAATATAATCGTTTTGTTAAACATGTTTTCTATATGTGTTCCAAGCGGTTTGTACATAGGTGGTGTGGTTTTATCAATATTTTACTTTTTCTGTAAGGAGATTGCTCACTGCCATTGACAATGCATTGAGTACGGCATACGGCCATTAAGTTTGCCGATACTCGTAGGGCAAAACCTGGAGTCTGCCCACGCCCGCGATGCCACCCTCGGGACGTGCGCCCGTGAGGTCTGGCTGATGTCGGCCGCGGGCTCCTTCACCCTCTCCATCCTGCACAAACCCGGGGCCGACCTCGTCCTCGCCGACACCCTCAGCCGCACCCACCTCATCGGACCCTGGGCCGAGGTATCCCGGCCAGAGGTCACCCGCCTCAGTCTAACCTACCTTCATCCCCGCCATGACGACTTCCCTTACAACCCCGGTCTCTAATTTCAGGCTTCACCGCCCAGGAGGTTGTCGCGGTCGACGGCCACTGCCTCGCCTCCCTGGCGCCGTTGACCTGGATGAACCGTCGCTGCCAGGCGGAGGCCTACATCAAGTTTGTAGTTTGTGTCGGCCCACGACCTCGACCCTCTCACACCCTCCGCCTTTGATGTGGCTGCCTACGCCGCCTCTCTCTTCACCGGCAACATAACCCCCCACCTCGGTCAGGAACGCCCTCTCCGGCGGGCGCTCCTGGGTCGAGGCGGCCGGCGGTGACCCCTCAGGCTTCGGCTCCCACCTCGCGCGAGACATCTGTTGTGGTGGCAAGCGGGCCTCGGCGCATGTCCCACGCCCCGCCCCTCCGGTCATGCCTGAGCACCTCCCGGCCATGGCCCCTACCTGGCCGCCACCAACCCCTCGGCCCACGACCCTCTGGCCGCCCTCCTCCTCGGGTACTATGGTATGCAGAGACAATCCAGCCTGTTCTCGCCCAGTCCTGAGGGGTGGGGTGGCCCGCACACCATCACCCGCGCCGACATCGCAGCCCCGCCAGGCGGCCTATGAGTGACCCTCTGGAGTTCCAAGACGATCTCGGACCCCTCTGGAGCGGTCGCCCTCTTCATCCCCGCCTCCTCGCACTCGAGGCTCTGCCCCGTTGCCGCCTGGAACACCTCAGTCGCCCTCGCTCCGGCTGCACCGGCCGATCCGGCCTTCATCATGCCCTCGGGCCGTCCGCTAGACCCTCGGCGGCTCACAGCCGTTCCCCGTGGTACCCTCCGGGCCGTGTCTGCGTCTGACCCCCCGATGCCTTCACCCTCCACAGCCTCCGGCGAGGCACCACCCAGGCCTGCCAACGCGCCGAGGTCCTGCTCCCTGACATTATGGCCCAGGGCACCTGCGTACCTGCCCCGCCTCGCCCCATCTGCCACCCCTTGCGCCCTCTCCACCCTTTTGGTGGAGGGCTCCTCAAGGCCCCCTCTCCCCCCATGACTTTCATTGATCTCCCATGTTCCATTGCTTTGTTTACTCTTCTGTATTCATTTTATTGTATCTTGCATTTTCCTCTATGTTCCTTCCTTATTGTTCTTTATTCACTGATTCATTTCCCTGTATTATCCTTGATGTTCTCGCACTCATGAATAACGTGCTCTTATTCCACCCCCGCCTCCTCTTCCTCCGTCGCGTATCGGTCGTAATGCTTGCATTGCTTTTTGATTCGCGGCGGCGGAGGAGTACCCCCCCTCCTCCTTCCTCCTGTGACCGTTGGCTGTTATGTCACGCCCTCCCCAACCCTGGGTCCCGCCCTTATCACCTGGGCCCGCAGCTGCCTCCAGCCACTCCGCCTCCAGCCCTCCTCCAGTAAGGCTCTCTTGCCATATCTTTTCCACCTACGCAATCAAACGCAATGCAAGCATTACGACCAAACCGTTGTTTATTAATACAAAAGATTCAGATGTTAGGGTATTAGCTAAGAATAATTTTCTAGATATTGATAATATGAATACAGATCTAAATATTATCGATACAGTGCAATTCTGTGAAAAATCACCGTTAGAATATAGAAGTCATGTATTGGAAAAATGGCCTAATTTAAAAGATAATTGTCACTTGTTTTGGGGTTATGCAGAGATTTATGCCAAAGTAAGGGGTAATGGACTCCCAAATTATTTGGATGCAAAGATCCCAGTTCCTTCTGGATTAATTATTGAAAAATGGAAAAGAATACTTGATAGGATATGAAGATGTAGACCTAGTAAAATATTTGGAATATGGGTGGCCATCCAATTTTACCGGTGATTGTACACCTACTGCATCAAACTCTAATCATACATGTGATGAGAAAGATTTATTTTGGATTAATAAGTATGTATCTACTGAATTATCTCACAAGGCAATGTTAGGTCCATTTAATGATGTACCTTTTTCTCCCTGGGCACAAATTAGTCCTATTATGACCCGACCAAAAAAGAATACTGAAGAACGTAGGATTATAGTAGATCTCAGTTTTCCAAAAGGGGTAGTGTTAATGCAGGGATAGTTAAAGGTTTTTATCAAGGGAAAAGATATACTTATAATTTACCAACTATAATGACATTGGCTAAGGAGATTACAAAATTAGGTAATAAATGTTATATGTGGTCCATAGACCTAGCAAGGACGTACAGGCAATTGAGAACCTGCCCCTTGAGTGTGCCTTTATTCGGAATTAAAGTGAATGGAAAATATTATTTTGACACATCACCTCCTTTCGGCTGTAGGATTTCCAGTATGGCATGTGCAGGGACGTCAGCTGTGGTATATTTAATGAGAAAACAAGGGTTTTTTG
This sequence comes from Branchipolynoe longqiensis, assembly GCA_030323885.1. NCBI lineage: Eukaryota > Metazoa > Annelida > Polychaeta > Phyllodocida > Polynoidae > Branchipolynoe > Branchipolynoe longqiensis. Next base: position 22,080,991 of record CM059188.1, read on the forward strand.
CTTTATGTTATTTAGATGATTTTGTAGGAGTAGAAAGTAGTGTAGTCATCTGTACATGAGCCCCACTACCACGCAGTGGCGGCAGACACTACGACGCACACCTACGCAGTTACACTGAACTGCGCTAGGTGGCGGCAGGCTATCCACCGGGCAGACGCTCGATGGGGCTGCCCTCTACTGCGATATGAGTCCATATTACGTAATCGTCCCCCGTCAGAGGACCGACGCGGGACAATGACCGTGATATGAGTCCATATTACGTAATCGTCCCCCGTCAGAGGACCGACGCGGGACAATGACCTTAAATGACCGCACTGTTGAGGGATAGTGACCTTAAATGACCCATTGCGTGTTTGTAGGATTTTAGGTTGAACTCATTTTACCTTTTTGACTGGATTGATGACGTCAGCATTCTACCTTGCAGGATGGATATCTGTTTCTGGTTGAACTCATTTGACCTTCACTTGCAGGATGGACATCTGATTTTCGTTGAACTCATTTGACCTTTTTGACTGAAATAATGACGTCACGATTCCAGTCAGACATCGTTTTTCTTTTTTCTTTTTTTCTTTTTTTGGTTTAATTCATTTGACTGGATTGATGACGTCAGTCGATGATTCGAACGACACTAGATTGTTTTCTCTGATAGCATTTTAACTTTAGTATAGATAATATAATAATAATAACTTCTTCATTAGGATGTTATACAATCTATTTTGCACGACACCGAACACACATTGATGGAGGATTTAACAAGATATAGGAATATACAAAGTATCCGTATTCCTTTGAATGAATATCATATTCACGACTTCATTGCGGTCTGGAAGGAAAACAGTTTTCATTTTCTACCTAAACGACTCCTTCCCCTTGTAAAAATATACGGATTTTCGGTTAAGAATTATATATTGGCAGAGAGCATTATTATTCTTGGACGACGGAGTGGGAACGAGGTTATGTAAACTAAAAGCAATAGAATCCCACTCCCATCGTACATGATACTGAGTGATGTGAAATATATGTTATATATGATGCTTGGAGTTAAGGAAGAGATTTCCTATAAAAGAGACAGTACATGATTATTGAAATGTTTCTCTATGTGCTCATAAAGAATACAATTGGAGGAAAAGGACAATTTTAATATATATATATATCTATATACATATCTGTAACTGTATACAACATCCTGTTCACCCATGACCATTGGACCGACCCACCTGCCTAATCTGCATATGTATAGAGTGCACCACCTGTAGCTGGGTTGAGTGACAGCCCCTACTGGGGTGGCCACCCACCCACACTGTTGGGAGTGTCTGATTGGCTGGCTGGGGAATGTCCGGTCACCTGACTCCCTTGGCCTGTCCTGACCACACACTAGTCTCAGATAAGTAATTATTCAAAAATCTGCTCCAGGTAAGCTGGAGGGAGAGGACTCTACTCCTAGCTCTTGAGTGAGACACACCTACTTTTGAGCAGGAACCCCAGACACTCTGTCTGATGCTATCTAAATTCACCTATTGAAATTGAGTGTAGACACAGCCATGGGCTGTAGGCACTGCTTTCAGTATACAGGCTAAAGTGATAATGAGACATAGTGTGGGCAGCATATGAGGAGGGAAGGTGCTAGGTCACATGTAAGGGGGATGGACAGGAGTTGCTGCCAATAAAGCACAACTTATTCACTGTTCATCTGTGTGACTGGTTTTCCTTCCTCTTTCCAGACTTGGGTAAATTGATTTAGGCTGATTGCATCACATGTGAAATGAAGGGGAAGAGATTTGTAGTTGCATGGGGTGCTTAAGACGGCCGAGCATCCTCGTGTTTCTATACCCTGCTTACCGCATTGCAGGATTTTGAACAATTGATAAAGAATCACGATATCGATTATATCATTTTATATCATTCTTTTTCTTCACATATTCGTTCTCTCCCCCCAGGAGATCAATTAGATGTGAATAGAGCCAGCATTCATATCATAGTTCATTGTAGCGGAATTGGGGTTTTTGATAGAACTAGTGGTGAATATTTTCCACAACTCACAAACACTTTTCAATATAATAATCTAATTTCTTGCGCTCTTAACTACGCACATAGATACTTTTCCTGTATTTTACTACCAAATAAAGTTTCATTTTTTAAGGAGATTTCATTCGCCTTTAACCAGGCGCGCTTACTTTCATATGGAATGCATTGGAAGTGGCCATTCTTTGGATGGAAGAGTATGATGATTGATGAAAATGAGTTGACATTCCCTCACTCCCTCTCTCCCCCTTCCACCTCCCCCTCCCACCTATCCATTCATCTCCACCCCTTCCCACCCAAACCCCCCACTCCATTTGATTTGAATACTCCTCATTTCCATATCACCGAATTTGACGCAGCATATAAAACCTGCTGAGCTACACCCTCCTCTCATCAGTTCACCTTTCACCATGTTCATGCAGAAGGGTATTCTGAAGCGTCCGAGATCGAATCCGATATCGATTCCATCATCAGCAGCATCGTCAGCACTGGATATGTCAGTAGAACTAACAAGAGCTATCAAGCTCAAGAGAACGAGTATGTATTCCTCCTCAGATAGTGAAGGGATGGAAGAAGAGGAGGGGGAGTTAACAATTATCGTTCCCTCCCCCTCTCCCTCTATACTTGAGGATGGAGTTGAAACCTTCAAGAGTCGGAAAATTGAGTTGAAGAAGAAGAAGAATGAGGAGGAGGAGGAAAAGTGGCTGAGGTGTAAGAAGCGTTGCAAGATCGCTTCATTCTTAGTTATTCCCCGGGGAATTGATATTTCGCATTTTGATGCTGCCAACCTGCCACTGGGGAATCAAGTTTTTGTGGGGCGTGTGAGAGGAGCTGGTGCAAAACTTGGTATAAAGATCGCTCTATGGACTCGTTCTGGAGGAGATGACTTTGCAGGGGATGTCAAGCGGTATGACATCCAGGGAAGTGCAACGCCGTCAGCAGAAACAGTTAATCCTGATGGAAGGACTCTGCTGACGAGCAGCAATCGCTATTTTATGGACTTTGATGAAAACGCCATCACCATCCTGCTCGAGAGCATAGATGACATGATTCAGGCCCTTAAAACAGCTAAAACAGACCGACATTTTGGGGGTTTCCACATCAACTTTGGACGTAGTGTGTTTGGTGTGATTGAACGCGACAGTTCCCGCATCGACTTTCGTAAATGGTTTGTTTTAAGTTCAGAAAAGCTGAAGCCTGTGGAGAAAAGGGTGCTACCACCCTGCAAGCAGGGGGTGCATTTGAATGTCGCACAACTGTAAAAGTTAAACAAGTTCCTGAAGGAAAAGCTCCACACTCATTCCTCATTCCTCATGGAGACTTTGAGGTAAAGTGTGACGATCCAGCCCACAAATCCCATCAGTGCGATATCTGCACTCGAGTTGCACTACTGCCTATGGAGATTCAGTTATCTCAGTTGATGACTAAGGCTAAACTTGTCTGAGGAAGAGGAAGAAGAGTTAGAGGAATTTAAATTACTACTACTACTTCTTTTACTTTTACCATATATATATATGTATATTCTCCAATACAAGAAATGATTCAAAGTGAAAAGTTGTATAAAATGTGGAATAGAAGTCATGAATATTATTATTATTAGTATTATCATTTAATTATTACATTCAACAGCAACATTTTATTATTATTATTAAATGGAGAGAGAGAATGTGTTCTATTGATATATATATATATATATTCAGTCAACATGAAAAATAAATGAACATAACGAAGAGAAGGTGTTTATTTGTTTTGTTTTGTTTTATTAAACAAAGATAGCAATAGATGATATGAAAATCTCTGCAAGTATATATATATATATATATATATATATATATATATATATATATATATATATAGATTAGTTAGACGAATCTTACCTTGGTATAGATGATGGATAACTGTTGTTTTCCCGAGGTATAAGCCTCGGATAGACGTGACGTGGGTGAGGGAGAGGGAAGCATATCCGGTCCAGCAATTTTTACCTACTTATTCAGGATAAAATGATCTAACTAACAATAATGATGGAACTGTGACGTCTCCTTGGTACAAGCCAATAGAATAGACGGAAGGGTGTGGTGGGCGGGCCCTCGCCCACGTCTATCCGAGGCTTATACCTCGGGAAAACAAGTTATCCATCATCTATACCAGGGTAAGATTCATCTAACTAATCTATTTTAACTCGGTATAAAGCCTCAGGCTAGCCGCAGGCTAGGGAGAACTTTACGTAATATCATTTTATCCTTTATTGTATTGTTAACTACTCAAATGACATGTTAAATCACAGTGTAAATCAGTTATTGATGAAAATGGAAAATAAATTGTTTTCTCACCTCTGTAGTCTAGTCTTTCAGTAACCGTCGGGCGACACTGCTTGACTTTTCCAGTCGTTTGTTGTAATGTTTTGCAAATGACCGTGCGGTTTTCCACCCTGCATGGGCTAGGATCCGTTTAACCAAAATTCCTAGCAGTCGTGCCTTTGAAACCATAGCACCTCACATCGAATGAGACGCATATTTGTCTGTATTGACACCTGCCAATTTCAATATTGTAATTGTCCATCGTGCGAGACTGTCTCACGAAATGCCCTTGTGTGGCTTAATATAGCTCACCAAAAGCTGTCTTGAAGTCCTTAAGTCCTTCATCTTGGATATATATGCCCTTATGGCTGAAACTACACATAGTTTTGGATCCTCTGTAAATCCTGTTACATTAATTGTAGACAGTGGATCTCCTAATCGGTTTGACTTTAGCAATTGCGTCAAGTCAAATGTGGCCTCTTTTCTATCTATCTCAAGGCCATCTAGTGATAATGCGACAATAGTCTATCCTGAGTGTCCTGTTACTAGTAAGAGGAGCATTGCTACAGTAAAACCTAACTTCTTAATATCTAAGTGTTTGTTATGTGGCCATTGTTTAAATAGTTTGAAAACAACCGAAACATCCCAGAACCGACTATATTTTGGTTTGGGTGGATTTCTTTCATAAATCGACCTAAGAACCCAGTGAAGAACTTGGTGTTTCCCTAAGGTTTGGCCATTAATCCTGGGAAGAATAACAGACAAAGCACACCTAGCAGCATTTATGGCTCCGAAACCTAACCCTTCGTCTTCTAACATACGTAAGAACCTCGCGACCTGTGAAATGGTCGGGTTCATAGGTTTAACTTTTTTAATTAGGCAATGAACGCCCCACTTTCTTAAATAAGTTGTGTACATTTTAACTGTGCCTTTCCGCCATGCATGTGAAACTATTCTTTGTTGCATAATTTTGTCTAGACCAAATTGTTTTAAATAGTTATTTAAAAAAGGAATGCCAGCAAAGGTGTCGTCGACACGTCTCCGCGGCGTGTCAGTGGGCCTTGGTGTGTTAGATTTCCTGGGGATCTTCGGAATCATAGCCAATCTTTGGCTGTCGCCACTATGCCCGGTAGCCAAGGTTGTATGTCCCAGTCAGGGACGATTAATATTGTGTGCGCTTTGTCCATCTTGATCTTTCTGGCCACTTGGCTGATCATGCTAAATGGGGGGAAAATATAGTAGAATTCATTTTCCTAGATCAATGAAAACGCATCTATCTGCCAGGCGTTTGGTTCTGGGTGCCACGATATGTACTATTCTATTTTAAAATTATTTCGGGATGCAAATAAGTCGACATCAGGTCGGCCTCATTTTTGACAAATATTTCCAAAAATATTCGGATCTAGGGCCCATTCCAAGTGATCATGGAAATGTCTGCTCTTTTTGTCAGCAAGTGTATTTTGAATATCTGGAATATGCGCTACTGTTAGCCAGACTTGGTTTAGCTGCGCCCAACCCCAAATCATCTTTTCTAACTCATTACATGGTTTGGACTTTGTCCCTCCCATGTTCTTTACATATGCCATGGCAGTTGTATTGTCAGTTAGTTTGTTGTTTGTTGTTGTTTTACGTCCTAGCAACATCTAAGGTCATATCAGGACGGGGTGTATTGTCAGTTAGAATTCTAACATGATTCCGTGGCACTTTTATGAGGCTTGCTAGTCCTAAATAAATGGCTCTTAATTCTAAAACATTAATATGGTCCGAAATTTCATTTGTTAACCATCTTCCTCCTGATGCAACATCATTACGATGTGCTCCCCAACCTTCTAGCGAAGCGTCGGTGGTTACTAATACTAATGTTGGGTTCTCCCATTCTAATGGGATTGGGAGAGTCATGAATATTGTCGTGGGGGTGATGAAAATGGGAAATACTGTGCCTAGAGCGGGACTCGAACCCACATCTCTTTGCATTCCGGGCCAGTGTGCTAACCATTACACCACCTAGGCTCCCTGATATCAATACACTCCCCACGCCTACCTGTCTATGTGGTTACTTGCCTGAGAGGTCAGTGCAGACCACTACACTCGTCCCCCTGGAATTGTAAGTCTTGTAATGCTTACAATTACATACATACAGGCAATGCACTAACACATACATACACAGGGTAGGTTCAACAACCATACAGCGCAAAGCTTGTACAGGATCCTGATCACGGCAACCAGTGTCGTGGGGGTGATGAAAATGGGAAATACTGCGCCTAGAGCGGGACTCGAACCCACATCTCTTTGCATTCCGGGCCAGTGTGCTAACCATTACACCACCTAGGCTCCCTGATATCAATACACTCCCCACGCCTACCTGTCTATGTGGTTACTTGCCTGAGAGGTCAGTGCAGACCACTACAATATTTTCAAACCACCAGTTAATACCTTGCATGCCTTCTTCAGAAATAAACATTTTTCGTTCGAAATTACCTTTCGTGCGAGCCAAAGCCAAATTCTTATCTATTTCTAGAGATTTTATGTGTGCCTTGCCGTATAGAATAGCAGGGGCATATGATATCATTATAACGATTAAGACGGCGACCTGCCTTATCTTTGGCCTAGTTAACTCGACCAAGCGGGTCACAGTATCTAGAAACTTCTCGAGTTTCTGTTTCGGAAGTGACACCGTCATAGTATGTGCATTCACAATGAACCCCAAACATTTAAGTTTGGTGGTCGGTAAAAACAGACGTAGGAGTGGCCGGACCTCCCAGCTCTTGTGCCTCGGGGCCGGCGGAATCTGGAGGAGTTGTCTAACCTCCGGTTACTCTCCATGTTTTTGCCGCTTTTGGCTTCGGCTTTGACTTCCTTGAAGAGGTAAGGAAGTTGGCCCCCGAACATTTCGCTTTTGTCAAGCGGCTTGCCTTTGACGGGTCTTGGCGCCAGAAAGAGGGTGTACTCTTTCCCGTCATTGTCTGTCACCTTTTTCGATCTTGCCACCTCTTTACCAGCATTGGTGGTGACAGCTTTGAAAACATTTTCGTACCGTCTGTAACTTAGAAAGTTACTCGCTGCAGTAAGCAAAGCGATGTTCTTATCCATCGCGCATGCCAGGGATGGAGAATTTATTCTCTGTTTGCATACGGTTGGCAATAGGTGCCACCGATGTTAGTGCCCCTAGCACCGCCTTATGGATTGTATAGAGCACGTTCTCGAACCTTCTCTTCTCGTCACTAAGATGGACTCTCTTTCACCACTGTGTTGGGAATTCCCTTTATTACCGCCAATCTTAGCGTAAAGTCCGGCTCTTTCTGTTTCGGCGTCGGACTCCGTAGTCGACAAGTCCGAGGAAGAGTCGGAAGAAGAATGCTTCTTCTTCTTACTCTTCTTCTTGGGTTTCTTCACCTTCTTCCCCTTACTCGCCTTGGTGAATTCGTCTCCAGACGAACTCACCGCTCTCTTTCGTTTCTTTGTTTTTGTGGCCGGCCCGGGAACTTCCACTGCGGAATCAGTTTCCTCGAAGTCGGATACATCCTCCCAATCCGAGTCAAGGACCGGGAGCTGCCGACTCGTATCCACGTGAACACTCGGCTGGAGTTGTTTGAGTTTCAGCTCCACCATCTGGCTTATCCGGGCATTTAAGTCCAGGGGCACACCCAGGGGGGTTTCCTGGTTGCCCGGAACCCCCCCCCCCCCCCAAACAACATTTGAATTTATTAAGGAACACTAGATTTTAAGATTATGTGAAAAATTGCAGCAAAATGTGGGTTGTTGCACCAGAAAACCATGTAAAATATTGCCCTAAAATGGGTGTTGTTCCACCAACCCATGTGAAAAAAATTACCCTAAAATAGGGGTGGTTTTGATCCCTATTTGGAAATTCCCCCTGGAAATTCCTGGGTACCCCCCTGAAGTCCACCGGATAAGTTGCCCCGTCGTCACTATCGCGGTCGGACGCGATATCTGCCCCGAGTTGGGGGGACGGGGGAGCCGTCAACACCGGCGGCGAATCATAGCCAGTGGACGCGTGCCCCTCCACTGCACCGAGCGGCGGTTTGTTTCGCTTTGTAGCCATCGGTACTCTGTAACCAAAAAAGATTACTTATTAAACCGCAATCCACTCAACTGAACACCGAAGTGACGCCAGGTTAACCTGGGTTGAGGATCTATGTGGTATCGAGTAACGTATTTACACCATTCTCAATACAGGCGTTGTAAGCTAAGTATATTGTCGTAGGTTTGTGGTATCGAAACCAACCATACGAGGGTTAGGCCTCTGGGACCTCCCACTCTCTCTGTCCCATACACTTCTCCCCCCTGCGGCATTCTGCGCCAGCAAGTTGGAGAAAATGCTACGAAACTCGGAGGCACGCCTTTCAAAAGGGGAGTCTATAAAAGAAACCCAGGATCATCCCCAACAACACCATCTATTAGGTTCCGAGGGAATCTCCACAGGAGATGTGACCATGCCAACATTTCTAACCGTATCAAAGCGGGTCGATAGAACCATGGTTTCGATTCGAGTACAAAGTATCCTTTGTTCTATCCGTATTACAAACGCTAATCTAGTCCAAACTGGACTTAAGAAAGTTCTGAACTTTCATATCTAGATGCTATAATGCATCATAAACAAGCTCAACCAAAGTTTTCATTACTACTTACGGTTAATCAGCTTATTGTAGATAAATCTTGCCGGAGCAACTCAACGAACGTCCTCCCGTCGTGAGTTGTTTATGCTAATTGCTGGACCGGTGTGGCAGTAAATCGCAAACCCCTGGAAATTGCACACCCCGGGGTTTGCGATTTACTAGGAAATCACAAACCCCCCCTGGAAATCGCAAACCCCCCTGTGTTTTGGGACTGATTCGGGCCAAATCTATTCAATGCGACCATATTTAACAGAATTACATACTCAAATCGTGAAATTTCATTAAATTAACCCTAAATTCGAAGCGTTATTAAGGCTAACCGCCGTAACGGCGGAGATATTAGCAGTAGGGTAAAATACGCCGTGATGTGTGCTGCGGCAATGCTATGTCTATGGGGAGCATTTATTTTTGTAAAATAAATAAAAAAACTTTCATCGAATCGATTAAAAATATCTCAATGCGCGATTGAAGAGGAAGATCTGAGGTATTTAATTTAACCTAAGAGCAATTTTATCTGAAAGTATTAAAAACAGAGATAATAGTGAAAGTTGGGATATTCTGAGTGTCAGTGCCAGTGTTAGCCTTACCAGATCATGGTAAGGCTAACACTCAGAATGGGGGTTTGCGATCTCCAGGGGGGATATGCGATTTCCTAGGGAATCGCAAACCCCCCATGCCCATATATGGCATGGGGGTTTGCGATTTCCTAGGAAATCACAAGTGGGGGTTTGCGATTTACAGGGTTTGCGATTTCCTGCTACACCGGATCTGCTTCCCTCTCCCTAGCCTGCGGCTAGCCTGAGGCTTTATACCGAGGTAAAATATATATATATTATATATAATCTATTATACGCTCGGAGAATTATTTATTAGTTTCGATTCTACTCGACTTAATATTGTCCAATCGCCGTCGTCCGCTGGCCCTGCTGCGGTCCTGGCGGTTTCGACGCGGCTTGAGTTGGTTTGAATCGTCACTTGCCTCCAGTTTTTTGCTGAGGAAGGAACACAGTCTACTTGCTATCTGTGTTTCCTTTGTTCTACCGGTTGTTCTACCTGTTGTTCTACCTGGGGCCAGCTGTCGACTCAGCACTGATATTACCTGTGTGTCGACGATCTAATCAGCAATAACAAGGACGATCGCACCCAAAAGACAGATTAACGGTACCGTGCACCTAACTAAACCTTATTCTTGCTTTGTCACAGGGCCAGCGGACGACGGAAGCAAAATAATTTCATGTGTGTCGATTTTCAATATTCTCTACTGATCGCTACTGAAAACTTCTGAGATTGGCTTTCTACAATAACAATCGATCAATCTGAAACTGGGCCAAGTGACGACTATTCGGTCGATTTCAGGGCTCTTGCATAGATTGAATGGACATTGATATTGCTATCGGCTAATAATTTAAACGATCGATTCAAACTCGTCCGAACTTTAACGGCCAAATCGGGCCAACGGACGACATCGCAGACGGCCGATGAGTGCGCAATTTGATTCAGCATTGATCGACTGTTCCGGCCAAAGGCCGACTTCATTTTCGAATTAATGTTGGTGGGTTGACTGAATAATTAGCATACACTTCAACGCTCAAGAGGGCCAGCGGACGACCGCGAGTGACTATGATATCCTTTTCCTGAAAAACCTAGGCCAACGGACGACCGACTGTTATGCCGCTACCATACTGTAGCGACTATGGCTTCAACCACAAAAAAGACGACAAGGAGGCGTGTGAAGACCGGGGGGAACGTGTTACAGTGCGTACACGGAGTATAACCAAGATGGCCACCGCTAAGATGAAAGACGATTCGGGCCAAGGGACACTTCGGTTGCGGACTTGTCGTCTGACGACAAGGAGGAAGCAGTGAAGAAAGCGATCGCTGATCTGGAGGCGGAGTTGAGATTGCAGGACTTGCAGGACCGTTTGAGGGGTCTTGAGATCGAGAGGGACAGGAGGAGATCCGGTCGTCCACTCGCTCGGGATGAACCTCAATGCGAAGACAACACGGAGAAGTGCAAATTGACTACAGACATTCGCACGATTCCGGACGATACAAGACCAGAGTTGAAGACGACGGACAGCGAAGACGACGGCCACTCTTCATACGGCCGTTCGCGTAGACGTTCAAGGGACGCCGGACAACGACGACGGACGACACGATCGCGGAGTGATAGCAGCGCTTTCAGACGAAGACGGAGTAAGTGGTCTCTCAAGACACACACTTTGGGGGGAAAGGACGTGAGGAAGCTAAACTGCTATGAACTTAATAACCCTAGCGCTTCTTGGTGCCTCACCTTACCGGACTTGTCCGTCCAAGACTATAAGGCGTTCTTACAACATCTTAAGTTCATCACCAATCGTGCGAGGGATGATCACTACAAGGACGTCGCTCATGTCGAGTATGATTTTGAGATCAGGAAGTTAGCCGAGACATTGGGATTCGCTGCTTTCGCGTCGAAGTACCAAAGCGAAAGCATGTCACACTACAGTGACCAGAACCGCAGGCAACGAAAGACTGGCTACGGAACTTCAACGGGATCGAGGAGAAAATCGCCTTCGGGACCTGGAAAGCGCTCCTGCTATGCATGGAACTCTGACACTTGATGCAACCGCAAGGAGTACGAGTGCAGGTTAAGGCACACCTGCTCGAAGTGCGGCGGAAAGGGGCACAAACGCTATAAGTGCAAAGAGTGACTTTGTGAGGAAGAGTTCACAAGACTTGCGGGAGCAAGTTCTGTGGCAGCGGAGCACGAGCCCTCAAGCCGACACAAGATGGGTGTTTTGATCGGGGACTCTGTGGACAGGGAGACTGTCATCAGGGGGGTCGATGTTGACAGGGAGACTGTCAACAGAGATGTTGCTGAACGGTTAGGTCACCAGCTTAGGGCAAGCAACAAGGAGGACTGTGCCATAGTTAGTGTCCAGAGGAAAATACACGCTAGGAGTAGGAGCAGCAAAACATGCGATGACACATATACAGCGACCAACATCGCCGCTGAGAGCGGCAGCACCGTTCATGACGGAGAGACACGAGTGGACCTTAATGAGGACATGGTTGTCAATAGTGACATTGCAGATGGAGGGGTGATTGACACTCAAGCCGATGGTCACTGCGACCAAGTCGGGCCCATCGATACCATTGCTGATAGTTTGGTTTCTTCCAATGTACAGGAGGGAGGGAATGAGAAACTTACATTATGGGGCACCGTTAATATAGAAGACGCCGAGGGTCGTTTACACATTCGGGATGTGGGAGATCACATATTGGTATCGCTGTCCGAGCGGATAGACGGTAACAAATCCCAATTTGAAGTATATCGATCATGTTTTGAGGGCAATTGTGACTGTACCCACTTTATTGCAGCAAACCACTCCCAGCTGAAGCCTTGTAGATTTGTTGTAGAACTATTCTTTAGGGGAGATAACGATCCCGACGCTATATTTCTATTGCTTGGAGTGGTATTCGGTTTCAGGGTAATAAATGATGAGTGTGCTACCTCCTATAACACCAGGGAGAGGAAAGCTAGGAACAACTGGGAGCGCGAGATAATTTTTTAGAAGTTTCACGCAAAGCTAGCCGACGGGAATATATCGAGGGTCCACGACAAGCCTCAGTGCACACATTCGGTGTTTGTCATACCGAAAGAGGATGGCGGTGGTAGGACCGTCGTCGATTGTAGCAGGCCAAAAGGGAATTCTGTCAACCAGTACACACATGGCATAGCCTCTACCTTCAGCTATAAAAGCATTGATAACGTTACAGACTGCATGGAGAGAGATGATTTTCTATCTACCATAGTCATTAAGGATGCTTATAGAGCTGTCTCCATTCATCCTTGCGACAGGCCTCGCCAGGGGCTTGCTATCGCTAGGGCGCTTGGTGATGACGGAGCCTATTACCTAGACAATAGACTTAGCGTGGGCCTTTCCTCTAGCCCTTACATATTTTCTAAAATCTCAGACTTTATTGTAAGATGTGCTGTAAGGGAGGGCGTTACTCGAGTCATTAATTACCTCGATGATTTCTGTGTCTTAGGTCGGAGTGAGTTTGAGGCCATGCGGGCCCAGAGGTTAGGTCTAGGCATTATTCGCAGGTTGGGGTTTTATGTCAGCTATAAGAAGGTGAGCAAGACTGGATGGAGAGTTCAGTTCCTTGGAATCATCATTGATTCGGACAAGTTGGAACTCACCCTTCCTGTAGATAAGTTGGATAAAATGAGACTGACACTGGGAACAATGAGGGATTGGAAGAAAGCTTCAAAGAGGGAGCTCGAACAGGTCGGTGGAATCCTAGCCCACCGTGCAAAGGTGATCAGGGGCAGGCGAACCTTTACTAGGAGGATATTTGATATGTCTGCAGACCTCAAGGAGGGCTACCATAGGGTTAGGCTAACTAAGGGGGTACGCAAAGATCTCGAATGGTAGATCACATTTTCTGCCCAGTTTAATGGCAAGACCAAAATTCTGGGCTGTTTTGCTCCCCTCATTGCCTCCTACAGTGATGCATCTGGATGGGGCCTTGGTGCTCTTCACGGTAACGACTGGCTGGTCGGCTCTTTTGTTGAGGCGGACGACAGATTGCTCGCTGGCTACGTGGGTCACCATCACGTGAGTCCCGAGGGCCATGTCGCTTCTTCTCTTATAAATATTAGGGAGATGGCTGCGGTCTATGCCGCCTGCGAGAGGTGGTCACATAATTTGGCTGATGCAACTGTCGTTATGGTTACTGATAGTGCTGTCGTTCAGGCCGCCTTGAGCACAGGCAGATTGAGATCTGGTGGGATCATGTATTATCTCAGGAGATTGTTTTGGATGGCGGTGGGGAGGAATTTTGAGTTCAAGTCTGTTTACATTCGTAGTAATGATAATGTTATCTGTGACTCCCTGAGCCACCTCGACGACAGTGCTAGCAACACCAGGATTTTAGATGCTGATCCGGAGGGGTTGCTCTGCTGTAGGGCTAAACTGTTTCATACTCTATTCTCTTACAGAAAGGTCTCAGCTGAGAAGGGAGCAAAAGATCTTTCAGGAGCAGTTTTACGCGCCAAATTCGGTAACAACAAGGGCTGTCCAAGTCAAGAGATACTTGGACTTTGTAGAGACTTTTAGTTCTACTCGAGCTCCTGTTCCATGTTCGGATGAGCAAGTCGCCCTTTACGCAACTTGGCTCGCCCGCTCTATGAAGTATAGCTCAATCACTAATTACCTGAGCGGTTTAAACTACTTTCTAAAACAGACTGGTGCTCAACCGATTGACTACAACAGTTTCATTATCTCTTCTACACTAAGGGGGATTAAGCGGGTCAAGGGGGATGCCTCACGCCGGGCCAGGCCCCTGCTTCCTTCTATGATGAGGAAGATATTTGCTATGCTGCGCCCCTCCCCGGGCCATACATCTTGGAGGGCGACGATACTAGTGTCCTTTTGAGCCCTTTGGGGACGGCGCAGGTCACCCTCTCGCACGTAAACTCTTCGGAGGGGGGACTTTAAAATTTTTGACTGGGGCAAGGTGATAACGATTAGAAAAAGTAAGACCATTCAGTTGGCTGAGAGACTATTGGAAGTCCCCGTTGCTCACTGTGCCGACCCTGCTGTCTCTTGTCAATTCATAGGGGAGGCTTATATTATATATAATCTATTATATACATATAAACGCTCGGAGAATTATTTATTATTTATTAGTTTCGATTCTACTCGACTTAATATTGTCCAATCGCCGTCGTCCGCTGGCCCTGCTGCAGTCCTGGTGGTTTCGATGTGGCTCGAGTTGGTTTGAATCGTCACTTGCCTCCAGTTTTTTGCTTTTGTATTAGGTAGAGCATTTATCGCTCAGCCCGGTGTAGAATAAACGAACCAACCCAATCTGCTGTCTCTTGTCAATTCGTAGGGGAGGCTTATATATATATATATATATATATATATATATATATATATATATATATATATATCAAACCAATCTCCATTTAATGAAGATGATGTTGAACAGAATAATAATATTCGAGACTTCTATTCAACATTTTACACAACATTTCACTTTGAATCAATTCTTTCATTGGGAACAGTACAGTGAAAAATAAGGATATCATGAATATGCACATCATTAGAAGCATTCCCCAAAGTTTTCTTTTTCTCATTAACATAGCTAAAATAGTGTTTTCATCGGTGGAATTTTCATTACTATTATCAACTCTCACTTCAATATTCGCATTACACATGTTGGAAACTGTGTTGATATGAGTTGCTTCCTCCACTTTTCCCAATGATCTGCCACATTCTCCTCTTTCAGCTTAAGATATCCTGATGGTTGTAGCTTGTGATCTGCCATTATTATCAGCTTTTTACTCCTGGCACCATGTGTTGATATGTGACTCCAACAAGCAACTCAGTAGAAGTGGTTTATTAGGTCAGCCTCTACCAGGATGTAAACATTCAGGTGGCACTACACTAAGTATCCAGACAGAAACAGTGAAATCTCCCTCTCTTGATGAAAGTTCTGTTATTTTTGGAGGGAGGGTTATAATTGGTTAGAACTTTCCACATGTCATCATCATCTTTTCCACCACTACCTCCTCGAACATTCAAATCAATGGTTATAGCTCTCTAACCATCTAACAAGTAACGCATTTTTCAAAAACATTTTCATTTTATCTACTTTGACTAATTCTCACTCAGTTACATTGATATTACTTTTCTTCCATCGCTTTCATCAGCATCTTCATCATCAACATCATAATCATCATCATAATCATCTATTTCAAATGTAATAGTTGTTTCATCAGTCAAAAGAAAGTTTTCTTTCATCCCTTTCTTTTGCATCAAAGAAGAAGGTGGAGATGATGATAATGATAATGATGATGATGATGGCAATGAGTTCTCCAATCTCTGAAATTTCCCTATATACTCAATCAATCAATGGGTGCCGTCTTCTCGAAGAAGGTTGGCTGCAATGGACTTCCATCTCTTCCTGTCATTCGTTCCTCTCACGCATTCCGCATAGCTCATTGCTGTCCACTCAGTGATGTTGTCCATCCATGTTGTTCTCCTTCTCCCTCTTGGTCTTTTCCCTTCTATCTTCCCTTCCAGTATTTTTCTCTGTGATTCCTGGTGTCGTATCATGTGGCCAAAGTATTTAATTTTTCTGTTTTTGATCATTTGTATTATCTGTCTCTTTATTTTCATTCTTGTTAGGACCTCCACATTGCTTATCATTGCTGTCCATGGAATTTTGAACATTCTTCTGTATTGCCACATTTCAAATGCCTCGAGCTTTGTTGTTATTGCTTTCTTCAAAGTCCATGTCTCGCAGAAATATAAAACTGTAGGCCACACATAGCATTTTAGCAGTCGGAGTCTTGTTTTTATATTTATGTCTCTAGATGTTAGTACTTTCTGCATCTTTAGAAATGTTGTTTTGGCAATGTTTATTCTCCGTTTAATCTCTCTTTCACATCCGCCATCACTAGTTATTAAATGGCCCAGATACACAAATGACTCTACCCGCTCCAAGATTACACCATTCACTTTTATCTCTGCTCTTGGTTTGTATTCCTTTCTGCTGACAACCATGGATTTTGTCTTCTTTACATTCATTTTGAGGCCACATCTCTCACTTTTTTCTTTTACTTCATCCACTATATCTTATAGTTGATTTGACGTTAAGGCTAGCAGTGCTGTATCGTCTGCATATCTTGTGTTATTGATATTTCTACCTCCAACATTTATTCCTATGATGTCATCTGTTTCTCTGAAAATCATTTCCGTATGAATGTTGAAAAGACTAGGTGATAGAACACATCCTTGTCGCACTCCACATTTGATCTTCCCTTCTGGTGTCAATGAGTCTCCAATTCTTACAGCAGCATACTGTTCCCAGTAGAGGTTGGCAACAAGCAAAACGTCCTTACCGTCTAGACCGATTTTTTGTAGAGCTTCTATGAGTTTCTTATGATGTACTTTGTCAAATGCTTTAGGGTAGTCTTTATAACATATGTATATATCCTTATATACTTCTAGGTGTCTCTCAATTATTGTTCTCATGTTAAAAATGGCTTCCCTTGTTCCACTGTTTGGTCTGAATCCAAATTGCTCTTCTGATACCTCTCGATTAATTTTTGTTTTAATCCTTTCTAGTAGTATTTTGAGTAAAGCTTTAATAACATGGCTCATGAGGCTTATTGTTGTGAAATCCGAGCATTCCACCGCTTTTGGTTTCTTAGGAAGGGCAATAAATATAGATTTTCTTAAGTCTGATGGAATATATCTGGTGTTATATATGTCATTAAAAAAAGCAGTTATCCTTGTGATGCTAGCTCCCTCCAAAGCTTTTAACCTTTCAGAAGAGATATCGTCTGTTCCTACTGCTTTCCCATTCCGAAGTTGCCCAATGGCTCTTATTACTTCGCTCTCCAGAATAGGAAGCCCATCAGTAGCCTATTCCTCATCTCAGGTATTTCCTCTCTCTGCCCGTCAAAAAGTTCTTCGATATATTCAGACCATCTATGAGAGACTTCCTCTTCATCAAAAAGTAGTTGTCCTTTCTTATTCTTGATACATCCTCTTTGTTTCGAAGACTGCTTATTATTTGTCATTTCTCTGACCCTTTCGAACATATCCCTTGTCTGATGATTGTTTTCAAGGGTTTCTATTTCCTCACATTTCGATCTCAGCCATCTTTCTTTTTCTTGGGAGCACTTGTTCTTTACTTCCCTGTCCATTCCATGGTATTTCATTGTATTCTTATGTATCTTCCTCTCTTTCATTAGTTGTAGGATTTCATCTGTCATTATTGCCTTCTGTGTTACCCTTTTTTTCAGTGGGAGCAATATTTCATTTGTTTGTTTTAGGCTTTCCTTGAAACACTTCCAGTTATTCTCCATTTTTGATTCTATATTTTCATTTTGTTCGCTTAGTTCCATGAGTCCCTATATACTAGGCCACTGCCTTATCATTGCTTAATACATAATGATATTCAACTGACTTCATAAGGCTCTAGTATCATTCAAAATTACTGCAGCAAAGTAAGGGATGTGCAATAAAAGGGAAGCGTTCTCGTACTACAAGTGTTTAGCAGGAGACGATGCAACGTGCGTTTGTTTCCTCACCAAAACTGAAAGGGGTGATAATACAGGCAGATGCGAATCGAGGTCCGGCGAGCCATTTCAAATCGAACACCGCGAGTGGAGTTGACAAAAGCATGTGCCGTGTGCAAACCGACGTCCGACGTGTTGATTTAATGTAGTTCTTTTTAATAACCCAGGTTGTCAGCTTCTACTATCATAAAATACTTAAAATTCTATTTTGCTGTACTTATATCAGTTATTGACAAAAATATTAAGTTTTAAGCTGCGTTTACACGGGCGAGTTAAAACGCCCTAGGTAGAACCACTTGCCTAGATCGGTTTACATTTGCCCGTGTAAACGCGCCGCTGAGGCGTTTTAGGGCTGAAACGTTTCAGCTGAAACATTTCACGTATACCACCTCGGGAGGTGGTTTACAGGAAATGTTTCAGCTGGTTCCCGGGTGGCGATAGTGTACAATAGCGGTGCTCGCCAGCTACAGGCTCAGCGGTAACTATACACTGGTACCCAGCAGTGTTAGGGACCGATTAGGCCGAAATCTATTGAATGCGATCATATTTAACAGAATCACATACTCTAATAATGAAATTTAATTAAATTAAACCTAAATTCCAAGCGATATTAACGTAGCCGCTACATCGGCGTCGTTATTCATATTGTGAATCGATGAATGTAAACTAAACAAATAGCAGTGCTCGCCGGCTACAGACTCACCACTAAGGCTGGTTCCCGGCAGCCGAAACACTTTCAAATTCGGTCTGTGTAAACGCGCCACTAAAACGCCTCAGGTAAAACGCTTTGCCTAGATCGTTTTACTTTTTGTACGTGTAAACGCAGCTTAAGATTAAGCTGCGGAGTTCTCGCGAACACGAGGGGCGTAATCGATTAATCGAGTCCTGCTCGACCAGCAGTGGAATGAGGAAGACTCCAGGGCCGTAATCGATTAACACGACCCGAGCGACTCGGGTCACCCGAGTCGTCAGAATTTCAAATCGAACACTGCGAGTAGAGTCGACAAATACACGTGCCGTGTGCAAAACGATCCGACCCAAGTAACCCACCTCCGAGCTGGGGATGGCTACGAGCGATGACGTCACATTTGCGCTGGTATCATCCTGCAGGATAAGAGCTACCGGTACCAGTCATATATGTTTTTTTTAAAAGAATAACTTAGATTAATGAAATGGAAATATAGCTAAACTAGGCCATCATAACATACTTTAAATCGTATTTTGCTGTAGTTTTTAATCAATCAATAGTTCCGTCCTCTAGTCGAGGGTTGGATGCAATGGTTCTCCACTTCTCCCGATGGTGTGCTGTTCTGATAGACTGAATAATGCCTGTCCACTGTGAAATATTTGTAAACCATGATGTTCTTGGTCTCCCTCTCCCTTTGCTGCCATTCACCTTCCCTTCCAACAATGTACGGTATATTGAACTCTGACGAATGATGTGGCCAAAATAAATAAGTTTCTTTGTCTGTATAGTGGCAAACAAGCTTTTCTTATTTTTAATTTTTCTGAGAACTTCTTTGTTAGTGATCTTCATTGTCCATGATATTTTCATCATCCTTCGATAAGTCCACATCTCAAATGCTGCTAAATGTTTGTACATTTTCTTAGAGATTGTCCATGTCTCCGCCCCATCCCAGATAGCACACAGCCGTCGGGCCGACGTCGGCTATTGGTCGCACCGTCGCCACCGACTTTCCACCGTCGGGCCGACGGTGGTGGTCCGACGTTGATTTTCAATCCCTTTCCTGATTTGAGCCACCGTCGGACCGACGGTGGTGGTCCGCCGCTGGGTTTCAATCCCTTTCCTGATTTGACCCAGTCGGGCCACCGTCGGACCGACGGTGGTGGTTCGCCGCTGGGTTTCAATCCCTTTCCTGATTTGAGCCACCGTTGGGCCACCGTCGGGCCGACGGTGGTGGTTCGCCGCTGGTTTCCATTGATTTTCCACAATTGGTCCACCGTCGAGCCACCGTCGGGCCGACGGTGGTGTTCCAACGTTGGCTTTCAATCCCTTTCCACCGTTGAGCTACCGTCGAGCCGACGGTGGTGTTGCGCGCATGCGCAGTTCTTTAAATTTGGCTTCTGGCTCGAGTCGCCAGTGGAACACGTGCGATCGTTGAGCAGCGTTCTTTTTCAACAAATAACTCCAAAAATCGGAGGAATTTTAAGGAATCATTTAACAGGTTTGTTTATTAATATGTGTAGATTATTTTGTAAAAGTTTTGTAATTTATTAGGATGTATTAATGGAATTATTCGTGTTAATACGATTTGAATTACCCTGTACGGAATGTTGACGAAGAACCGCCATCTTGGTTTTTTCCGAGAAGACACTGTTACTATGGTGTCAATACGTACAGACTACATTAAATTTATAAGGTTAGAGTTCTCGATTTCTATTAATTTTGAATAAAACTAATATTTTTGCACCTGTACGTATTGACACTAGAGTGACAGTGTCTTCTCGGAAAACAAAACAAGATGGCCTTCGGGCCTACGGCGTTTGTCGCCATCGGGGCGACGGCGGCAGCCGCCGTCGAGTCGACAGCGGGAGGTTGGACAAAACAATGTCGGCCCGATGGTGGTTTCCACCGTTGGGCCGCCAGAGCGGCCGCCAGAGCGGCCGCCGTCGGGCCGATGTCGGGCCGATGGCTGTGTGCTATCTGGGATACATTAGAGTATACCACACATAACACTGAAGAATACGCTTCCTTGTTTGTATTAATATCTTACTTGATGTTAACACTCTATACATTTTGGAGAATGTTGTTTGGGCTATTGTTATCCTTCTTTTAATTTCTTCCTCACATCTCCCATCATTTGTAATCTTTTGTCCAAGATATATGAATTCGGATACTTGTTCTATGTTTGTGCCATCTATGGTTATATTGATATTTGGTTTATCTGTCTTTTTACTTATAACCATTGTTTTGGTCTTCCTGGCATTCATCTTCATGTTGAATAGTATTCCAGCTTTATTGATTCTATTCACTATATCTTGTAGGTTTTTCTCACTGTCTGCTATTATTACACTGTCATCGGCATATCTAAGATTGTTGACGTTCATGCCACCTATTGTCACTCCCTTGCAATCTTCAATGTGTCTGAAAATCATCTCTGTGTACAGGTTAAATAGACATGGTGACAATACACACCCCTGTCGAACTCCTCATTTAATCATAACTTCATCCGATAGGCCCTGCTCCATTTTTATAAATGCACGTTGTGTCCAGTATGAGTTCACAATTAGTTTAATGTCTTTGCCATTGACACCAATATCTTGTCAACATTTGATTAACATTTCATGATTGACTCGGTCGAAGGCCTTCTCATAGTCAATAAAGCAGGCATAAACATCCTGGTTCATTTCACAATGACGTTCACAAATCATTCTCATATTGAAAATCCCTTCACGTGTACCTCTTCCAGATATAAACCCACTTTGTATGTTACTGATTTGTTCTTCAATTTTCTGTCTGTTTCTCAGTAAAATTATTTTCAGGATCATCTTCAACATATGACTCATCAGGCTTAGTGTTCTGTACTCAGTACACAATATTGGTTTTAGCTTCTTTGGGAGTCGTACAAATATGGATTCATTCATATTCAATGGTATAAATCCAGTCTCATAGATGCCATTTACTAGCTTATGAATGATTTTAATCCCCACTTCATCTAGTCCTTTCTGATGTTATCTGGTCACTTCCAGGAGCCTTACCTGACTTTAGATTTAGACGGTGGCCCAAATGTGGAAAGTCAATGGATAGCCTTCTCAACCTCTGATACTAATATAATATTCCCATCTTCTTTCTCAATTGTGGGTGGGTTCCCTCTGTCATCATTGTATAGTTCGTTTACATATTCTTCCCATCTGGACTTTATTTCATCTTCTTCAAAGAGCATTTTGCCGTCTTTGTTCTTGATACATTTACTGCTTCTCTGTCTGTAACCTTGACCTGTTATCTCTTTCACTTTCTTGTGCATCTCTCTTGAACGATGTTGAGACTCAAGTTGTTCCACTACTTCACACTTCTTATTCCACCATTCATCTTTAGCTTTTTTGCATTCATCTTCTATTTCATTCTTCAGGTGTTTGTATTTAAGTGGATCAGTGGTTTTCACTTTCTTCCTTTCTGCCATCTTTTCTAGTATGGTTTGCGTCATCCATGATTGCTTTGTCTCTCGTTTTTTATTTGGTAACACCTCCTCTGCTGACTTGACCATGCTTTCTCTGAGAGCTTCTGATTCCATTTCAATGTTATTATACTCTCTCTGAGGAGTTTCTTCATTCATCAGTACACTGAATTTGTTATGAACAGAGACATTATACTTAGTTCTGTATTTTGCATCTTTTAACATGTTCATATCCATTTGAATGTTGTTTTAAATTTTGTTCTGCTGTTTCAATTTCACTACCATACTGATTACTACTGGATTATGATCCGAACATATGTCAGCACCTGGATATGTCCTTGCCTGTTTGATACAATTTCGATATCATTGGTTGACAAGAATGTAATCGATCTGGTTCCGATATACATCACCAGGGCTCTTCCATGTATATAGTCTTCTCTTTGGATGTTCAAATAAGGTGTTAGCAATTACTAGTTTTGATGTCAAACAGAAATTTATCAATTATTCACCACGATCATTTCTCTCACCTAAGCCAAATCTTCCTGTTACTGGATATTCATGTTGTTCTCCAACTTTCGCATTCCAATCGCCCATAACAATTGTTATTTCTCCAGACTTGGTGTATTCCATTACCTTTTTGATGCTGCCATAGAACTCGTTGACTTCTTCATCATCGTGATCTGAGGTTGGTGCATGAACTTGCAGAATGTTTATATTGAACGGTTTTCCCCTCAGCTTCATCATAATAATTCTGTCAGATACTGGCCAGAATCCAATCATTGTGGCGGCAATGGACTTCTTCATCATAATTCCAACGCCATACTGATGTTTTTCATCTCCAGAATATATCATATCTACCTCACCATCACCTTCCCTCACGTCACCCCTCCATCTCGTCTCAGCTATACCTAGGATGTAAAGGTTTAGTGCTGTCATTTCCACTTTAAGGTTGTCATATCGGCCTGGTTTGTACAATGTTCGTACATTCCATGTTCCAATCTTTAGCACCTTTCCTCCAGTTTTCAGTTGCCTGACATCAGATGCATACCTTCCTATTTTAGGCTTTGGGTTTACATTGTCATTACTAGGTTTCTTAATAGTTGAAGGAAAGGTGCCTCCACGGTAGCTATTAGAAGGCTTCCCCGCAGAGGGACCAGAGTTGTCTCCATCTCTAAATTTGCTTCCATTAATTACCATTGCTTACTATGGGTAAATACTTGGTAGGTTCCGCTTCCTTTCGAAGGTGACTGGTCACTTACTCATCTTTGTCAGAGTGTGCCCTGATGAGCCACATCATCTTGCTGTTACACCTTCAAAGCTATTGATCTTCTAACTCATCTGCTGCTCCAGTCTTCATGCACTAGAAGGGGTGACATCCCCTGACCACACCAACAAAGTTGATGTGCACCGCACTTAGTTTAGTCCGACAATTGAGTCAGGATGGCCGCTGGTGTGCACTACCAACTTCTGGACTTCCCATAAATGGGACTAGCCGCACGGCAGCGGGGGTTTTAAATCAGAGTTTACCTTCTCCTAGATGAGCAGTCAGCCAAGATTGACGAGCCCCACCTGCCCGAAGCAGAGATCCGCCTTTGCCCCTTCTCCCGTCGGTAGAAACAGTTTCGCCTCGTGAAGGCCGGGAGTTGGACTTGGTTATCAGAGGCTATTTGATACGCATGCCATGAGAAAGTACTTTATAGGTAGTGAGAGCTTATCCTCACTATCACTTCCAGCAATAATAACCCTGCTGTAGTTTTATCGGTTATTAAAAAAAAAGAAAAAATTGTCCACCTGAGCGCGGAGAAGCGTATTCGATTATTCGACCCGAGTTTGTAGGATGTGCGCATGCGCCAATAAGTGGCTCGGGTGACCCGAGTTGATTAATCGATTACGCCCAATATGACTGAAATTTTACCTGCTTAAACAACTAATGGACCCAAAAAAAAAACGGGTCCCCCGAGCCACATTTTGGTGCATGCGCGCATCCTACACACTCGGGTTGAATAAACGGATACGCTCGGGGTGGACAAATTGATGCGATATAGCGAATAGTAAGCCGTGTTTACATGGGCGAGTTAAAACGCTTCATATAAAACCACTTGCCTAGATCGATTTACATTTGCCATGTAAACGCGACACTGTGGCGTTTTAGGGCTGAATCGATTCATATAAATCGGTAGATGTAAACCACCTTGTGAGGTAGTATAGATGAAGTGATACAGCCAGTTCCCGGGCGGCAATAGTGTAAAATAGCGGTGCTCGGCGGCTTCAGGATTGTTGGTGCCCGGCAGTGTTAGGGACCTATTAGGCCGAAATCTATTGAATGCGATCATATTTAGCAGAATTACATACTCAAATAATGAAATTTAATTAAATTAACCCTAAATTGCAAGCGATATTAACATAGCCGCAACATTGGCGTCGTTATTCATATTGTGAATCGACGAATGTAAACTAAACAAATAGCAGTACTCGCCGTCTACAGGCTCACCACTAAGGCTGCTCGTTCCCGGTGCCGACACACTTTCAAACTCGGTCCGTGTAAACGTGCCACTACATCGTTTCATATAAATCGATTTGTCTAAATCGGTTTAGAATTGCCCGTGTAAACACGGCTTTAGACAGGAAGTGTGAACACTTATTTGTCTCTCATTCTTTTTTTGGGTACATTATTTGTCCCAAGCAGGGGAAATCCCAGTCACAGACGACTGCCCAGATAGCACACAGCCGTCGGTCCGACGGCGGCCCGACGGCGGCCTCTCCGTCGGGCCAAAGGTGGAAATCGTCGTTGGGCCGACGTTGTTTTGTCCAACCTCCCGCCGTCGCCTCGACGGCGGTATCCGCCGTCGGGCCGACGGAGGAATTCGCCGTAGGCCCGACGGCGCCATAGGCCCGACGGCGGCATTGGCCGTAGGCCCGACGGTGGCAGCCGCCATCGAGCCGACGAGCCGTCCAGACATTTTGCCGAAAAAAACCAAGATGGCGGTGCTTCTACAACATTCTGTACCGAATAATTTAAATCGTATTAACATGAAAAATTCCATTAATACATCGTAATAAATTACAAAACGTTTACAAAATAATCTAAACATATTAATGAACAAACCCGTTAAATAATTCCTTAAAATTCTTGGGATTTCTGGAGTTATTTGTTGAAAAAGAACGCTGCTCAATGATCGCACGTGTTTGTGTGGCGACTTGAACTGAGTCGAGGTCGAACGTCAACAAACCGTACCCGATAATTCAAATTGTATTAACACAAATAATTCCATTAATACGTCGTAATAAATTACAAAACTTTTACAAAATAATCTAAACATATTAATAAACAAACCTGTTAAATAATTCCTTAAAATTCCTGGGATTTCTGGAGTTATTTGTAGAAAAAGAACCCTGCTCAACGATCGCACGTGCTCCGCTGGCGAATCGAAGTCAACAAACCGTACCGGATAATTCAAATCTCATTAACACGAATAATTCCATTAATACGTCGTAATAAATTACAAAACCTTTACAAAATAATCTACACATATTAATAAACAAACCTGTTAAATAATTCTTTAAAATTCCTGCGATTTCTGGAGTTATTTGTTGAAAAAGAACTCTGCTCAACGATCGCACGTGTTCCACTGGTGACTCGAGCCGGAAACCAAATTTAAAGAACTGCGCATGCGCGCACCACCACCGTCGGCCTGACGGTGTCTCGACGGTGGAAAGGGATTGAAAGCCAATGTCGGAACACCACCGTCGGCCCGACGATGGCTCGACGGTGGCCCAAATGTGGAAAGTCAATGGAAACCAGCGGCGAACCACCACCGTCGGCTCGATGGTGGCTCGACGGTGGAAAGGGATTGAAACCCAACGTCGGAACACCACTGTCGGCCCGAAGGTGGCCCGACGGTGGAAAGTCGATGGAAAGGGATTGAAAGCCAACGTCGGAACACCAACGTCGGCCCGACGGTGGAAAGTCGGTGGAAAGGGATTGAAAGCCAACATCGGAACACCAACGTCGGCCCGATGGTGGCCCGACGGTGGAAAGTAGGTGGTGACGGTGCGACCAATAGCCGACGTCGGGCCGACGGCTGTGTGCTATCTGGGTGGTCTTCCCCACTCCACTGCTGGTCGATAGAAAGCCCGAGCCTACACTTTTACCGACCCAAGGGATTTTTAACCTCCCACACCACATAAGCCGTGTTTGCACGGGCGAGTTAAAACGGCTCATATAAAGCGCCTTGCCTAGTTCGCCATTACATTCGCCATGTAAACGCGCCACTGAAGCGGATTAGGGCAGATTCGATTCATATTATTTGGATTTTATAAACCACTTGTGTAGGTGGTTTATATGAACCAAATTTTATGATTCGACTTATATCGCCCGTGTGAACGCAACCGACTTACTTGAGGTGGATTAAGGACGTCACACGCATGCGCAGTCGAGACCTTAGTTTGTTGACTTTCCGGTCGATCAAAAGTGCATATTATATCATTTGGCCTATGAACCTGCTAGAGGTACACATATATTTTTTTCATGGTTTATTTTAAGGTTTTCACTGCCCAGCAGAAGTTTTGACCGTTCCAAACCAATAGGATTCAGTCCATACATATCTAGGTCGAACCCACACTCTCTCGTGGCGACGTCGACTAACCGAAACTGGCGCTGGTTAGTCTGGACTTGCTCATGCGCAGATATCGATTTCCGCCTTAAACCGCTCTGTGTGTAAACGTGCCACTACTTCGCTTCATATAAATCGCTTTGTCTAGTTCGCTTTACAATTGCCCGTGTAAACACGGCTATAGAGATGGTATGAGAGCAACCGGCCTTTGATGACGCTGTAAGTTATACACAGCGGTGGAAATCCAAATTGGCAGAGCTGGGGGCATGGGGAATCGAACCGCCGACCCTCAGATTAGAAGTCTGACCTATAAAAAAGTCAGACACTCTAACCACTCTGCCACAGAGAACGCCACATCTTAATCTAAAACTTAATATTCTTTTTCAATAACCGATATATGTACAGCAAAATAGGATTCAAAGTATTTTATGATTGTAGAAGCTGACAATCTGGGTTATTAAAAAAAAAAGCCTTAAAACAACATGTAGTGGTTGTACTGGTAGCGGTTATCCACGTCATCGCTCCGTGCAAGGTTAGTGGCCGTAATCGATTAACACGACCCGGGCGACTCGGGTCACCAGAGTCGTCTGAATTTCAAATCGAACACCGCGAGTGGAGTCGACAAAAACACGTGCCGTGTGCAAAACGACCCGACGCCAGTAACCCACCTCTTGGCTGGGGTTTGCTAGGAACGATGAGCACACCTGAGCTTGTACCTGTAGCTACCACTATAAGTCCTATCCGTTGTTTTAATGCTTTTTTTTAAATAACCCAGATTGTCAGCTTATACGATCCTAAGATACTTTAAATCCTATTTTGCTGTACTTATATTGGTTATTAAAACAAATAATTAGGTTTTAGATTAAGCCACCATTGTTTCCAACCCGAGCGTGCAGAAGCTTATTCGGTTATTCGACCGGGTGCATGTAAACGACAACGGGTCCAGTGCGGCGGAAGTAAATAGACTCATGAATATTAAGTTTGACCTATATATGACATATCACCCCTACCCGGTGTCACAGTTTGAGCGCCCTGCCAGTGGTTGTATACCGTTGTTTTGTTGTTGTTGTTTTGGGGAGTTTTCAGTCGCATTGGTGCGCTGAAGGCTGCAAATCTGCAGCACTGAATGGGCACCGCTGAAAGCAGTCCCATGTGGTCGGGAGTTGGGTTCCGGTGTGTAGTGATCAGAGGAATTGAGGGGCAGGGGGGAGGGGGCGGAGGAAGAACAAGGCAGCCTAAGAGTCCAACCACAGTCCTCTGAGAGGGCCGGGGGAGGCTGGGTGGTTGGTGTAGTTTTACACCCCAGTAAGACCCTAGGCCATACAAGGATGTGCACCGACTTGTAACAGCGCGCACTCATGGCGACTTTATAGTGCTGCCCCACTGGGAAATCAGGCCGCCGGCGCCATGACCCGATGTCCCACACAGTCACATTATCCTGACACTGTGCGCCCAGTCCCTGTCCTGATTTAATAACGCCAAGCGCCTAGCAGCAACAGGTACCCATTTTATAAGTCATTGGTTTGACTCGACCAGGATCCAAACTTCAGTCCCTCCAGATTCACCGGTATGCACCGTAAGTCCGGCCAAGGCCAGAGGAAGAAGTGAAGTGAGGAGGATTAGTTAGGCAGAGGGTGGGGTTACCTGTTTGTTGCAGTGAAAATTAGTGGTTAGTTAGTAGTGGCACCAAGTCAGCTATGGCGATGAGGTGGGGCCTGCTAGTCCCCGATGTCATGAACTGGGCGACCGACAGTGTTGATGATGTCTGCATTCTGGCGGTAGAAGCGCGCAAGTGCGTTCCAGGATGACTTGGAAATCCTGGAGAGGATAGCCAGAGCGGCCCTATTGTCGCTGAGTTGGCGGTCAGCATCCTCCATGAAGTCGCTGATGGCAGATCTGTCGATGGCGCCACATGAGGCGAGTATGTGGGCCACATTAAAGATATTAGTTCCGCAGGGACAGCGCTGGAGGTTGGGGACATCAATCTAACGGCGGTAGCCAGTCCTGAAGCGGTTGATGGTGACTTGTGTAGAAGCAGGAAGGCCGACTGGATGGGGGATGTTCGTTCTGACCAGGGTGTACCAGAGCCAGCTTATTGAATAAGGGTTCCGTACTTGTTCCTTCTGTGTGGCTCGTTCCCAGAGTTTGGTGGTGGCTCAAGAAGCGGCGGCGGCCAGTTTGGTGATGGATGGAAGGATGGCTGTCTCTACGTCTGCTCGGTTGGCACCGGCTAGAGCGGCATAGTCGGCCTGGTCATTACCATACAGTCCTATATGCGAGGGGACCCATAGCAGGACTGTTTTGAGGTGTGCCTGATGTCTGGTGAAGATTTTAATATGGATTGCGTCGGCAAGGGAGTGTCGGGCATTTGGGTGGGCGATCTCTTTGATGGCATTCAGAGAGTCGGTAATGATGATGGCACTTGAGTTGTGGAGGTCTTCGAGGGCCAAGTGAATGGCGGCGAGCTCGGTATCGAGAGTGGAAGCAAAGTCTGACCTTTTTTGTAAAATAGATTTAAAAGCTTTCATTGGATCGATTAAAAATACCTTAATGCGCAATTGAAGAGGAAGATCTGAAGTATTTAATGTAACCTAAGAACAATTTACTCTGAAAGTATTAAAAACAGAGATAATAGTGAAAGTTGGGATATTCTGAGTGTCAGTGCCATTGTTAGCCTTACCAGATCATGGCCTCAAAAACTATTTTCGCAAATAAATTCAAGAACTTCCAATTGGCTGATAAAAAAAAAGCTGAATGTGAAATTGTAGAGAAAGATCTGAACTATTTAATAGAAACATGAGAAATTTGCTTTCAAAGCACCAAACATCACAAATTACTGTGATAGGGTGGTTTTAATGTTGTCTCTATCCACGCATGAGCAGAAGCAATAGAAGGGCGCTCAAACTGGCAGGGCGCTCAAACTGCGACACCGGCAAACTCAAGTGAAATATCTCTAAAACCACACCACCTAGAAACAAATCGCTTGGTACACATATAGAAAACATGTTTACCAAAAAGATTATATTAAATTGATAAGGTTTGGGTTCTGGATTTCTATTAATTTGGAATAAAACTAAAGTTTTGCAGTGCGCATACCGGCAAATTGCGGAGAGCAAGTTCAAGGTCGATTCATCATATATATAGGTCAAACCTAATATTCATGAGCCTATTTACTTCCGCCGCACTGGACCCGTTCTCCTTTACATGCACCCTATACACGATAACACGGTTTGGCCTTATATGGGCATGTCCTACTTTCGTGAGAACGAGGCCACTTCCGGTTATAGGTAAACAAACACAGATAGCCTTGAGTTTGCCAGAACGCACAGTGCAAAACGTCAGTTTTATTCAAAATTAATAGAAATCCAGAATCCTAACCTGATAAATTTAATATAATCTATTCGTTGAGTATGTTTTCTATATGTGTACAAAGCGATTTGTTTCTAGATGGTGTGGTTTTAGAGATATTTCACTTTTTCTGTATGAAGATTACTCACTGCCATTGACAACGCATTGAGTATTCCGGTACGCGCAGTGCAAAACGTCAGTTTTATTCTAAACTAATAGATATTCAGAACCCTAACCATATCAATTTAATATAATCTTTTTTGTAAACATGTTTTCTATGTGTATTCCAATCAGTTTGTTTCTAGGTGTTGTACTTTTAGAGATATTTAACTTTTTCTCTCTGAAGATTGCTCACTGCCACTGACAATGCATTGAGTATGCCGGTACCAGCAGTGCAAAACGTCAGTTTTATTCAAAATGAATAGAAATCCAGAACCCTAACCATATCAATTTAATATAATCTTTTTGGTAAACATGTTTTCTATGTGTATTCCAATCAGTTTGTTTCTAGGTGTTTTACTTTTAGAGATATTTAACTTTTTCTCTCTGAAGATTGCTCACTGCCACACTGATAATACTGCCATGTGCGTTTGTGTACCTGCAAACAGGAATTAGGTCAAGATGGCCGCCAAACCGTGTTTAGGTGTATACGACCCGAGTCTGCAGGATGTGCGCATGCGCCAAAAAGTGGCTCGGGTGACCAGAGTCGATTAATCGATTACGCCAGTCGTTTTGCACACGGCACGTGTATTTGTCGACTCTACTCGCGGTGTTCTATTTGAAATTCTGACGACTCGGGTGAGCCGAGTCGCAGGTGTATTTCTATGGTTTCAGCCGTTTCCCGTTGCTTCTGCGCATGCGCGGATTTCGCATCAACTCGGGTCACCCGAGCCACTTATTGGCGCATGCGCACATCCTACAAACTCGGGTCGAATAATCGAATAGGATTCTCCGCGATCGGGTGGACAATTTTTTCTTTTTTTTTTAATAACCGATAAAACTACAACAAGATAGGATCTAAAGTATTTTATGATGGCCTAGTTTAGCTATAGTTCCATTTCATTAATCTAAGTTATTCTTTGTTTGCACACGGCACGTGTATTTGTCGACTCCACTCGCCGTGTTCTATTTTAAATTCTGACGACTCGGATGACCCGAGTCGCCCGGGTAGTGTTAATCGATTACGGCCATGCTTATATAGATTCTGACGCATGCGCAGAAGGAATGGACACGGCTGAGCACGGGACACGGCTGAAACCGCCACACCTGTGTTCAATTTGATATTCTAGAAACTCGGGTGACCCGAATCGCCCGGTGTTGCGGTTTCCGAGGCTTTCCAGTTTGCCAGGGACACATCGCTTCTGCGCACGCGTCAAAATCGAACAGCATCGTCACACCTTATAAATTTAATATAATGTTTTTGGTAAAGATGTTTTCTAAAGCGAGTTAAAATGCCTCACGCAAAACCACTTGCGTAGTTCGACTCAGATTTGCCGTGTGAATGCACAGCTGAGGTGTTTTAGGGCTGAATCGATTCATATAAATCGTTTAATGTAAAACGCTTACCACGGTGGTCTACAGGAACCGATCTACGCTGAAATGTTTTAATTATGACATCACACACATGCACAGTCGAGGGTAAACGTGACAGTCGAGACCTGAGTGTGTTGACTTTCCGGTAAATTTGCTTTATGAACCTGCTAGAGGTGCACATATATTTTTTTCATCATTTATTTTTAGGGTTTCACTGCCCAGCAGAAGTTTTGACTGTTCCAAACCAATACGATTCAGTCCATACATATCTAGGTCGAACCCACACTCTCTCGACCGACGTCAACGAACCCAAACTGGTGCTGGTTAGCCTGGACTTGCTCATGCGCAGATATCCACTTCCGCCTTAAACCGATTCAAAGCACTGCCCGTGTGAATGCGACACACTTTGAAACTCAGCCCGTGTGAATGCGCGCATAGATCGCTTAATATAAATCGCCTTCTGTAGATCGCTTTAGATTTTGGCCGTGTGAATACAGCTTATGTGTATCAAACGATTTGTTTTAGAGATATTTGACTTTTTCTGTATTTTCTGTCTGAACATTGCTCACGACCATTGACAATGCCTTGAGTTTGACGGTACACGCAGTGCAAAACGTTAGTTTTATTCACAATTAATAGAAATCCGGAACCCCAACTGTATCAATTTAATAGTCTTTTTGGTAAACATGTTTTTTATATGTGTACCAACCGATTTGTTTCTATAGGTGGTGTAATTTGAGAGATATTTGACTATTTCTGTATGAAGATTTGCTCAGGACTTTTGACAATGCATTTAAATGGGTGTGTCCCTGGCAAACCGGTAGCCCTCAGAAACCGCAACACCGGGTCGTGAGTATATTTTACAATATACAGCTGGACCACCAATTTACACTTATCTTTCTGATAAATAATGTTTATGTCTTCAAAACAAGACATGTGATTATACTTAAATAAAACCACACCATTTTATAATAATACTTATTTTGTCCGCGACATTTGTCTGTGACCGAGCCTACTTACGACAAAGGACCTCTTGGGCTTGGCTCTCGGACGCATGAGCGGAGTTCCAACTACGTTTGCTCTCTTGTTGAAGAGCTGTTGGTATGTATTATCGTGCTATTTTCATCATGTCTCTATATAGTTTTAAAAATAACCCAGTAATCTTGTCAGATGTGTTTCATACAGAATTATGTCCTCTGGATTGGTGATATAACTGTCGAAATACGCTATCTGTCTAGGGTAGATGATATATTATATTCTCGATGGCGGACATCCGGGCTCTTGTTCCGCTCACAACGCTCGAATGGTAAAACAAATGCCACTGTCGTACTACCCTAACTATCACAGTAATTTGCCCATTTTGGTGCTTTGAAAGCAATTTTCTCTTCTTTCTATTAAAGTTGCATCGTCAGATGGTATTGAGTTTCTGTAAGTTTTCTGAGATAAATATAATATGAATAAGGCTTATTCTAGGTATGTTGGAAACAATTTGAAATTTACCATATAGAAATGATACTCATACCATTATAAAGAGCCAAACACATGCTTTTAAATAACACAAAGATCATGCATATTGGTCTAGTATTAAGAAAGTTATGATTTTTTATTTATTTAAAATTGCATGTTTTTGTGTCCTATAATTAGACTGAAACAAAGGGAATGGGTGTGACCCTAAACAATGCAAACTGAATGAAAAAAGTGCATAACTTCAGTAGTTTTCATGATATGTACATGGTTTTTGTAATAGATTAAAGAGAAGAAAAAGTCCTTTTTAATGCTCCATCAAGGCCTGAGTTTGTATTATTAATTATTTAATTAACTAATTATGTTATTAATTAATTAATTATCTTGAAGAGTAGCTCAACCACAAAATATACCACAACTTCCTTAAATTACATGATATTTACATGATTTAGGTAATAGATTATAAACAAGAAAGGTCCATTTTAAGGCTGCATCAAAGCCTGATTTTGTATTAGTAAGTAATTAATTGATTAATTAATCTCAGAAGAGTAGCTCAAACACAAAATATGTCAGAAAATACTTAATTTTATTGATATTTACAAGATTTTTGCATGATTCCTCCCACAAGAAGAGATCGTAATAAAATCACACAAAGAGTCCCACATAAGAAAAGTGACAATATAACAATCAATGCTGTATCCCTAATTATATTATCAAATTAACTAAATTTAAAAGATTTTTGCATGATTTCTCCCACAAGAAGAGATCTAATAAAATCACACAAAGAGTCCCACACAAAATAAAGTGACAATATAACAATCAATGCTGTATCCCTAATTAGATCATCAAATCTTTCAATATGAAGTCCGCCCCAAGGGCATACACAGAGATGCGATGTTGAGTGGCATTATCAATAGTGTCCTGGAGTAACCAGTAGGAAACAACATATTTCTTGTCCTTGCGCTGACCAAATACTTTTTCAATTAGGCCAGTGTATGGCACCTGATCACCAGCTTCATACCAAATATGACAGATATTGTGGCCAACAGATTTTCCGGTTAAAAGACATTAATAATTGGGTCTACATATTTTGTATTTACATCCAAAGTGATTTTGAACCGATTTGAGCATGGCAGAGGTGAGCCTGTCACTATAGTGTCAGAAGTCCTCCTTCCCATGAGGCATGTGCCCCGCGCCAAACCATGACACTGTATGATTCAAAATTAACCACTTTCGACGTATCGGAGCGCGATAATATTTGGTATATAGTGAGAAAAGACATTAATAATTGCGTCTATGTGTTTTTTATTTATGTCCAAAGTGGTTTTGTGCGTGTACGAGTGCATTTCCTTCTCCCCATGCTGCATGCGCCCCGCGCCAAAGTCGCGCAAACCATGACACTTTCCAATTCAAAATTAACCACTTTCGACGTATAGGAGCGTGATAATATTTGGTATATAGTGAGAAAAGACATTAATAATTGCATCTATAGCCCCGTTCACACTGGCGTGTTAAAACGCTTCATCTAAATCGACTTGCTTAGTTCGCCTCACATTCGCCGTGTGGACGCTACACTAAAGCGATTTAGGGATTCATCTAGTTCGCTTCAAGTAAACCACCTCGGGAGGTAGTATAGATGAAGTGATATAGCTGGTTCCCGGGCGGTGATAGTGTAAAATAGCGGTGCTCGCCGGATACAGGCTCAGGTGTAACTATTGCTGGTGCCCGGCAGTATTAGGGACTGATTAGGCCGAAATCTATTGAATGCGATCATGTTTAACAGAATTACATACTCAAATAATGAAATTTAATTAAATTAACCCTAAATTCCAAGCGATATTAACGTAGCAGCTACATCGGCATCATTATTCATATTGTCGAATCGACGAGTGTAAACCAAACAAATAGCAGTGCTCGCCGGATACAGGGGGGGACTTGCTCATGCGCAGATATCGATTTCCGGCTAAAAATATTGCATGTGTGAACAGGACACTTAAATCGATTTGTCTAAGTCGACATAAAAATTGTGTGTGTGAACATAGCTTATATGTTTTTTATTTACGTCCAAAGTGATTTTGAACCGATTTGAGCAACGCACAGGTGAGCCTGTCACTAGAGTCCTCCCCACGAGGCATGCACCCCGCACCAAAGTCGCGCAAACCATGACACTTTGCCATTAAAATCAACCACTTTCGACATATAGGAGCATGATAATATTTGGTATATAGTGAGAAAAGACATTAATAATTACGTCTATATATTTTTTATTTACGTCCAAAGTGATTTTGAACCGATTTGAGCATGCGAAAAGTAGGCAAATGATTGAAAAGAATGTCAAGAATGAACTAAGCAACAGAAATGACAAATTCGAAAACGAGGATATCGGGAGAGGTTTCCTTAACTATGACGTCATCGGGGTTTCCCTCTAACACCATTATTTAGCCAATGAGAAACGATTTTGGTCGAGTTGTCCAGACCCGTTCGCACATTCTCGATCACAGCGAGCGGGGACGACACGGCGGCGACGCATCGCGGGGATGTCAACATACCTACTTATTCATAAAATTTTCAAATTATTCCAAACATTCAAATTATAATTTCATTGGAATGGAAGCTCCAATGAATCAAAAGCAATATGCTTTTTGAATTTTTAAGATATTCCAAAAATTGAATGAGATATGTGTATTTGAAGTTTGTTGAATTTAAGATTTTTTGTAATAGTAGGTATGTGCGCAAACGGCGACTAGCGGCCGATATTTTCTTACAACAAAACTGATCCGGCCAATCGCACCTTTTTTTTTAAGGGGTCTAGAAAAACGCCTCTATGATTGGTTTGCATTGGTCAATCTTGATTATTCCTAGTCTATATGTAGTATGGGAATCCCTTTACAGCTTAGTTTAAAAATATTTCAATTTGCTGAAGTTTTGCTATTCCAATAATAACTTCAAAAGTTTCACTCAATTTCAACCTGCAAATTCACCCTTTTATATCAATCTGCAATTTAAAAAAAGTAAACTGGAGTGTGTAACCATTATTAATCTTATATACTGTTGAGTTTGGGGAAATTGTGACTAGTACTAGTAGTAGATCAGAATTGGCATGAATCGGAATGCAACAGGTATGACTTGTGTTTATCTGCCTCGCGGGATTCGGCGTTCACGCATCGGCGCCGCTCATCTCGGTCACCAATTTGGCTCACAGAAACCTAGTGCTTATACCTTAATTTTATGTAAGAAAATAATTACCAATTTCAGAGTTGGAAAACGCCATAACTTCCTTAATACTCCACCTATTCCCATAATCTCTGTGTCATGTTAAATGGCATTTCAAGCTCTTTCCAGAGGTGCATTTTGTTTTATTATTGAAGGGGTTTGACATTTTTTGGCACATACCTAGTATTAGCTAATACACTAGAGAAGTGCCTTATTTCGGGCTGTTAAATAGACTAATTGTAACAACATTTCCTTGTAGTTTCTTTATTAATGATCATATCCTGATCAAACCTCACACCAAGGTTCTTCTTCGTATACCAAATCACCCCAGCTTATCAAAACTGATATAAAAAAATTAGATCACCAGAAAATGTAGGTTTCCATGGCAACCATAATGCAATCACTCCCACCTACAATATGAGTCAACTGTAGCTATTTTTAAATAATGGTCAGATCCTGATGAAATTTCACATCAAGGTTCTTGGTCTGGAAAATCACCTCAGCTTATCAAAACTGATATTTAAAAAATGAGATCACAGAAAAATGTTGGTTTCCATGGCAACCGTAATACAATCATGCCCACAACTGCAGTTTCTTTATTAATGGTTTGATCCTGATCAAACTTGACATCAAGGTTCTTCGTATACCAAATCACCGCAGCTTATCAAAACTGGTATACAAAAATTAGATCACAGGAAAATGTAGGTTTCCATGGCAACCGTAATACAATCACTCCCGCCCACAATATCAGTCAACTGTAGCTCTTTTTTAATAATGGTCAGATCCTGATGGAATGTCACATCAAGGTTCTTCTTGGTCTGCCAAATCACCTCAGCTTATCAGGGCTTGACTGGCTCAGCAGACATCATCTGGAATTGAATAAAAGGTTATTTAGAGACAACGCGAAAATAAATTTGACACGTCAAAATTCTCGGCGTAATATGCAAAACCACCAACCAAACCACCACAAACCACCAACAACCAACCACCAACAACCAAACCACCAACAACCAAACCACCAACAACCAAACCACCAACAACCAAACCACCAACAACCAAACCACCAACAACCAAACAACCAACAACCAAACCACCAACAACCAAACCACCAACAACCAAACCACCAACAACCAAACAACCAACAACCAAACCACCAACAACCAAACCACCAACAACCAAACCACCAACAACCAACCACCAACAACCAAACCACCAAGTTTAGAGAAGTGCCTTTATAAGGGTTGTTAAATAGACTAATTATAACAACATTTCTTTGTAGTTTCTTTATTAATGATCATATCCTGATCAAACTTCACACCAAGGTTTTTCTTGTATACCAAATCACCCCAGCTTATTAAAACTGATATAAAAAAATTAGATCACTGGAAAATGTAGGTTTCCATGGCAAATGTAATGCAGTCACTCCCACCTACAATATGAGTCACCTGTAGCTCTTTTTAAATAATGGTCAGATCCTGATGAAATGTCACATCAAGGTTCTTCTTGGTCTGGCAAATCACCTCAGCATATCAAAACTGATGTAAAAACATTAGATCACAGACAAATGTAGGTTTCCATGGCAACCGTAATACAATCATGCCCATAACTGCAGTTTCTTTATTAGTGGTTTGATCCTGATCAAACTTGACATCAAGGTGATTCTTGGTATGTCAAATCATCTCAGCTTATCAAAGCTGAGATATGAACAAATTAGATCACCGAAAAATGTCGGTTTCCATGGCAACCGTAAATCCAAACATTATTTACATACTATAATTTAAAACAACTACCAAAACTCTAAAGACCACATGTAATCCTGGAATTCACATTTACAAAATTAGGATTTTTTGTTCATAAAACAAAGTCAGTTTTTACACAAACAAAGAACTTTAAATGTTTAGTATTTTTTATTGACACGGTTAAGATGACGATAACACTTACACCACAAAAGAAACATAAGTTTAAAGCCATGGCAGAACAACTGCTTGCTTTGAATAAACCAAAAATTAGACAAGTTGCTGTTTTGGTAGGTTTAATGACAGCTTACGCTCCTGCCATTTTATATGGCATGGCTCACATTAAATCACTTGAAATTGATAAGAATTTAGCATTGGCTTGTACCAAAGGTAAATTTGAGAGAAAAATGAATATTTCTCAAGAAGGGATCGAAGATATTGAGCGGTGGTTAACACATTTGCAAAATTCATCAAGCCCTATTAGAATGGGGGAACCAAATACGGTAGTAACTGCAGATGCTTTAGACCAGACGGGATGGCCGAATGAGTTAGAGCGTCCGTCTCCCGTGCTGGTGGGTCATGGGTTCGAACCCCAGTCGAGTCAAACCAATGACTTAAAAATTGATAATTGTTGCTTCCTAGCCAGGTGCTCGGCATTATTAGGGCAGGGCAAGGACTGGTGTGCTCAGTGTCAGGATAATGTGACTGAGTGCGATACCAGGTCATGGTGCCGGCGGCCTGGTTTCCCAGTGGGACAGCACTATACAGTCGCCATGAGTGCGCACTGTCACAAGTCGGTACCCGTCCTGATATGACCTTAGATGTTGCTAGGACGTAAAACAACAAACAAACAAAAACAGATGCTTTATTAGAAGGATGGGGAGCTCATAGGGGTAATCAAGCAACGGGAGGACGTTGGCTCGAACATGAAGCTTCCGATCACATTAATATGTTGGAATTAGCCTCGGATAGACATGGGCTAGGGCCCTCCACACCCTACCACGTCTACTATGTTTGCTTGTGACAAGGGGAAAACATGATAGTATCCATTGAAATTAAGATCATTTTTATCCTGAATAAGTAGGTAAAGATTGCTGGACCAGATGTGCTTCCTTCTCCCTAGCCCACGTCCAGCCAAGGCTTGTACCTCGGGAAAACAACAGTTATCCATCATCTATACCAAGGTAAGATTCATATAACTATACTATATACGGTTAGGGTTCTGCATTTCTATTAATTTTGAATAAAATAAACGTTTTGCACTGTGCATATGGCAAACTCAATGCATTGTCAATGGCGGTGAGCAATCTTCATACAGAAATCTCTAAAAGCACACCACCTAGACACAAACCGCTTGGAATACCTATAGAAAACATGTTTAACAAAAAGATTATATTAAATTGATACGGTTAGGGTTCTGCATTTCTATTAATTCAAAACCAGACACAGATAATAACTTTTTGGGCTAATAAATTTATTAATCAGGCTTAATAAATTTTACATCAAGCCTAATAAACCTATCGCCTATTGAACATTATTACTTGAGGCTTATTCTCATCAGTACAGATAAGATCGTTTACATTTTATCTACTCTAGGTTCAGAGGTAGTACAACCGCGAACGTAATGTCTGACAATATATCTTTACTCATTACTTATTTGCAGGGTTAATAGTATTAATTTATTATTCTATGCAATAGTAAATGTTTTCTTGAGAGGCAGGTATTGTAGAATCTTGAAATTGAAGACATGAGACAGCAGCTAAATGATGGATCACGGTCACACAGACAACTCACATTTGGCACACACGAACAAGCTATTAGTACACACATCATCTTGCAACATAGGGAAATTTATGGACCATTAGACCTTAGCCACAATAAACCCCAAGTTCCAGGAAAGAGGGCGGGTGGGATAGTGAAATTTTGTGTGTGTTACGACAATCCGATCCGTCGTGGATGATTGCCAGGCAGTAACTGGATTATCCTTTGAACCTACTACCGGAAGTTAGTCTGTATCCTAGCAACTCATACGGCAGCTGGTATCTATGTTTTTCATAATGACAAGCCCGTAGTCAGGGTTTTGAATTACGCATGTTACCGGCAACATGTACAATTCAAAACCAGACACAGATAATAACTTTTTGGGTTAATAAATTTACTAATCAGGCTTAATAAATTTTATTGAACATTATTACTTGAGGCTTATTCTCATCAGTACAGATAAGATCGTTTACATTTTATCTACTCTAGGTTCAGAGGTAGTACAACCGCGAATGTAATGTCTGACAATATATCTTTACTCATTACTTATTTGCAGGGTTAATAGTATTAATTTATTATTCTATGCAATAGTAAATGTTTTCTTGAGAGGCAGGTATTGTAGAGTCTTGAAATTGAAGACATGAGACAGCAGCTAAATGATGGATCACGGTCACACGCTAGTAACCAGCGGCCACCACGGGCAGTCAGCACATTTCAAGGCGACTTGCAAGCACTTAGTGAAGATTCGCCCCGTCAGTGGGGCCCCGTTCGACATTACGAATGCTGGGGCTCATTCATGTACCGGATAGCGACGGTTGTACTTATTCCATGCATGCACAGGGCAGAATGCGGTATTGTGTACGCTCGGAAGCTCAACACTGTAGACATCATCAGGTCTTTCAGTGGTTTTGATGCTTCTAACCGTTATCGTCATGTGTGTAGCGTGTGTCTTGATATCGCGCCCGAGCAGTGTGTGACCGTCATCTTCCAGTGTCTCGGAAAGAAAGAAATTTGATTGTCTTAACAAACATGTATAGCCTATCAACAGTGCAGCAATCAACACAAAGCCATCTTTACCAATTTTTCTAAATTTTAATATGATTAGTTTAATATGCTTAATTTGATGCGCGAAAAGGAAGAGAAGAAGGCGGGGGTGGAAATAAAGGTGTTTATTTACGCCTCAGACAGACAGAGTATACAGAGGCATGACAGAGAGGCTCATGAGGAGCAACAGTAAATAAGCTCATAAGGAGCAACAGTGTAAGTAAAATGACAATAAAAGAAGAAAGGTAAAGAGGCTCATGAGGAGCAATACAGCAGGGGGGGCTCATGAGGAGCAGAGAGGAGATGTACATGGATAAAACAGGGGCTCATCAGGAGCAGTGTCAGAGTTCTGGTGAGGGGGGAGCCGAGGAGCCCTCCGCCAAAGAGTAGGAGAGGGCTCGAGGCGCGCCCGAGGCGGGGGCACGGGGCGCCCGAGGCGGGTGCCCGGAGATGCAGGTCTGGATGAGAGGAAGTTCCGGGGCCTAGTGGAGGGGGGAGCGGGCGGCCAAAAGAGGGGAGGCCCGCTCCAGAGGCCTGGGGGAGGAGGTCCGGCGAGGGTCGAGCAGGGGGGCAGCGAACTCCTCAGGGCTGGGCGGGGTGGGAGTCGGGGTCGGGTCGGGCGGGTTCATGAAGGCGGTGTCATGAGGGTCGGTGGCTGGGCTGTCTGGGGAGGGTCTCTCGTGAGGCTGGGCTGAGTCGTCTGAGGTGTGAGGTGCGAGGTGATGATCCCTGGCTTCATCTGGGCGGCGTTTCGATCGGTGTTCGCTGAGGGGCTGTCGGTGGAAGTCGCGGGGCTGTCGGCAGTGGTTGGGGTGAGGCGCCGGGGAGGGCCGGCCGGGGGGGGGGGGGGGGCGGCGGATCAAAAATCCGCCGAGGCGGGCGGGGTCTGGCGCTCACGGGCCTGCTTGGTGCGGCAACCGGCCTCGCTGTGCATCGTTAATATGCGCCGTACGTTGGCGCAATATGCACAGACGTGCCGGTGCCTGTCTCCCACCTCGCCGTGGGCCTCCCCGACGGGGGCCCGATCGCACGAGGCGGGATCGCGGTTCCAAGCGGTGCAGGGGGCCCCGTGAGCGTGCCTATCGTAGGCGGTGCGGGCGTCGATTTGGTGCCGGGGCAGGTGCGCGCCTCGGGCTCCATCTTCGCCTCGGGGAGCCGTTGTTGCCGGGCTGGGGGGCGTGTCGAGGGGGTCGATGGTTAGCATGCTGTCAACTCGGATGTTGTTGAGGGCCACGGGGTCGTGCCACCCCTGGGGGAGCCTCCCGTCCGCGATCCATGAGAAGATGGTCTCTGAGTACCGGCGGACGGCCGGCCAGGGGTGGACGAGGTTGTCCCTCATGATGGTGAGGTGATGGTGGTGGAGGCCCTGGAGAGAGTGGGCGGGGAACGAGGGGTGGTTGGGGAAGAGAGCTGGAAGGCGGCAGGAGGGCGAGTGCCTGAGGGAGGCCGGCGGGCGACCTTATAAGGGAAGGGGGACGGGCGACAGCAGGTGAGGTGTGAATGCTGCCAGCCCGGGGGAGGGGGAGAGGTGGCGAGCAGCGGGCGTCGGGTGAGGCGCGAGTGCTGCGCGACACGGGGCCGGGGGGAGGTGGCGGCGTCGGGCGAAGTGGGAAAGCAGCGCGGGGCGGGGGAGGGTCTCTACCTCTCCTCGCATCAAGCGCAATGCTACGCATTACGACCAATTTTTAATGGGAACGCTCTGTTTACTACATTATCCTTTAATTTAAACATACCAGACTTAACTATCGATAGTGCATAACAGTCAAATGCTTCACAATTGCCCCATAACAGTCTGACCCATGTTCTAGCTCCACTCATATAGTTTTTAATTGCCCCTCCTGTCTTTAATTTGTCATTTAAATATAACGCATACAACATTACCGTTTTTAGTAGTGGTCGTTTAGGGTTAACATTGTCTTTTACAGAACTGTAAATATTCCTTAAATTGCACCCTCTTATTTCTCCATGTTCCTCCCGACAGTCCCGCCGTAAAATACACGCTAAGCCTATTCACTACTGCTCGATTTCTATCTGCAAGTTGATAAGGCCAAACAAAGAAAATTATCAACATGCAGAGATCAAAGAAATAAATCAAGTATATCGTTAGTGTGAGAAACATGTACTCTGGTTAACAGCTTCTCCCGACATAATTTGTCAGCCAATAATTTCGACTTACTATCAAAATACAACCTACTAAGGGCATCCGCCAGTACCAGATCGGCTCCCGGCTTGTGTATCACTCCCCGCTATCATTTGAACAGCCGCGAATCGCCATATCTCCCGGGCACATGCACACAAGACGGGATCTTTTCCAGCACCAGAGGACAACACCTGTTGGGATGCAGCATTATCAGTGTTGATAATAATCTGGTAATTTTGGCTACTTGGAGGGGATAAGTTTTTTAATGCGACCACAAGGTTTATCGCTTCGAGTTGAGCGATATGAAAATCATTATCTAGAAACTCGGAAGAATACAACTCAGAAAAGAACTTCTCGTTACTGAACGCCCCCCCACCCAGCAATGACGAATCGCATTCAATGACCCACCTTTCTTTAGGGAAATGTTTCAATAAAACTAGCCTATTACGCCCTTCCGCGAAACGCAAAAACCATGTTATATCCCTTATCAATTCCTGAGTAACAACTACTTTCCCAACGAAGGGGCATAATCTAAGGAACGCTAGGATCCGGTTCATGAATAC
This sequence comes from Branchipolynoe longqiensis, assembly GCA_030323885.1. Taxonomy (NCBI): domain Eukaryota; kingdom Metazoa; phylum Annelida; class Polychaeta; order Phyllodocida; family Polynoidae; genus Branchipolynoe; species Branchipolynoe longqiensis. Next base: position 22,124,586 of record CM059188.1, read on the forward strand.
CCGAGATGACATTATACATTTAGAAATAAATTGCAGTCTCCCCACGAGCCGCTGCACATTTTTTCTCGTCACCTTATTCCCTACTGCCCACTTCTGGCACTCCATCAAAATATCAAGTAATTTTTCATCAGGGATCCTGACTATCATTTGCACTGAATCTATCTCATAGCCCAACCAAGGTAATGTATTAACGGGAGGATGGCATTTCTTAACCGAAAGTTGCAACCCTAATGATTTAGTTAATTCCAATATGTGTGCATATGCTTCTTGTGCCTTCTCTAGTGTACTCTCCACACCCACAAAGTCATCCAGAAAACAAAGAGCAAAAAATCCCCGCTTCCTTATTAAGTGGACCACAGCCGCTGTAGTTCGGGCACATGCCATACTAGATGTTCGACAACCGAACGGCGGTGCGGTGTCAAAGTAAAATAGCCCTCCCACTTTAATACCAAAAAGAGGCACACTTAAGGGGCAGGTCCTTAACTGCCTGTATGCCCTCGCCAAATCAATGGACCACATATAGCACATCTTACCTAACCTAGTAACTTCCCGAGCCAACGACATTATAGTAGGCAAATTATATTTATATCGCTTACCTTGATAAAATCCCTTAACAATACCTGCGTTTACACTACCCTGTTTAGGAAAACTCAAATCCACTATAACCCTCCGTTCATCCGTATTCTTTTTTGGTCGGGTCATAATAGGACTAATTTGGGCCCATGGAGAGAACGGCAAGTCATCGAATGGACCCAACATTGCTTTATGGGATAATTCAGTACGGACATACTCATTAATCCAAAATAAATCTTTCTCATCACACGTGTGGTTACAGTTAGAAGCAACAGGGGTGAAATCACCGGTGAAGTTTGCCGGCCAGCCGTATTCCAAAAAATCTATCAACTCTTCATCCTCATAGTCCGGTAATAATTCACGCCACTTCTCAACGATTAAGCCAGACGGGATGGATACTCTCGCACTCAAATAATTCGGGAGGCCAGTCGCCCATACAGCAGCGTAAATTACTGCATAGTCCAGAAATAAATTACAATTATCTGTTAAGTTCGGCCAGGTTTGCAATACATGACTTCTACACTCCACCGGTGACTTCTCACAAAATAAATCTGTTTGAACGACATCGTCGCTAGTATACAATGGGTCAACCCCCAATGACACATCAGTAGGAAAACCAACTATTGAGTCATTATTAACACCTACAGGTAACAGATCCAACTTTAACTGTTTCAAACGATCAACGTGTAAATCAAGAGTGGGTTTTGTCATACCATCCGACAAACCTAATAACCCATTTACTACAGATTCTGGAGCCACAGGGCCATCCAAGGCGGTGAAACGACAGCCCCCGCCGGTGGTAGTGCTACCACAGTCAAGACTATTAATGTCCAAAATTTTACTAATAGAGGTAGAATCAAGTTTGTGCAATTGAACAGAAATATTCTTACTAACGGTCGGCAGAGCATCAACAGTAAACTTAGCGATAGAATTGCGGCACGGACTTGAATGAGAAGGAAACTGAACAACTAAGCCAGCGGCAGGACCAGCATTAGAAACGATAGAGACAGTACATGGAGGCTCAAGGCCATCCATGGTGGGGAAATGACAGCCCCCACCGGTGGTTGTGGGGCCACGGTGCTGAAAAGCCAAATCCAGTGGAGTGATAGAGCAAGGCTCCAACGGTAGAGACTGCATTGTTGACGCATCTCCAAGGCAACTGCGACGTTGGAACCCAGGCAGGTGTGTGACCGGGTCTACAAATGTCCGTTGTGGTCGTTTTTTCAAATTTACTGTACACCGATTAACACCTTTCCATTTAAAATGTGAGTCAACAGAAAGTCTCCTAATATCATTATTATACGAAGAATACTTATTCAAATGTCCACGAGCAGTGAAGCAATTTTTCCACTTATTAGACGATTTAACATGCTTAAATTTTGACTTCCCGGTGTCAGCCGATCCCGTACTGGGCACACCAGTGGAGCCAGACCCCATTAAAAGAAACTCTAAATGTAGGTTATCAATCGGTTTATCAACATACCCCGGAAAGGAAACAGACGACAGTGAATTTAAACCTGAACCATGAACTGTAGAAACACCGTCACCGACCTGTATACAGCCATTGCTGACTGGGCTCGTAGACACAATGGCGACATCACAATCTTTTGTTGGCGAACCGACATCACACTCATCCACGGCTTCCGACACCTGCATACGAACGTCATCAGGTTCGGCAGCAGGGTCCTTTGAACGTAGTTTAGATTTACAGTCTGTTTCTTTGTGGACATACTTTTTCTTCATTTTATATGCACAAAAAGAACAAATGTGTAGATATTTATTATCGCCATCTCCGTGATCACCGGAAAACCCACATGATTTACCGCTATTCCAGATGATACATGGGCGGCCATCAATGTCTCTGTTAAATTCACCCAATGTACCATCCTTAGTTGATTTAGTCTGAAGCTTAGGGACACGCTGGCCCAAGCCGCAGACATCTCTGCGCACCTATTATTTTAGCTTCATCCTCCCATTCATCACAGCTAGATCTCCTGTCAGCTGGAGACGATGATCGCAGATTATCGACATGTAGTCTACCTGATGAGTGTGGCCGTCCAGCTGATCGTCAGCCACTTGATACACTTGATTGGCATGGCATCTCCATGGATTCAAGAAGAGCCCTGGAATACCGGCCTACTTCAGAACGAACTTTTACAGCTTTAGGCATACTGATTAATACAGCTTGAGACAGAACAACTTCACAGGTATGAAATTTTGTGTGTGTTACGACAATCCGATCCGTCGTGGATGATTGCCAGGCAGTAACTGGATTATCCTTTGAACCTACTACCGGAAGTTAGTCTGTATCCTAGCAACTCATACGGCAGCTGGTATCTATGTTTTTCATAATGACAAGCCCGTAGTCAGGGTTTTGAATTACGCATGTTACCGGCAACATGTACAATTTGGAATAAAACTGATGTTTTTGACTGCGCATACCAGCAAACTCAATGCAGTGTACCTTCGTTCTGCAGCCAAGCTGTGTGTGCACACACAATGTTAGGAAACATTGAAATAGGTCTATAGAGGGAGTGCACGTGACATCATTACTTAGCAATCAGCGGGCTGCCATCTTGGATTATGAGCACCCTCCCTAGCCATGTTGTGAATGCATGCAGATGCAGTAAAACAGAGTTTTCTTGTGTTATGGGAGGTTCTGGGCAGTTTACCTCCAATGTGTTTACTTACATCACTTTAGCAACAACTTGTGAGCCCAAACTGCTCAAAACAGTGACAAATAAACCAACAAATCAGTAAATAACCACAGTGTAGGCAGTTGACTTTTGTATGTCATCCAAAATGGCCACCGAAACTGGTGTGCTCAGTGTCAGGATAATGTGACTGAGTGGGATACCAGGTTATGGTGCCGGCAGCCTGGTTTCCCAGTGGGACAGCACTATAAAGTCGCCATGAGTGCACACTGTCACAAGTCGGTACCCGTCCTGATATGACCTTAGATGTTGCTAGGACGTAAAACAACAAACAAACAAACCGAAAGTTGCCTCGTGACGACATTACACCCCCTCTATAATCTACATTACTTTAGTTTGCGGTAACTTTTATTTTAAATGGCTAACTTTTGATATATTTGAAGTGCAAAGTATTTTGATGTGTGCTTTCGGTGACATTAGTAGTGCCAATGATTTTCCGTTTCAAAATAAGGCAAATTCCGTTTCACCAAATAGCAAATTCCGTTTCAGAAAAAAATAACAAATTCCAATCCACACTGTTTAATTTTATGCTTGATTATGTTACTTATGTATTGCTATTATGTTAGAATTAATTGACGGGGACTTTAGCATTCAACTTGACACTACACTTTTATTATAATTATACCAATTGAAATAATAATGTAACACATCGCAACATGATCGTCATACAAAGGAATGACAAATAAAATTTAAATAAATACTGATGTTAGATTGGAGATCATGACTACGGAGAAGTGGTATTTGATCAATTTAGGCTTTATTCTGTCACTTTTTAGTTCAAAATAACGGATTTGACATGAAAATAACAGAATTCCGCTCCAACTTATGAATTCCGTTTCGAACTTGACGAAAATCTCGGAAAATCATTTGCACTACATTAGGCCATCTTCTTTCCAGTGATATAAAATTTATGAAAATATTCCAAGGTGTGGCGCTGCCTTGCCAAGGGTTCTCCGTGAGCCTCGCCAGCCGGGGCGCGATCACAGGAGGCTGGATTGCAGTTCCAGGCTGCGCAGGGGGTCGTAAGCTTCCATCGTGTACAGGGTTCGGCAGGCGGTTGGGGGGTAGCCTTGGCACGGGCCGGCTCGCGAGGTGCCGTCAATGGTGATCGTTTCGAGGCGGAGGGCTTTGATGGCAACAGGATAGTGCCATCCTAGAGGTAGCCTTCCGCCCGCTATCCATATGAAGATGGTCTCCGGGTAGCGTTGGACGGAAGGCCATGGAAGAGCGAGGTTGTCTCGGAGAAGGGTGGTGATATGCTGAGAGAGGGCGGGAGCAGTCAGGGGGAACGAGGGGTGGGTCTCCAGGCACCTGAGAGCCAAGCTATACTCGTCCTTGATCGCCTCACCCTTCTTCACGGGCTTACCCTCGGGTCCTCGTTCTACTAAATCGTGGGGAACTATATAGTTGCTAGGGATACCTTTCCGGGCGACGTTGTGGTGTCCCTCGGCGGAAGTGGGGATCTCGCTGCGGAGGCGGACGTGTGGGTTGTCTGGTGGCGGGGGGGGGGGGGGTGCGTCTCCGCAGGCGTCCAGTTCCAGTTGGTGCAGCGCGGGAGGTGGGGGTGGCCAGTGTCTGGGCGAGGATGAGGTTTCCCGTAAGGCTCCCGATCAACCGCAATGCAAGCATTACGACCAATGGCATTTTTGCCCGTATTTAGACTACATTGTCGTTCACCCCTCTTCTCTAAGTATGGGGTGTTTCCTTTAATTAATACCCGCCATGTCCAAGTTATACCCCCTTATGTTCTTCATAAATAAATCTGTTTTTTTCCAATGCCCAAAGTTTATACTCGCTTATAACCACAAAGCTCCTGAACTAGAACATTGATGATATGGCAGAACCTCTTGAATTTCACGGGATGGAGTATGGGCGAGGTTATTGCTACAGCCAATTTGATGGAATGTGACATTGAAGTGCAGTTGTACATTCACTGCAGTGGCGAATTTTTCCTGCCAGCTTTAGTCTCCAGTGCTTGACAGACCATTATATCTGGAGAATCTGTCAGAACACTTCAATGTTGTAACTAGTGTTTATGTATATATGTAAAAGAGCTTCAACTTTGAGAATATTAACCATTTAAAAAATTGGGTTGGTGTGATCATATCTTAGTTTTGTGATGATACACATGACTTTCTTTGATGAGTAAGTAACTTTTGGATATGGAATGCACAGATCAAAATACCTTAATTCAACTGAGGCAATGGTAATGCACTGTATAAAATAATTTGAGTATGTTGTGGCAAATCATGTTTCACTTCATATAGAATCCTAATAGATTCACAATCTTTACTTAAGAGCTTTTGCGTTTAAGATCTCAATGTCAGATTCTTGTCAATCAGGATGTGAATAAAATTGAAGTAGTTTATTGGCACAATTTTTTGTTTATTGGCACAAATTTTAAAAGTTGGTGACTGGTGTTGCATTAACATGTGGTCGTGGGTTCGAACCCTGGTCGAATCAAACCAATGACATTAAAATGTATACTTGTTGCTTCCTGGTGTGGCGCTCGGCATTATTAGGATCGGGCAAGGACTGGTTGGCTCAGTGTCAGGATAATGTGACTGAGTGGGATATCAGGTCATGGTGCTGACGACCTGATCTTCCAGTGGGGCAACACTATAAAGTCGGCATGAGTGCGCACTGTCACAAGTCAGTATCCGTCCTGATATGACCTTAGATGTTACTAGGATGTAAAACAACAAACATTAACATGTGTTTACTTTCTGAAAACCAGGCCTTGCCCTGTCAAATTAATGCTCTATAGATCATTCATTTTGTTTCTTCACTTGTTTCAGATGAATAGATGCTGACAACTAAGTCATCACGATGTCATTCCACTTGCATATTTTCAACTTGCGGGACGATGCTACCAATACTGAGATCCGTGGACTGTTTTCTGGCTTGTCTATTGAACCGGATGGAGTCACGATTGTTGGTGGTCCAGAAGGAGAGGCATTTGTCACATTCAACAACGAATCAGACCTTCTTCAAGCCATGCGTATGAATGGGGAGCAAAACCTGGAATTCAAAATTGCAACAGATATAGATAAGCTGAAAGGGATAAATAGTATGTGCACTGCAAAATTGCAAAATATGATAAATACTAGTGGCAAACCTATAAGTGATGAGTTTTCTCAAAGTCGCACAAGTTATGATGCAAAACGAAGAAAAACAGATTACGACACACATTATGTCAATGAATATGCATATGCGTCACAACCAGCATGGCCTTCTCAAGGAGAACAAAAGGAACCGAATCCTTCAATGATATCACCAGCATGCCATCCAAACCAGTTCCCCAAAATACCAGTGCCGTTCCCATCCGAGATGCCAGTCATGCCTGGTCCTAGCTATTTCAATGCAGGCTTCCAGGGTAGTGGAAGCTTCAATCCTGGTCCAATGCCCCCACAGAGAATAGTTTCTAATCCAGGTAATACTTCATTGCATGGTTCACCAGGACCACGCACAGGATACATTTCAAGACAAGTGCCGTTTCCATTCCGACATCCTCCTCCTCCTCAACCACCCTTCCACCCTGAAATGAATTTGCATTCATGCCCTATGCCACCACGGCGGCCTCTCCTTAAGTTTGGCAACAGATATCAAAGTTCTCTCCTAATGAGTCTGTTGCCCGATGATGAATGTCAGCGCTACTGTATTAAAGTTTCTGACCTTCCAGCTGATGCTACCCCAAGCAAGGTGTGGTGCTGGGTTGGTGGTCCTGAAGGAACAGCGCTTGGTGTTATCCTTTTGAAGCCCTTAGATGGTGACCCATTTGCTTTTCTGATATATGATAATCGGTTTGACTCTGATCGGAGATTTGAAATTAGTGTGATTTCAGTGGAAAAATATAGTGCGATTGCTGCCTGTAAAGTCATTGCCATTGTCATTATGAATTGGATACGGTTAAAGGGAACTTCAAAACCTACCCTGCCCATTCAAGAGACAACATTGAAAGGCAAAGACCGAAAAGTTGACATGAGGGTTGTCTTTCTATTTCTTAAAGAGTCCAAAAAACTCGGGAATCCATCTAAGCGTCCCATAGATTACATAAAGAATAGATTACTGAAACAGAAGACATCTGGGAAGACATCTGGGAAAAAATCAACGGGAGCTCCAGATTACAGAAAGAACATAGTACGGAAACAAAAGATCCCTGCAACAAATTTAACCAGCACTGTTGAATCAGACTCTCGCCGATTCCTTATAGTTTTTCAACTGGAGCCTACTGTCACAGCCACTGAAGTGCTGTCTTGGTGTGATGAAGGGATTATTGCAATGAAATTAGATTTTCGTAACAAAGAAGGCCCAAGCGGTAGTGATGCTATGGCTTTCATTCTCTTTCATGACAAAGAATCACTTGAAAATGCCACTCTGAAGCTAACTGGGAAAAATCTTTCTACTGGTAAACGTACATTTCGTTCAGCTTACAATATGATAATTAAGTATGGTTGCAACTGCACAATAACAGAAGCAACAGCTGATGGAGAACGAGTCATAAGTTCAGAAGAAAGACTAAAGCCCCCGTTTGTTGATGATCAAGTGATTTTGCATTCAGATGAATCATTTATTCTAAACGAGAACTTGAAATATATTCGCAAAACTGGACTCGCTCCTAACACCACAGCTACGGTTCTGTGGAAGCAATATCCCAAAGCAAAGGGTGTTATTATTCTGCGTCAAATAGTCTCGCTGGGGGTACCAGTAGGTGGAACAGAAGGATTCATTGCATTCAAAAATGCACAAGATCAAAATGATGCTCTCTCTAGAAATGTGAATGTGAGAGGACATAAAAGAGCTAGATTTAAATATAAAGACAAGTTTGAATGCCACGAGGCAATGGCAGTGCTTGCACGAATAGGCTTTGAAATAAAAGTATCAACACATGTCGCTTGTCCTCATCGACGTATCACTCTTGAAGAGGCAAAATTCATAGTTAAACAAAAGTCATCCAAGGGCATCAAAGACATTTCTACTACATCACAGATCCCTACTAAAGAGGACGAGTCATTCATTCATCACCTGAAGAGTCCAAGGGATCCCAATGAAAGCAAACATCCCTGCCTCAAAGTAGTGAACCTAAAAGAGGATTTATCTGCATGCAAACTTCATTCCCTTTTCACAGAAGCGCTAGGTGTGCTTACAGTGCAGTTTAATGGTGACAGTCATGGTCCATATGAGAGCAAAGCAATTGGTTATCTCTTGTTGCGCGACATTGAACAGTATGCTGTTGCAAAGCTGATACTTGGCAATTGTGTTGGGGTTTGGAAATGTACAAAACTGGCTGACGGTTTTGCTAAACTCAGCAAGGTTTTTCAAAATGTGAAGCTGGGAGATGTGGAAGAGTTCCTCTCTCGTATTAGCTACAAGTCAACAATTTGTGAGTCCTCACCAGACGGTGACAAGGTCCTAACCATGGAAGAACTTGCTCTTGCAGCCACAATGCCACCCTTTAGCCTTGCACCTGGCTCTCAAGGCCTACACTATGCTCAACTGACGGGGATTAAAGAAGACCTCTCTGCCTGTGAGGTATGGAGTTGGTTTGGTGGGCGTCAAGGTACCTCAAAAGGTGTTGTTCTACCAGTTAAGACAGATGGTAAGGGGTGTATTGCCTATGTTGCCTTTGACAATTTGGAAAACCGTGAAAAGGTGGTTGCCCATCCAAATGCACGGTTTGTTGGGAATTGGTTTTACATCCATAAAAAGTCTGAACAAGAAATATTAGATTTATTTGCTAGCAGCTCAGATGACTACATCATCAAAATATCAACAGAGTCGGGTATGGATCGCAATCTAGAACCTGCCGAAGAGAAGCTGTTAAGCGCCACTAAAATGAGATCTACTGAACCTGCAGGCACTGGTACCACAATAGAAAAGCAGACGATTCAACAGGCTAATGGAGAACACCCTGAAAACAAGCAAGCTGAAAAACAGGAGCATGTATCAAAAGAAGATAGTGCCAATGAGCAAGGTGTAGCCGTGGAAGCTGTAGAGGAGTGTACCAGACAAGTTGGTGAAGAACAAAGAGTTGAGAAGTCAGGCGAAGTGGCTAAGGAAAGCCAACTAGCAGAAATGTCAAGTGAGAACATACCTACTGATGTGTCAAGTGACAGCCAGCCAGTTGAAGGAATTGTGACCAAATTTGTTAAAGTAATGAGTGCTAGTCTTCCAAAGGAGTTCTATATCCGACTGAAAAAGGTGTCTAGTGATGTGAAAACAGCCAGTGATATCTTGTCGTTGTTTAGTGCAGGGGGAAGTCATGCCAAAAGTGCCACGTTGGTCCGTGACTCTGATGGTGTATGTGTATCTGCATATGTGATGTTTGGTGAATTAGAACAGAGGGATTCAGCGTTGGCACAGCATCAGTTCTCAGTGCGGTGTACAGGGTCTGGCAGAGCAGTGAGGCTTGCAGAATTTGAGTCAGATCATGAGATCTCTGAGTGCGCTGAAGGTGGACAAGATCGAGTACTGTCGATGGAAGAGCGAGATAGTCTTGAGCACTTCACTGACGAGGACTAAGCTGTTGTTATGGAAACACTGTGCTGCCACTTTATACTTTAAATGTATTAAACTTCTCATGGATAAACTACTTTTCCATACTTTTTTAGGTGTAACTACTTTTTTTATACTTTTTTTTCCCCTTACAAAATTGTCAATCTGGTAATTGAAAGCTCTTCATACTTAGAATTAGGAATTTGATGAGATTGAGAGATGTGCTTTGCTAGTCTCTCTTTAGGAGTGGTGTGTGTTCTGTTCACTGAAACTTTTGCTGAGCTCTCTGCTGGCAGTGACCGCGTGACTGCCCTTAAGCCCCAGTCACACTACAGCTTCCGACCACCTTAGACCAAAGAACCCACACTCACCAGTGATGTCCTTGCGACCAAAACAATGGTTGCCGACATCTTGGCGTCACTGGTGACTGGGTTCTTTGGTCTAAAGTGGTCGCAAGCTGTAGTCTGACTGGGGTGTTAGGTATGCAAAACTGAGGGCTCAACAGCCACAACTCACAACACTGCGTACATCATTCCTGAAGCGTCTTCACAAGCAGGACATGTTAGCTTAAAGTTGCATGGTCTGATGCCATTTGAATTTTTGTCTTATTTTTTATATAAATATATCTAATTGATCATTGTGAGCTACTAATCATTAGTCCAGAGTCATTTTGATGAAAAATGACTGGTTTTGAAGCAATTTGAGTTGAAAGAACCCAAAATAATTTCGACAAGCTTGCCAAAAGTCCTGTGGCTATCACCCAGATGGTCATCTCGCTGTAACCACGTGATGTGAGGTAATCTACTAATCCTGGAACCTGACAGGGCTGTAGGTAGGTATTTCTGTTTGAGTTGTGAACATTCTGGGAACGGATTGGTGGCATAGGCCCATGGCACTAGAGTTTAAAAAAATATATTATTTTGTAGAAAGATTAATTTGATTTATATCTATCGAATTGACCAAGTAGCATCAAATATCCAACAGCACATATACATTGGTATATCATTGATACCATCCCAATGGCAGAAACTTCAAAACATCAAACCATGCAACCACCCACCAAGCTGCACATTCTATGATTCGGCCGGGCCTGAGCATTAATGGTTTGACGAGTTCCGCCGCAATTGCGCAGGTTTCTGTGTTGAATGCGATGATTGCAGCAGCCGTTCTGGTCGTGCCTATGTGTTATTGTTTGGACGGGATCCATCACAAATGCGTCATTCCACAGTGTATGCATCGGAGGACGGCCTGGGGTCGTAACACCATATCAGTTTCTACACTCACCAATGACGAACTGCAGCTCTGCGATCCCGGCTGCTGCCGTCATAATGTTAAGCCCAGAACCCGGCGCATTTGCGATGGATCCTGTCCAAACGATAACACATGACCAGAACAGTTGCTGCCATCATAGCATTAACCTGGAGATCTACGCATTTGGGGTGGATCCCGTCAATCCAGTAATGCTCAGGTCGAGCTTGATCGTAGAATATGGCTGCCATCGTAGCATTAAGCGCAGAACCTGCTGCATTTGCGATGGATCCCGTCCAAATGATAACGCATAAGCACAACCAGAACGGCTGCTGCCATCATAGCATTAAAACCGGAAACCTGTGTATTTGTGGCGGATCCCATCAAACTATTAATGCTCAGGCCAGGCTGATGTGCCCAGCATGGAACGGCTGCTGCATTAGCTAATACAAATCCAGAGTGGCAGCTTTGAAAGTTTGCACTGCTATTTTAGTAATGTTAAAACCGAAGTAATAGGCATTGCATAATGTAAGTGCGGCCAATGGCATAATGGGAAATCTAGTTAGTGAACATGGGTTATTTTTTAAAAGAGAGAAAAGAAGCTAATACCATTATAACATGTACGATCTTTTCCCGTTGTAAATATTATATGTATAAAATTGTCAATTGCACTGTTTTTCATATTTACAGTAAATATATTGTTTTGCTTTTAAAAAAATGTGTCGCTATTATTATTAATGGTTCTACTATATGAATCGTTTGAAAAGATCTTGTACTCGATAGAAAAACTGTACAATTTTTTTTTTTTTTTAAAGCTGGTGAATGTTACAGGGATGATCAATACAGGGCAACGGTGTTCTGTGCTTTCAAAGCAATCACGTAACATCTGGGACTATTCTATCTTATTCTGGTGATGAGTCGGTAATGTAAATAGATTAACCAATGAACAATTTGCTTTGAAAATATTTTATTTGTTATTTTGTTGTGAAGTAATTTTTCTGGTAAGATATGCATATAATATGTGTTATTACCCACTGCAATAAAGATGTATCTGACATTGTGTCTGAACCTGGTACCTACTGTATTGCCTGGTTTGTTATTTACATGCTTTACTATTGCATAAGGGTGTGAATAAGTGGTGAAGCAATTTGGGTATTCCGTTTAAGTGAACAGTGGTGAAATAGTACAGGCTCCGTACTCGTTCCTAAGTGGTATGCTGACTGAATGTATAATTACAATTTGACTGTCCTGAGACGTAGACGTGAGATGACCACTCAACTTGAGTGTGGCGTGGACTAGCAAACAACTGCGAATTTATGTGAAGTATAAACTACCTAAGCGAATATTGTTATGTATGTCATTATCTTGTGTCTATTGTTATTGTCACCTTTAATATAATCTGCTTGTGTTATTTGTGTATATACTCCACTGTTTTCAAACAACTGCTAGATACGTTTCATCATGTATGTGTATATGCTTCATTATGTATGTATATATAATAGCTTGACTTTCAATAAGATAATACTTGTCGCATGCAGTAACCCAAGACCACGTCGATATTTGTGACGCATGTGTTCTAGGTAAAGTCTTTAATTTGTCAAATTGTAGTTTTTAAAATAGTTTATATTGTTGTAAGAACGAACCAACATCAGCCTCACCTTAAAGTTGCATAGTCCGATGGTTTTGAATTTCAGAAATTTTCTGAGATAAGTACATTAGGTTGATCGTTATAATGTACCTTACTTTAGCTTGAAGTAGCTTTTATTTTAAGTGGCTAACTTTTGAGATATTTCAAGTGCAACCATGCAAAATTAATTTTGGCATGCTTGCCAAAACTCTGACACCATAGACTTCTGCAGTAGCATGATCTGTTCAATTGCCTCACTATTCCCTTCTGTGTGGCGACAAATGCTTAATAAGTGCATCAGTACCTAAGCTAGATATGTAGAATCAAATTTAGATCATTGTTTTGGTTTTGAAAATTTGATGATTTCATCGGACTATGCAGCTTTAAATAATTGTTTTAATGTTGCATAGTTCAAGGTTTTTGAGTTTCTGCCATTTTTTTTAGATGTATATTTTAAATGATAACTTTGGAGATATTTGAAGTTAAAGCATGCAACATCCCCATGATTTACCAAATTTTTACTTGTCGCTTCCTAGCCTGGCCCTCGACATTATTAGGATAGGGGAAGGATTGGTTAGGTGTCAGGATAATGTGACTGAGTGGGATATCATGTCATGGTGCTGGCAGTCTGGTCTCCTAGTGGGGCAGAACTAAAGTATCCATGAGTCCTCACTCTCCTAAGTTGGTACCCGCCTTGATATAACCTTAGATGTTGCTAGGACGTAAATCTCAAACAAACATGTAAAGTTAATTGGTTCTATAATATTAACTTTACTTAGTATACCCTTCTATGGAGCATTAGAACCATTTTCGTCTTCAATACAGAACAACTATATCGTGTTATGAAAATGTAGCGACATGCCTGGAAATCTGTATAGACATGATACATCTGTTCGTAGTGACTGCTTTGTGGGATTGATTGAATGAAATTATATTTTCTCCTGGGCGAATTACGGTTCAATTTATTTTTAATTGTGACATTTGGACCCGTTAATCGCGATTGATCTATTCAGATTCTACAATATCTAATGATGTCTTTGAATTGAAAGTCCCAATAGACCACGCCAGTTAAATACCCAAATTGAGTGGTTCCAGATTCTGCCGACAGATGTTAATGGCTTAACTGGTGGGGTGTAATGCTGCGTTCATAAGGGGTGGTGAATATGGTGTTTCCCAGTTCACAACCTGTGAATTGCGTTCAAATGAGTTCACAACTCGTGAACACCACCTGTGAACTGGATTATTTTGGAACCTGCTCCTTACTCACCACTCGTGAAGAAATGGCGGTGTCGCAGTTTCCGCTGTCCGTTGTATGCGCGGTGCAAAACATTAGTTTTATTCAAAATTAATAGAAATCCAGAACCCTAACCTTATAAATTTGATATAATCTTTTTGGTAAGATATTTTCTATATGTGTACCAAGCGATTTTTAGAGATATTTCACTTTTTCTGTATGGAGATTTCACAATAGCTCTATTATCGCCCAGCATGAAATGTCTTTACCAGGAATTGCCAAATGAACGCTCTCAGTTTAGATCGTCCTATTCACCAGCAGTAAGTGGGAAGTTCACCATATTCACGAGGACCGTATGAACGCAGCATAATACACATGAAGAGAGTGGTGGTGAAATTCCAGAAGAATAATACAATGTAGTTGTCTTTTTTTAACATATGTATTACATGGATATGAGCTTGATGTCTGTTGCGCTATAAATATCTGAATATAATCAGGCAGTTTATTATTTTTCCATTCATTCTTTACAGGGATTTAGCATGTGAAATCACAAGCACTCTGGGAAAGTACCTGCTTGGAGTGGTTCCAGATTCTGCTGATAGATGTCACTATCTGTCTAACTTAATTGTGGTGTCTATAGCCGTGTTCACACACACAACTTTAGGCCGAACTAGATAAGGCGAACTAGTGTCCACACATGCAGTATTCAGGGCGGTTTAAGGCGGAAATCAATATCTGCGCATGAGCAAGTCCATACTAACCAGCGCCAGTTTTCGGTTAGTCGACGTCACCATGAGAGTGTGGGTTCGACCTAGATATGTATGGACTGAATCGTATTGTTTTGGAACGGTCAAAACTTCTGCTGGGCAGTGAAAACCTATAAATAAATGATGAAAAAAATATCTGTGCACCTCTAGCTGGTTTATAGACCAAATTATATAATATGCGCTTTTGATCGACCAGAAAGTCAACAAACTCAGGTCTCGACTGCGATGTACTTAAGCCCCCTCAAGTAAACCGCTACCATCCACACAAGCTAGATAAGCCGACTTAAGGTAGTTAAACTACCTCGCGACGCAGTTTACTTGAGGCGATTCAGCCCCAATCCGCCTCAGCGTCGCGTCCACACGGCGAATGTGACCCGAACTAGACATGGCGAACTAGTTGAGGTGACTTAACGCCCGTGTGTGAACACGGCTTAATATGTACTGTAAAATATATTGAGGCACACCACAGGACTATGTATACATTGATATAAGACAAGTTTGGTTGTTATATATATATTTGTGTTCTGGAGGCCTCTTCGTCTTCAGAACTTTATACACCTTTCAATGCTAATTGTTTTCCCTGACTGGGTTGATTGACTAGACAGACAGCATTTATTATGTAACTTGAGTATGTTATTGTTGATAGAAAGCTTAATATTTAGGATTGTGGCATTTGGTATTTATTTCAGTAGCAGTCTGTTGTCTAGATATTCTTGACACGATGCAATTTTTCTGTCCAAACCGTTATGTACACTGGCAATATGGTAGCTTTGCGTAGTCATGATATCAGCAACAATGAGTTGGATTACTGTGTTGTATTGTGACTTATTTCGTAATAAAAGAAAATAAAGAAAGTTGCAATGATGTTTGAATGATTTGTGGGAAGTAAGTGGTATCTAATCAGATGGGGTGGGTTGTTTTTTTTGGCTTTGTTTTGATTAAGTTGCTTAGCCAGACCTGAGACATTTTTTGGATGGCAATCTGTATTTTTTACCTAAAATCCTGTATTAATCTGTATAAATAATTCAGATATATATGTCCCGCACACCATTAAAAAAACGTGAATACAATTACATCATTTTATTACTCAAACATTACATGCAACAAATTACATTCATGTACAACATTCCTCACTGTGGCTGAACATCAGCTGCGTGTGTTTCTGATCTCAGCTCAACTTTTCTATTTCCAAAAATTTTACTAAAATAGAGTATGTGGCAGGATAGCAGCTTCCATGGGAATGGAGCGGTGTACAAATATTATTTTTTGTCCATTTAGACATTAAATTAAGCAGATCTCTAAATATTAAAAACACGTACTCCAGGTTAGGTATATTTCGGGCAACTGGCAGACTCATTGGTTATTATTTGTGGTAATGTTGAGTAGGGAAAAAAAGTAATCCTTTTGTGAACAAACAAGTGCTTGCATGTCTATCTAACATTTTAAAATTCTCATTCGGGTAGATGATTTTACGCCATTCATGCACACCGTGTGAGCCTAGCGTATGCTTACAAAAGTTTTTTCATTTAACGACACCTCCAGAGCGCATTGATTTTTATCATCGTCTATTGGATATCAAACATGTTCGTTCTGACATTTCTTTGGAGGAAACCTGCTGCCACCACAAGGCTGCTTATTTCGATAATCAGCAAGGGGTCTTTTATATGCACTTTCCCACAGACAGGACACTGTGATTATTGTTTTTTATGCATATACCGTTTAACCCCATTAAACCAATCTCAGTTAATCCAAACTTTTTTCGGTGACCCGTCAAAATACTACCATTTATCATATACAAAAATAGTCTCAGATGACCTTAAAAGCACATGAAAGTTTGGTTTAAGTGGCCTTGGGCCGACAATTTTGTTTGGTTTCACCACATTTTTTATATGATAAATGGTAGTATTTCGCCCGGGCGCCGAAAAAAGTTTGGATTAACCGAGCTTGGTTTAACGGGGTTGTACTGTATTTCACTTTTTCTGCAGAACGAAGGCACGCTGCCATTGAGTTTGCCGGTACGCGCAGTGCAAAACGTTTATTTTATTCAAAATTTATAGAAATACAGAACCCTAAACTCAATTTAATATAGGCCTAATCTATTCATTGAATATCTTTTCTATACAGGTTACTTCTAGGTGGCATGGTTTTAGAGATATTTAACTTTTTCTGTATGAAGATAATTCAAGATTGCTCCTGGCCATTGGCAATGCATTGAGTTTGCCAGTATGCGCAGTGCAGAACGTCTATTTTATTCAAAATTAATAGAAATGCAGAACCCTAACTGTATAAATTTGATATAATCTGTTCGTTGAATATGTTTTCTATATGTGTTCCAATCGGTTTGTTTTTAGGTGGTGTGGTTTTAGAGATGTTTCACTTTTTTTGTGTGAAGATTGCTCACAGCCATTGACAATGCATTGAGTTTGCCGGTATGCGCAGTGCAAAACATTAGTTTTATTCAAAATTAATAGAAATGCAGATGCCTAACCTTATAAATTTAATATAATCTATTCATTGAATATGTTTTCTCTATGTGTTCCAAGCGGGTTGCTTCTAGGTGGTGTGGTTTTAGAGATATTTCACTTTTTCTGTATGAAGATAATTCAAGATTGCTCACGGCCATTGAGTTTGCCGGTGTCGAAGTTTGAGCGCCCTGCCAGTTTGAGCGCCCTTCTTTGCTTCTGCGCATGCGCGGATAGAGACAACATTAAAACCACCCTAACTATCACAGTAATTTGTGATTGTTGGTGCTTTGAAAGCAAATTTCTCTTGTTTCTATTAAATAGTTCAGATCTTTCTCTACAATTTCACATTCAGCTTTTTTTTAATCAGCCAATTGGAAGTTCTTGAATTTATTTTGCGAAAATAGTTTTTGAGGCCATGATCTGGTAAGGCTAACACTGACACTATGTCCCAACTTTCACTATTATCTGTTTTTAATACTTTCAGAGTAAATTGCTCTTAGGTTACATTAAATACTTCAGATCTTCCTTTTCAATTATGCATTAAGATATTTTTAATCGATCCAATGAAAGCTTTTAAATCTATTTTACAAAAAAAGTATACAATTGGCAGGGCGCTCAAACTGCGACACCGGTACGCGCAGTGCAAAACGTCTATTTTATTCAAAATTAATAGAAATGCAGAACCCTAACCTTATAAATTTAATATAATCTATTCATTGAATATGTTTTCTATACGGGTTGCTTCTAGGTGGTGTGGTTTTAGAGATATTTCACTTTTCTGTATGAAGATTGCTCATAGCCATTGAGTTTGCAGTGTGACAGTGTGTTGTCCTGCAGCCAAAAGGCGTGTGCACTGACCTAGATACCTATGCTGACGTCATATGAAATAGGTCTATAGTGTGGATATATGTATGATCTGGATCTTTTGTGTGCAGAACAAAGTTAGCGGTGTCAAGTTTTGGTATGTTCACTTTCAGTTTGCAGTCAAGAACTTTCTTTAGATTTTCCTGGGTCGCTTCGACAAATCGTCCATCATGGGGATGGAACATGTGAGCGTTGGGAGTGTATCAAGGTTACCAACCACACTGACTATATGTTATAAATAGGGATCCGTTCTCCTACCCCCTGGCTGTTTCTGGACTGAAAACGAACCACCCTATTCTAGCAATGGTAATTTATAAAAAATGAACCAACTAGCAACAGATGGATATGAGATCCACCTGTGTTGGGTGCCTGGCCATGCCAGCATCCAAGGAAACAAATGAGCTGATCAGTAACTGTAATCTTGAACTGTGTCTGAAATCCCACTCTGATCTGAAACCACTATTAGCCATCCACAAAAAATCAAAATGGCAACATGAGTGGAACATTAATAAACTACAAGAAATTGAACCGTCTGTGGGAAAACCACCACAGACTTGGTCAGAAATATATAATTGTGAGCTTTTTAATTTGTTTTATGTTTACTTGAGTGAGAAAAGGTGAGACAGCTCCACTGATCTTGCGGACCAAGTCATTCTGCCATGATGGTACCAAAAGAAGCGCCATAGCCAGCTTTCTAGCCATATGTCTTGCACTAGGTCAAAAAAGTCAATCATGGTAAATTCTGCAATTTAAATTATTTAGAAAGTTTAAAACCATGTACTGAATTAAATAATATTTGAAACCTAATAAGATTTGGTATGGATAGATAGACAATTTGATTCCCTTTCCAGTGGTACCAATCTTACTATAGTACTAGTAAGTGCAAGGAGCCGCAGACAGAATATTGATACTAACCTATTTGGCCCTTTGCTGTCCATACTAGTTTCACAATGATGACACACATGCACAAACATGTATCTGACATTGCTGTATATTTGAATCAATCAATCAATAGTTCCGTCCTCTAGTCGAGGGCTGGATGCAATGGTTCTCCACTTGTCCTGATGGTATTCTGTTCTGATAAACTGTGAATAATTCAAGCCTGTCCACTGTGAAATATTTGTAAACCATGATGTTCTTGGTCTCCCTCTCCCTCTGCTGCCATTCACCTTCCCTTCCAACAATGTACGGTATATTGAACTCTGACGAATGATGTGGCCAAAATAAATAAGTTTCTTTGTCTGTATAGTGGCAAACAAGCGTTTCTTATTTAAAATCTTTCTGAGAACTTCTTTGTTGGTGATCTTCTTTGTCCATGATATTTTCATCATCCTTTGATAAGTCCACATATCAAATGCTGCTAAATGTTTGTACATTTTCTTAGAGATTGTCCATGTCTCAGCCCCATACATTAGAGTAGACCACACATAACACTGTATAGAATACGCTTTCTTGTATGTATTAATATCTTACTTGATGTTAACACGCTATACATTTTGGAGAATGTTGCTCGGGCTATTGTTATCCTTCTCTTAATTTCTTCCTCACATCTCCCATCATTTGTAATCTTCTGTCCGAGATATATGAATTCGGATACTTGTTCTATGTTTGCGCCATCTATGGTTATATTGATATTTGGTTTATCTATCTTTTTACTTATAACCATTGTTTTGGTCTTCCTGGCATTCATCTTCATGTTGAATAGTATTCCAACTTTATTGGTTCTATTCAAATATCTTGTAGGTTTTTCTCACTGTCTGCTAGTATTACACTGTGATCGGCATATCTAAGATTGTTGACGTTCATGCCACCTATTGTCACTCCCTTGCAATCTTCAATGTGTCTGAAAATCATCTCTGTGTACAGGTTAAAAAGACATGGTGACAATACACACCCCTGTCGAACTCCTCGTTTAATCATAACTTCATCCGATAGGCCCTGCTCCATTTTTATAAGTGCACGTTGTGTCCAGTATAAGTTCACAATTAGTTTAATGTCTTTGCCATTGACACCAATATCTTGTAAACATTTAATTAACATTTCATGATTGACTCGGTCGAAGGCCTTCTCATAGTCAATAAAGCAGGCATAAACATCCTGGTTCATTTCACAATAATGTTCACAAATCATTCTCATATTGAAAATCCCTTCTATTTGAATATATGACGGAATATGTGATCCGGACAGAGGAAGCCCGAGGCGGAGGTGGGAGTGAAAAGGGAGGGTTTATTCAGGAAACAGGTACAATGTGAATATCAAACAAGGGGTAGTAGAGGGCATGCAAATGTTCTTGCGCAGGTCAGTCGACCTCGTCCATGTCCGCAGAGGGGCCCGGAAGGATCTGGGAGGAGGTAGGCCCGGGAGCCGACCCAAAGCACAAGGCCAAGGCTCTCGGGGCGTCCGCTGTCACCCAACGGGGCACGTACAGGTGCACCGCGGCGGACTCCCAGGTGCCCTGGGCCATGATGGCGGAGAGATCCAACCCCCTCGAGGCGCAGGCCTGCGCGGCGCCTCGGCGGAGACCGTGCAGGGTGAACCCCGCAGCGCAGGGCACGAGGGCCGCTCCCAAGGCGGCGCGGAGGAGGGGGGTGACGTCCCGAGGAGTGAGGGGGACGCCGGCGCGGGCGAGGAAAGCCGGGGCGTGCCCCGGCGCAGGCAGCAGGTCGAGGGCACGCCGCCAGGCGCGGACTGGGCACAGAGGCGATCCGGCGAGGGCGGGCACGAAGATCGAGACGGCCTGCGCCGGGGAGCGGATGGTCTTGGAGGAGGTGACCCGGAGGCGCAAGCCCCCGGGAACCAGCTGGACGTCATCCCTGCGCAGTGTATGAGGCCCCCCCCACGGGGCGTGGGTGGGGGAGAGGATGTTCGACTGCCTCAGGAAGCTGAAGAAGGCGATGATGGTTGCGCCCCAGGGGGCAACCCCGAGGTTCCCCTGGGCGCGCATGTGCCTGTAGATGAGGGGAAGCATCTCGGGGGTGACTGGTGGAGCGCGGCGGGTGGGAGCCGTGAAGAGCCGCTCGCCGCCGCGTCTCACCCGCCACGCGAAGGGGGTGTCGAATGGGGCGACGTCCCCCCCCGCCTCCCGGATCCAGGAGCGGGCCCCGGAGAAGGCGTTGGCGACGGAGGCGGGGGACGGCAGCAAGCGGTGCAGGTGGGCGATGACCTGCCCGACGTTGTAGGGGGCGGGGGCCAGGTGGTCGACTCCCGCTCGACGGCGAACTCCAGGTACCGCCTGGCGTGTCGATCGCGATTGCGCCAGGTCCTGGGTGCGAGGGCGGCGCGGTGGACCGTCATCAGGTGCTCGTGCGCACGCGTGCCATAGTCTGCAAAGATTAGAGGTCATGGGTGAACATATGCGGCGAGTGCCGTACACGTGATCTACGGTTGCCCCTGCTACGGCATTCCCTGCGGACTATGTCGAGGGCTACCCGGGAGTAGTGCGCGCGGCTGAGTGCGTCCGCGAGGACCAGGTCGACACCGGGCTTGTGGTGGATGGTGATCTCGAAGGAGCCAAGCGCCGCGAGGAGCCAAAGCTCGCGGGCGCACGCGCCGAGGGTTGGGTCGACGGCACGGCCGGACTCGAGGGCGCTTGCGGAGGCGGCATTGTCAGTGTTTATGATGATCTGGTAGCCGCCCGGGGCGTCGGGCGCGGACCGCGAGGACGAGGTTCACGGCCTCCAACTCGTGGATTGAGGGGTAGGCCTCGGAGAAGCAGGCGTTTGCGGAGAATGCGCCTCCGCCGGTCATGCAGGAGTCGCATTTGACGATCCAGCGGGGCCGGACGACCGGGGGGAGGAGGCAGACGCCGTTGCCGGCCGCCGCGAAGTCGCGGAACCAATGGACGTCTCTCTTGAGTTCCGTGTCGACGTCCGCGGTGCCCGAGGCGGGGGGCCGCACGGAGCCTCCAGAGGATCCGCCCCATGAACTTGCGTGCCACGAGTATGCAGGTGCTGACGTGCACCAGGCGTCCGACGAGCTTCTGGAGGGCCCTCCTGGTGAGTGTGGGGTGGAGGAGTCACCGCTCACACTCCTCGATGACGTCGTCCATCTTGTCATCAGGTATGCGGTGGACCATGGCCTCCGTGTCAAATTCGATGCCCAACCAGGTGAGGCGGGCGGTTGGGGGGGAGCATTTGTCGGGGGCGAGCTCGAGTCCGAGGGAGGCGCAGACCTCCCGGAGGGCGTCGAATGCCCGCATCGCGTCGAGGTAGGACGCCTCGCACCCAACGAAGTCATCGACATAGACAGTCGTGAAGAAACCGCGGCGGCCCATGATCCAGGCCACCGCGGCGGTGACTCTGACGCACGCCGCGCCCGAGGTCCTGCAGCCGAAGGGCAGGGCTATGTCAAGGTAGGTGCGGCCGTCCACCGTGATGCCGAACAGGGGCGTGGAGAGGGGGTCGACCCGGAGCTGGCGGTATGCGCGGGAGACGTCGGCCGACCAGCAGAAGGCGCCCCGGCCCTCGACGACGATGCGACGGCCGAGGTCGGCCGCGGATGGAAGTCTGTAGGCATGCGGGCGCCCGAGGTACTCCCGCCTCGGGATGCCGGCGTTCACGCTGCGGCCCGGGGGAAAAGACAAGTTGACGATGACCCGCCGCTTCCCCGGGGTGGACTTGGGCCGGGTCATGATCGGGCTGCACTGCGCCCAAGGGGTGAAGGGCGGCACCGCGAAGGGGCCGAGGAGGGCGCCTCGTCAGAGCTCATCTGCCGCATATTCAGTGACGTGGTGGGCGAAGCTGGAGTCCTCGCGGTGGTTCTTGTACGTGGGGGACGGAGGCCCGGCCGCGATGTAGTTGGCCGGGAACCCGAACTCCAGGTGGTCGAGGAGGAGGTCGTCGTCATGGCCACGCAGCAGGCGGCACCAATTGGGAATGTTCAGGTCCGAGGGGACCAGGACTCGGGCGGCCAAATAGTTCGGGAGTCCTGCGGCGTAAGCCGCAGCGTAGGCGGGGTAGGCGGCCCAGCCCTCACCCGAGAGCACCGGCCAGAAGGTGTCGAGGGTGGCCTTGTACTCGACGGGGGAAGCGCCGCAGGCAGGGGCGTCCGGGGGGGGAGTGCTGGATGACAGTGTCGATCACTTCCTCGACTGGCTCGTTGGTGCTCACGCCGGGGGCGGTGGCGCCGTAGCTTTGGTGCATGATGCTGGGTCTTTATTCCAGGCCTAGCAGGGCGCGCCCATCGCCGCCTTGTCGTAGTGTTCGCGGTTGTCGGCGCCGGACTTGTGTGGCTTCCCAGCCTGTAGGCTCTCGGCCGCCGGGGCGGGGGTGGGCGCGGCATGGCCCGCCATCGCTATTATCTCGATCCTGACTGCGTTTACTGCGGCCGCGTCCTTCCAACCGTACGAGGGCCTCCCATCTGCTATGCGCGTGAAGATTTCTTCCGAATAGCGCCTCACTACTGGCCATGCCAGAGCACAATTGTCTTGCGCCACCATCTCCTGATGGGTGGAGAGGGCGTCGAGCCCGCTCTCCGGGAAGCCTCGCTGGCACTCGAGGCGCTTCAAGCCCAACGTATACTCCTCCCGGGTCGCCTCCCCCTTTTTAATTGCTTTCCCCTCATCCCCCCGTTCTACCAGATCGTAGGGAAACAGATATTTTGTCGGAATACCTTTTTTGCCGTGTGTGCGCCTTTTCGTCCGCCGCCGCTACGATGAGGCGCACCGCCTCCTCCGCCGTTGAGCGTGCCCCACGACCGTAGTCATCCGTGTCGTGTTGTCGGCGGCGTGTCGCCCGGCCGGGTGGGGGGCGTCTCGGCGCCGGGGGTGGTGTCGGGGCGGCGTGGGTGACGGCGAAGACCAGGGCTGAGCGGGCTCTGGTCAGCGCTGACGGCTGGATAGGAGCCGGTGCGGGTCCTGGCGTGGCCGAAGGCGATGCCGGGGATAGTGATCGTTTTCGGCTGGCGCGGAACCGCCTGGTCGCCGCAGGGCGTGGCATTGACGGGGAAGCCGAGGGTGACCGGCGGCGTACCGTCGCGGGGGGCGCCGCGGTGGCCTCAGTCTCCCGGCGGCGTGTACCCGCGGTGGCGGCGGCCAGCGCGGCGGTGGCTTCCGCGAGCACCCTGGATTGGGCCGCGAGCTGAGTCCGCTGCTCGGCCGCCTCCTTCCTGTGTTCCGCAGCCTCCCTTTCCATGGCGGTCCAGCGCTTCTCCATGGCGTTAATGGTGAGTTACATCTTGGCCAAACCGTCGGCCTGCCTCGCCTTCAGGGTAGGCTTCCAAAATCGCTTAGACTGGCAGGTCGGGGACGGGGGCCGAGCCTGCTGGGCGGCCTGTCTCGGGGAAGCGCCGCCATCTTGTGAGTCGGACGATATGCTCAGGTCCGCTGTGGGCGTGGGGGTTCTTTTCTTTGAGGCGCGTTTAGTGGGACGGCCTCTCGGAGCTGCAGCTCTGCGAGATCGCTGCATGGTGCTTTTTGACGTGGGTGACCTTTTGATAGCGTTGCCGCTTTGTGACGTGGGTGGAGACGGGGCTGTAGAGTTTAAGTCCATTGACGTGAGGATATAAGGCCCGAATGCAGGTCAGTGGAAAGGGCGGGAAGGAGGGGAGGTTCTAAGAGGTCTGGTAGGGGGTGCCTCGGGCTTCCCGCCGGATCAACCACAATTCGGAATTACGAGCCAATCTAACAGTGTGCCAACTTTAGGGAAGATCCAACCATTGCTTTAGGTATAGTGAATATTTATAAAATTGATTTAAATCAATATTTTTGGTTTAAGATGCTTTTAGTTTGCATTTTAAATCAAAATGCAGGTTTTGATATTTTTAAATTATTGATATAGCTATGTGTGCAAAATCTGAAGACGGTCCAAATATTAGATGAGCCACAGTGAGTGTTCTGCGGTGGATGAATAAATTAATATTTTTTATTTTTGACACTTCTTTTGTATGCGCAATCAAAATACACTTTACAAATTTGTAGATAGAATATTAATAGAATAATGTTTTGTGTATTACGTCCAGATGATGCGCCCTGGCAATTTATAGCAGGATACAACAATTGGTGAAACTACAATGAACATTTAAAGATTTTTGAAATTGATATGTTTGGTTTTCTGATCATTCTTCCCTATATGCTCAAACAAAATGCAATATTTTCTATAATATTGATAGAAATAATATCTAGTATTATCACAGAATGGGTATTCTAATACTGTGCCAAATTTAAGGGAAGATTCAAAAGATTGCTTGGCTGCAATGAGCTTTCTAAAATTGAAAAACTGAAATATTTCACTTACAGATGCTGTTAACATGCAAACGATTACACTTTTTCACATTTTAGGATGCAAACAGCTTTTAATCCTCTGCAGATAGAGGTATGGAAAAAACAGGCACTTACACTGTTATGAATATGTGAATTAATTAGCCCTATCATTTATTCACTCTTGTTGCAGTTTTTCAAGAAAATACCATGCTTTGAAAATGACTATTTAGACAAATCAGAAAGATTTTCTTTTGTTAGTGTGCCCCACAAACGCCTACTCATGAAGATGAAGAGCTTCGGTATTACTGGAAAACTATGGACCTGGATCGAGGATTTCCTTCATGCAAGAATACAGCACGTAGTTATCAATGGTGTGAAATCCCTGGCAGCATTAGTGTTGAGTGGTATTCCGCAAGGAAGTGTTCTGGGACCCCTACTGTTCATATGTTTCATTAACGACATGCCCGAGGTCATCCATGCATTCATCCAGATGTTTGCGGATGATACAAAGCTGTATATGGAGGTTAACAGCCCTGAAGATCAACAGGTGCTACAAAAAGACCTAACTGCACTTGAAGACTGGGCCAACCTGTGGCAACTACGTTTCAATGCACAGAAGTGCAAGGTCATGCACCTGGGTAACAGAAATGAAAATCTCAGTTACTACATGCACCAAGATGGAGAAGAAGTCCAGCTCCAAGTGACAGAACTAGAGAAAGATCTTGGCATATACATGGACATCGGACTCACCTTCTCATATCACAGTGAACAAAAGGTGACCAAAGCGAACAAGCTTCTAGGCATGATACGCCGCTCGTACACGTATCTAGACAATGACACGGTGAAGACACTGTACACGTCACTGATCCGGCCGCACCTTGAGTATGGCAACACGGCTTGGACACCGAAGTTCAAGAAGGACATGTCAATGATCGAGAGTGTACAGAGACGTGCTACAAAGTTATCACCAACCATAAGAGAACTACCATACGAAGAACGTCTCAGGATTCTCAACCTACCCAGCTTATACTACCGAAGGGCCAGGGGAGACATAATAGAAGCATTCAAACACGTCACTGGAAGATATGCGGTTGATGCTAGATACCTGAAGCTGGCCAACTGTAAAACTAGAGGTCATCGATACAAGCTGAAGAAGGAAAGAGCAATAAAACCTGTCAGACAGCTATTCTTCAGTAACAGGATAGTAAATGCCTGGAACGCATTGCCTGAACATGTCATAGAAGCGCCTTCCGTCAACGCCTTCAAAGGCAGACTGGATAAGCATTGGAGGGGGCTGCAATATTGCACACATCCGGTACTCGATGCATTTAATCCTAGTAAATCAAATTTTGACATGCATCGACCTGATACAGGCTATAAGCCTAACAAAATCAGAAGCGGATGAGTATGAGTATGAGTATGAGTTATGAATTGCACTTTTTGGCATGGACTTATTAAAAACCTGCTTGATTAATACACGATTTCCACAACGCATGCGCAGAGCATAATCCAGACTGGACTTGTGGGTCACAGAGTCTGTGGAGAGGCAATTGATGCTCTGTTAGTATTAACACTGGCTTCATATTGAGCAACATTCGGCACAAATGTGGATTTATGGAGAAAACATACTTACCATTTTTTAATCATTTTTGATAATTATAGCTGTATCCTATTGATTGATTGAAAAGCTTGATCGTCAGTGTAAAACAACACAGTGACACACTGTCGACCCACAATACGAGTGTCATTGCTGGTGTCGTACTAGTTGCGGAAATCGTGTATTGATTTAGAAATTGACAATTTAAATTCCTTTATATATATATATACACAATGGAAATTGGTCAGCAGAACTCTCCTCTCATGGTACCACTTTTTATTATATTTGGTCAAAGATCCAGTCTTAATTCAAAATCAATACATTTTTATATACTACTAGATCTTATAAATTGATTATCTCAAAAACAATAATAGTACAATCCACTTGGAGATCTATATATAGGCCTATGTCCTGTTTCTCCTATGGCCACCCAAAGATAAATAATTAAGGCGCTGAAATTATCATAGATTAGAAGGCTAACCATTGATTCTGATTTTGTTGTTGAAGATCAATAATTTGTTAATTAGTTGCAAGCGGTTTTTTTTGCTCGTGAATGGACTAAAGTTTGTCGTGACAGTTGTGCACATAAGAATCTGATAAGCACCATACTGTAGTCCCCCGTGGGTCCTCATCACCACGGCACCGTGATGCGTATACTACAAGTTATAACGGTCATCACTACGTACAGACGGCGTGCTGCCCGCAACGTTATGAAATTATCACCAAGCTTGACGATTCAAGTTCGCGCTATCAGCCCATAGCTATGATCTTATCACAGATAAGGATGAAAGGAATCCACGTTGGGTCGGAAATGTGTCTGAATTCCGAAAAAGAATCGGCCGTGGAGGTGATAGGGATGGTTCGAGGCGAAGAGGATGCGATATACCGTTCTACCTCGGAGATTTTTAGCAACTTTGCTGAGGCGAGTGTATACGAGAACCCAGACGTTGGCAATGGTGGTGTTGGGTTGAGTGCGAATAGGCGTGTTGAATCCTCACTTGTGATTAAGTCAGAATTTGCGGAGGGAAGTGAGGAGGAAAGCAGTGTGGTTAAAAAGAAGAGAGTTGCTGGACTTGGAAGCCACACGGTGGTGGACAGGGTGAATGCCGCGCTCGACGAGGTTCTAATCACCTTGGTCAAACCTGGTGAGTAGGGTTACATTGAAGTTGAACATCTAATTAGTCACTGATTTGATTGCACACGTCTTAATTTGATACATGGGCGGTTTCTGTTCAGCTGAGTGACACTGGCATCATACAGAATCACCACATTACTCACACAGCCAAATAATTCAGTAGGGGCCTACATTAGCTCGGTCCCCAGCAGCCACGAACAAGCACAACTTAGCTTAAGGCCCTGTCACATTATGACGTATGGCGGCGGCGTATGCGTAACGTGGCGCAATAATTTGAAAATTGTTATAGGTTGAGATAAGCCGACCTTTTTGCACTGCGGGAGGTCCCAGCGATGTATGAAGCGTACACGTAGCCTATGCCTAACCTATGACAGTGTATGCAAAGTGTATGACGACCTGTACTTGGCATAATGGGACGTTTGTTGACGGTTACAGGTGACAGGTCTAGCGTATGAGTAACCTACGCCGACGTATGGCCACAGTATGCGTAACCTATGCCGGCGTACGCCCAGCGTATGAGAACCGTATGAGCCACACGCCAGCATAGGTTTAACATTTGGACATGCACAAAATTATTTTTGGTGGCTCGACCTATGCCGACCTATCACGACCTTTGAAAAGCGTATATGACCTAAGTCCAACCTACGACGGTGTATGCCGACGTGTTGGTCGAAAAGTGCATATGTCGGCATACGCTAACACTATATGTTGTAGTGTGACAGCCCCTTTACCCGTACGCTAGGCGAACGCTACATACGCCAGAGATACGCGTAGGGCGCCGGCTCAACGTATGGCTAACCTATGCCGACCTACCCCTCACCTATGCCGGTGTACGGCTAGCATATGAGCAACCTATGAGCCATACGCCGGCATAGGTTGAAAAGTTTGAACATGCACAAAACATTTCTGGCAGTTTGACCTATGCCGACCTATGATGACCTATAAAGAGCGTATACGACCTATGCCCAACCTATGCGTAACCTATGACTGCTTATGGTCGAAAACCGCATACGCTAATGCAATACGTCGTAGTGTGACAGGCCCTTTAGGCTTGGCATAAACCATTACCGGATCGAACCATATATGGAAGACGTTTAGGGAGGGACCAGTGTAGTTGTTCCTCCGTGCGGCATGCACTACTCTGCGAACGGTCATCGTCAAGGCATTAAGACCAAGTGCAATCAATTTATTAAGCCTATAACATATACCAATATCGGCATCTATTTCTTTTTATCAATATTTACATTCCCATAATATACATAATTCAAATAAAACTTTCAAGTTGAGATGCTGGTACATAGTTATTGCGCAATATAACCGAAAATCGGGTCTATGGGCTTAATGCCTTGACAGCACCATCGCAGAGTAGCGCACAAGTTGAGGAACATATACACTGGTCCCGATGACGTCAGCCTTTACGCCAAGCCTAAGAAATAACTTGTTTGTGGCGGGGGACCAAGCTCGGGCCTACATGCACAATCAAAAGTATTAAACATATACAAAAAGGTAGTCGGCATGCACCACCGGTGTAGTAAGTTCAAAACACTACCCCACAAAAACACTACAGTAGTGTTTTCAACCTAGGTTCAAAGCACTACGGTAGATGTATCAGAGTAGAAAAAGGTTTCTATTTGACTAGGTAATAACAACAACAACAAAATATTAAAAAAAAAAAATTGGTATTCCAGTTGAATAAGATCTTTTTTCAGCACTGAAGCACTGGTCTTCCAGCCTTAACAATTATAGTGCATATTTATGGATGAGATGGTATGAACAATATAGACAATAGTAGGTTAAAATCAGGCATTACAAATATAGTGGGTATCTTATTTTGCACATGTAGACGAGAATAGCCATTTACCTTTAGACTACCTGTCTACCTGTGAGGAGACATAAATATAATGGGCATGACTTGCTGATACAGTTAGTCGTGGATTTTGGATTATACAAATAATGGTTGCACGACTCATTTAAATTTTCTTGGTCAACTATAACTTTGTCAGTATATATGTTTTATTGGTTTGTCAGGTGTTATATTATTAATTTAAATGATATTCCTAAGTCAAATCCTAACCCTGAAAAGCCAGAAAAACCATGGTTCACAGAGGAGTGTAAGAAGGTTGTAAAAGCTTGTAAGAAAGCTTTAAAACAATTCAAGAGACAGCAAACACAGTGCAATCTACAACAATACAGAATAAAAAGACCCAACGGCAGATATATCATTCGTTGTAGTAAAAAGAAAAGCTGGTCAGATTATATATCAAAACTGAACACCCTAACACACCATTAAGAAATGTTGGGATATGATTCGAAGGATCAGTGGTAAAGGGGGAGGCGCAAGAATAAAACATCTTAATAAAAATGGCCAAAGCATTTCAAATCCAAAGGGTATATATAGCCAACACCTTAGGTGAATCTATATCCCAGAACTCCTCTTCTGATAATTACACTCCTAAATTCCAACGAACAAAAGCAAGGCAAGAAAGAAAGCCTCTTAATTTTATTTCTCAGAATTTAGAAAATTACAATAAGCTCTTTTCCATGGAAGAATTACAAATTGCTCTGTTTAAATCTCATGGCACAGTACCTGGACCAGATCAGATCCATTACCAAATTCTTAAACATATGCCAGCTGAAACCACGATGCGCCTCTTAGAAATATTCAACACCATCTGGATGAGTAGTAACTTTCCCCCTTGCTGGAGCGAGGCCACAGTAATCCCGATACCCAAACCGGGAAAGGACTCCACCAATCCCAATAACTATCGACCAATAGCACTCACAAACTGTGTATGTAAGACCATGGAACGCATGATCAATGAAAGGCTTGTTTGGTTTCTTGAAGAGGCTGCTATTATCTCCTCTTCTCAAAGTGGTTTTAGAAAGACCAGAATCACCATGGACCATCTGGTACGCCTTGAGACATTTGTGAGAGACGGTTTTATAAAGGTTGAACACGTCGTTGCACCTTTCTTTGACTTGGAGAAGGCATATGACACCGCATGGAAATATGGCATTATGAAAGACATTCAGGATAGTGGATTGAGAGGCAGACTACCTCTCTTTATAGAACAATTTCTTTTAAATAGGTGTTTCCGAGTCCGTGTCGAAAGTACTCTCTCAGAAGCCTTTGACCAAGAAATGGGTGTACCCCAAGGGAGCATCTTATCGGTTACACTGTTCATAATCAAAATTAATAGTATTGTGGGTTGTGTCAGAGCTGAAATTGATAAATCTCTCTTTGTAGATGATTTCCACCTTTGTTACAGGTCTAGAAACATGGCAGCTATAGAAAGAAAACTGCAACATCACCTGAACAGAGTAGCCGAATGGGCTGACGAAAATGGTTTTAAATTCTCTCTCAGCAAAACTGTGTGTGTGCATTTATGTCAACAGCGGGGTGTACACCCAGACCCAGAGATCTATCTCAACCAAACACAGATTCCTGTGGTTGAAGAAACCAAATTCTTGGGTGTCATTTTTTACAAGAAATTGAATTTTATTTCGCACATTAAATATGTCAAAAAGAAATGTCAAAAAGCTCTAGACCTCCTGAGAGTTGTTGCTCATACCAATTGGGGGGGCGACCGCGCCACTCTTCTTTCTCTCTATCGTGCACAGGTCCGATCAAAGCTCGATTATGGCTCCATGGTCTATGGATCAGCCAGACCGTCATACATCCAAATGTTGAAACCCATTCAAAATCAAGGACTCAGACTCTGTCTTGGAGCACTTCGAACATCGCCAGAGGAGAGTCTTAGTGTAGAAGCAGAGGAACCTCCACTTGCGCTGAGGAGAGAAAAGCTCACTCTACAGTATGCATCCAAGATTGCAGCAGATCCCAGCAACCCTGCTTATGACTGCATTTTCAACCCAGGCAATGAAACACTCTTTGCCAATAAAGCCAAGGCCATTCCAACTTTTGGTATATGTATTAAGGAATCATTAGAAACACTCGAGTTTGATGTAGATAACATTGCAAAATTCCAATATCCAGACACACCACCTTGGACATACACTGTCAATGTGAACTTGGCTCTCTCTGAAGCAAGGAAAGACTCAACTGACCCTCTGATCTACAACAGTATGTTCAGGGAGGTTAAAGACATACATTCTGATCATAAGTTCATCTACACAGATGGTACTTACAAGGATGACAAGGCTGCAGTGGCAGTTGTCATGGGCAAGCACACCTTCTCGGAGCGATTACCAAAGGGTGCTTCGATATATTCAGCAGAGCTTGATGCCATATTCTTAGCAATGGACCATGTAGAAACCTCTTCCCATAGAAAATTTGTGATATGTTCGGATTCAAAATCATGCCTACAAGCTATTCAGAGCAAGGATTGGAAGAACCCTCTGATCCACAAGATTTTAGAAAGGCTACATTATTTATGTTCAGGACTTCACAAAATTGTGCTTTTTTATTGGGTGCCGAGTCATGTTGGCATTCGAGGAAATGAGGCTGCAGACGTGGCTGCCAAAGAAGCTCTCGACAAATGCATTACACCTCTTCCCATTCCTCAAAAGGCACATCAGTGCACTCATAAGGAAAAAGTGGCAATTACAATGGGATGAAGCTGTCATGAACAAGCTTCATGCAATTCAGCCCACCCTTGGCAAATTTTCAGGTGCTTGTCATAGAAATAGATGCGAAGAGACCGTTGTTGCACGTATGCGAATTGGACATAGCTATTTGACTCATAGTTACCTTTTTAAAGCAGAAGACCAGCCAGAATGCATACCATGTGGAGTCCCTCTGACTGTGAAACATATTTTGATTGAATGCATTGACTTTGCAAATGTTCGAGCACAGTATTTTAATGTAGCAAGTATGAAATATTTATTTGACACTGTTAGTACTGCCTTAGTTTTATCGTTTTTAAAGCACATTGGACTGTTTAACCGGTTTTAAGACATTTTGATGGCATTGTATAGCCCTTAGTGTGCTGATATGCCGTTAAGCATTTATTCATTCATTCATTCATTCGACCTAGTTACTCCAGCAGTTCTTCCGAGGTCATGTCTGGAAGTGAATATTTGATTCAGCTTCGGCCCTTTTGAAAGCCTACATAGTTGGACTACACATGCTTATTAGTATGTCTCTCGATTATAAAACGGGATTAGTTTGTTTAGATTAAAGATTCACCTATGCAGTTTAAAGGGTATATTTTTCGATTATGGTTAAATGTGACTGTATGGTTATAATATAAGAACACATTTATATGGCATTTTCAAAATGCCGGAGACATGGTAAGGGGGTCTAAAGACTGTAATAGAAGCTGCCTAATACAAATACAGAAGAAATTGAAACGTTATTGTAATTATTATTATTATTATTATTGTTATTGCCAAATTAGGCTTGAAGTTATAGAAAGGACTACGTGTAATTGTTATTGTATTATAATACATGTCTTGTTATTCACAAGAATGTCGAAAGGTTTTCCATATTTGGATTTAACAATGGTAAGGTGTAGAATGAAATAGGTGAGTGTAACATTAACACTAAATTTTGCATTGATATCAATGCAATATGCGAAGTTTTATTCAGACACCATTTAGGCTCTCCGAATCGACTAAACTGACCATATACCTACTTGCACATGGTTCCGTTACCTTGTAAGGTGATTGCGGTGCAGTTATCAACAACAAATATGCAGGTCTCATTTACATCCCATAATAATTAGATTCATAGTCGCTTGACGCCCTGTGAGATGTTGCAAAATTACTTACCATGCTTCACCCTGTATTACACGTTTTTTCCCCTTTTTTCAGAGTGCTTCGACACTCTGGGTGACCGTGTTAAAAAGCACTACCCACCCCATACCTTCTATCAGAAGTCATCCCAAAATCAAATCAACCTGCAGTTCGCTCTTCAAACCATTGATCAACAGATGGATCGTCTACTTGAACAGATGCATTCGGTTAGTAATGTATATGATTGCTGTCAGTGTGAAAATATCAAATCTGTGTACGAGCGGAGATAACAAACGCAGAGCTCCTGACCATTACGGTTTCTGTGGAATCATTACGATTTTCTGCCTTTCATTACGCCATTACACCCACACTCTGAAATATTACAGAACATCTGTCTTTTTCCACACCTATGTATGTATGTAAATATGTATTAATTAAATATCACACATATAGGCCTACACTACATATGTTATGTGAGTGAATAAATGCTTATTTCCATATCGTTGAGTGTATTTTTGCAAAAGGAAACTTGATGACTTGAGCAGACCTCGAACCCACAATTCTGCCATTCAGGTGCTAGAGTCCTAACCATTAGGCTCTCTAGGCCAATTTGGAACTGGCAGCCATGCCACTAGACTGTATGCCATTGATACTTTGCTAACTGTGATGGCCCACATTGCTGAATTTACTGTGGTCTTCCTTTCAGTTTAGTGCAGCCTCTGATATGTCAGACACAAAGAGTGTCTGCAGGAAGGCAAACCGAACCATGTTCACCTTGCGGGGGATGGTTCGCGAGATGGCGAAACTAGCCCAGAAAGCAGGTACCTCAAAGGCATCCTGCCTCACTGCTAAGCACATGACAAAGATTCTGCAGAAGCTACATGAGCAGCAGAGGCGAGATAGGTGAATATTAATTCAGTTTAAAATCTATTGATCTTTCATGCATTACCTATTGTAGATCTTATATATATACATGTATATATGAGTAAAGTTAACATTTATAACATGTGGTTTTATAGTGTTTGTTTGTTTATTTGAGTTTGATATCTTGGCAACATCTAAGGTCACATCAGGACGCATGGTGACTTAATAGTGCTGCCCCACTGGGAGACCAGGCCACTGGCACCATGACCCGATTTCCCACTCAGTTACATTATCCTGATACTGAGCTAAACAGTCCTTGCCTTAGCCTAGTAATGTTGAGAAATTAAAAGGAAATATTTTAAATCCTGCATATAACTACATTTTTATGCCACCATATGAACGCCTCTATGAATCAAGGCCAACATACATAAAGCCGTTAGGCCTCAGAATAAAGCCTCATTTGGAGGCCCTGAGGGCAAATCTACATAACATAGCACCCTCACAATATTCAGATGTTTCTCCCTGGCAGCTGATGAAACCAAAAATCATCCTCCAGCTGGCCATGTCAAAGAAATCTGAAACGCACCCACTTTCATATTAAGAAAGCTTTATTGATGTGCGAAGTGCTTTTAGTTCCCACCTAGCCATTTACACTGATGGGTCAAAGACAGACAACAGAGTCTCTGCGGCAGCAATTGTCCACGGACGTGAATTAGGTACGCGTATTCCAGATCAGCGTTCCATCTTTACTGCTGAGGCATGAGCACTCCTACTCGCGTTAGAGTGCATCGAAACCTCAGCCAGTCATAAATTCATCATTTTCACTGACTCTTTTTCCTGCCTTCAGGCTTTAAACAATAGGAAACTGGACCACCCAATACTACTTAAAGTACTCATTAAACTAAACTCTCTTTCAATAGCAAAATTTGACATTCACCTATGTTGGGTGCCCAGTCATGTGGCTATCCCAGGAAATGAGAGAGCAGATCAAGCGGCCACTCGAGCCCTGACTACTCCTTTGGAACACTGTCATGACCAGGTTGTTTTAACAAGATGCCATATATTCGCCACTCGTGGCTAACACACGTTTTTCTGCTCAAGGGGACCCTCCCCCTGAATGTATTGGATGTCAGTCCCCACTGACATTAAAACACACTTGATTAAACTGTGTGGATGTTATGGCCCTGTGCCAACAATTTTACACTGCATATAGCATGCATGACCTTTTTACTCAAGTAAAACAAGAAAACATTTTAGCCTTTTTGAGGGCAGCTGGTTTGTACCACCTCATATAGGTTTTTAAACAAATTTCATCGGTGAATAATACTGTCATTTGGAATTCTATTTAGCATGACCAGAAACTAAATGATTGTGAGTTTACAAAATTCATGAGTGTCTGTTGGCACAGAATTGATTGTATGCTTTTACATGTAAAAGCAATGGTTTGAACAAAAACAAACATTTCTCGTGTGAATATGGCCTATGCTGCCAACGCAGTGTAAAGGAACCACCAATCAATCAATCAATCCACGATTGAAATTTCCCCTGCTTAATCAACTAATCAATCAATATATCATGGATTGATTGATTGATTGGTGGTTGCTTTACACCATGTCGGCAGCATACCTATAGTTTAGCATTGACAGAGGTGTTCGAAAATTCTTAAATTTATCCTGAATTTAAAGGTAGAGAAAATATAACAAGCCTATTTGTTTCTAGGATATTTTAATATGAAATAAAGAAATGCACTACACTTTAACAATTGCGACGCCGACATCTGTTAAAGATGTCGGGATCGACCATTGGATGTCGGCGTCGAACGGCATAATTATAGTTTAGCATTGACAGAGGTGTTGGAAAGTTCTTAAATTTATCCTGAATGTAAAGGTAGAGAAAATACAACAACTCGTTTCTAGGATAATTTAATATGTAACAAAGAAATGCACTACACTTTGACTATTGCGATGCCAGCATCTGTTAAATTGACCAATAGGTCATTTAGACAAATATGAAAATAGGTCATTTAGACAAATATGTTGATGAACCCTTTTTTTACGGGTTTCCCTCCATGTGTATAGTCCATAGGATTTTGTAAGGAAATCTCCATAAATGCAACCTCCTTTTTTTAACATGACCAAAATGGAAATTTTAGCTTATTTTTTCTTCTTTTTAGGTAACAGATAAGATTTCCTATTTTTAACATTTTAAAATATTTGTAACCATGGTTTTCACAGTATTGTTTCTTACAATCTTTCCCATGCAGGAAACTTTAATCCAGAGTATTTTGGAGATGCATTCCCACTCGTTTGTGCATTTTGTTATTAAAACCACCAATTGACCCATTTTTGTGAGACAGACTCATATATATATATATATATATATATATATATATATATATATATATATATATATATATATATATATATATATAAAAATATATATATATGTATATATATGTATATGTATATATATATATGTAAGCAAGCGAAGGGCAGTAAGTAAATAAGGGCGATATCAGTTTATTCAAATGCGCACAAAAGGAAGCATGATAACAATCGTCCATGGAGTAACAGTGATGCACAGCATCAATCGTGGCAGTATATAACATTTGTTGAACAATGTCGGTAATCATTCATGTAACAAATCATCAAATGAATACATGTGAATATCATAATGAATATCAGAATGAATATCAACTGACATCTGGCTGGACCCATGCCCTACCGTGAGAAAAAAAAAATCAAGAAACAGTGTTTCGTGCGGTGCATCAGGATTCCGAGTGAGCGCAACTTGTGCAAAAAAGTACAACCACCCCTCCTAAGAGAGTGGCACGAGTATTTGTCAGGGTCCAGGCCTGACAGCACACACAAATACTTAATAGTGGATTGCAGGATAGAGTAAGTCAAAGGCATGAACCCTCCGGTAGGAGAAGGTACCTGAAACGCAGGTGCGTCATCGGACATAGGGGTCTGGCTAAAATGCAATTTAGTCCAATATACTGCACATAATTCAGAATTGCGCACTACAGAGATGGGAATTAATAGACGTCTCTCACTGAACTGTATCGTCTTTGACTTCCTTACTGAAATTAGCATACCCCATGAAAAGAATTGAAAATCGGAGCGTAACAAAACCTAATCCGAACGCGTCAGCTGACATTTCCGCAGCAACCCCCTGAACCCAGTTAAAATTGCTGCTCTCGTAGCAATATGACCCTCAGAATTCGAAAGAAATCCAAACATGAGCAGCAAGTTCCGAGGCAAAAGAGGCCTTGCCGAATGCAGCGCGCATCCTAGTAGGCGTTTAACACCACCAAGGGTGGTCTTAATAGTGTGACTTTTATAATCTATCAAGGCAGCATCCTCTGATCTTAGAAAAACATTCAAAGCAGACAAATAATTCGTAATGGAACTGTATTTTAAAGAATGCGAAAGCCAAGCTATATATAGCGAACCTTGCGTTGACGAACAAGGTAAAAAAAATCAAGAGACAGTGTTGCGTGCGGAGCGTCAGGATTCCGAGTGAGCGCAACTTGGCCGGCAACAGGCAGCTGTACATGCAGCGCCAACGGCTCCCCTGGGTTTAAACCCGGGAACTAGAATAGTGTCAACAATGGAAAAGTAGTGCAGCCGGAGTCTGCTTGCCTTACAGCAGCATACAGTTTGTATACGAGTTATATATATATATATATTCTTTAATAATTTAATTGTTCAAGTAAATATTTGAATCAGTTAAAACAAAAATTACAATCTGTACAATTTCTGGTCCTTTCATATTGATTTGATTGCTTACTGCCTGAATGGCTTTTCCATCCATATACGCACTTATTATTCCATGTTTTCACAGCTTTGCCATTGGACAAGACGATGAGAAGAGTCGACCGGCGGGGCAGGCAGCTGGAAGGATCGACCCCAGTGGTGCAGATGTGGCTGACTTCACTACAGATGCTCCCGACTTTCTCGCTAACCGGAATGTCAACAACAACAACAACAACGTGCTAATCTCTGAGCCTGTTCAGATGACACCTGACGCCAAGTACACTGTCAAGAATGTCCCGGCGCCCCCTCCCTACAAGGAACGACCAACCAATCAATCAATCAAACCTCCATTCAAGTACTGGACTTGCTCCTCCTGGGAGCTGGACCCCGCGGTGTCATTTTCTCGGACGCGGGACCTGCTGCTGGGTTTTTTCGCAGGCGTCGTCTTTCTCATGCTCTGCCTCTCGTCTCTTAAGCAGCACACGCCCTATCTCCTGTGGTATGAGATCTTTAATGTTGATTTTTTCCCGCCCTTGGAAATGAAGCACTCCGGGGTTCCAACATGGTAGCACGTCGGAAGGTTGTCATTTAACAAATGGACCAACCTGAATTCATGCAATGGCGTTGTAGGCTTTAGTAATAGGAACCTTTTTTTTTTTTTTTTTTTAGAATTTCAGGCTTTGAAAACCCCCCACTTATTATTCAGTTTAGACTCAGCACAACATGCAATTTAAGGGGACCTGATTCACAAAAACTGACAAGAGTCTGCACTCATCAAGGAAACCAACCAAATTGCATGAGGGAAATGTCAATTTACTAAATCGATTTAATTACAATTAAAGTTGCATAGTCCGATGGGTTTTGAGTTTCTATCATTTTCTGAGATAAACATATTGGTGTGATCATTATAATCTACCCTACTTTCACTTGAAGTAACTTTTATTTTAAATAGCTCACTTTTGAGATATTTGAAGTGCAAACAAGCAAAATTAGTTTTGGCAAGCTTGCCAAAACTCTGACACCATAAGTTTTTGTAGTAATATGTTCTATTAAATTGCCTCAGTATTCCCTTCTGTGTGGTGACAAATGTTTAACAAGTGCACCAGTATTTCAGTTAGATATGTAGAATCAAATTGAGATACTTGTTTTGGTTTTGAAAATTTGATGCTTCATCGGACTATGCAGCTTTAAGATTTAAACTACTTTACTTGAATTGGCTACAAGTTAGGAATTCCACGAAAATAAAGTTGTCCAGATATTTGTAGATAAATATTTTTAGACAGAAATTATATTGAATGCCCAATACCATGAGCCAACATTTGCTAAGTGATATGACCCTCTTATACTAAAATAGCTGCTTAATCTAGAAATAGGAAAAGAAAACCGAATAATGTTGTTTATGTATCACAAGAAAGTGAAATGCAGTTTGGATTTGAGCCCCGTACATCCCCCTACTGTGTCTAGTGCATGTATATACTTACCCCTACGCCTACACCTACCCTATAGAATGAGCCTGTAATTTGCCTGTACTACTATTAGCGCAGTTTTAATTAATGCAGTCTGTAACTAAAGATATTCATAAGACTATTTTGCTTTACTCGCTCACTATTTGCAAAGAGAGTAGAGTATTGGTATAATACCAAAATAAATCATTAAGACTCATACAGTATATATATTTTTATATTTTGTGATAATTCATATATATATATTCTATTTATAACCAAACATGTGTAAGGCCTATACAGAGTAATAGAAATAGGCTTTGATGAGAGGGCTCTTGAGAAATGTTTGATAGTACTTACAAGACTAAATTGGATCAGTTGGCAACATGAATGAATGAATATCTGTTTATATATAACTACTCCCTACACCTAAACTGAGTTACTGGGATAAGCTAAAATACTACTACGCTCCACCTTTCTGGCCGTCAAGGAACACCAAGAGCAAAAGCTCTTGGACGTTTCCTCTGACGGCGAGGAGCACTACAACACCATATTCAGTATGGGTCAGTTGAGGTGTTCTCTTGAAGCCTTGCATGACACAGTCAGACCTGATGGAATTCATTATAAATATTTTAAACATCTCCCCAAATCTGCACTGAGACTGTTGCTTCAACTCTTTAACAACATCTGGGAGTTGGGTGTCATCCCTGCCTCTTGGTGGGAAGCAACAATAATACCGATTCCCAAACCTGGTAAAGTCCAGAGTGAAGCCAACAACTATCATCCTATAGCTCTCACATGCTCCATCTGTAAAACCATGGAGCATATGGTAAATAACCACCTCGTCTGGCTATGGGAGTTAGGACACCATCTGTCCAACCTCCAATGTGGCTTCAGACAAGGCTGCAGCACCCTCGACCATTTGGTTTGTATGGAGACTTTCATAAGGGATGCCTTCCTCGAAAAAGCCTATGACACAACTATTGAAAGTTATGAACGGCCAAATATCTCATGAACGGACTCGCACGGGAATCTCATTAGCGCGATCTCGTGAAGGGTGCACGACTAACCTCCCACCATGCTGCCATGCTGTTGGCAAGTGTAAAGTGGATTTGTCTCAAACAAAACCAAATTCTAACAGGTTATGGTCCCAGTAACGCATCTCTACTGCAGCACAAGTTCAGGTAGGAACTCAGGATACTTGGGAGATATGACATTTTGCCTGTTAAAGTGAAGAAAGTAGAATGCTGGTAGAAAAGATTGATTGATTGGTGGTTGCTTTACGCTGTGTCTGCAGCATAGGCCATATTCATGGTGAGAAATGTTTGTGTTTTGTTCAAACCATCGCTTTTACATGTAAAAGCAGACAATCAAGTATGTGCCAATAGACACTCACTAAATTAAGAAGCTCACAATCATATATTTGTGATCAAGGGAAACAAATTCCCATAGAAAAGGAGAAGTTTTATTAATAATTGATAGAATTTATTTAGTAAACTATTTGAGGTGGTACAGTCCAGCTGCCCTCAAAAAGGCTAAAATGTTTTCTTGTTTTACTTTAGTAAAAAGGTCATGCATGCTGTCTGCAGTGTAAAATTGTTGGTGCAGGGCCAAAAAATCAACACAACTTAGTCAAATATGTTTGAGTGTCAGCGGGGACTGACACCCAATACATTCAGTGGGAGGTTCCCCCTTGAGCAGAAAAGCATGTGCAAGCCACAAGTGGCCAATACGGCAGCGGCTAAGGACCACTTGGTCCTGCCGACATCCCACATGAGTCTGTGGTGGTTTTCCCACAGATGGTTCAATTTCTTTAAGTTTATTAATGTTTTCATTCCACTCATGTTGCCATTTGGATTTTATGTGGGTGGCTATTAGTGGTTTC
Source organism: Branchipolynoe longqiensis (assembly GCA_030323885.1). Taxonomy (NCBI): domain Eukaryota; kingdom Metazoa; phylum Annelida; class Polychaeta; order Phyllodocida; family Polynoidae; genus Branchipolynoe; species Branchipolynoe longqiensis. Next base: position 22,166,149 of record CM059188.1, read on the forward strand.
AGATCAGAGTGAGGGATCAGACACATTCAAGATCAGGGCAGTTCAGGGGCTTCTTCGCAGTCCGATCAGCTCGTTCGTTTCCTTCTATGCCGGCATGGCCAGGCACCCAGCACAGGTGGATGTCATACCCATCCGTTGACAGTTGGTTCATTTTATAAATGACCGTTGCTAGAATTGGGTGATCCGTTTTCAGTCCAGCAACAGCCAGGAGGCAGGAGAACCAATCACTGTATATAACATAGTTAGTGTGGTTGGATACCTCAATATACTCCAACGCGAGAAGGAGTGCTCGGGCTTCCGCAGTGAAAATCGAGCTCTGATCGGGCAAGTGTACGCCAAATTTCTTCCGTCGGCAGACTGCCGCAGCAGCCACCCGGCTTTGGTCTTTCGAACCATCAGTGTATATGGAGAGGTGGTCTGCAAACTGGCCTTGAATCTCTGCATGCAGTCCTTGGTATTCGAGTGGATGTGTCTCAGACTTCCTCAGTTCCGTGAGTTGGAGGATAACCGACGGCTTCCTCAACGACCATGGGGGATGTTCTGGGACTTTGGCATCCTCCAACACGTCCAATTCCACGCCTAAGGCCTCCAAATGAGGTTTCATTCAGAGCCTCAGTAGCCGGATGTAATTCGGCCTGGGTTCATACCTGGATTCGTCATGTTGCTCGAACTGACAAATGTGTGCAGGATTCAATGCATTAGTTTTTATCTTGACTACATATTGCATGGCCAGTTTGATTCTCCTGTTGCTAAGTGATGGTTCGTTGGCTTTGACATAGAGGCTCTGAACCGGTGAGGTGCGGAAGGCCCCAAGGGCCAGGCACAGTCCCTGGTGGTGGAATGTGTCTAGCAGCCCAATATACTATTTCCTTGCGGAACCGTTGTCCCGTATAGTAACTAATGCCTAATCTTATAGACTAGCTAATATAGTGAGGAGAAAAGAGAATTTGTAACATCTTCTATTCTTAGTAAGGAAGACAAATAACGATACACAAATATGTACTTCTAACATATATTCTCACTTACAAAGTTTACAGTTACATATAAATTCTCAATGGTACGATATTACACTCACAACTGTCTGTGTAGAACATATGGATGATAGATACACTCAGTCCTCTTGGTGCTTATTCTATGTCTTAGTTGCCTTGAGGAGTTGATGGATGTAGATGATCCATTGTCTGTGAGCTGTCGCCAACCATACAGGTATAGAGTCTCAGTTGATGATGGACGTACATGTCAGGCTAAGCAGCAGTGATGTGGGAAAAGTCAGACAGCACAGTCACCAATCCTCCTCACGGCCCTGCTGATGGAGATGCTGATGCCTCGATGTCTGGGAGTAGAGTGACGAGAGTGACTTAACTTTGGGGGTGGTTTGTAACCTCACGACGGTTACTGGTTGCAGAACTGCAACATTAATAGAGAGGCTCCGATAAATCGGCCCAATCTTTGGTTGAAGACTTAACTTCAGTAGGGAGTCTTGTAGAAGCTGGGGACATCTTTACAACGTTGTAACGGCGCAGCATTGAGGCGGCCCCAAATCTCTTCGGTCCGGCGGTAGTTGAGCGGTAGTTGGCACTTGTATCCAGTCGACAGCAGCAAGGGTTTCGAGGAAGGGCGGGTAAAGATGGGTGCATCGGTGGTTCCAGCAACGAGAACAAAGCGAGAGAAAACGTAAAGGTACAGGGCCCCACCCAAGCACACAACTGCCCTGGTCAGGGGGAGGAGTATGCCTGGGAGCAAAAAAAAAAGGGTAGAGTATAGGAAAGAGAAATGAGAGTTGAGTCAAAGGACCGTGTCTATCTGCTCTATGGCGACCAACCAGCGAGCCATAGACACGGACGGAGTAAGAGTAGAAAGTGAAATGCCGGCGGGCCCCCACTCCTAGAACTCTTTTCAGACATATCAAGGAGGAGCAAGTCCGGCGGAGAGGAGATAGAGAGAGGTGTGGACAGAGTGTGGTCCGGATAGCAAGTGTGTCTGTGTGCCGAGAGTGTGTGACTACACTCCTTATATAGTTGTGGGCTGGCCAGTCCTAACGAAGAGATGGGACGAGTAGGATGATCCAAACATGTGCTGTAACCACTATAAAAGGCAACTACCTGTTAGGAAGCAGTCTCCATATATTCACTGCTATGTTACACCGTATACTATGCTGCCGTAATCCACTCGTGACCAAACCAAGGTTCTGTACACGGAGAGCAGAACATCTCTGTCCGCTCCACACTCTGAGCTGGACAGCACCCTCAGAACATCTAACGCTTTCAGGCATCTTGTTTTCAGGTACTTTATATGTGGCACGAAAGACAGTTTTGCATTGAAAATGAGGCCCAAAAATTTGGTTTGCTCAATGACTTTAATGGGATCCCCATCAAGGGTCAGCTCCGGTTCCGCATGCATTCTACGCAACAGGCAGAAGTGCATGCAGACTGTTTTGGTTTTGGAAAATTTGAATCCGTTCAGAACTGACGATCGATGGATCCCATTTATGCTTAGTTGTACCTGTCTCTCTATGACATTCATGTTAGCACCACTGTAATATAAAACAAAGTCGTCCACGAAAAGACTACAGGAGAACCCCTGCTTTACAGCACCACCAATACCATTGACCTTGACCCCGAAAAGGGTCACGGCCAGTATGCTGCCTTGAGGTACTCCTAGTTCCTGTGAGTAGGCTGGAATAGGTAGTCTTGACGCGGACACGGAAATGCCTGAAGGCCAGAAAGTTCCTGATGAAAATTGGCAGGTGGCCACGAAGGCCAATCGCATGGAGATCCTCCATTATGCCATGCTGCCACGTTGTGTCATAGGCTTTTTCAAGGTCGAAAAAGACAGCCACAACGTGCTCCTTCTTAAGGAAAGCATCTCTTATGAAGGTCTCCATGCGCACCAAATGGTCAAGGGTGCTGCGGGCCTGTCTGAAGCCAGATTGGAGGTTGGACAGGCGGTGTCCTGACTCCAGTAGCCAGACTAGGCGGTTGTTTACCATACACTCCATGGTTTTACAGATGCAGCTTGTGAGGGCTATGGGACGATAGTTGTTGGCTTCACTCTGGTCTTTACCAGGTTTGGGAATCAGTATTACTGTCGCCTCCTGCCAAGAGGTGGGGATGACACCCGACTCCCAGATGATGTTGAAGAGTTGAAGCAACAGTCTCAGCGCAGGTTGAGGGAGAAGTTTAAAAAATTGATAATAAATTCCATGAGGTCCAACTGCTGTGTCATGCGAGCTTTCCAAAGAACACCTGAACTCACCCATACTGAATGGGGAGTTGTAGTACTCCTCGCCATCAGAGGAAAAGTCTAAGAGCCAACTACCTGTCTACAGATACATCCTATTCTAATATGAGGTGGGTGATAAGCAAAATGTTTAATAATAAAAATGTACATGTCTACAATGATGCAAATGTTTTAAAAATAGAATTCTAGATTCAAGAAGCAGTTAATAGACCCTTACATAGACACAATATAGTCGGTGCCTAAATTAACTGCTGTAAATCCAGAACATAAAATAGGCCCAATCGACGCACATCCACTATGAAATTGCTAGTAGCTTTCATCTCTATAAATCAAAATGTGATGTATTTGAAGAAATGTGTAATCCGTTCCCATGGAGTATATACCTATATATAGAAATATATGTTAGAATATTCGATGAAAGGGGGTGCATGTGTGAAATCGGAATTTGAAAGGAGTAGCCTACATAGAATTAAGACAATATTTTAAAAAGAATTATATATTATAATGTAATTTGGGATATATATATAATGACAAGAAATGTGGATTTGGATCCCCCTCCAGCTGCAATATTTTCCATTTGCAAAATCACCCACCACAACAATACCATACTGTTGAATTTATGAGTAGCCAGAGAAATGTTGGTGGGTGTGGGGTGAGCGACTACGATTTTCAAACTTATTTATTCATATATTTTAAAAAGGGAATAATTATATATCACATTCCCCTGTTTCCTGTGATTTCTTTTAAATCGAAAAGCATGAAAATGGTATTGTTTCTTTCTTTACATATTGCAAGAGGTCATTCAAAAGTATGAACATTTACAGGCTCATACAAAGCATTGGATGGAGGTGTGTGTGTGTTTGTTATTCATGTACAAGTTTATGGTTTAATAAAATGCTTATATAGACCGTAACATAAACCACTGTCATTTTATGTGACAAAGTATTGATGAGTACTAGTATGTGGCAACGGGTTGGGGGATTAAAAGAGTAATACTCTATGATTGTGAAATATTGAAAATAGTGCTTTGGGGTGTTTTACATTTATTAAATTTAATATTTAATATGGGTTGGCATTGTAGCAATTGTTGATATTGTCGTGAGTTGTAATTCCCTGCACGTGGAGAAAAGCCATATACACAGCTAGGCGTGGGTTGGTTGATTGCATCAGGGAGCCTACACTATTCATGTTTGAAACTCCTGAACTCCAAACGAACCGGGCATGGTGGCCTAATCGGTAGACCGCATGCCCCCCATGCGGGAGATTCAAACCAATGACGTACAAAATTGATACTTGTCGCCTCCTAACTTGGCTCTTGGCATTAATAGATCTTATACCACTACACACTACGCCCTAATGCGCTAGCCTAAGGGCAACATGAAAATAAATTTTACGCGTCGAATTTCTTGGCGTAATATGTGAATACGGAGCCAAGTTGGATGTCAGTACCACATACTTGACGTGAGCGTAACGTCAGTATAGCGTAGTTTTAACGTGGTTCAACGAATGAGGACAAAGGAATAATTAATTGTGTCAATGTGAGGCTAGCGAAACTCCAGCGGGTGAGAAGTGAGCCTAGCATGACATTAACGTCAGTATGGCGTGATCACGCCTGCTCTAACGTTGCCACATCCAAATCAACCGTTTTTCCTGACGTGAGTCGACGTCGGCCCGCCGAATGATTAGCGTTGGGCTGACGTGAGTCAAGCATGGCCAGCGTGTTGGCAGCGTGTCCTTAACACGCTCTGTGTGAGTGAAATGTGGGCTGACGTGTGGAAAAGCACCCGACCCACCCACGCCTTGAGTGTAAGGATAAGCAACAATGGTAGACTGGCCGATACGATCATTTATTACATCAACAACTATGATCCACCTTTTATTATATATCTATATAGGCAAATAGCTGGGCAAACCCTCCCTACCGATCAATTAGAATAAACAGTAACAAGAACATAAGAGAAGAAAAAAAAAATACCAACACGAGCGGGCACCGATAAGTGGCTACGTTGCTGGACGGGTGGGCAGTGACGGGCCAGACCAAGGCCAAGGCGGAAGGGGACCCCCACGCACCCTGGCGGATTGAACCAGAACCTGCCGATCTCGATGGTGGCGCCGACTGAGGCATCTCAACTCCCCCGCCTGAAGCATCCGTAACCTGGCGGATCGCAGCTATCTACCCTGGAGCCCACAACGGCTCCCTAACTAATGCACCCTACACCCATATATACAAGTATATACGCTGTATAAATAAGGGCGCTGTGTTGCTCTCTCCTCACAACTTCTCCAGCATGCCACCGAAAAACACCTCTACCTCCAGCTCCAGCTCCACTTCCACTTGTGCTCCAAATCCCCACTATGGGAGTGGAAGAGGGAAGGGGAGGAAGAGAATGACTGGTACACCACCAACATCACCAGCAGCAGTACCATCTCCACCATCTCATATGGTTTCATCTCCTGCTTGCCCGACCGAGAACACAGAGGAGACTATGGACACGCAGTCCCTGTCTCCATCTTCTCCGCATTCCTGTGCATCGTCTGCAGCCTCCACCTCCTCCGGCTCACACCATCTGCAAGGAACAGGCAAGAGGAGGGTGCGCAAGTTTGACTGCACTCTGCCTGCAGACGAGGGGGAGGCGGTGCTGGATTTTCTGCATGACACCCCGGTCTCTGGAACGTCAAGTTGACTGACTACCGGAGGACTGACAAAAAGAGCAAGCTGTGGGAGGACCAGGCCCAGAAGATGGGGAGAACCGCTGCACATCTCCAGGGTTCGTTCAAATCCATGCAGGACAGCAACACCAGGTTGCATAAAAAGAAGAGCGGTGACGGGGTGCCTGAGCGGACTGAGAGGGAGCAGTGAATCATGGACAAGTTCGGCTTCCTCAGCTCAGTCGTGTGGCATCGGCTGGAGCCCTGCAGAAGTGTAAGTACCATATTTTTTCATTTGCATTCATGTGGATATAATTTTCTATTTTTTCATTTAATTATTTCTTTCTTTCTTTTAGACCTCATTGTGGACAAATCATTTAAAATATTTATTGTCATTATAATATGCAAGCATGTGGATTTATTTATTATTGCCCACATTGTGGATAAATGATTGTATATATTTAATGGCATTATTATATGCAATCATGTGGATTTATTTATTATTGCCCTCATTATGTAAAGTCATGTTGTCTTGTATTCATTGTACTTATGTTGCTTTATTATTTTGTCTTGCAGGTGTTGGCCGCCATTGACGCAGCGCATGGGAGCTGCAGAGACTGCCTGTGCTGAGCTGCAGATCGGGTTGGAGCAGCCCGAACAGTGACCCCTAGCTGAGGCCCGAGGCAAGGGGAAGCAGTCCACGAGGGAGGATGACCTGCTGGATGCTCTGAAGCGATGTGTCGACGCCTCGGGCGACCTATTGGACAGCCTAACAACCACGTGCATGACCCAGATGACCGCGTTCACAAACTACGTGCGGGACTGTTTGTCCACAATGACCAAGGGCCAGTTCCACCATGCACGGACTGCGAATCTGTCTGGCCTATCGAGCATATCGAATGTGTCAAACCTGAACATTGAGGCGCAGGAGCTCTTTGGGCATGGGGAGCTCGACAGCCACCCCCCTACCCCCCAAAGGGCCAGGGCCAAGGCCAGGCCCCGGATAAGTGATAAGTGAACAGAACTGACAGTATTTATTGTGTGCCTGCCTGTACATATATATATATTTGGTATTCTTTTTTCTTTTTTCATTTGTATGTCTTTTTTTACTGTGTCACTGACAGTATTTCTTGTGCCTGCCTGTACATATGTATAAGTGGCAGGTGTTAATGTCAGCATGGAATCTGTCCGGCATATCCAACGCGTCGAACCTGAACATTGAGGCGCAGGAGCTCTTTGCGCCAGGGGAGCTCGACACCCCCCAAAAGGGCCAGGGGCAGGCCCCGGATAAGTGAACAGAATGACAGTATTTCTTGTGTGCCTGCCTGTACATATGTATAAGTGGCAGCGCTTTAACGTTGGTGTGGCTCCTCAACCAGAGTGCCACGGACGGATTCCTGAATCTGTCCGCTCTGTCGGGCCGATGACATAAGCCTTTACACCAAGCCTAAGGACTGCTTGTTCGTGGCGGGGGACGGAGCTAAAGCTAAGATTCCACATATGCGGTATGCGGCATGCGAATGTGGTATATGCGGCATAGATATATGCCAACCCCCAATAGCTGATGTTTACTTTTTGTGCTGGGGGTCGTTAAACAAACAAACAAACACCCCAAAAAAAGATACCCAGGACATTTTTGGGTTCTTTGCTCCAAATTTGTGAAGGTAGATTAAAGTTACTATTGTTTTCTATTGCAAACGCAGTAGTATTCGCATTCGCACCGATCGGACCATGGGTCGATCCATTTGCCGCATTCGCATTCGTATTCGCATTCGGACACATGGAAGCACCACCATTCATTTACAAGCTTTTCGATTTTTTGCCGCATTCGCATTTGCATACCGCATGCCGCCCATGTGGGTGCACACAGACGGCACCTAACGGAAACAATGGGTACAAGAACCAGACTAAGACCTGCTTGTGACATCTATCAGCAGAATCTGAATCTACTCTAGTTGGTTCTTTTCCCCGACTGCCTATGATTTCACAGGCTATAACCCCGTAAAGAATGCTTGGGAAAATAATCAAATGCTTGATTATATTCAGATATTCATATCGGAACAGTTGGATGGTCCGATGAAATATAATTTTGTCAAAATTAAAACAACTACTTACATTTGATCCTACGTATCTAACTTAGATACTGGTGTATTAGCTAATGATCTGGGACAGCATATACAGAATAACCAGTGAATTTATAACCTCACCCTCTTTGGATACTCACTTTAGGCGTAATCGATTCATCAACTCGGGTTACCCGAGCCACTTTTTGGCGCATGCGCACATCCTAGAGACTCAGGTCGAATAATCGAATACGCTTCTCCACGCTCAGGGTGGAAAAAATGGTGGCTTAATCCAAAACTCTTCTTCTTTTTTTTAATAACCGATATAACTACAGCAAAATAGGATTTAAAGTATTATATGATTGCATAGTTTAGTTATATTTGCACTTCATTAATCTGTGTTATTACCAAAAAAAAACATGTAGGACTGGTACTGGTAGCTATTATCCTGCAGGATGGTACCAGCACAAATGTGACGTCATTGTTCCTAGCAAACCCCAGCCAAGAGGTGGGTCACTGGGGTCGTGTCATTTTGCACACGGCACATGTTTTTGTCAACTCCACTCGCGGTGTTCGATTTGAAATTCTAGCAACTCGCGTGACCCGAATCGCCTGGGGCGTGTTAATCGATTAGACCCCCAGAAACACCCATTATACAGGGAGGCCATTAACCAATTAGGCCAATCTTGTTACCTCATTAGCCCCCCCACCCCTGACCAAGGAGGCCTACTGTGCAGGGCCATAGAGGGGAAGGGGAAATGAGGTGGATGTTGCCCCTCCCCTCCATGTTGGATATTCAATGCTGTTTGGTCAATTCTATAAATATAATTAAAGTTGCATTGTCCGATGGCTTTGAGTTTCTGAAATTTTCTGAGGTAAATACATTAGGTTGATCATTATTATGTACCTTACTTTAGCTTGAAGTAACTTATTTTAAGTGGCAAACGTTTGAGATATTTGAAGTGGAACCAGGCAAAATATATTTTGGCAAGCTTGTCAAAACTCTAACCCCATAGGCTTCTGCAGTGACAGGTTCTATTCAATTGCTCGGTATTCCTTTCTGTGTGGTGACAAATGTTTAATAAGTGCACCCGTATCTAAGTTAGATATGTAGAATTAATTGTTTTGGTTTTGAAAATTTGATATTTTCATCGGACTATGCAGTTTTAATCAATTTGGGTAATTTAAATTTTGAAATTTTTACATTTGTCAATTAAATTGGGACTATATATGCTATGACGGAGGATGAGACATATGGATGACATAACAGTAAATAATAACAGAGCAATAATATGTACATGAGAAATACAGATTCATTAGATAGCAATGCGAAATATTAAAGCAAATCAGCATACCTGTCCGGGAAAACAAATGAACTCGGAATAGTTGTAATTTGTGCCACAGGGTGGTGCATGTTTAGTACTGAACTTTTCTACCGGTTTCCGGTTTTAATGCTATGATGGCAGCAGCCGTTCTGGTTGTGCCTATGTGTTATCATTTGGACAGGATCCATCGCAAATGCACCGGGTTCTACGCTTAATGCTATGATGGCAGCAGCAATATTCTATGATCCAGCCAGACCTGAGCATTAATGGCTTGATGGGATCTGCTGCAGATTTCCAGGTTTAATGCTACGATGGCAGCAACTCTTCTGGTCATGCGTTATCGTTTGGACAGGATCCATCGCAAATGCGCTGGGTTCTGGGCTTAACGCTATGACGGCAGCAGGCATGCTGCAGCGGACAGCTCGGGATCGCAGAGCGTGCAGTTCGTCATAGGTGAGTGTAGAAACTGATATGGTGCTACAACCCCAGGCCGTCCTCCGACGCATACGCTGTGGAACGGCGCATTTACGATGGATCTGGTCCAAATCCAGAAACATGTGTATTTGCAGCGCATCCAGTCAAACCATTAATGCTCAGGCCCCGCTGATGTGACCAGCATGGAACGGCTGCTGCATTAGCTAATATAAAATATCGGAACTTCAAAATGCACATATTGCACTCAAATTTAGGAATATTTTTAAAATTCAAAAAGAATATTGTTTCTAATTTATTGGAGCTTCAAGTGAAATTATAATTATAATGTTTGGACCCTATTTGAAAATAAGGTGCATGTGTGAACGGGGCTATATATATATATATATACATATAAGTGTGTATATATACATATAAGTATATTCCCCTGTGGGAAGGGGGTTCATAGAATAAGAATTTTTCCACTGTATCCCTCTGGAGCATGTCATAAGAGGCGACTAAATGAGGGCAACCTGTTTGCCGTGGGTTGTGACCTGTGTCGGAGGATGATGGGATCCTGGTGATTGAGGGATAACCAACACATCACTTCAGCCTGGATTTCTCCTAAACAGGTGGTCAAGTTTGGATTGGCTTGATCAATCAGCTGGTGGTGTCATGCCCTAGGACTGCCATTCAATTATGTGATGATTCATTATTCATTCATTCTTACGGTTGAATATTACTATTTGAAATTTAGAATGCATTGTTGTAGTTGTATTTGTGGTAGTTCTAGAAGGCGGCTGCTCATCAGCTAATCAAGGTGAAGTAAGTTTTCGATGGATCGTATAGTGGACCATATTGAAGGGGGGTTAAGGTTAGAATGGTCTGCTATCCTTTTTATTTAAAATTTTGCTTCTTGCGAGTATATTATTTGCATATCCCCGTGCATAAGAGTGCTGGGCTCTGCCCCACTCCTCTGTGCATCTTCATAGGGTCAGAGTAGGGCTGGGGACTGCAAATAACGAAGTTTTGAAAAGACTGGATATTTCAATTTCACACGGCAAAAGATTGAGGAAGGATACTTCCTCAGATGATGACGACAAAGGAACGAACAAAGGACATATGACAACGACATTTCCAAGATTTTTGGTAATTATGGGCTCAGACAGTGATACTACTTTGTCAAAGATGTCACCATTCGCCATAGCGAAAGGGATCAAAGGCATTGCCAGAGATCCCATCAGTGTTAGAAAAATGGGAAGTGGTATCTTGGTGGAAGTCAGCAAAAAATCACATGCCGATAATCTGCTAAGAACCACCAACCTGGCAACGGTTCCTGTGAAGGTCACACCACACAGGACTTTAAATACAAGGAAAGGTGTCATACGATGTGCAGATTTAATTGATTGCTCTGAGGATGAAATTGTTAGAGAATTGGCTGACTAGAAAGTAATACATGCATTTCACATCCATACCAAAAGAGAAGGTGTCAGAAAGCCGACTCAGACTTTCATCTTGGCATTCGAGACAATGCGTAAAGAAATCACCAATCAATCAATCAATCAATCGAGACAATGGTGCTACCAGATTCAATTAAAGTTGGATATTTCAATGTCAGGGTTGATACATACATCCCTGGCCCGCTCCGTTGTTTCAAATGTCAAAGATTCGGACATGGTAAAGATAGATGCAGGCAGCAATTGGTTTGTGCTAAATGTACTGGAAATCATGATGACAATTTGTGTGAAAGTACCATTTTTAAATGTGCCAACTGCAAGGGAGATCATCCATCGTACTCTCGGCAGTGCACAAAATATGAATTTGAAAAAGAAGTGCAGAAGATTAAGCATACAAGACAGGTCAGTTTCCCAGAGGCAAGAAGGATTGTTGAAAGTTTGAATGTCGACCTCAGAGCATCATATGCAAATGTGATAAAGTCTGTTGCCCCAAGTCCAGTCAAGTCGGTCTGTGTTTCAGTTGAAACGCAGACTGAATTGTCCTGGCCAATTGAGGGTGCTAATGAATTTGTAACATTGGAGGACTACCAAAACTAATACATCTAAAGAACAAGTAACATCAAATAGCAAGAAAGTAACACATAAGAGGAATAGCAATGCGTCAAGCAATTTAAAATCACAACCTCCCTTAAACACAAACTCGCAAGTGACAAAGAAAATAAATAATAAATCACAAGAACTGGAAGACAATCGAAGGGCTCAAACGACCCTGTCAAATTATTCAATAAGTTTGGGCACTTGGATGATATGGAGGTGGAGAGTGGAATGAGAGCTAGGTCTCACTCTCCAGTTCACCCTCCGTAGCATTTTAGTTGTTCATAACTATATATTTATTGTTTTAAATGGCTGCTGCAACTATGATACAGTGGAACTGTCGTAGTTTACAGGCAAATCGAAATGAACTGGAACTAGTCATTCAAAAGTATAATTTGTCTGTAATTTGCCTGCAAGAAACAAAAATAGATAATGCAAATATGACTTTAAAAGGTTTTGCATCTTATCACAAAATGAGCACAACAGATGCCATGGGTAGGGCACATGGTGGGGTGTCTATTTTTACAAAAAAGCTCTCTGCCACAGAGTGAAGTTAATTTAAATATAAATTTACAAGCTGTCGCTGCCAAAGTAACTCTTCACACCACAATAACATTTTGTTCATTATATCTTCCTCCTTCTAGTCCTGTAATACCTGCAGATTTAAACAATCTTTTTGCTCAATTACCCCAACCCTGTGTCATAATGGGAGATTTTAATTCCCACAATCACCTCTGGAGTGCCACAGACAATACCGATCCAAAGGGACACATTGTAGAAGATTTCATGAGCAGGCAGAATCTCTGTCTGAGGAACGATGATAGTCACACATATCTCCATCCAGGTACAGGTTCCTTAACTTCAATTGACCTCACCATGTGCTCGCCCCAAGTTTTCCTTGATTTTTCTTGGGAGTCGCAATGCGAGCATTACGACCAATTGGGCCAAATTTCAATCTCTTTGCATTGAAAAGATCACAGGCGATCTTCTGCAAGATGTGGAAGATCCCATTAAAGCTTTTACAGACACACTGTATGACATTGCTAGCATTTGTATTCCTAAGTCAAATCCTAACCCTAAAAAGCCAGAAAAACCATGGTTCACAGAGCAGTGTAAAAAGGCTGTAAAAGCTCGTAAAAAAGCTTTAAAACAATTCAAGAGACAGCCAACACAGTGGAATCTACAACAATACAGAATAAAAAGAGCCAAAGCCAGATATATCATTCGTTGTAGTAAAATGAAAAGCTGGTCAGATTATACATCAAAACTGAACACCTGAACACCCATTAAGAAATGTTGGGATATGATTCGAAGGATCAGTGGTAAAGGGGGAGGCGCAAGAATAAAACATCTTAATAAAAATGGCCAAAGCATTTCAAATCCAAAGGATATAGCCAACACCTTAGGTGAATCTATATCCCAGAACTCCTCTGCCGATAATTACACTCCTAAATTCCAACGAACAAAAGCAAGGCAAGAAAGAAAGCCTCTTAATTCTATTTCTCAGAATTTAGAAAATTATAATAAGCTCTTTTCCATGGAAGAATTACAAATTGCTCTGTTTAAATCTCACGACACAGCACCTGGACCAGATCAGATCCATTACCAAATTCTTAAACATATGCCAGCTGAAACCACGATGCGCCTCTTAGAAATATTCAACACCATCTGGATGAGTAGTAACTTTCCCCCTTGCTGGAGCGAGGCCACAGTAACTCCGGTACCCAAACCGGGAAAGGACTCCACCAATCCCAATAACTATCGACCAATAGCACTCACAAGCTGTGTATGTAAGACCATGGAACGCATGATCAATGAAAGGCTTGTTTGGTTTCTTGAAGAGGCTGCTATTATCTCCTCTTCTCAAAGTGGTTTTAGAAGGACCAGAAGCACCATGGACCATCTGGTACGCCTTGAGACATTTGTGAGAGACGGTTTTATAAAGGGTGAACACGTCATTGCACTTTTCTTTGACTTGGAGAAGGCATACGACACCACATGGAAATATGGCATTATGAAAGACATTCAGGATAGTGGATTGAGAGGTGGACTACCTCTCTTTATAGAACAATTTCTTTTAAATAGGTGTTTCCGAGTCCGTGTCGGAAGTACTCTCTCAAAAGCATTTGACCAAGAAATGGGTGTACCCCAAGGGAGCATCTTATCGGTCACACTGTTCATAATCAAAATTAATAGCATTGTGAGTTGTGTCAGACCTGAGATTGATAAATCTCTCTTTGTAGATGATTTCCACCTTTGTTACAGGTCTAGAAACATGGCAGCTATAGAAAGAAAACTGCAATATCACCTGAACAAAGTAGCCAAATGGGCTGATGAAAATAGTTTTAAATTCTCTCTCAGCAAAACTGTGTGTGTGCATTTCTGTCAACAGCGGGGTGTACACCCAGACCCAGAGATCTATCTCAACCAAACACAGATTCCTGTTGTTGAAGGAACCAAATTCTTGGGTGTCATTTTTGACAAGAAATTGAATTTTATTTCGCACATTAAATATGTCAAAAAGAAATGTCAAAAAGCTCTAGACCTCCTGAGAGTTGTTGCTCATACCAATTGGGGGGGGGGGGGGGCGACGGCACCACTCTTCTTTCTCTCTATCGTGCACTGGTCCGATCAAAGCTCGATTATGGCTCCATGGTCTATGGATCAGCCAGACCGTCATACATCCAAATGTTGAAACCCATTCAAAATCAAGGACTCAGACTCTGTCTTGGAGTACTTCAAACTTCGCCAGAGGAGAGTCTTAGTGTAGAAGCAGAGGAACCTCCACTTGCGCTGAGGAGAGAAAAGCTCGCTCTACAGTATACATCCAAGATCGCAGCAAATCCCAGCAACCCTGCCTATGACTGCATTTTCAACCCAGGCAATGAAACACTCTTTGCCAATAAACCCAAGGCCATTCCAACTTTCGGTATACGTATTAAGGAATCATTAGAAACACTCGAGTTTGATGTAGATAACATTGCAAAATTCCAATATCCAGACACACCATCTTGGATATACGCTGTCAATGTGAACTTGGCTCTCTCTGAAGCAAGGAAGGACTCAACTGACCCTCTGATCTACAACAGTATGTTCAGGGAGGTTAAAGACATACATTCTGATCATAAGTTCATCTACACAGATGGTTCTTACAAGGCTGCAGCGGCAGCTGTCATGGGCAAGCACACCTTCTCGGAGCGATTACCAAAGGGTGCTTCGATATATTCAGCAGAGCTTGATGCCATATTCTTAGCAATGGACCATGTAGAAACCTCTTCCCATAGAAAATTTGTGATATGTTCGGATTCAAAATCATGCCTACAAGCTATTCAGAGCAAGGATTGAAAGACCCCTCTGATCTGCAAGATTTTAGAAAGGCTACATTATTTATGTTCAGGACTTCACAAAACTGTTCTTTTTTTTTGGGTGCCGAGTCATGTTGGTATTCGAGGAAATGAGGCTGCAGACGTGGCTGCCAAAGAAGCTCTCGACAAATGCATTACACCTCTTCCCATTCCTCACACGGACCTCAAAAGGCACATCAATGCACTCATAAGGATAAAGTGGCAATTACAATGGGATGATGCTGTCATGAACAAGCTTCATGCAATTCAGCCCACCCTTGGCAAATTTTCAGGTGCTTGTCATAGAAATAGACGCGAAGAAACCGCTGTTGCACGTATGCGAATTGGACATAGCTATTTGACTCATAGTTACCTTTTCAAAGCAGAAGACCAGCCAGAATGCATACCATGTGGAGTGCCTCTGACTGTGAAACATATTTTGATTGAATGCATTGACTTTGCAAATGTTCGAGCACTGTATTTTAATGTAGCAAGTATGAAATGTTTATTTGACACTGTTAGTACTGCCTTAGTTTTAGCGTTTTTAAAGCACATTGGACTGTTTAACCGGTTTTAAAACATTTTGATGGCATTGTATAGCCCTTAGTGTGCTGATATGCCGTTAAGCATTTATTCATTCAATCATTCATTCTAATGACTAGAATCTTTGGGTTTAACTGGGGAGCACCAGCTGAAGTGCTCAGCCTCTTCTACAAACAGGCCGTGCGGGCCCTCTACAACTATGCAGCCAACACTGTTTCCTGGATTGGTTACTGCAGAGACAACCGTAAGGCACGCCTCCCTCGCAGTAGCACCCTGACCAAAGACCTCACCCTGGAAAGAGTCCAATACCAGGCAGCGTGACTCATCACCCGAGCTCGCAGGACAACCAGAGTTGAGATCCTCCTCCTTGAGGCCAACCTCCCACCACTCCACCTACGCGGACAACAAACAGCTGCTGGCAAACCACCTCTGCCAAGCCCTGTCCACAGGCCATTCCATCTTCTACCGCAGCGCAGCCTCTTACCTACAAGACGGCGCCTCGGCCTCTCCTGGGGAGCGAAGACGGCCATCCACACCCTGAAACTAACCCACAGCCTGGCACTCGCTGATGCCCCTGACCTCCAGGCGAGACCTCCCTGGTACTCCATGCCCGTAGAGGTCAGGCTCATCAGCCTCTGCTCAGCCCGTACCAACTAGCCGACCATAGTCCTCAGAACCCTGGCACAGGAAACCATTGCCCGGGCCAAAGAAGACTTCCCTCAAGCCACCACGGTTTACACCCACGGCTTGCTCAACCCTGACACAGGCCGAGCTGGGGCTGGCTACTTCCTACCAGACGGGCAGGCTAGAGGCCTTATCAAGGTCACGGACTACTCCTCCACCCTCGATACAGAGCTCGCCACCATCCACCATGCACTGACCCACCTGCGACACTGCAGCTGCATAGTGGTCACCGACTCACTCAACGCAGTTCGCAAGATCAAGGACCACAGAGCTAACCACTCTCTGGCACCACTCTCTGGCCACCTTGATCCAGAACACCATCGCCACCAGGCATGAAGCTCTCCTCGACACAGTGCAGGCCTGGGTCTCCTCCCACATAGGACTTCCCGGTAATGACCATGCTGACTCAGCTGCTCTGGACGGCTCTCGCCGTCCTGAGATCGACCTCGTCATAGACCACTCCCTGCCCAAGCTCAAAGCCACCCACCCTAGAGCCACCAAAGCCCTGTGGGAGGCTTCCCTCCACCGAGTCGCCCCATTTATCGTAAAAGGCGACAAATGGGGCGACTCGTTTGCCGTGAGTCGCGGCTCGTGTCGGTGGAGGAAGGGATCCTGGTGCATGAGGTCTTCAGGGAGCTGCGGCTTCCTGTCGACCAATACTGCACTTTGGCCCCGACTTCACCTAGACGAGGGGTTGGACTGGCCCGGTCCAATCAATCGGCTGGTCACGCCAAGCCCTAGGAGTAGTACTATGAAAAATGTATTTATCTACAAAATTATATTTATACATATATATATATATACATACATGGATCCACATTTTTCACTACTCCTAGAAGGCGGTGGCTAGGGTCAATCCGGTAATGATCTTCCATTTTGGTACATCATTGCTTGAGTATATCACCCTTGTATCCTTGGTGTGTAACTGCCGGGTATCCGCAGCTCTGCACACCCCCCATGTGGGGCTCCGTGGTGGGTGAGGAGCAAGGGTGACGAATCAAAACAAAACTAAATATGGATACTAAAAAACCCCCCCCTCAAACTGGAAAGAAAAGAAGAGCTGACTCGGATTCCGATTCGGAAATCCAAACTCAACAAACCCAACAATGGCCTAGATTCATAATGATTGAATCTAGTGTACCCGACCAACCCATTACAAAGCTATCCCCTTTTGCCATACAAAAAGGCATCATGGGGATTGCTGGCACGGTCAAGGATGTGAAAAAAACTGCGCTCTGGCCATATTCTTGTGGAATGTGCGAGGAAGGCTCATGCCGACAATCTGCTACGTGCAAGCACGCTAGCAGGCGTCGCCATCAAAGCCTCTCCTCATCGCACGCTCAACTCTAGTAAGGGAGTGATCCGTACTAGAGATCTGGACGATTGTGATGAGGATGAAATCGCACAGGAACTTAAAACCCAAGGTGTATTAAACGTTCGACGGATAGTGATTAAGAAGGATAACAAGTCCATAAAAACAGGGACGTACATCCTCACGTTTGATACACCGTTTCCGCCCAAGAATTTGAAAGTCGGATACCTCAGCGTTGCAGTGGATTTGTTCATACCAAATCCGCTCCGCTGTTTCCGATGCCAGAAATTCGGTCATGGTAAGGATTCATGTCGTAACGAAACGACATGTTTCCGGTGCGGTCAGAAGGGTCACGATGGCACTGAGTGCCATGACCAGGCAAAATGTGTCAATTGCCTGGGTGACCATATGGCCGCATCCAAAGACTGTCCTGTTTGGATCAAGGAAAAATCAATTCAACGTGTAAAAACAGAGAATGGGCTGAGCTATCCGGCAGCTCGGAGGATGGTTGAAGGTAATACACCTTCACCAACCACCAGGAGCTATGCCGCGATACTGAAGCCTTCAAACAGGTCAGTCGACTGCCAGACCGAGTTAACGTGGTTGACTGGGGAGAAGCCTAAGGCGGTACCCCCAGTCCATCACTTGACCGGGCCAACAAAGAAAACAACGTCGGTGCAAACGCCAGGGATTCCGAGTCGGAGTCCGAGTCCGCATAAAGAAAAAAAAACAACCATCAGTCGAGCCGAGCCCTATTAAAAAGGCTACGGTTCTAAAACGTAAACCAAAAGTTGTTTCGGACAGAGTCCCGAAAGGGTCTCTGTCCCTAACTAAAAACAGATTCGAGGCGCTGGAAGAAGTGGAGATGGCTGAGGCCTCGACTAGTCGAGACCGCAGTCTCTCCCCCAAACCTAAGGGGAGGGGGAGAACACCTGTCACTGCCCCAAAATGACAGTGAGAGGTGGTTCTCTGCTTCAGTGGAATTGTAGAGGTTTCAAGGGCAGCATTGAAGAGTTATCTCTTCTGTGCTGCAACCTCAACCCTCTTGCCATTTGCTTACAAGAAACTCACTTGAGAGCTTCTGAGAGTTGTAGTCTTAAAGGCTACATCAATTTTGACAAATCCGCACCGGATGGAGACCGGGCCGCTGGCGGCTCCTCCATCCTGGTTAGACGTGATATTGTATGTACGCCAGTGGCGTTAGACACAACACTACAGGCTGTAGCTGTTCGTCTGACGCTACATAAGACTATAACTCTCTGTTCCATCTATGTTCCTCCGAGCTCCATTCTCACCTTACAAGAATTGGATGCTCTTGTGAGCCAGTTACCGTCCCCATATTTACTTATGGGTGACTTTAACGGCCACAACCCACTGTGGGGAGGGACCACTAGGAACCCAAAGGGCAAGAGGATTGAGGACCTTGTGGACGGTCGTGCACTGTGTGTATTGAACGATGGTTCATGCACATATCTGCATCCCGCCTACGGAACATACTCTGCCATCGACCTTAGCATTGTTGAACCAGAGCTGGCGCTGGACTTTTCGTGGAGGGTCTGGAACGACCTCTGCGGGAGCGACCACTTCCCAATTATTCTTAATTGTGAAGGGGCGTCTCCCGTAGAGCGAGAGAGGAGCTGGCGGCTGCGTCAAGCCGACTGGCCCTCCTTCCAGACCCTGTGCCGCGAGGAGTTCACTCCAGACATCAGTGACATTGATTCATTCACTGAAATGCTGAGGTGGATCGCAGATAAAACTGTTCCGAAGACTTCTGCAATTCCCAAGCGTCTCACGCCTCCATGGTTGGATGACAGCTGTAGGGGGGCTATTAAGGAACGGAAAAAAGCTCAGCGTAGATTCCACAGGAGACCGACTGCTGAAAATCTGGCGCTCTTTAGAATTCTGCGGGCTCGCGCTCGCAGAACAATCAAAGAAGCGCGGAGGCAGTGCTGGAGACGATTCGTTTCTGGCATTAACACGGGCACGCCATTGGGCAAAGTCTGGACGATGATCAGAAGAATCAAGCGAAGGGGAGATGATTCTTCTGTAGTCCAGCACTTGAAGCACAATGGCACCTTTCTCACATCACTCAATGAAATAAGCGAAGAATTGGCTCGTGCCTTTGCCGGAAATTCGTCTTTGGCAAGCTGCCTCCCGGGCTTTCTGGCCGTCAAGGAACGCCAAGAGCGTAAGCTCTTGGACTTTTCCTCTGACGGCAGGGAGCACTACAACTCCCCATTCAGTATGGGTGAGTTGAGGTGTTCTCTAGAAAGCTCGCATGATACAGCAGTTGGACCTGATGGAATCCATTATCAATTCCTTAAGCATCTCCCCAAATCTGCGCTGAGACTGTTGCTTCAACTCTTTAACAACATCTGGGAGTCGGGTGTCGTCCCCGCCTCTTGGCGGGAGGCGACAGTAATACCGATTCCCAAACCTGGTAAAGACAAGAGTGAAGCTAACAACTACCGTCCTATAGCCCTCACAAGCTGCATCTGTAAAACCATGGAGCGTATGGTAAATAAACGCCTCGTCTGGCTACTGGAGTCAGGGCACCACTTGTCCGACCTCCAATGTGGCTTCAGACGAGGCCGCAGCACCCTCGACCATTTGGTTCGCATGGAGACCTTCATAAGAGATGCCTTCCTTAAGAAGGAGCACGTTGTGGCTGTCTTTTTCGATCTTGAAAAAGCCTATGACACAACGTGGCAGCATGGCATTATGGAGGATCTCCATGCGATCGGCCTTCGTGGTCACCTGCAAAATTTTATCAAGAATTTTCTGGCGCTCAGGCATTTTCGCGTCCGCGTCAAGACTACATATTCTAGTCTGCACTCGCAGGAATTGGGAGTACCACAAGGCAGCATACTGGCAGTGACTCTTTTTGGAGTCAAGGTCAACGGTATTGCTGCCGCTGTTAAAAGGGGGGTCTCCTGTAGTCTTTTCGTGGACGATTTTGTTTTGTATTATAGAGGTACTGGTATGAATGTCATTGAGAGACAGCTTCAATTGTGTATAAATGGGATTCACCGATGGTCAGTTCTGAATGGATTCAGATTTTCCAAGGCCAAGACAGTCTGCATGCACTTCTGCCAGTTGCGCAGAGTGCATGCAGAGCCAGAGCTGACCCTCGATGGGGATCCCATAAAAGTTGTCAAAGAAACCAAATTTTTGGGTCTCACTTTTGACACGAGGCTGTCTTTCGTGCCTCATATCAAGTACCTCAAAACGCGATGCCTGAAAGCGCTAGACGTTCTGAGGGTGTTGTCCAGTTCAGAGTGGGGAGCGGACAGAGATGTTCTGCTCGCCGTGTACCGAACCCTAGTTCGGTCACGGCTAGACTACGGCAGCATAGTATACGGCGCCGCAAGGAAGTCGTATATTGGGCTGCTGGACACGGTGCATCATCAGGGGCTGCGTCTGGCCATTGGCGCCTTTCGCACCTCTCCAGTTCAGAGCCTATACGTCGAAGCCAACGAACCATCACTTGACACTAGGAGAACCAAACTGGCCATGCAATATGTTGTCAAATTAAAAACAAAGGCATTAAATCCTGCGTACAGTTGTGTTTTTGAGACACACAACGACTCCAAGTATGAAGCCAAGCCAAATTACATTCGGCCCCTGGGGCTCCGGATGAAACCTCATTTGGAGGCTTTGTACTTCGATCTGGATGTATTACAGGATACCCAGGTCCCAGAACATCCCCCGTGGTCGTTGAGGAAGCCATCGGTTATCCTCCGACTCACGGAACTGAGGAAGTCTGGGACACATCCACTTGAGTATCAACGACTGTACGCAGAGATTCAAGGCCAGTTTGAAGACCACTTCTCCATGTTTACCGATGGTTCCAAAGACCTAAGCCGGGCAGCTGCTGCTGGAGTTTGCCAGGGCAAGAAATTTGGCGTTTGCATGCCCGATCAGAGCTCGATTTTTACGGCGGAAGCCCGAGCACTCCTTCTCGCATTGGAAGTCATTGAACTGTCCAACCACACTGAATATGTAATATACAGCGATTCGTTTTCCTGCCTGCAAGCTGTTGCTGGGCTAAAAACGGACCACCCTTTCGTGGCAAAGGTCATTTACAAAATGAACCAGCTAGCAACAGATGGATATGACATCCATTTGTGTTGGGTGCCTGGCCATGCCGGCATCCAGGGAAACGAACGAGCTGATCGGGCTGCGAAGGAGGCTCTGAACTATGATGTTGAGCCGTGTCTGATACCCCACTCTGATCTGAAACCACTAATAGCCACCCACATCAAATCCAAATGGCAACATGAGTGGGATGAAAACATTAATAAACTTAAAGAAATTGAACCATCTGTGGGAAAACCACCACATTCTCATGTGGGGGGTCGGCGGGACCAAGTGGTCCTTAGCCGCTGCCGTATTGGCCACTCGTGGCTAACACATGTTTTCCTGCTCAAGGGGGACCCTCCCCCTGAATGTATTGGATGTCAGTCCCCACTGACAGTCAAGCACATTTTATTAAACTGTGTTGATTTTATGGCACTGCGCCAACAATTTTACACTGCAAACAGCATGCATGACCTTTTTACCAAAGTTAAACAAGAAGACATTTTAGCTTTTTGGAGGGCAGCTGGTCTGTACCGCCTCATATAATTCATATAATTCATTAAAACAATTTTTATTAATTAATTCTCATCTATTGTATTTAATTATATGATTTTGTGCTTTTAAAAATTAATAAGTGTCTATTGACACCTAACTGATTGTATGCTTTTACATTATATGTAAAGGCGATGGTTGAATAAAAAACAAACAATTCTCGCCGTGAATATGGCCTATGCTGCCGACACGGCGTAAAGAAACCACCAATCAATCAAACCCTCCACCGAACCACCGTCAGGAACCCATACTCCATCAGTTGGGCCTGGCACAAAAATGTCAGGGCGCGCCTACCAGTCCCAAGAAACCTCTCTGCATCCATGCAAGAGGCAGTCACGTGGTTCAGGACTGGATACAGGCGGTTCATCGATACCCCTACATTGCAACGATGTCCATGCGGTGACAAAATCTTCAACATTGCACAGGTCTTGGCGTCATGTGTGTGATATATGCGTAATAGACGTCTAGACCTGTGGTTAATATATGTTAACGATATGCAGAGTTGGGGACAAAGAGATATGCAAATGAGATGACGTCATGGAAAGTTTAGCCGGCGGGTCAAGCGTGCCCTACGCCGTGAATAAACCATTCAGTAACCAGAAGTCAAAGTGTTCAGACGTTGTACTTTCACATGGTGTCAGATGAGGAAGAATGCCGCCCACAAATACTTTGCCGGGATTGCGGCCGCCTGGTCAGCTTGTCCTCAGCAACAACGCAAGATCGAACTGGAAAACATGGATCAGAGCATATGATATATACGCCACTGCGGCAGGTGTCATATTAAAAGGAGAACGAGTGCAATGCTGCATCTTCCTTCACGTTGCTGGCGAGGAAGCGCAAAAGGTATTTGCCAATATGACTTTTGCGTACGTCGATGAAGACAAGATCAAACCGTTAACTGAAGCATTTCGAGTTTATTGTGTAGGTAATAGCAGTCTAATTATCACACGGTACAAGTTCAATTCGCATAATCAAGCGTCAGAAAACATGGCGACGTACATCAGAGCGTTAAGGGACAAAGTCAAGGACTGTGAATACGGAGTGGTGGAGGAGTCGCTTTTGCGCGATCGAATTGTGGCTGGCGTGAAAAATGTGAATTTGCGTAACAAATTGCTTAAAACTACGGAGTTACCATTGACAAAGTGAATAAGTATGTGTGAAATGAGTGAGTTCAGTTCAGATCTGTTGGAGGACACCAAATCAGACGTTGAAAGTAAAGACATAGATTTCATTCGGAATTATGCTAATGTACCGGTGCACCGACGTACCGGTGCACCGACGGTCCGGTCGGCGGCGACGCCATCTTGGAAATCGCCATCTTGGATTGCCGGCGGCGCCGGTGCAGGAGAGTTCAAGATCCGCTGCCAGAACTGTGGATATGAACACCGCCGGGGAGTCTGCCCAGCGAAAGGAAAGGCTTGCATTGCCTGTAAGAAGATCGGGCACTTCGGGAAGGTCTGTAGGAGCAGGCTCGGGAGAGTCAACGAACTTCACGTCGAAGCGCCTGACCCTCATAATGCTGAGCAAGACCCGGATCCGGCGGTAGTCAATGTACTGGCAACGGATCTGTTTGTGGGCGCCGTCGATCGCGGTGCTGGTCGGGATGCCGAGCTGTGGCATGCAATCGTTCGGGTGAACGGTTGTCCTGTCAAGTTTAAACTTGACACAGGGTCGGAGGCAAACGTGCTTCCGAGGTTCGTCTTCGACAGAGTCGCTCCGGGGAGGCTGGCGAACACCAGATGTTTGTTGGTGACGTTCACCGGTCACTGGACACACCGGATGGAGAGGCACTGCTCGACGTCAACGACAGTGTGCTTCGGTTCCAGGTGGTGCCGGATTGCCAGCCCATACTGGGCAAGCAGGCTTGTGTGACGTTGAACCTGCTGGCACGGGTGGATGAGGTGCACCGCTCTGTGCCGACGAACATATCCAAACCGACGAACATTGACAAACCGGCGAACATTTCCAAACCGACGAACAGTTCCAGCACAGGGGCAGAGAAGCTGGTAAGCGAATACAAAGACGTATTTCAGGGGTTGGGGTTGATAAAAGCAAAGGCTATCATTCATGTCGATAAGTCTATTCAACCTGTCATAGATCCGCCTAGACGGATTCCGTTTGCCATTCAGGGTAAAGTACGTAGTGAGCTGGATCGTATGGTAGAGTTAGGTGTCATAGTAGAACAAGATGAGCCTACTGAGTGGGTTAACTCTATTACGATCGTAAAAAAAACAAATAAAATTAGGATTTGTCTGGATCCGACTAAGTTGAACAAAGCGATAAAGAGAGGACCATTCCCTACCAAAACTATTGACGAAATTATTGCCAAAACAGCCAATGCAAAGTATTTTTCAGTTTTGGATGCAAAGACAGGGTATTGGCAGATAGAACTAGATGAGGAAAGTTCATGTTTGTGCACGTTCAATACTCCGTGGGGCTGGTACAGGTACACACGCTTGCCTTTTGGCATCAAAACAGCCGGTGACATTTTTATTCAGGAAATGCACCGTGTCATGGGCGACATACCCGGTATCGGGATAGTCACGGACGATATTTTGGTATATGGGTCAACGGTTGAAGAGCATAACGAGCGGCTCCGAGCTGTTTTGGACCGAGCTAGGTCGGTTAATCTGAAGTTAAATGATGCTAAATCGTTGCTATGTAAGACTACAGTAAAGATTGATTGATTGATTGGTGGTTGCTTTACGCCGTGTCGGCAGCATAGGCCATATTCACGGCGAGAAATGTTTGTTTTTTGTTCAAACCATTGCGCAGACAATCAATTATGTGCCAATAGACACTAATTAAATTAGAAAGCTCACAATCATATATCTGTGGTCAAGGGAAACAAATTCCCATAGAAAAAGAAAAGTTTCATTAATAATTAATAGAATCCATTTAGTAAACTATATAAGGTGGTACAGTCCAGCTGCCCTCAAAAAGGCTAAAATGTTTTCCTGTTTTACCTTAGTGAAAAGGTCATGCATACTGCCTGCAGTGTAGAACCGTTGGCGCAGGGCCAAAAAATCAACGCAACTTAGTAAAATGTGTTTGAGTGTCAGTGGGGACTGACACCCAATACATTCAGGGGGAGGTTCCCCCTTGAGCAGAAAAGCATGTGTAAGCCACGAGTGGCCAACACGGCAGCGACTAAGGACCACTTGGTCCCGCCGACCTCCCGCATGAGTCTGTGGTGGCTTTCCCCACAGATGGTTCAATTTCTTTAAGTTTATTGATGTTTTCATCCCACTCATGTTGCCATTTGGATTTTATGTGGGTTGCTATTAGTGGTTTCAGATCAGAGTGAGGGATCAGACATGGTTCAAGATCACAGTTCAGGGCCTTCTTCGCAGCCCGATCAGCTCGTTCGTTTCCTTGTATGCCAGCATGGCCAGGCACCCAGCACAGGTGGATATCATACCCATCTGTTGTCAGTTGGTTCATTTTATAAATGACCATTGCTAGAATAGGGTGATTCGTTTTCAGTCCAGCAACAGCCAGGAGGCAAGAGAAGGAATCACTGTATATAACATAGTTAGTGTGGTTGGATACCTCGATATACTCCAAAGCGAGAAGGAGTGCTCGGGCCTCTGCAGTGAAAATCGAGCTCTGATCTGGCAAACGTACACCAAATTTTTCCCGTCGGCAGACTGCCGCAGCAGCTACCCGGCTTTGGTCTTTCGAACCATCAGTATATATGGAGAGGTGGTCTGCAAACTGGCCTTGAATCTCTGCATGCAGTCCTTTGTACTCGAGTGGATGTGTCCCAGATTTCCTCAGTTCCGTGAGTCGGAGGATAACCGATGGCTTTCTCAACGACCACGGGGGATGTTCTGGGACTTTGGCATCCTCCAACACGTCCAAATCCACGCCTAAGGCCTCCAAATGAGGTTTCATTCGGAGCCTCAGTGGCCGGATGTAATTTGGCCTGGCTTCATACCTGGATTCGTCATGTTGCTCGAATAGACAATTGTGTGCAGGATTCAATGCATTAGTTTTTATCTTGACTACATATTGCATGGCCAGTTTGATTCTCCTGTTATTAAGTGATGGTTCATTGGCTTCGACATAAAGGCTCTGAACTGGTGAGGTGCGGAAGGCCCCAAGGGCCAGGCGCAGTCCCTGGTGGTGGATCGTGTCTAGCAGCCCAATATATGATTTCCTTGCGGAACCATATACTATGCTGCCGTAATCCACTCGTGAACGAACCAAGGAAATTATGTAGGTCATCAACTTACCCAGCAGGGTGTAAAGCCTGATCCAGACAGAATACAAGCAATAGTTGACATGCCAGAGCCGCGTGACAAACAAGGCGTCCAAAGGTTCCTGGGCATGGTGGGATATGTACACAAGTTCATACCCAACATGTCCGAGATAGCAAAACCACTACGCACGCTCCTAGCCAAGGACGTGGCGTGGCACTGGCAAGCCGAACAGCAAGGTGCATTCGATAAATTGAAACAGAAATTAAGGACTGCTCCTGTATTGACATATTACAATGTTAAGAAACCCATTGTGATTCAGGTAGATGCTTGTCAGTCAGGTTTGGGGGCCGTGTTAATGCAAGATGGTAAGCCAATCGCACTCGCATCTCGTGCGCTTAATGCAGCGCAGTGTGGATATGCCACTATTGAAAAAGAAATGCTCGCCATATATTTCGGATGCCAACGGTTTCATGAGTATATATTTGGCAAGGAAGTACAAATTCAGACAGACCATAAGCCGTTGGTAGCCATAATGCAAAAGCCAATACATAAGCTGTCGGCTAAAATGCAAAGAATGCGAATGCGATTGCAGAATTACAATATTCAGTTATGTCATGTGAAGGGCTCTTTGATGTTTTTTGCAGACACGTTGTCCAGGGCGCATACCGCCAAAGTAGGTCATGATAGCCTGTTCGATGACACGTTCTGCGTTGCTGCAGTGGACATTCAGTCGTCAAGTCTGTTGAGTAAAATTGTAGCTGAATATGAAAAAGATGTACCTGTGTCTATGTTGATCTCACACATTGAAGATGGGTGGGACACTACTCGTATACAGACACCACCGTGTCTGAGACAGTACATTCCGTACAAGCATGAGTTGACAGTTGAAAATAATCTTGTGATGAACGGCAATCGGGTGGTGGTTCCTCCAGCTCTTCGTGGTGAAATGATAGAGGCGTTGCATGAGACGAATTTGGGGGTGACTAAGTCCAAGCAGTTGGCGCGGGACTGTATGTTTTGGCCGAATATTAACAAGCAAATTGAGGATAAAGTCAGTCGGTGTGACACTTGTCAAAACAACCGGAAAAATTTGCATAACGAGCCATTGATAAATCACCCGATCGCCTGTCAACCATATGATAAAGTGGGTGCCGATTTATTTGAGTTAAATCATAAGAATTACCTGATAACTGTAGACTACTACACCAAGTATCCTGAGGTAACGCTTTTGGGCGACACGTCGTCTGTCACTGTCATTGAAGCGTTGAAAGACAACTTTGCAAGGCACGGTATTCCTAGTCAGGTAATGTCAGATAATGGTCCACAGTTTAAGAGCCATGAGTACAGGGAGTTTGCACTGCATTACGGGTTCAAGGCTGTGTATTCCAGTCCACAGTATCCGCGTAGCACCGGTCAGGTTGAGCGGTTCGTACAAACGGTTAAGGACATGTTAAAGAAGTGTGAGAAAACTGGAGCTGATTTTCAGTTGGCATTGCTGAATTATTGCAATACTCCGTTGCCTGTCCTGAACGTGTCTCCAGCGCAGTTGCTCATGAGCAGAAGGTTGAGAGGCAGGTTACGTATGGCAAAGGGTATTTTGGTGCCTGAAACGCAGGATCCTAAGAGAAGGCAGACAGCCCAGCGGCAGAGTAGTCAGAAAGCGTTTCATGACCGGAAGTGCGGTAAGGCGCACAAGCCTATGAAAGTTGGAGATAAGATAAAGTACAAAAATAATGCTGGGGAATGGAAAAAAGGTGTTATTTTGGGACGGACTGGGGTGTCCGGGAGAGAATATCAAATTTTAAATGAGTCGGGCAACATGTTATATCGTAACCATGTACAAATGATTGCAGCGCCTGTGGAGGGGCGGCCCGAGTTAGTCGTGCAGACGCAATCTGGGTCAGCATCAGTGCCGACTGTAAACAGTGCGGTTAATCTAAGTAGGTCAGGTCGACTGATAAGGCCGGCGAGCAGGTTAGATCTATAGTAGGTCAGTGTGCTTCCGACGTTTTAGGGTTAACATGTGCATGTATGGTTAAGTTTATTTCAGCTTTTGTGTTACTGTTGATACATGTGGACAATATGAGATATCAGGCATTACGGGCGGAATGTTGAGGACTTAAGTGCATGGCGCACTCGGACATTTGCAAAGTTAAGTGCGCATATATGTTGATATTGTATATTTTGTGTTTCTTCATTGATATTTTGTAACATTTCATGTTTCAGAAATACTTTGAGGGGGGGATGTGATATATGCGTAATAGACGTCTAGACCTGTGGTTAATATATGTTAACGATATGCAGAGTTGGGGACAAAGAGATATGCAAATGAGATGACGTCATGGAAAGTTTAGTCGGCGGGTCAAGCGTGCCCTACGCCGTGAATAAACCATTCAGTAACCAGAAGTCAAAGTGTTCAGACGTTGTACTTTCACAATGTGTGGCCTTTGACAGGACCGCCATCCGAGACTTCCTCGGCCCACCACACAACCTGTCTGACACCCGAGCTGCGCTTGCCATCCTTGCGAGGCTCTCCGAGTCCTCATGGGAGCGACTCGGTAGATTCTATAGACAAAACTACCACACCTTCGAGATCGTCGGTGGCCCTGAACCCATGGCCGACGACTCTGAACCCAACAGCAGCGATAGTGACTAGCAACCACTGTCAGGGAGCCCCGTGAGGTCCCCCAGTCAGGGAGCCCCGTGAGGTCCCGGTCGGGCAGTCCTGTGAGGTCCCCCAGCAGGGAGCCCCGTGAGGTCCCCCATCAGGGAGCCCAGTGAGGTCCCTGCCAGGGAGCCCCGTGAGGTCCCATCGGGGAGCCCCGTGAGGCCCCCCGGACACAGCGCCTACACCGGGAGCCCCATGCGGTCCTGGATACACCAGGTGTGACAGCCTCGACCCCCACGCCTACAACATCGGTTCCCGCTTCGATCACCGATGGAGTGGGTGCTGGGACCGCGGATACAGCCACACTCACCTACCTCACCCCGGTCCAAGAGCCTGCTGGCACCGGACCACCCACCCTGCGACGGGGCCTGGAGGACGAACAACCCTGACATACATACCTAACAGGTAGTTGCTTTTGATAGTGGTTGGAGCGCATGTTTGGACCGTCCTACTGGGTGTATGGTTGTTTGTATGTGTGTATGCATGTTTGTATGTATGTGTATGTCTGGTATCCCAGTGAGGCAGCACTATAAAGTCTCCATGAATCCACACTGTCACAAGTTGGTACCCATCCTGATATGACCTTAGATGTTGCTAGGACCTAAAACAACCACAAACAAACATCGATCTGAGCCGGTTTAACGCGTGTGTCTGAACGCGCCACACTTACAAACCTTGGTATGCGTGAATGCGCCGCTAGTTCGACTCATCTAAGTCGGCCTAACGTACGTGTGACCATGGCTTTTGACCAAAGACCCTATAATACTAAGACGGCTCACTCCCTATCTCTCCAATGGTAATGTAAATTTTGCAGTGCCACCTTGTTTGATCAGCTGGCTGCTGGTTGGTGTTTCACATGTAAACACATACAATTATATTGTGCATGTTATGTAATAACATGAGTATTTCATAACAATTGGTCACCTCACATCTACTGAATTACTTGGGTTGCAAACAGTACAAATTAGAAATGAAGAACTGGGTTAAACTCACAACATAGATCGTATTAATTATCTATTTAATCTGTAGACTATGTGGACATGCAAAGAAATTACCAAATCCAAAGTTATCAAAACTAAAAAATTTAGAGAACCCAGATAAAATTCATTTTGGCTACATAATAACACAAGTAATTCTCATACATAGAGTAACTTCTATCTACTAACTGGATTGGGCTTCTAAGTAATATAAATAGATAAACTGGGTAAACTCATATTCTAGAGATAATGGTCTGATAGCTTCAAAAAGAAATCAAATACCTTGCTGCAAATTATCTGCTGAAATTTTATAAACAAAGAAATTAAATAAATTCAAGTTGATCTCCAACTGCTAGTGGACAATACGACAAATATTGCGAAATTATCGCGAAATTTATCAAAGAAATTAATAAATTCAGTGATCTCGCAATGCTATGACAATCTAAAGATTAGAATCCAGCTCTATCTATGATTATATAATCTCAGTAATTTATAGACTAAGATTTAATTCCTATCTATTGTTCTTTATTAAACTGACAAATGGGTTCATACTTAGAGTAACTTCTATCTACTAACTAGACTGGGCTTCTAAAGCAATATAAATAGATAAACTGGGTTAACTCATATCTAGAGATATTGGTCTCATAGTTTCAAAAAGAAATCAAATACCTTGCTGCTAAATATCTGCTGAAATTTTATAAACAAAGAAATTAAATAAATTCAAAGTTGATCTCCAACTGGTAGTGGACAATCTCAAAGAATTAGAAATCCCAGATATATCTATGCATGTTATATAAATCATCAGTAATTTATAGACTAGGATTTAATTCCTATCTATTGTTCTTTATTAAGCTGCCAAACAACTCTGCTGAAATGACTGAACCCACAACATAGAGTGTTTTTGACTATTCAAAACTGGTGTTGCTAAAGTAATGTAAACAAAATTGAATGCGTTGCCATAACCACTCATCTCAAATCTGGGATCCTGGGATTATGCATCTGGGTTGCTAGGTCCGGTAGTGAGGACACATTCATGTCTCCAAGCAATCATATCAAATGTCAAAAACAATCTCCAAGGAGACCCATAGTATATATAGAGGTGAAAATCTTAGGATCTACAACTAACTTTGTCCTGGCAATCATACAGTGAACACCTGTGAGGCTTTTTTCCCCACCCTCCCTCCTTCTGGTACTTATGATATGACTACTAGGGCTGAGTGTTAGAGGTATTCGGTTGAGTCGAACCAGGAACTTTGAGTGTGTGTTTTAATAACATAGCCTGTGTGTTTCTATGGATATGACTAAAACTGACATGTGGTATAATACTTATGTATACTTACAAATGAATGATTGTACAAACCTATCCTGCTACGAATAATCTTGAAGATGTAAATAAATTATAAATTTACTCCCAGTCCAGTCTTTTGTTATGAATTATACATGAGATAGGTAAGTATGAATGCACATCAATATGAAATTGCTATTAACAAATACCCATCAACATTGCCATCATCACACATCTTTCACATTCATATATACATTTATACATATAATATAGCACTTGTTTAACCAAGAGAACAGCCAGCGCATCAAGTGGTGGGTTTGATCATTTTGATTACACAGTACAGGCTGTGAGCCGTTTTAGTGTTATAGAGTCTTTGTTTTGACTGTGTGGGGAAAGTTTGATGGTAATGAGGCACCTCATGAATATTCACTACTATGGTTAGGCTATGGTGGTGCCACCTAACTACTAAGGCAGTATCATATGCTCGTCTCTGTCATGGTTTGGTTGAATAGAACCAGTTCTTTCTATCACATGTCAAAATTTTGGTGTATGTGGTGGGGGTGCATGGGGATTAGGTGTAGCTGTGTGGTTGGGGTGTAGGTGTGTGGTGGGGGTGTAGGTGTGTGGTGGGGGTTTAGGGATGTGGTGGGGTGTGTGGTATGAGTTTGGTGGTGTAGGTGTGTGGTGACGGCTTAGGTGTGTGGTGGGGTGGTGGTGTAGGTGTGTGGTGGGGATTTAGGGATGGGGTGGAGGTGTGTGGTATGTGTTTGGTGGTGGTGGTGATGGTTTAGGGATGTGTAGGTGTGTGGTGGGGGTTTAGGGATGCTAAAGATTGTGAGGTGCCGCTCTGGAAGACAATCCACTACACCCCCACCACACACCTACACCCTCACCACACACCTACACCCCTAAACCCTCACCACACACCTACATCCCTACACCCCCACCACACCCCTAAACCCTCACCACACACCTACACCCCAACCACACACACACCTAAACCCCCACCACACACGTACACCCCCACCAAACCCCTAAACCCTAACCACACGCCTACACCCCCACCAGACACACGTAAACCCCCAACAAAACTAAATACACCATAAATCGAAGGAATCTTATGGAATTATTTTACAGGATTGTTTGTTAATATGTTGTCAAAGTTTTGTAATTGATAAATATATCAGTTAAATGTGTTAGAGTGATCATTAGTTAGAGTGCTTAAACCTAAGTTTTGTAATTGATAAATATATCAATTAAATGTGATGTAGAGTGATCAATAGTTAGAGTGCTGGAACCTAGTATTAGCCAACATTACACAAACGCTAAGTTACATTCAACCCCTCCTTGTTTCAAGTTGCACAGCCACATAAAAACATTTATTCATGAATACTCAGCCTGGTTTGATGGAGCATATAAATTCTCCACGTCAATGGGGTACCATTTTGCTTATCAGCACCATTACATCTACATTGTCTTTGATGTGATCTATTTTGTTGAATTGTTTCTCTGTTCAGTGGACGCACGCTCTCATTCCCAATTTTAACTGTCAGAAGCTGACACGGTCCTTTCATTAAGTATTAATAAATAAAAGTGACGATACTGAATTCGCCAACAAAACGTAACAAAAAACCCGGTTTGCCTCAAAAGAAGACATCTCCACAAATGAATGGCGCAGGAGCATATGAAGTTTCGGCTCTGTCGGACGATGACCTCAGAGCTCAGTTGAAGGACCATGGAATCAACCCTGGACCCATCTTAGAGTCGACACGCCGGGTCTACCAGAAGAAGCTGTGGCGCATACTGGAGGAACATGTGCACAGCGAGGCAGTGCAGGTCGATTCACCAACACCTATACCCGAACCAGAACCACTGCCGCGCGCCGTGCCACCAGCACCACTGATAAAGCCACCTGCTGCCAAGCCCATTCCGCGAGGCCCTCCCACACCACCTCGGAACATCGTCAATCACACTCCACACCCAGTTGCCATCACCTCTTCGTCCAGCCTCCCCACCACCACAATCACCTCCTTTTCCACGCACAAGAACAACAACACCATCACCAACAGGTCAGTCTCCCCACCCCGTGTGCCCGACAAGGACCCCAAGTCCAGCGACGATGAGTCCGTTGACACACGCCCAGCAGCCGCAGCCCAACCAGCCCCCCACTCCAAATACCCCACCAAGGCTGACTCTTGGTCCAAGGTAGTTCGAAAGAACAAACGCAAGACGCCCACAACCGCTACACCTCCACAAACCGAGTACCACGGTGATAGCCGCCGCCCCAAGAGGTTCCTTGCCCTCTTCCTCTTCCATGGCAAGTTAGAAGACACGCTGAAGGAACTCGACAAGTTCGATCGCACCCAAGGCACTACCCCTCTCTCCCTGGATAAATACCCTGACCACCTCGTCATTGGTGCCAAGACACAGGTTTCCCTCGACAGACTCCGAGCCTCAACAACTTTTACGGAGATGCGTGGATCAGCCAAGACGCACCACTATGTCATCTCTGGCCTCCACCCACGCATAAACCCCGCCGACCTGATAGGACGACATTCCATTGTCAGCGCCTCCCGGATAAATAAGGGAGACATTGCCACTTACTGTGCCAATGTCTTCACTGACCATCCAATAGACACCACTTGCCGGCTTGACTGTGGAGCCTACGGTCTCCTACGAATCGCCATTCCTCACCTCAGACCAACCTTTTGCACCACCTGCCAACAATACGGCCATTACAGGCATGAATGCAAAGCCACTGCCGCTGTCTGCGCACGCTGTGCCGCTCCGGGGCACATTGCCGCTAACTGTGAGGCACCCGTCAGGTGCTCTGCCTGCAAAGGTAATCACAAAGCCAAGAGTAGAGACTGCCCAGTGCGCATCCAGCTGTGGAAGCGGCTAAACCCACCCCTACTTCCCCCTCCTGCCTGCCCCACTCCCCCCACCCAACCTGAGGCCCCCCCTACTGCTGCCCTGCCTGTCCAACCTGATGCCCTCCCTTCCACTGCCCCTCCTTCTCCCTCTGCTTCCTCCTACCCACCCCTCACCACCACCAACGCATTGTCCCTCCACCCCAGCCCTGCCCCTCTGCCCCCCTCACTCCTCTCCCTCAACCTCACCGCCCCCAAACCCAAGATCTCCCACCCCTACTCCTCCCACCCACAGACCAGATCCATCTCCACTCAAACTGTAGCCACTGCTGACTCCTTCACCCAAACCACCTTCCCCTCCACACCAAGCGACCCCCCTGCCCCCGACCCAAATCCCACCACTATATTCCTCCACATTCTTAATACATCACTTTCCAGAATAACACCCAGTATCTCAGTCGAGGCCCTAGCCTTCGGCTTAATTAACTGGCTCCAAGTCGACTCCAACATCCAGCATCTCCTTCCGCATGTCCCAAAAGACCTGCCAGCTTCTTTTTGTGCCGCCCTGACAGCTCAAAATGGAGGTACACAATAATGCCCCCACCAGCCCGCACTCCCATCCCCGTTCCACTAACAACTCTTTAACCATTCTCTCCTGGAACTGTGCGGACTGAAATCCAAGATGGCTCTTCTTGGCAACACCTTAAAAAGAGAGAAAATTGACGTCGCACTTCTCCAAGAAACCTTCCTCATCGATCCACCCCATATCAAAGGCTACACCACATACCACATCCCCGCAGTAAGACGCGCAGCAGCAGGCAGACCCTCAAGAGGAACCACCACATTCGTAAGCAACCACATCCACTCCACCAAGATCCCACCCAACAGATTCAACCCTCATGCTGACACCCTTCGCATACGTCTCCACCTAGCACACTCCGTCATGGATGTATACAACATTTACAACCCTGTCAACACTACTTATACTCTAAACCACATCTTCCGGGCCCTCGGCAACGGCACAGATCACCAGGTTGTCATGGGAGACTTTAACACCCACCACTCCTCCTGGGGACGCAACAACATCGATTCCCTTCGAGGCTGTGTCCTCCTAGCAGAGATCCTCGACTCAACATCCCATTCTATCCTCAACGATGGCTCGCCTACCTACAGGGCAAGCACATCAATCGATCTCTGCATCACCGACTCCTGCCTTGCAGCCACAGCTTCCTGGGAGCTCACAACACTATACTCAGACCACCACGCAGCTCTCCTCCACACCAATGCACCCAAAGTCACCCACCCCCCACCATCACCCAGATTCAACCTAAACCACGCGGACTGGGCAACCTTCAACCTTCGTCTAAAAAACTTAATAGATCTGAACCCACCGACCACATGTGATGAGTTCACAACACTCACTTACCAAGCAATGACAGACACCATAAACCAAACCATCTCCTGTAATCACACTGGCCGCACCACCTCCAATGCAATGAGGAGAGCAAAAAGATTCTGCAACAAACTCCTCTACAAGCTACGCACGAACCCCAACCGAGGCACTGAGAATCTCGTTAAAATAGCCACCAGTTGGGCCAAAGATGTCGAGCTTGCCGAATCAGACAGGAAGTGGAAACTCTGGTGTACCAAAATAAACTCTCACACCACCTCCAGACAACTCTGGCGCAAACTTAACAGCATCCAGGGGAGACTCACCACCCCCCCACTCTACCCACACCCTGGCCAAATTGCAGCAGAACACAACAAAATGTTCACGGACAGAACAGACCCTGCAATCAACCTCCCTTATGCCCACCAACAAGCGCTCACCAGGAACTCCACCTGGAGAGCCGACCTCATAGACATTTCAACAGCCACACCATCCACCCATAATCTTGACACCCACCTGACCAGGGCTGAGCTTGACCGAGCCCTAGGCAAAACCACAAAGAAGACAACCCCGGGAGCCGACGGAGTCCCTAACACTGCATGGACAAAGTTATCTGCCACTAACAGGGAAACTCTCCTCCCCCTCCTCGACAATATCTTCTACAATGCGGACATACCCCAATCTTGGAAGGATGCTGATATCATCCCCATCCCCAAGAAAACCCGGGCGAAGTCAGACCCATCTCCCTTCTCCAATCCCTCGGGAAGGTTAGTGAAAGAAGTGTCCTCGCCCGTCCCCAGATGGTCACAGAAGACCCCACCACTGGCCTACCAGAGGAGGTCATCGGCTACCGAGGAGGACGAGGCACTCAGCACGCCGTCGCCACCCTCATTGAGAGCATTTCCTATGGCCTTGGTACTGGACATGAAACTGCAATCATCTTCCTTGACCTCGAGAAAGCCTTTGAGCTCATCGACCACAACGTGGTACTGACATCAATGGCTGATCTTGGCATTGCCGGCCGGCCTCTTGCATATCTCCGAAATTACCTCCAGAACAGGCGAGCCAGAGTATGTGTCCAAGGCACCTCTTCTCCCTACCTCAAACTAAAAAATGGTGTCCCCCAGGGTGCAGTGCTCAGCCCCCTCCTCTTCAATGCAGTGATGGCATCTCTCGTTAGGAGGCTTAAACAAGACCTAGCCACCCGAGAGATCACAGACACAACCATAGTCTGCTACGCAGATGACATCGCCATCACCTGCTCCCATGCGATCAATGCACAGGATCTCGCTGAGCAGGTGCTCCACCTGGTAGGAAACGCCTGCCGGGACCTTGGATTAA
Organism: Branchipolynoe longqiensis; assembly: GCA_030323885.1. NCBI lineage: Eukaryota > Metazoa > Annelida > Polychaeta > Phyllodocida > Polynoidae > Branchipolynoe > Branchipolynoe longqiensis. The sequence continues at coordinate 22,203,139 of CM059188.1, forward strand.
AAATCTCCCCCACCAAGACCAAGATCATGCACATGTTCAGAGGTCAACCACTTCACCCCCTCTACCTAGATGGATCCCCTATCGAATGGGTCTCCACCTTCGACTACCTAGGTATCCGTCTAGACCGAGACCTGAACATGAGAGCCCTCTGCCGCCACTTGGCCACCAGAATGACCAACAGACTCCTCCTCATGAAGAGGATCTCCGGCTTCTCCTGGGGCGCCCCGGACAGTGTACTCGCACTCTTCTACCGCCAGGCAGTCCGCTCCCTCTTCGACTACGCTGCGCCCACACTCGCTCTCACAGCCCTCGGGCTTGACAACCCCCAAACTCAACTACCCAAGAACAAGATCTTTTTGAACGAGTTCCGGAAACTTGAGAACATCCAACACAGGGCTGCCAGGCTTGTCCTCCGTGTTCCCAGCACCACCAGGATCGAGATCCTCCTCCTTGAATCAGGCCTCCCTCCCCTCCACCTCCGAGGCAAACAACTTCTCACCACCCATCTCACAAGAACCCTTTCCTCAGGCCTTTCAACAACAATCCGCAGAACCGCGGCCTACCTCCGAGATGGGACCCGCGTTCACCCTCATATCTCCTACCGTCTCAAGAACGCCATCACCACCCTCAAGGACTCCCACGGACTCCACATTGCAGACTTCGCCCTGAGCCCTCTCAAGCCACCTTGGGTTTCCATCCCAGTGGAAACCCGAACCACCAACCTAGTTGCTGCCAAGGCGGCTTACACCACCCCAGAACTCCACTCCCTGGCTCTCGAGGCCATAACTCAGGCGAAGGTGGAATTTCCTCTCGCAAAGACTGTCTACACCGATGGCTCCCTTATCCCAACATCAGGTAGAGCAGGAGCCGGAATCTTCATCCCCTTCTCCAACACAAAGAACACCACCAGGGTGTCTGACTTTGCTTCCACTCTCGATACCGAGCTCGCCGCCATTCACTTGGCCCTCGAAGACCTCCACAACTCAAGTGCCATCATCATTACCGACTCTTTGAATGCCATCAAAGAGATCGCCCACCCAAATGCCCGACACTCCCTTGCCGACGCAATCCATATTAAAATCTTCACCAGACATCAGGCACACCTCAAAACAGTCCTGCTATGGGTCCCCTCGCATATAGGACTGTATGGTAATGACCAGGCCGACTATGCCGCTCTAGCCGGTGCCAACCGAGCAGACGTAGAGACAGCCATCCTTCCATCCATCACCAAACTGGCCGCCGCCGCTTCTCGAGCCACCACCAAACTCTGGGAACGAGCCACACAGAAGGAACAAGTACGGAACCCTTATTCAATAAGCTGGCTCTGGTACACCCTGGTCAGAACGAACATCCCCCATCCAGTCAGCCTTCCTGCTTCTACACAAGTCGCCATCAACCGCTTCAGGACTGGCTACCGCCGTTGGATTGATGTCCCCAACCTCCAGCGCTGTCCCTGCGGAACTAATATCTTTAATGTGGCCCACATACTCGCCTCATGTGGCGCCATCGACAGATCTGCCATCAGCGACTTCATGGAGGATGCTGACCGCCAACTCAGCGACAATAGGGCCGCTCTGGCTATCCTCTCCAGGATTTCCAAGTCATCCTGGAACGCACTTGCGCGCTTCTACCGCCAGAATGCAGACATCATCAACACTGTCGGTCGCCCAGTTCATGACATCGGGGACTAGCAGGCCCCACCTCATCGCCATAGCTGACTTGGTGCCACTACTAACTAACCACTAATTTTCACTGCAACAAACAGGTAACCCCACCCTCTGCCTAACTAATCCTCCTCACTTCACTTCTTCCTCTGGCCTTGGCCGGACTTACGGTGCATACCGGTGAATCTGGAGGGACTGAAGTTTGGATCCTGGTCGAGTCAAACCAATGACTTATAAAATGGGTACCTGTTGCTGCTAGGCGCTTGGCGTTATTAAATCAGGACAGGGACTGGGCGCACAGTGTCAGGATAATGTGACTGTGTGGGACATCGGGTCATGGTGCCGGCGGCCTGATTTCCCAGTGGGGCAGCACTATAAAGTCGCCATGAGTGCGCGCTGTTACAAGTCGGTGCACATCCTTGTATGGCCTAGGGTCTTACGGGGGTGTAAAACTACACCAACCACCCAGCCTCCCCCGGCCCTCTCAGAGGACTGTGGTTGGACTCTTAGGCTGCCTTGTTCTTCCTCCGCCCCCTCCCCCCTGCCCCTCAATTCCTCTGATCACTACACACCGGAACCCAACTCCCGACCACATGGGACTGCTTTCAGCGGTGCCCATTCAGTGCTGCAGATTTGCAGCCTTCAGCGCACCAATGCGACTGAAAACTCCCCAAAACAACAACAACACACGCACCCGGACACCCTTCTATCCAACCATGATGGCCGACTTGGACTCGGAACGGGTGCTGCCACCTAGTGTATAGCGAGAGAACTGGCTCATGAAAGCTCCCCATAATTATATGCTTATAAAGGTGATTGGACCTTTGTATTATACTTATGTTACGGCGGTCGGACCACCTCGAAGGAACGATCAATATGGTATTGGTAAGTGTACACCTCTGCTTTTTAGGAGCAATGACAATTTTACAAGTAGACACCAGCGCACTCAAAGGGCGATTATTTTATGAGACAGGTGTCGGCGGGCAAGTCGACAAGATGGCGGTAGTGTGAGAATTCACCATTTGCGCAGCTGAGACACCGTAGCCAAGATTATGTAGTAAGTGACCTGTTTGGTATGTTCAGTTACACATGTGGAGGATTGACTGTGGGTTTTACTTCACTTACTATGAAGCATTATGTCAACTCTGAAATCTCAAAATTGGCCATGTGCGGGATTTTGTTTCGCATGACCTGGATCTCGCATTCTCGGGTAGAGGGAAGGTTGTAGGTAGGTGCACGTCCGCACTCTACGCGACGGCCGTTTTCTGCCAAATATCTGTTCCCGGAAAAATCGTTCTGATAACAGAGGGGTCCCCCAAAATGCTTGCTTTTCAGTGCCTCTTAGGGGGTATCCCCCTGAATTTCAGCCTATGATGTAGATAAAATGTCCATCTACAACCTCATCATGTTTACAATTTGCAAACCCGTTCACATTTTCTGTGTCTGTGCACATTCATAAGATTTGACTTGATTCAACACTCAAACTTGATTCAACACTCAAACTTCACCTTCTATATATCTTGGGTAGCTTTAAAAGGTATATGGACATTTAAATATGTTATTAATTAACCATTGTGTGAAGTTTCATGATGCTGTAAGGTCGAAAAGGTACTTTGCTAGGTCCCCAAAGTTTCAGTGTTATAACATCAATCACATCAATGATAACCAAATATCCACAACTATGTCACTAATGTGTGCATTTACTTTTATTCTAATGGGGGCAATCGACAGAGGAGATAGGCATCTACTTACACTGAAAATTTCATTTAGATATCTCGATTATTTAGGAAGTTAGAACAAAAAATGACTAAATTATTTAAAATATACCTTAGGTTGGGGCCGGGTGAGATGAAACACTTGCAGAGCCTTAGATAAAAGATTTACCACTACCCAGAGTAGTGTGAGGAATATGTGAGTAACTAGCAGAGCCAGTGCAAAGCAAGTTTGAAAATTGTTTTTCACAAGTCGATTAATCACCTCGTCGTCCTCGGGTCGGATAGAGGGGGTGTAATGACGTCACAAGACAACTTTCGGTGGCCATATTGGATGACATACACTGATACAAGGTATCCCAAGTGATTTTAAAAAACAGGTCTGACCTTAATTTAATGGATTTCATCTGTTAGGATATCTAATTTGAAACAAACTGATACTTCATTTGTCAAAATCGCTCTAATATCTTAAGGAAGATATGGGCGTTTTTAGATTGTTACTTAATTGGGCCCATCTGAACCTAAAAAGATAGCATTTTTGATGGTCCTCCAAATTAAAACTAATCACCCTATCTCACTTCTAATGTTTTTTCTGGTGATTCCATGGCCTGTATAAAGAGAATATAGAGATCTAGGGGTGAGCGATGGTTACATTTCAAGATATGGATCTTCAAAAATGCTAAAAACTACAATTTCCCATAACTCACCATTTTTCAAATTTAGCTGTGGACACTTGAGGTGGGCTTGTGGAAAAAATATGCACCCCAAATGGATTATTCTTATTTCTCCCTGACCTATAGGTGAGTCTTGTCACCTCTATTTTTTTTCAGGACCGCATACGATTGGGAAAAGTTGATAGAAATAGGTCCAAAATGCTCTAGAGCTCAATTTGCAAGTGATAAAATTAGGTATAAAATGAACAATTTTGAGAAAGTTTTAAATGACAGAAAATCACCCATACAAGATAATTGCGTGAAATTTTCAGGTTTTATTAGGCTCAATATGTTCTTTCTATTTCCATTATATAAAATACACTTTGATATATGTGAATTATTTTAATTTTACAATGATTATGATCAAATCTTGCAAAATGCCCAATTTTGAGCCAGTTAAAAATGACACAGAAAATCACCCGTACAAGATAATTGCATGAAATTTTCAGGCTTTATTATCATCAATATGCTCTTCTATTTACAGTATATATATATATACAATATGCTTTGACGTATGTGAATTATTTTAATTGTATAATGATTGTGATCAAATCTGGCAAAAAATGCCCAATTTTGAACAAGTTTGAACTGGCACTGAAAAACACATGTACAAGATAATTCCATGAAATCTGGAGATTGTATTATCCTCAATATGCTCTTTCTATTTACATCATAATCTATATAATAAACTTTGATAGATGTGAATTATTTTAATTTAACAATGATTTTATACATTTCTTCAAAAGTAGCAAACGTCCTTGCACATGGCCAGTCAGGTAACAAGTACTACTACCACATAGGTATCCCAAGTGATTTTTAAAAACAAGTTTGAGCTTGATTTAATGGATTTCACTTGTTAGGATATTGAATTTGAAAGAAAATGACACTTCATTTGTCAAAATTGATCTAATATTAAGGAAGATATGGATGTTTTTAGGTTGTTACTCTATCAGTCCTGATCAAAGCTAAAAAGATAGCATTTTTTATAGCTCCCAAAATTAAAACTAGGGCACTGAGCAGTGGGATGAGGAAGACCAGTTCTGCTTAAACTACTAATGTACCGCAACATTTATTAAAAAATATATAACAAATTAAAAACCCAATTTTTAGTCATTAAATCGCCATGCACATGAGCGCCATAGGTTCGCATGAGCACTGGTAATTATGATTGGACAGGAAATTTAATTCTCTTTAATTCAATACCAACTTTTAAGGGTTTTAAAATTATATTTTCAGTAGAAAATAGCACTTCAAATGGAAATTTTTGTAACTTCAAATTTCAATCATTTTTTTTGCATTTTCTCTCAAATTAAAACATATACAGCTTTATATGAATGGAAAGCTTGGAATCTCACCTTTCTAGGGCTATTAGTACCTTTTTCCTGGGTACTTTGATCAACAAATGGCGTTGTTGCACAAATTGGATGTATACTAGCTAATTCTACGAGGGATACCATGACACATCTGCACCTGGGAATTACCATGGATTGAGAGTGAAAACTGGGAGTTGGTAGTAGTTTTTATTTAGCTATATCAGGTTTATTTATTTGAATGATAAAATGAATCCAAGACCAGGTTAAAGGTAAGATAACAAAGGTTGTTTCTGCTGTAATAAATTTGTAAGAACCCTTTGTGGTTTGTTTTGCCAGGGTGTTAAAATGGAGCATTTTTTGACAGAATTTGGCATTTTCAACAAGTAATTAGCCTGTGTTTGGGGTACCTACTGATACAGAAGGCTTGCAACTGCCAACACTGTGCTTATTTACTGATCTGTTGGTTTATTTGTCACTGTTTTGAGCAGTTTGGCCTCAGAAGTTCAAGTTGTTGCTAAAGTGCTGTATTACTGTAAGTCAACACATTGGATGTAAACTGCCCAGAACCTCCCATAATTTCCATAAGTAGCTATGTGGGTATTTATTTTTAAAACATTTGATCTCAATGGAACATATTCCAATGGAAAGAGCTTGAAGAGACCTTAAACTTAGTAGTCATATAATTTTTCTAATGTAAATATCAAGAAAGATATATCGATTTGAAGTTGAGAAATATGCCTAATATGCCTAATTATGGGCCCTTTGTTCTATAGTAAACCAGCCAAAAGTTGTGACCCAAATTAGTAGGTTTATGAGCAAGGCTGAGGTGTGAATGCCAACTGCCAATTTGTGTGTGACAGAGGGGACATTGTAAGCAAGTGCTGCGGATTAAATAACTCTCTTGGCCATCTATCAAACATCCTTAAAATTTCACAACATGTCCAGAACTAATAAAGGAACAATATGTGCATAGTTTGATAGGACATTTTAATCAACTTTGAGTGATTTGATTCAGATTTTGTTCAGAAAAGTCAAACTTGAAATTCAATCATCAACTTTTGAAACTAATACTGGTCCAATTGAAACAATTAAAAAATGAGGATGTAGATAAATATGTGCTCTATGTCATGAACCCAAGAGTTAAAGTGTAGCTAGAAAATCCCCCTTTTGGTGACCTGAAAGGTAACACCTACCGCAAAGCATCTCCGCGCAGCGGATGGAGCTAGCGTTATCGTCGTTGCCGAACTGCTTCGCGGCCATCAGCGTTTTTCGAACATAGCTACCATAAGGCATAAGACATGAAAACTTTTTACTGCGTGGCTAGGCAAGGTGCTCATAATCCAAGATGGCAGCCCGCTGATTGCTAAGTAATGACGTCATCTGCACTCCCTCTATACTATAGACCAGAAATACATTTATTCTCACTTCATCTTCCAATCTTCCAAACACCGGAAGTTAAGTATAAAATTGCTAAAAAAATCCATGCAGTGGTTCTGGTGAAATTCTAGTGTAAAAGTAAGGCAAAATCTGAGCATTTTTCAGATTGATGGGCAGAAACTTGACAGGCTGCCACTACCTACTACAAAGAAGGATCAGAAACCAAGGGAAGCATAAGGGGGATAGGTTTCCTGAAACTAGAAATTATTAGGTTTTTTTTGCTCCCTCCAACTTTAAAGAATGAGGCTACAGCTTGTCTTCTCCCCTGATCCTTACCTTTGTATTCGTAGATTCGTAAGAATCTTAGTAATACTTCAACTGACAAGTAAGTCTAGTATAACTAAAATATAGCATATTCAGCACTGAAAGGAGACCAGCCATGTTTGAACTTACCAAAAATGGACTTTACTCTTCTTGTTTCCACGAGAACTTACTTTCAGCCAATCAGAGCTGTTTTTTTTTTTACAAATGGCTCCCCCCCCCCCCCCCCATGGGGCCGCCATTTACAATAGAAAAGAACAGCTCTGATGGCTCAAATTATGGAACGGTCCCAATCCAATACATGCATTTAAAAAAAATAAAAAATTGTAGTTTCTTGTTTAGACATTAATCACACAGACAGGGTGGCCAAATGAGTAGAGTGTCCGTCTCCTTTTTGGGAGTAGATGTTGCTAGGACGTAAAACAACAAACAAACAAACAACGAACCTTTTTGGGAGATCATGAGATCCGAACCCATGAGTTTGTGGGTTCGAATCATGGTCAAGTCAAACTAATGACTCCAAATTTGATAACTGTTGCTTCTGAGCCTGCCGCTTGGCATTATTAGGATAGGGCAAGGACTGGTTGGCTCAGTGTCAAGATAATGTGACTGAGTGGGATATCAGGTCAGGGTTTCCCAGTGGGGCGGCATTATAATCACCATGATTGCGCACTGTCACAAGTCGGTACTGGTCCTGATATGACCATTGATGTTGCTAGGACATAAAACAACAAACAAATATTTATGCATCTTTTGCACAGATTAAAGTGCTTGAAGTATATTTTAAATTTATCTACATCGACTTCTGTTTAAATCACACCATATCAGTACTTAAAGCGGATTGAGCAACCGACAGAATTGTCTAATCCGGTGGTGGTCAGGCGTGATAAGTATCTAAATGTGTCAAAATGTTGCGATATCGGGTCAAAGGGCGCTGGATGAACGGATAGCCACCGGATGAAACAAACTCAAACCGGACAAAAACAGTAGACGTCAATCCGGCAGCATCGGTTCCAAGTTTTGTGCAAGTTCAAAACTTGTACTGACACAAACCGGACTATCAACGGACTTTGTTCAGTTTCTTTCCGTTTCCTCCAATCCGGTGATGTGTGACAGCCGCTTAAAGAATGGGAAGTGATTTTGTAAACAATGTTTGATTTAATCGATTTCACCTGTTACTTAGTAGGAATAGGATATTGAATTTGAAATAAAACGACACTTCATTTGTCAAAATCACTCTAATATTAAGGAAGATGTGGGCTTTTAAAATTGTATGCCCGAAGCTAAAAAGATTTTGTTATGTTCCCCAAAATCACTTGTAAGTTTTTTTTCCAATGAATATATGGCCTGTACAAAGAGAATATCGCGTTTTAGGGGGTATGAGGTAGTTACTTTTCAAGATATAGATCTTCAAAAATGCTAAATAAAAACAACAATTTCCTTTAAAGTCACCGTAGATCAAATTTAGTTTTGGAGGACGGCTGGTGAAAAAAATCGGCGCCCCAGTAGCGTTATTCTGATTTTTACCTCCCCTATAGGTGAGTGTTGCCACCTACTTTTCCACCGGACCAGATATATTTGGGAAACGGCTAAAGAAATGGCTCAAAAATCCCCCAGAGCCCAATTTGGCAAATGAAAGAATCTCATGGCCCTGGAGCTCTGTATTGTCTTTGCACAGGCATTAGGTTCACGGAGCCGGAAAGGGGGGGGGGGGGGGGCTCAAGTGAGCTAGGGTGATTAGTTTTAATTTGGGGACCACACAAAATGTTATATTTTCAGCAAAAGACTGTCCGTATCTCCTTAATATTAATTAGAACGATTTTGACAAATGAAGTGTCATTTTGTTTTAAATTCAATTTCTTAACTGGTGAGATCCATTAATTGAAACTCAAAACTGTTCGAAAAAATTCACTTAGGATACCTACTATTATTAAGTCACGCTGATACTGATATGCTAAATAACTGTATTTGACCTGAAACAGTGATTCATCGTTCTGTGATTTGTTGTTCTTTTTTGTTTATTAATGCTCGATTGCCATATTGACAGTAAAATCAGCGTAATCGAGCATGTGAGCGAGCATTAGTGAAACAAAAACGACCAACTAAAAGCACAAAACGACTAAGTACTCCCTCCTTCAGATCAAATAATGTTATTTATGAGTGTAACTATTCAATTTCTGTTATTTATGAGCGTGACTTAATAATGAGAAAGTGCTAACAATAGGAACATTGAAAACGAGCATGTGAACAGAAGTCACTGTCAATGGCGGTAAAGAAATGCGAGGAAGCATTAATAAAACAAAAACTACCAACAAAAAGCAGATATTGACTTCACTGCTTCAGATCAAATTTATATTATTTGTGAGAGTGAATATTCCTTTCTAAGATCAAATCCTGTTCTTTATGAGTGTGACTTAATACTAATAGTGAGATTGCTCAAATTGAAAATGACCAAGCGAGCAGCAATCACTGTGAACGGTGCGGTAAACAAACACGGTCGAGCGTTAATTTAATCAAACAAAAACAACAAAATTTCCAAAGCACAGAAAGACTATTCACTGTTTCAGATCAAATACTGTTATTCATGGGAGTGACCTTTCACGACTAAGATCAAATTTGGTTATTTATGAGCATGACTTAATAATACTAAGTAATAATAGAGAGTGCTAAGTACAAAAACGAGCAAGCGACTGGCAGACTCTTGAGTTGCGAATTTCACTGTCAACATCACAGTCCAGAGCGTTTTTGTTTTGTAGCTCTGCATTTTCGTCATTTGTTGGTGAGAATGGTGACAAATTCATTCTCTTTCATCAAAAGGAGCTCATTATTTTGGTGTAAACTATAAATTCTAATATTGCATTGTTAAATAAAAACTCACTTTGGACTACCTAATTAAAGGTGCACTGGTCTAATGGTTTTGAGTTTCTGCCATTTAAAAAAAAGAAGTTGATTGATTAAATTGATTGCTGTAATGTACCTTACTTGACTATGTTGATTGCCGTAATGCCTTGAAGACATGCTATATTAATTTTGGCATGCACATACAAATTCTGACATCATAGGCTTGAACAGTAACATCTATTCATGCCGCGGCCATGTTGAAACCAGATCGAGGTGCGCATCTGCGAGGTGCCGCTCTGCATTTGTGTATGAAAAGTGCTGCGAATATCTTTTCGTTGACCAATACCTCTCGAAATCACTCAAATTTGAGGGTATTCATTTTTTTAGCTACCAGATTCATGTTTGCATACCTGTTTTCTATCTATTGGCCAATTTTCACGAAGATTTGGTGACCCCTGCATGGTGATTTTCCCATTCTTTAACTACAATGTCATCTTCAAGTCTGGATAGTTATGGTGGTATCATGTACCATGCAGCACTGTCAGCGTAGTTATCTGCGTAACATGGTGAAACAACTGGTCTTAGTAATTACAAATTAGGAAAATCTTTAAAAGGGTTATATATATTTTAAATATATATATATATATTAAGAAAGTTATGCAATTTTGAATTTAAGAAAAGATCGGTGACCAGGGCGAGCGACTTTGTTGACATCGCATACTATTCATCCTCAAAATGCATCTGATCATCACCCAATCTTCATGAATATTGGCCAATAGATGGAAAACAGGTATGCGAAAATGACTATCCTCAAAGTTGACTCCTTTACTTGTGTTGTTACTCGTACACATCGGCACACAATTGTGTCTTGCACGATTTTCACTGTTTCACAGCACCCGACGCATACTCAGCCTCGTTCATCGGCGTGTTATATCTAAATTGGATATAGACTCAAATCTAGATAAATGCTTTTGTTTCTGGACTAAGCATGTTTTTTTTAACTAATGTCACAAAAGCCCAGTAAGACTTGAATCACTTAACTGTCCCGACTCTCACTGGTGGCTGGCTGGTATTGGGCCATCCCTGTTCTCAGTGAGGGTGAGTTTATGTGGAAATTCTCTTATAAATCCACTATTTTCAGCAATAAATTGGACTTCGGGTAAATTATTTACATCTGTTAGTATTTGGGTCACTCTCCTGAAAACTGGCCAGATGTGTCACATGGAGAGTTAAAATCTAATATTTGGATAAAAGAAAAATCTATTGAACGTGTAAAAAACGGAGAATGGGCTGAGCTATTCGGCAGCTCAGAGGATGGTTGAAGGTAATACACCATCACCCATCACCAACCACCAAGAGCTATGCCGCGATAGCCAAGCCTTCAAGGGGAGGGGAAGAACACCTGTCACTTCCCCAAAATGACAGTGACAGGTGGTTCTCTAATTCAGTGGAATTGTAGAGTTTTTAAGGGCAGCCTTGAAGAGTTATCTCTTCTGTGCTGCAACCTCAACCCTCTTGCCCTTTGCTTACTTGAGAGCTTCTGAGAGTTGTAGTATTAAAGGCTACATCAATTTTGACAAGTCCGCTCCAGATGGAGACAGCCGCTGGTGGCTCCTCCATCCTGGTTAGACATGATATAGTATGTATCCCAGTGGCCTTAGACACAACGCTACAGGCTGTAGCTGTTCGTCTGATGCTACATAAGACTATAACTCCCTGTTCCATCTATGTTCCTCCAAGCTCCATTCTCACTTCACAAGAATTTGATGTTCTTGTGAGCCAGTTACCATCCCCATATTTAGTTATGGGAGACTTTAAAGGCCACAATCCACTGTGGGGAGAACGCAAAGGACAAGAGGATTGTGGATGGTCATGCACTGTGTGTACTGAATGACGGTTCATGCACATATCTGCATCCCGCCTACGGAGCATTCTCTGCCATCAACCTTAGCATTGTTGAGCCAGAGCTGGTGCTGGACTTTTCATGGATGGTCTAGAACAACCTCTGCGGGAGTGACCACTTTCCAATTATTCTTAATTGCAGGGGGTCTTCTCCCGTAGAGCGAGAGCGGAGCTGGCGGCTGCGTCAAGCCTACTGGCCCTCCTTCCAGACCCTATGCCTCAAGGAGTTCGCTCCAGACATCAGTGACATTGATTCCCTTGCCGTGAATATGACCTATCAATTAATCAACCACCAATCAATTAATCAACTGAGCAGAGAAAACTGTTCCGAAGACTTCTGCAACTCCCAGGCATCTGACGCCTCCATAGTTGGATGACAGCTGTAGGGGAGCTATTAAGGAACGAAAGAAAACTAAGCGTAGAATCTACAGGAGACCTTTAGAATTCTGCGGGCTCGGGCTCGCAGAACAATCAAAGAAGCGCGGAGGCAGTGCTGGAGACGATTCGTTTCCGGCATTACCATGCACACGCTGTTGGGAAAAGTCTGGACGATGATCAGAAGAATCAAGCGAGGGGGAGATGATTCTTCTGTAGTCCAGCACTTGAAGCACAATGGCACCATTCTCACATCACTCAATGAAATAAGTGAAGAATTGGCTCGTGCCTTTGCCGGAAATTCGTCTTTGGCAAGCTGCCTCCCGGGCTTTCTGGCCGTCAAGTGTAAGCTCTTGGACTTTTCCTCTGACGGCATGGAGCACTACAACTCCTCATTCAGCATGGGTGAGTTGAGGTGTTCTCTAGAAAGCTCGCATGATACAGCAGTTGGTCCCGTCTTGATATAACCTTAGATGTTGCTAGGACATAAAGCAACAAACAAACAGCAGTTGGACCTGATGGAATCCATTACCAATTCCGTAAGCATCTCCCCAAATCTGCGCGGAGACTATTGCTTCAACTCTTTAAAATCTGGGAGTCGGGTGTCATCCCGCCTCTTGGCAGGAGGTGACAGTAATACAGATTCCCAAACCTGGTAAAGGCGAGTGAAGCCAACAACTATCGTCTTATAGCCCTCACAAGTTGCATCTGTAAAACCGTGGAGCATATGGTTAATAAACAGCTTCAATTGTGTATAAATGGGATTCACCGACGTTCAGTTCTGAATGGATTCAGATTTTCCAAGGCCAAGACAGTCTGCATGCACTTCTGCCAGTTGCACAGAGTGCATGCTGAACCAGAGCTGACCCTCGATGAGGATCCCATAAAAGTAGTCAAAGAAACCAAATTTTTGGTTCTCACTTTCGACACGAAGCTGTCTTTCGTGCCTCATATCAGGGACCTAAAAACATGATGCCTGAAAGCGCGAGCTGTTCTGAAGATGCTATCCAGTTCGGAGTGGGGAGCGGACAGAGATGTTCTGCGTCTGGCCCTTGGTGCCTTTCGCACCTCTCCAACAAACTGGCCATGCAATATGTTGTTAAATTAAAAACAAAAGCATTGAATAATGCGTACAGTTGTGTGTTTGAGATGCACAACGACTCCCAGTATGAAGCCAAGCCAAATTTTGTTTGGCCCCTGGGGCTCATGGTGAAACCTCATTTGGAGGCTTTGTACTTGGATCTAGATGTATTGGAGGATGCCCAGGTCCCAGAACACTACCCGTGGTCTCTGAGGAAGCCATCAGGCATCCTCCGACTCACAGAACTAAGGAAGTCTGGGACACATCCACTTGAGTATCAGCGACTACACAGAGATTCAAGGCCAGTTTGAAGACCACTTCTCCATGTATATCGATGGTTCGAAAGACCTAATCCGGGCAGCTGCTGTGTGAGTTTACAGGGCAAGAAATTTGGTGTTCGCATGCTTGATCAGAGCTACATTTTTACGCTGGAAGTCGGAGCACTCCTTCTCGCATTGGAAGTCGTTGAACCATCCAACTACACTAAATGTCATATACAGCGATTCGTTTTCCTGCCTGCAAGCTTTTGTTGGGCTAAAAACGGACCAATCTTTCGTGGCAAAGGTCATTTACTAAATGAACTAGCTGGCAACAGATGGATATGACATCCACTTGTGTTGGGTGCCTGGCCATGCCGGCATCCAGGGAAACGAATGAGCTGATCGGGCTGCAAAGGAGGCTCTGAACTATGATGTTGAACCGTGTCTGATACCCCACTCTGATCTGAAACCACTAAAACAAATTACATGAAATTGAATGGGCTGTGGGAAAACCACCAGTCTCATGTGGGGGGTCAATTAATTCTTTCTTCTATTATATTTAATTATATGATTTTGAGCTTTTAAGAATTCATAAGTGTCTATTGACACATAATTGATTGTATGCTTTTACACTATATGTAAAGGCAATGGTTGAACAAAAAACAAACAATTCTCGCCGTGTATATGGCCTATGCTGCCAATACGATGTAAAGAAACAACCTTTTAACATTTTTTGGTTGGAAATCTCCCCTTTACAGCTATGTAAAATATAAATTGATGAGATACAAAATATTGGTGTAGTCCATGAGTAAGCTATGTCTTATGGCAGTATAACACGTGTTGCTCAGATGTAACACATGTTTAGGACAGCAAACAGTCTGCTTAATAAAAATCTAAGCAGAATTAAATAATTTCACACTTAGAAGCATATTAATCATGGCATAATATACAGATGTAAAGTCGACGGCTGGCAGTTTGAGTGGTGAAGATAGGCTAATAGGAAATCACTACAGGCAATGAAGGAAAGTAGATAAAGAGTGAAAGGCAGGAGAGTGAGACTCCTCCATTTATTGTATTATATATATAGTTTCAGGAAACAAGATGGTGGTGATCACATGATCCAGTCTTCCAATCACTAACAGGCATTCTTATATCCACCAACGAGGGTTCAATATCCTTGTAACCAAGGCATGGTTAGGTCTGGCTACAGTGCCCTGTTGTGTCTGGTGTGCAGTGATCCATAAATAACACTTGGAGGGGAGGGGGTATTTGAGGAGAGTTCCAAAGACTCTCACAAGTCAAGAAGTGACCCTCTCTCAGGTCAAGAAGTGACCCTCTCTCACTATCTATATTGATTATACACTTTCTATCTTTAATTAGTAATGGATCACCAACTCCACATATACCTCATATGCCTTTGGTTTTACATACCATCTACCATTATATAGACCATTTGCAATTTATTATAGAGTAGTTCTCCATAACCCATATATCAAATATCGGAAAATTTTACAGAGATATGTAGTGCTTATATTGATTTACAAAAAAAAGAGTAATTCCCAGCCATGCTTTATTCACTGAATAATTAGTGTACAATATTTGTGTGGCATCCAGACAACACATGTTACATCTGTGATGGAAATTTGTAATGTTATTTCTGAAGACATCAAATTATATTTAGTTAATTTAAGCATGCATACGTGTTAATAAATACTTCCTTTTTGATTTGGGAATTGTTTTGTTTGATATATCAATGCAATACAAGATGTTAGTAAGGATTCAACCATGTCCCATATGTCATGTTACAAATGGCTGACTGTAAAATGGGTTTTTTTGTCCAAAAACACTTCATAGCTAAAAGGACCAAAGTTGCACACAGTTTATTTTATTCCCTTATATTGATGTTTTAAAATCCCATCCCATGCTGACAATTTTTCAGGAGAGTGATCCATTACTAGGTATTCCAAACTGATTTTCAAAATGTATATTTGCATTTCAATTTTGTGATAATCAGATAGAACTTTATACACTGATTTCAGTGGTATAACATTTATCTTGATGTGACCCCGTCCTGATATGACATTATTGGGTGTTTCAGCACAATTCCTATCTTGCATTATGTAACATTATAAATGATCTATTGTAAATGTGATGTTCTTTTCATGCATTCACGTGTTTAGCGTCAGTATCCCGTTTTGGTAGATCCTGGGATTCGAACACATGGGTTCAAACCCTGGTCGAGTCAAACCAATTACTTAAATTGATACTTGTTGCTTCCTAGTCAGGCACTCAGCATTATTAGGATAAGGAAAGGACTGGTTCGCACAGTGTCCAGATAATGTGGGATATCAGGTCATGGTGCTGGTGGCTTGGTTTCCCAGTGGGGGAGCACTATAAAGTCGCCATGAGTGTGCACTATGACAAGTCGGTACCCGTCCTGATCTGACATTAGATGTTGCCCAGATGTAAAACAACCAACCTACCTCGTCGTATAGAACAAGAAGACATTTCGGCACAATTCCTATCATGCATTATGTATTCATCTATTGTAAATGTGATGTCCTTTTCATTGGTCTTCGTTGTGAAGAACAACCTCCCAAAAACACGTGAATTTGACATTTTGTTCAGGGGACGTGTATGGATGCCAGTTTTAAATGCTCAGTTGTATTTACGTTTATCAAGTAATGAGTACTTTCTTTTGTCTTTTCAGCTTTGGGAGTTTTGACAACTACCTCAGCCCTCAGCCACTCCCGGAATTTGACGCAGCAGTTGATTGGATCATTTTTACATTGCTCTAGGTTTGTTTTGCCACTAAGCTTCTAAGCAAAACTATCGAAATTAGACAGTGAGTTTAGAATTTAATTAAAGTGGCAGCTTATCGTTTCACTTTCATTAAACACCATTCCAAATATGACTGAAGAAATTGATATTACTGGAATTGTCTCTCGAAAGGTAAAGTATATATGTAATGTTATGCTATCAGAGTGTCTACAATCTAAGGCTGGTCGTTTAATCTGCAATCCTTGATGTGTGTGGTAGGTAAAATATTGATTAATTTCCTAGCTACTTTCTGCAGGTAATCAGATTTTCATCGAACTTCCTATTTTATGGATATCAAAGGAAGCAGTGAGTGCTGTACCAAATAGTTAGAAAATTGCTCAGTTAGTTGAAATCGAAATTTGATGTGCACCGTTTGTGAGAAATTGGTGCTGCTTCCCACTTCGTGGGACACAAGAAGCTCTGGTCACAATATCTACTTTTAATTTACAAATTTGAACTGCCTGTGGATGCTGCTCCTTCCCTGAGCTATTAACGCCAGCAGTGCTGGCCCAGGAACTGGATATCAGCCTATGGAGGTGATGACTGCTTTATAAATGTGTGTCCCAAATTGCACGCATGTTTATTTATGAATCTGGTCTTCATCGAGCAGATTCTATTTACCGCTGGGTGTTGCAGGTCTTGTAACCTCAGTGTCTGTAGTCTGAGCTTGCTTGTTTGCAAACTATTTAGCAACTAAGTTGGAGCCATGGTGTAGCCCTTTGGCTTTAAGCAGAAATACAAATGAAGTAGAATATAAGCATTTTAAAACGGCCAATATTGTCTATGGCAACATAGGTAGAGACACCAAACTCGTTTGTTGTTATTTATTTATTTATTTGTGTGTTTAACACCGATTGCATTTTCCTGGCTGTGTCAATAGTATAAAGAGTAGTATAATAGGATAATGTTCAAAATGAAATTTAAATTGGTATAATTAGAAAATCACATTAGAGCAGAAGGGTTATTGAATCTTGTTGACCAGACGGGATGGCCTCATGAGTTAGAGCGTCCGTCTCCTGTGTTGGTAGGTCGTGGGTTCAAACCCCAGTTGAGTCAAACCAGTGACTTAAAAATTGATACTTCTTGCTTCCTAGCCTGGCGCTCGGCATTATTAGGATAGGGCAAGGACTGGTTGGCTCAGTGTCAGGATAATGTGACTGAGTGGGATATCAGGTCATGATGCTGGCAGCGGGGCAGCACTATAAAGTGGCCATGAGTGTGCACTGTCACAAGTCGGTACCCATCCTGATATGACCTTAGATGTTGCTAGGACGTAAAACAAACAAATGAATCTAGTTAAATTTTCTGTTTAAGATATATTATTTTGTTAATGAAATGTGCTGGGCATATTACAGCTGCTGGATCACAGCGAGCTATTCTCCAACATGATGAGTGCTCCATCAAGTTGCCTGATATTCCATTTTGCAATACCAAGCTTTGCAAGTCAATTGCAGAGCCATTCAATTTCAGTGTTGAGGAGATGTGTGTAGAACTGTTGTAATTGATGCCCTAAACATTTTCATGTTATGGAAATTCTTGGGCCTTGCTCCAAGCTGCTCGCTAATGCAAACCAATTAGCCTGGGCACTATAATTCCTCACTTTTAGGTGAAGGTAGTGTTGTAGTTTTTTTTGTTAAACCTACAAACCTAACGCTGAATCTATTGAAGTAAAAGCTATATGCACTGTTCAATGGAGACGAATGTTTTCTATATATTTTTTTACTATAACAATGAATGCCAGTTTATTCAGGAAAAATGTTATGCAGGTCTGGTGTCTCAGGTCGTGCTTCCCTCACATGTGGTATTCTGTAAGCTATCTTATGAACTGACTTTACCCAGTTAGATGTCACCATTCAGTCTGGAATACTATTTTTAGCAGTGGTGACATAACCACTGTGTGTGGGTAATTAATTACATTAGATTCAGAAGTGTTTCATGTGTTTTTTTAAACAAAAACAAAACAGCGCAAAATAAGGGTAGGAGATTTGTGGAGATTGATGACATGTTTTCTGTTGTCACTTTGCTTAATATTTTAGCTCATTCAGAGTTAAGACTAATATTTAGTTAACCCCTTAAATTTCTGCCTCATTTCAGGTGAAAGGAGTGACATTTGTCATAGATACCATCACAATGTCGTTCCATCTGCACATTTTCAACTTGCGAGAGGATGCTACCAATCAGGACATCCGCCACCTATTTTCTGACCTATCTATACAGCAGGATGGAGTCACAATTATTGGTGGTGAAGATGGAGAAGCATTTGTTACCTTTGAATCAGAATTAGATTTGCTTCAAGCTATGAAGCAGGATGGACAACAATACCTAAAGTTCAAAATTGCGACAGATATAGATAAACTGAAAAGCATAAATAACATGTGTGTGGCAAAATTACAAGGCATGAAGGGCACTGGTTCTGTATTGGGGAAGGACACATCCCGTGACAATGCTAGCACTCAAATAAAGCCAGTGGGAAAGTATGGCAAGCCCGCTCAGAGGAGTGACCTTTCTGATGGTGACGCTAGACATGGTGCAAAGCGAATGAGAACAAATGAAGGTAGTTATATTGATAGCGGTTCTGGCAACGATGGTTTTCGAGATGAGAGGTGGAGCCAGTCACAAGTTGCTCAGTCAGCATGGGATTCACCATGGGAACAAAACAGACCAAACCCTGTCTTACAAAATGCCAGACCAGCAGCACCACTTCAACCGCAACCTTCGTTTCAACCGCAACCTTCGTTTCAACCGCAGCCCACGTCTCAACCTTCATTTCAACCACATCCTTCGTCTCGACCGCAACCATCATTTAAATCTCAACCTGCATTTCAACCTCAACCTGCATTTCAAGCTAAGCCTGCATTTCAACCTCCATTTCAACCTCCATTTCAACCTCAACCTCAATTTCAACCTCCAGCACCACAGGGATGCATTCCTGGCCAAGGAGGACCAAATTACCAACAGCCAAAGTCATCCCACGCACCATTAAGACAGCCTAATGTATATCCATCACCAAGATTTGCACCCGTGGCAAACATTAATTCGCCTCCTGGCCCAGTGTCTGTCACTCCACCAAAAGACGCTTTCAATGCTTCTCTCCTAATGAGCCTGTTACCTGACGGTGATCATCCCCTGTACTGCATTCGATTGGCTGAGCTTCCACCTTATGTTACCGCAAGTATGGCATGGTCTTGGGTTGGTGGTCCATCAGGCAACGCCAAGGGTGCTTTGCTATTGAAGCCAACCAATGACAAACCTATTGCATTTATTATATATGACAATTTGTTTGATCGTGATGAAAGGCTCAAAATCAGTATGATACCAGTTACAAAATTCAGTGCAATTGAAACCTGTCAGTTCATTACTAAATTTATCAACAATTGGACTGAATGGAAGGGGCCAGTAAATATGCCCTCACCTATTTTTGAGACAATGGGTGATGGAAAAGACAGATTTGTTCATCATAGAGCCTTCTATGACTTTGCAGAAAAATGTCCTGGGATTAAACCTCAAACCAAAGATAAGTATCAATTTAAGAAGACCACCAGGTGGTCAGATAAGGAGGGCCAAAATGCCAAGACAACTGTTGATGACAGGCATTTTATTGTCATTTTCGAACTGAGCCCGATCATCACGTCTACTGAAGTGCTGACATGGTTCAGTACTGGGGTTTCTTCATTGAAGGTTAACTTCCCTGGACAGAATGGTCGAGAAATGAATGAATCAATTGCCCTTGTTCTATTTAATAGTGAAGAAGCCTGTGTCAAGGAACTCTCAGGAATAGAAGGAGTTAAGAACCTTGCTGCTAAGCGTAATTATAAAAAGGCTTATCAAATGCTAAGTAAATATGAAGACTGCATAATCACGGAAACGACAGCATCTGGTAGATACCATACCATCAGTTCAAAAGAAAGGCAGCTGCCTCCTTTCTTTGTGCAAGATGAAATTCAGTCTCAACCAAAAAGGCATGAGTTTACCCTTCTTGACAGTATGAGCATGCATTTCCTTCATGTAGGTGTGCCCCTTCAGTTCACACCAAAGAAGCTATGGGCTAGATTTTTTTTAGGAAAGGGTGGTGTTATAATGAGCAAACACAACCAGAATGGAGGGCTAGAAGTTCGAGAAGCACTGATTGCATTTGGGACTCAGGCTTGCCTGAATAGAGCATATATTCGAGACATGGAGCTTCAGAAAATGAAAATGAATGAACACTCAAGCACTGGATCTGACAAAGCAGAATGCAAATACCAAATATCGAAAATGTCCGGCCAAGAAGCACTTACCCTTCTTTCTCGCACTGGCTTTGTACTGCAGATAACTGAAGAAACTGTGCCTGATCGTAAAATAACTACTGAAGAAGCAAAGTTCTTAATAAAAAATAGACCAAATAACCAGATAAGCAAACCAGAAATAAGTTTAGCAAAATCTGAGGGTACTCCAATGCAGGAGGCGTCATTCATTTATCATCTGAAGAATTCTGATGATTCTGAACTGCCGAGGCTCACCTATCTCATGATGCATTGCATGATGCCAAAGATAACAGCCTGCCAAATTCATGCTCTTTATCCGGATGCTTTATGTGCACTGAAAGTAAATCTCAATGGTGGTACCTTTGGTCCAGCTGAAAGTGAAGCATTTGGTTATCTCCTGTTAAGGGACTTTGAAGCTCGTAACACCGCAAAGCTGGTGTTGGAAAATCATGTGCAAGAATGGAGAGATGCGCGAGTACCTGTCAAATGCAAGCTTTTCCAGCGTTTCAATCGGGCACCAGTGGAGCGAGCTCTTGCTATTATTTCTTACAGAGCAACAATTTCTGAATCCTCACCATCTGGAGTTGACATGGTACTTACCTCAGAAGAGCTAGCTTTCTCTTCCCTTGGGGCACCCCCCTCAGAAGGACTTGCTATAGCTAATCTCAGCACTCTCGCCTTGCAAGAAGATGCTGTAGCTAAACTGAAAGCGCCCTTCAGCCTTATACATGACCCGCCCTGTTTGTATTATGTCCAGCTGAATGGGATTGAAGAACACTGCTCAGCAAGCGAAATATGGGGCTGGGTTGGTGGGCATCCTCGGCTGGTACGTGGTGTGGTGCTACTCACTGAAAAAGAAAATGATCAGGAGTGTATAGCTTGTATTGCGTTTAGCCACTTTAATAGATGTAACAGCATCATTAAGCGCAAGACAAGGTTGCTGCACCACTGCTCGTCAGTCATAATGATTACCGAACAACAGGCATTAGGTTTCATTGCAGGTAGTTTAGATGACTATGTCATCAAAATATCCTGTGCGACCAACCGTGATCGAGATCTGAGTCGTGCTGAGGAAGAGGTATTGAGATGCCCTTCAAAACTGATGCAGGCAATAAAAAAAATGTCTACGTTAGCAACAGACAAACAAGACAGTTTGGCTAGTGACACAAACATGAAAAGCAGTGGTGGGACAATAACAGAAGAGGACCCTAATTTGGCAGATGAACAACAGAAATCTGACGTTGAAGCCGATACAAGTATGGAACATACCACTGACCAGCAAGCTGGGAATGAACGTGATAACTTGTCAGCTGGAAAATGCAGTTTAACTAAGCCACAGGGTAGCGATGAGGCAGTTGGCGTGTATGCTGGAAAGAAAAGCAGTGCTTCTTCGAATGATATAAGATGTGGGTTTTATATTCGGCTGAAAAAAGTACCCGCTGATATCACAACTGCCTGTGCGGTTCTATCAATGTTTGATGCTGAAGGAACTGGGGCTGAATACGCCACGTTGGTGTGTGGCCCTAGTGGTGCAGGTGTTTCTGCATTTGTTCGGTTTGATAAGTTGGAACATCGGGACTCTGCCATGTCGATGCATCCATTCTTATTGCGGTGCACACCATATGGTCGAATGGTGAGGCTTGCAGAATTTGAACGTGACTATGTGATCATGGAATCCACTTCAAGTGGACACGATAGAGTAATGTCAATGGAAGAGAGGGATAGTCTTGAGGAGCAATTTCATCTATAGAGAGGCATGTTAGGGCATCATATTCAACGTGACAATTTAAATGGGATAAAATGCCAAACTCTTAGTGGTGGTCTTGATCATTTACAGATAGATACTGCATCCTAATTAGTTGTATGGCTCAAGACAACTAATCTTGTCTCGATACCAAAAAGGAGAGAGGCAGAGTAATTTGACAAACATACATCCAAAGAACGGCGTGTACGTTGGAATGGTAATGAGAACAGATAAACAGAATAATATTGTGTTGGGTTACTAGATTATAATGTTAATGTAGCTGTTGCGAAGTGAATAGTTCTCTCGTGTTTCCCATTATGACATGTATTAGCCGAGCTCTCATAGATGTCAGACATTTAAAAAAAAACAAAAAAAACTTCTCTAATTCTAGATTAGATTTAAAGCGGCATGTTTTCACTTCAAATATCTACCACAGTAGTCTTATTTTTTAAGTGTTTATAAAATGTTTAATGTACTTCAATCTACAGTAAAGTAGATTATATTGATCAAACTAACGCGATTTTTTTTTTGATGGCTTAAACTCAAAAGCCATCCGATTATGCAGCTTTAATTACACAGATAATGTACTAATGTTGGTGTTAGTATGTCTAATAACAAGCGTGGCTAATTGTACAGAAAAGTGAATTCCTACAAAACAATATAATGCCAATGCTGGCGTTTTGTTGAAGGGTATTTGTATGTAGCTTCCTGGGCGCAGTAGAGCGCGGGCCTCGATTCCCAGTCTAGTCAAACCAATGACTTGATACTTGTTGCTTCCTAGCCTGGCGCTCGGCATTAATAGGATAGGACACGGGCGGGTTAGCTCAGTGTCAGCACAATGTGACTGGTTTCCCAGTGGGGCAGCATTATGGAGTCACTATGAGTGTGTATTCACAAGTTGGTACCCTTCCTGATATGACCTCAGGTTTTGCCAGGACGTCAAACTCCAACAACCAACCAACAGCTGGTGCATAATACCTCTCATGCTGCAGTCACATAACGTGTCCTGCACCTCCAGCATATTCAGAACCCTCCCCTACTCCTACCCCCACCCCAATAAGAAATTGTATTTTTGATAAGTGCTTTATATACTTTTTATTTGTGTATAGATACAATTAAACGGGGTGGGGGGAGAGGGGGCGGGGTGTTGAAATAGATATTCCATGTTCCAATAAGCTAGTAGCTTTAGTTCCTCAATTGCTTACCTGTTGGGTGTCAATAATGTCTGTCCTTTATATAGTATTTGTACAACCATAAGTGGATTTCACGAATCACCTTTTCAGTATAACTGAGGTAACCTTTATACAGACTTCACTCAATTGGCATGGTTGAATGTGCAAGCACCACAGTTTAGTATTATGTAAATGGTACAATAACCGTTTCAGTTGGTACTACAGTAAGATCTCTCTAACCGACCACCTCCACAGATCGACCACTCCCCTATATCGATCGCTTTAGTTGGGTCCAAATGACAATACCATTGTACCAACAACAACAATTTTAACTCCCTAAGCCGATCGCCTCCCTCAATGGACCATTTAAAGTCCGTCCCATGGTCGGTCGATTTAGAGAGGTTCTACTGTACTTTGAATTTTGTAGGTACTGCCTCGGTCACAAATGCCTTGCGGCGACCACCACATCGGCCAGACCGTACGGTGACCGTACGTTTTTTTGTTCATCGCAGGGGGTTGCAGTTTTTTAAAGTTGAAGTCATCTTAAGTTTGCAACGCCACAGGCTGCCACAAGGACGCCACAATACCATATGTTCACCCTTTTTTTTACATCAATGAAAAGGGCTTAAAATGAATATCAATATGGTACCAATATTCATGTTTGTGTGATCAATATTAAGAAAGTTACGGTTTTATATGTTAAATGCATGTATAAAGTACAAACCCAAAGTTGCCTTGCGGTGACTATGATTTGCGAATAGATAAATTCCAGGCCGTAACATTTGCATAAACTGCAAGCCGCAGACCGCAAGACCGTACTGCGACCACAGCATTGGTGACTTAAGCATTGGTAGGCTTATTCACGGATTATGACAGATCTCGGCCCCCCGGCCCCCTCACCCCACCTTGGCTGGAGCATAACATGCTAATATAATTGTTGTTTTACGTCCTAGCAACAACTAAGGTTATATCAGGACGGGTACCGACTTGTGACAATGTGCACTAATGGCGACTTTATAGTCCTGCCCCACTGGGAAACCAGGCCACTGGTGCCATTATCTGATATCCCACTCAGTCACATTATCCTGCCACTGAGCCAACCAGTCCTTGCCCTATTCTAATAGACCTATTTCAATGTTTACAAACATTGTGTATGCGCGCGCAGCTCGGCTGCAGAACGAAGGCACACTGCCACTGAGTTTGCCGGTACGCGCAGTGCAAGACATCAGTTTTAGTCAAAATTAATAGAAATCCAGAACCATAACCTTATAAATTTAATATAATCTTTTTGTTAAGCATGTTTTCAATATATGTTCCAAGCGGTTTTTATGTTTAGGTCGTGTGGTTTTAGAGATATTAAATCTTTTCTCTAAGAAGATTGCTCACAGCCATTGATAATGCATTGAGTTTGCCGGTACGCGTGGTGCAATACGTCAGTTTTAGTCAAAATTAATAGAAATCCAGAAACCTAACCGTATAAATTTAATATAATCTTTTTTGTTAAACATGTTTTCTATATGGGTTCCAAGCCGTATGTGTCTAGGTCGTGTGGTTTTAGAGATATTAAATTTTTTCTGTAATGGCCATGGACAATGCATTGAGTTTGCCGGTACGTGCAGTGCAAAACATCAGTTTTAGTCAAAATTAATAGAAATCCAGAACCCTAACCTCATAAATTTAATATAATCTTTTTTGTTAAACATGCTTTCTATATGTGTACCAAACGATTTGTTTCTAGGTGGTGTGGTTTTAGAGATATTTCACTTTTTCTGTATTTTCTCTATGAAGATTGCTCACGACCATTGACAATGCCTGGAGTTTGACGGTATGCGCAGTGCAAAACATTAGTTTTATTCAAAATTAATAGAAGTCCAAAACCCTAACCGTATCAATTTAATATAATCTTTTTGGTAAACATGTTTTCTATGTGTATTCCAATCAGCTTGTTTCTAGGTGGTGGTTTTAGAGATATTTAACTTTTACTATATGAAGATTGCTCACGGCCATTGACAATGCATTGAGTTTGCCGATACGCATGCTGCAACACGTCGATTTTATTCAAAATTAATAAGAAATACAGAACCCTAACCTTATAAATTTAATATAATATCTTTTTTGAATGTGTTTTCTATATGTAATCCAATTGGTTTGTGGCCAGGTGGTGTGGTTTTAGAGATATTTCACCTTTTCTCTATGAAGATTGCTCATAGCCATTGAGTTTACAGTGTGACCGGATGTTATCCTGCAGCCAAGCAGCGCGCGCACTGACCTAAATACATGTGCTGACGTCATATGAAATTGGTCAATAATGCCGAGCGCCAGGCTAAGAAGCGACAAGTATCAATTTTTAAGTCATTGGTTTGCTCGACCAGGATTCAAACCCACCAACTCATGGGTTCGGATCTCCCGAAGCAGGAGGGACGCTTGCTAATATAATAGATGGTCATGGTGGAATTATAATAATCGTAGAAAAGGCAAGTGGCATCACATATGCATGAATACAATAACATGTACAATTTATAGATGTGGTTTTTTTCAAGGACATTCATTGTTCACCCTGCTCACCATGGACTGTATGAGCTTCAAATGGCCCGAAGCTGAAGGCGGAGACAAGGACATTCATTGTTCACCCTGCTCACCATGGACTGTATGAGCTTCAAATGGCCCGAAGCTGAAGGCGGAGACCCGTATGGAAACACTTCACTCGTATCGTATTGCTTACAATTATATAAAATTATACCTTTCTTTTTGATTGTGCTTCTACTGAATTCCTAGAATGTAGTTTGATAGCAAATAAAGTGGCTTCAGATGTCAATGACTGATTGTTGGTTTTATTGAATTGACTTGGTATTCCCTTCTGTGCCGCAACCACCCTTATCTACCTTGAATATGTAGAATGGAATCTTGAGTGTGTTTTGGTTTTCAGACGGGATGGCCGAATGAGTTAGAGCGTCCGTCTCCCGTGCTGGTAGATCGTGGGGTCATGGATTCGAGTCCCGGTCGAGTCAAAGTAGTCCCGATCTCGTTGTAGTTCTTGTAATTCGTCATTTAAATATTTAGCTGTGTTTTTTCTTATTCTCAGTTCAATCATTGGGCAAACCAGACGGGATGGCCGAATGAGTTAGAGCGTCCGTCTCCCATGCTGGTAGATCGTGGGTTCGAGTCCCTGTCGAGTCAAACCAATGACTTTAAAATTGATACTTGTTGCTTCCTAGCCAGGCGCTCGGCATTATTAGGATAGGGCAAGGACTGGTGTGCTCAGTGTCAGGATAATGTGACTGAGTGGGATACCAGGTCATGGTGCCGGCGGCCTGGTTTCCCAGTGGGACAGCACTATAAAGTCGCCATGAGTGTGCACTGTCACAAGTCGGTACCCGTCCTGATATGACCTTAGATGTTGCTAGGACGTAAAACAACAACAACAAACAAACGTGTTTTGGTTTCGAAGGTTTGAGGCCTTTATCGGACTAGTCAACGTTAATGCCCATGAGCCCAAATTACCGGAAGTGTTAATTAGTTGGTGATTGCTTCACGCTGTGCTGTGTTCGCCAAGGTCATAATCACAGTGAGAAGTGTTCAAATATTATTCCTTTCTTTTTATAAATCATCAGCATGTTGCTTTAACAGAATGTAAAAGCATCCAATCAACAGGGATGAAAGATTTCCGGGATTTTTCCTGTAGCTATAATTGTATACTAATATGTTGCAGCCATCCTGAGATGTTTCCAGGATCTAAAACTCCAAGAACCAACCAACCAATAAAATACTTTGTTTCATGCTGCAGCACCATCAGCGTATACTAATATGTAGTGCAAATGCCGCAGCAGGGTCAGCGTATACTACTAATATGTGCGTCTAACGCTGCAGCACTATCAACGTATACTGGTTTGAAGCATGTATTAGTAGTATACACGCTTCAAATGATGCAGCACGGTCAACATATATCAATATGTATGAAACCAGACTTCCGGGAATTTTCAGGGATTCCCTGACAATGCTAAGCCTATAGGAGAATATCAGCATTTCCACTTTTTTTCCCCAGAGACCACTTTCATCCCTAAATCAACTATGTCAAAGAGATACTTTTCAAGTCAACGGGTCACATCGTCCAATGAAAGTGAAACATTCCTTTCAAAACCAAAACACTTCACTGCATTTGATTCTATACATGGGTCTTTTCATGTTAAATGGGGCCATGTGTGACGGGTTAAAAATTAATACTTTGTATTTCCCAACTCTTGTCCATACGTATAGTAGTAATGTGAAGGAAAAGATAGTTAGTTACCATCTTATCAGAATAACAAAAAAATTAGTATCAGCCAGTCTCAAATCTGGATGTAACATGGTTCATTAATAATTATTTTGGTGTTCCCTTTAATTGTGTTACGTCCACAACCTAAAATTGGCAAGAAAATTGAACTTCCTGTATGTTTATAGTAGGTACCAGCAGCGAAATTGAAAAGATATGCATAGGGGGCAATATTTTTATTCTGTATACGTTGAAATTACAAGCCCAAATCAGTTAGGCTATATTTTTGTTGTTGTAAATATAGTTTATTCATTGAATAAAGTCTTTTGTCAGTGCCGTGGCACTGGTCTTCCAGCCATGTGACAATACAGTTATTTACAATATATGCAGCTAGCCCAAATCAGCTGAAATAACAATATCAAACATTCAAAGACTTACATATGGTATAATTTGACAATTCACATACAAAAATAGCAGTTATATGTTGTATTCCTACACACTTGATACATACATGTGTATTGATTAGACCTTTACATTATGGAGTGGTTAGGTGCAGTTTCCCTTCATAGGTTTGTATGCCTACTATGTTGTGAATTGCAAAACTATCATGTTGGAGTTAACATTTTGAGATGGAGTGAGTGTTAGTAGAATGGTTTGTTTATTCTGTTAGATAGAGTGTGGTTAGCTTATAGGGTTATGCTTAAAAGGTTAAAGTTGCATGGTCCGATGGCATATGAATTTTTGTCATATTTTTTAGATAAATATATCAAATTGATCGTTACAAGCTACTAATCATTAGTGCGGAGTGATTTTGATTAAAGATGATTGGTTTTGAAGTAATATGAGCTGAAAGAACCAAAAATAATTTCGACAAGCTTGCCAAAAGTCCTGTGACTATGACCCAGATGGTCATCTCGCGGTGACCACGTGATGTGAGATGACCTAGAACCTTACAGGACTGTAGGTAGGTATTCCTGGTTGGGTTGGTAACATTCTGGGAATGGATTAGTGCCATAGGCCCATGGCACTAGGGTTTTTAACCAAATATAATGTGTGTCTGTTGTCTGCTCGTGTCTGTCTGTCTGTCTATGTATGTCTGTGTGTGTATGTCTCTGTGTTTCTGTGTATGTGTGGGTATGTGTCTGTCTCTGTATGTTTCTGGGTATGGGTGTATGTATGTGTGTGTGTCTGCCTCTATATGTGTGCGTCTGTCTATGTGTCTCTGTCTGTGTGTGTCTCTGCAAAGTCAGGTGTGTGTATGTCTGTGTGTTTCTGTGTCTGTGTGTGCTGTCTGTGCTGTCTGTGTCTGTGTGTGTCTGTCTATGTGTGTCTGTGTGTGTGTATATGTGTGGTAATGTCTGTGTATGTGCGTCTGTGTATATCTGTGGGTATCTATGTGTGTGGCTGCCTCTGTCTGTGTGTCTCTCTCTCTGCAAAGTCAGGTCGGGTGTATGGGTGTGTATGTCTGTATGTGTCTGTGTACGTATGTGTGTGCATGTGTGTGTGTGTCTATCTCTGCAAAGTCATGTCGGGTGTATGTGTCTCTGTGTATGTCGGGTGTGTGTCTGTGTGTGCTGTCTATGCATGTCTGTCTGTGTGTGTCTATCTGTGTGTATATATATCGGTGGTAATGTATGTGTGTATGTTAGTGTGTGTCTGTATGTATATGCATGTGTGTGTGTATGTCTATGTGTGTATGTCTCTGCATGTCTGTCTGTCTGGGGGTGTCTGTGTGTGTGTGTGTGGGTGGCTCTCTCTGCAAAGTCAGGTTGGGTGTATGTGTGTCTGTGTATGTCGGGTGTGTGCATGTGTGTGTGTTTCTGTGTATGTGTGTGCTGTCTGTGTGTGCCTATCTGTGTGTGTATGTCTTGTGTGTGTATGTCTGTGTGTGTGTCTGTCTCTGTAAAGTCAGGTCAGGAAACACACAGACACATACACCTCATATCCCCTTCCCCTCTATGACCCTGCACAGCAGGCCTTCTTGGTTGGGGGGGGGGGGGCTAATGGGGTCATGAGATTGGTTAATGGCCTTCCTGCATAATGGTGTTTCAAACTGAGTGTTCAAAGGGGTGAGGTTATAAACTCACGTGTTATTCTGTATATACTGTCCCAAATCATTAGCTAATACACCAATATCTAAGTTGGATATATAGCATCAAATGTAAGTAGTTGTTTTAATTTTGACAAAATTATATTTCATCGGACCATGCAACTTTAATACCTCAGGTGTGTTTTTTGACTACATGAAGTAGTTTGAGTAAGTAGGTTGTTACTAATGATGGGATAAACAATGCTTGGAGGATTGTACATTTCAGTCATTTAGTAGTCTAGTACAGACTTTATTAGTGTCTATGTTTATACAAAGACCCTGTAATACCAAGACGGTTCACTCAGCCTGTACTGTGTGATCAAACCCACCACTTTGTGTGCGCTGGCTGTTCCCCCGGCTAAACAGATGCTATAATATATGCACAAATGTATATATGAATGTGACGATGGCGACGAGGATGTGTGCCTGTTCATAGCAATCCCATATTGATGTGTATTCACGCTTAGCCGTCTCGTGCATGATATAACTGTATGTGTTTACATGTGAAACACCAACCAGCAGCTGGGTCAATCAAACCCACCACAAGGTGGCACCGCAAAATTTACATCACATGGGAGAGATAGGGAGTGAGCCGTCCCAGTACCACAGGGCCCCCGGTCTATAGCAATACTACCAGACTGATACACATTTCCGAATTTGCTGGGCAAATAATTTGTATGTGGATAACTTGGTTAGGAGCAAAGGAGCATCTGGGGTGGTGGGAGAGGGTGGGGTGGCCATAGGTGCTTATAATAGATAGCTAATTAAATATGGCAACCTCATCACGAGGCCTGTAGAAGGGCCTGATTGGCTTGGTGAATTCTTACCAGGTTCTTGAATTCTAGTTGTTTTTGTGCATGTCTAATTCTGACTGGGAGTTCATTCCATAATTTGCTGCCTTTGTAGATGTGGGCTCTTGTCAGTCTATTTGTGAGTGGTTTAGGAACTTTGAGGAGTGTAGCATCCCCCTGCCTGGTAACTCTGGTAGTATGCTCTATGTAGTTGTCATCCTTGGCTCTGATAAACATAAGAGATAGCAGATGTGCATCTCTGCTTTGGCTCAGGTATGTGCTATTAGATCTAGTGTGCATCTCATTCACTGAGAGAACTTTGTCCCTATAAGTGTGGTTCCTAAGTATTTGTACGAGTTCACTTCTCTTAGCACTGCATTGCCTATACATAGCTCTATATTTTGTGCGTGCGATTTTCTAGATTTTGTTCCAAATATTACATATTCTGAGTTTTGTGTGTTTAAGGTAAGTCTGTTATCAGCACACCAAATATTGACCTTTTTTAACACCTTGTTTACCATAGTAGCTACCAGAATAATGTTTTTATTGTGCACTGTGAGGACAGAAGCATCTGCAAAAAGTGTGAAATTACCACTGGTAGACAGCAATGGTAGGTCATTAATAAATATCAGAAAGAGGAGTGGTCCCAAAGTGGAACCTTGGGGCCCTCCTGTTCTGACAGTTCTAGTGGAGGATTCTGTATTATTAATTTTTGTGACTGGTTGTCTGTTGTTTAAGTATTTGGATATGAACCTACATGATCTTTTTCCGAGTCCAGCTCTTTTGATCTTACATAGCAGGATTTTGTGGTCAATTGTATCAAAAGCTTTCTTGAAATCAAGAAAAACAGCTATTGTAAGCTCACCTCTGTCTGTGCTAATCAACAATTCATCCATTAATGAGGCAAGTGCCTTAGTCGTTGACCTTTCTTTTCTGAAGCCATTTTGTTGGGTGGCTAAATAGTTAGTGTCCTCAAGAAATGTTTTTTTTTGGTCGTGAATTATCTGTTCAATTATTCTGCCAGGGAGAGGTAATATGGATATAGGTCGCAGTTCATTACAGGACTTTGTGTTACCTACCTTGGGTATAGGGGTAACTGTTGCTCTCTTCCATTTTTCTGGGAAAATTCCAGTAGTAATTATGAGGTTGTATAGGTATGTAAATTCATCTATTAGAGCCTTGATGGTGCCCTTGATGAAGGTTGAACTGATGTCCTTCATGCCTGAAGGTTTGAATGGTGATAGATTTTGTACTTTGGTAAGGATCTCTTTTGTTGTTTCTATGAGATCATATCTATGTTGGTTAACTACAACCTTATAGTTTTCCTGGACATCATCTCTTGGTTGAAATTGTTGGGCTAGGTTAGCTCCTATATCAACAAAGTATTTGTTGATCGCTTCTGCCAGTTGAATATCAGGTATTGTTTCACCAGTACTGTCATTTATTAGATTACTGATTTTTGGCTTGGGATCAGGCTCTATTTGATCTAGTTCATACCAAAATTTCTTGGGGTTTTTGTTGTGAATGATGGCTTGGTCAAGATAGTACCTTGATTTTGCCTTTCGAACCTCAGTCCTGGCCTTTCTAGTTAAGCATTTGGCTATGAATGCATCCCCTGGGTCTTTGGTTAATTCAGCCTTTTGGCAAAAGTAGTCCCGATCTCGTTGTAGTTCTTGTAATTCGTCATTTAAATATTTAGCTGTGTTTTTTCTTATTCTCAGTTCAATCATTGGGCAAACCAGACGGGATGGCCGAATGAGTTAGAGCGTCCGTCTCCCATGCTGGTAGATCGTGGGTTCGAGTCCCTGTCGAGTCAAACCAATGACTTTAAAATTGATACTTGTTGCTTCCTAGCCAGGCGCTCGGCATTATTAGGATAGGGCAAGGACTGGTGTGCTCAGTGTCAGGATAATGTGACTGAGTGGGATACCAGGTCATGGTGCCGGCGGCCTGGTTTCCCAGTGGGACAGCACTATAAAGTCGCCATGAGTGCGCACTGTCACAAGTCGGTACCCGTCCTGATATGACCTTAGATGTTGCTAGGACGTAAAACAACAAGAAACAAACAAACAATCATTGGGCAAAGTTTGTCAGCAGCTCTATCAAGGATAGCCTCTAACATGTCCCAGCACTTGTTCGGATCTTGCTCATAAAATATTTCATTGGTAGCAAATCCCCGTAATGTGGTTGAAAGGTCCTCATAGGTGCAGTTTCTATATGAGCGGCTCCAGTGTGATGTGGTTTGTTTGTCATTCCTTGTTTTTTTTAAAATTATATAAATAGGTTTGTGATCACTTATGTTGTAGTAGAGGATACCAGATGTAGTTCAATATTTTATATTTGTAAAAGCCAGGTCAATTGTTGTATTTGAGGTTTGTGTGCTTCTAGTAGTTTTGTTAATCATCTGTTGCAGTTCATGTTCTGTGGCAAATTGTCTCATGATATTGGCTGATGGTTGATTTTTTGCACTGTAATCTGCATTGCAATCACCAATATATTATTGGTCTTGAGGTAATCAATATTTTTAAGATTAAATATATAAAAAATGTATTAGTTTTGAATTAAAAGTGGAACTTTAATCAAATATAACAAGTGGAACAATATGAAGCGAGTTCTGGACCAATTTCCATTGTACATATAGACGTAATTGTTTGCATGTAAATATTATCTGTAAGTGAAACCTTTTCAATCTTTGAAAGCTCATTGCAGCTAAACAATCTTTTGAATCTTCCTTATATGTAGCACAGTATTACAACAACCATTAAATTTGCAAAGTCCGATGGGTTTTGAGTTTCTGTCATTTTCTGAAATAAACATTACGCTGATCATTATAATCTACCCTACCTTCATTTGAACTAACTTTTATTTTAAATAACTAATTTTCTTTAGATATTTGGAGTGCAAACATGCAAAATTAGTTTTGGCAAGCTTAGGTTTCTGCAGTAGCAGGTTCTATTAAATTGCCTCAATATTCCCTTCTATGTGGTGACAAATGTTTGACAAGTGCACCAGTATTTAGGTTAGATATGTATAATCAAATCAAGATACTTTTTTTAGTTTTTTTTAATTTGATGCTTCAACGGACTATGCAGCTTTAAGTTGAAAAACCAAATAAATGTTTGCCGTAGCTTACTTAACCAAGTGGTGTATCTTCCTATTAATGGACAGTTCACATCATCTGGAGATAATATACATTATCATTAATATTCTGTCCAGAAATACAAAAAGTGCATTTTGATTGCACATACAAAGGAAAGTAAACAAATTTAAATGTGTTCATCAAGCTTTGAAGACTCGCTGTGGCTCATCCAATAGACCTATTTCATATGACATCAGGATAGGTATCTAGGCCACGGCGCGCACCTTTTGGCTGCAGGACAACACACTGTCACACTGCAAACTCAATGGCTATGAGCAATCTTCACCCAGAAAAAGTGGAATATCTCTAAAACCACCCCACCTAGATGCAACCTGTTTGGAACACATATAGAAAACATATTCAATGAATAGAGTATATTAAATTGATAAGGTTAGGGTTCTGCATTTCTATTCGTTTTGACCTGGAAGGAACCCGTTTGCAACACATAGAAAACATATTCAATGACTAGAGTATATTAAATTGATACGGTTAGGATTCTGCATTTCTATTAGTTTTGAATAAAATACACGTTTTGCACTGCGCGTACCAGCAAACTCGATGCATTGTCAATGGCCGTGAGCAATCTTCATTCAGAAAAGGTGAAATATCTCTACAAGTACCCCTCTTGGAACACATAGAAAACATATTCAACAAATAGATTATATTAAATCTCTAAGGTTAGACTTCTGTATTTCTATTTCTTTTGAATAAAATTGACGTTTTGCACTGCGCGTACCGGCAAACTCAATGCATTGTCAATGGCCGTGAGCAATCTTCATACAGAAAAGGTGAAAACCCGCTTGGAACACATAGAAAACACATTCAACGAATAGATTATATTAAATTTATACGGTTATCATTCTGTATTTCTATTAATTGTGAATAAAATAGACGTTTTGCACTGCGCGTCCCGGTAAACTCAATGGCAGTGTGCCTTCGTTCTGCAGCCAAGCTGAGCGCGCATACCCAATGTTTATAAACATTGAAAGGGGTCTATAGGTGGATCTTCTTTAAATTTTGCACACATAGCATATGGAACTAATGCATATTAGTTATAACAATTTAACTAAAAATATCAAAAGCTCTATTTTGATTGCAAATACAAATTAAGTGTCTGAAAACAAAAATATTGATTAAAATAAAGCTTTAGATATTCACTGTGCCTAGATTCTGTCATAAATATTTGTTTATTATTATTATTAGTGTCACTTTAGTGAAACTAATGTCCCCAAAGGCCCAAATGAGTTGATGTAAATATTCTGTATGTGACTGCTTGCACTATAGTAAAATTGGTATCATTGGAAAGGGAATCAAATTGTCTATCTATCCATACCAAATCTTATTGGGTTTTAAATTGCAGAATTTGATCTAGGGCAAATCATATATGGATTGAAAGCTGAGGTCATTGAGCTTCTTTTGTTACCATCCATGACTTTCTATGGTACAGTGCAAGGAAGCGCGAGCCCATTAAAGATAGCCTCTTTTTAAAAAAAAATTGTATTGAGGCTGTATTTATACTGTCCATAGCATGTAAGCCCGGGTACCCAGGCTTGTTTTCAATGCTGGCCAGCTGTAGTGTTGGTGCTGTCTTACCAAGCAGTAGCTGCTGATAAGTTATTTGATTGTCGTTTTCATTTACACCAGTGATGAAGGAATATTCACTAAATACACTCATCATACAAATGGATTTTACTTTTTTAAACTTACTATATTTTCAATCCAACATCATCATCATCATGCTGTCGGTCGCGATGCGACAAAGACTGCTTTCATTACTTGACTGCCGCTCTCCAGTTAGCTCTCTGCTGTGAGAGTTGCGTCCATGAGTCGGTCTTAATGTCTCTCAGCTTCAGGTTTCTCTTGATGGTATTCCTGAACCAGAGACGAGGGCGCCCTCTCTTTCTGTAGCCAGAAAACAGTTGAGAATAGAGGATCTCATTTCATGAAAGCTGCCTGCAAAAGTGTTGAAGTGCTGCTGGCTTTTGCAAGTTACCAGCGGCACTCTCTCAGGGAGCAAATAGAGGTTTCACACCGGCAAGAACATGTCAAGACAGGCGCAAAACTATTTGTCCCTGCAGTGGCTGGTCGGGAGATGTTGGGAGTTCCATACATCAACCGCCCTTAATGCTGCCACAGTGACATGGTTTTCTGTTTAGGGTTTGCTCCCTTAGCATTCGGTTCGGTCAAGAACCTGTACCACAAGGCAGTGGTTTACAACTCTGCAGGGCAGGGACGTCAAACTCCCTGAGGTATTGCACTACCTGCAATACCTGCATACCACAATCCAACAACATCAGATAGAACATAAAGTTGTTCTTTTAGGATATGCAATTTCATCAAAATCAAATACATAGAGAAATAGTTACAAGCATGTGAATATTGAGGAAAAAAGCATCATTCCTGGATTTTGTCATGGCTCCCATTTATAGTACCCATTTATGGTGTTTTTCTGTACTTAGGAGGCCACAGCATAAAAACTTATTATTTCATGCAATAAATGTTCTTAAATAATTGTTATTAATAAATCATGTTACATCCACACTTGAGGCTGGCTTCTAAAATGGTAACCTCAACTGTCTTTTCCTTGATGTTACCAGTATACATATGGACAAGAGTTGGCTACTCAGCAGGAAGAAAAGAGGGAAATACGCAATATTCATTTTTTACCCTCATGGCACACATTGGACTCATCTACCATGAAAAGACCCATATATTGCAGACTACATGAATCAAGTATATGTCAACACAGTCAATTTATTAGTTGATTCTATAGTCTAGTGGTTACGGTGCTGGGTATGTAGTCGGGATGAAATGGCCATGGCTGTTTACCTCTATTAATGGTTCTAATTCATCACTGAAAGGAAATTGTGCAAATAAATCTTCAACATGAGATGAAATAACACCTGCTAAATCCCTGCGTCTACGCACACATACAAAGCAAATGAGATATGGACCCGATCCAAAAGATAATAGATGGGATCATGGTTCCGACTGCACATGCGCTGAAAACGGCGTTGGCAGCAAATGCGAATGGCCATTGAGTTTGTCGATACGCGTAGGTAAAAACATCAATTTTATTCAAAATGAATAGAAATACATAACAATTTGGCATAAACATGTATGCACGCATGCAATATAATGATCTGATAGATATAGCTAAGACAAAACTAGCGATAGTTAAACATTTTGAGCTAAGAAACGTACAATTCCACACAAAACAATCAGTGATATCCACATCACCATTATTAATTCTTGTTCCAAATATTAAAATGCCAAATCTGTCAACATACACTTGTATCAGAGAAGTATATAACCAATATCTGATCAACCCTACTCATTTTCTAGTTCTACATATATCATTAACCGTAGGATATAAATAAAAACATTAATAAAATAAGTTAAATTGACTCTGGCTATGGCTCTAGCACGAGTCTTGAGTGCCCAGGTTTGTCTAAATCTAAATGCACATGGCATAAGATGTGCATGTTATATTTATGTAAATGCAATGCTGGATGAAAGATTAATATCTTAATTTATTATATATATATATTTTTAGTGGGTATTTTATGTTTCAAACAAGAGCTGAGATGAGCTGAATCTACCACATTTCATAGCTACCCAGTGTATTAGGATGTGCCATGTGCTTCTCGCGGGTTTGTTTTGCTCTGACGCATCCCACAATGCACCGCACCGCTGGAACGGTGATGTAATCTATTCGAACACTTGAAGCTGCATCATTGAGGATAGATAAAAGATTCACCCCTACCCAGACAGAGTAGGGGTAAATGACAACGTAGTCTAAATATGGGTGAGAATTGCTTTAGTATGAAACGGGAGGTGGATTCCAGGTTACAGTATCCAGTGTCTACCTACATTGGCACAGAGTTGGTGAAATGGCAGAGGATGTAATCAATAAAGACGGCGACCACAGAATGCTGCCAATTTGACTTTTAAAGGGATACTGCCATTCTGGTTCCGCTGATTTTAACACTAGGTGGTGCATCTCATGTTCCAGTAGTTTCCAGCTTTCCCACAGGTGGCGCATGGTGCTGACCTGTGACCTAGAAATAGTCCTGGTACATCCTAACTCCATTCTGACACCGTTTAGTGTTTATAAGGGTCAAGGTTACTAGCAAAGTGACCCAGCTGGGTGAGAAGGGAGAGTAAAACTGATGTTTAGGCTCATCGCAGGGGGTTGTGGGTATTTATTGGAATTATAGAAACAGATTGTACTATTAGCGTAAGAATAAATCCGTGAGCTCTTAAAAAGTGGATTGGAACGTTCCTTGCATTCTTTACTATTCTCCAGTCTTCTTGTATATTAAAGTTGCATAGTCCGATGAAATATAATTTTTGTCAAAATTAAAACAACTACTTACATTTGATCCTATATATCCAACTTAGATACTGGTGTATTAGCTAATGATTTGGGACAGCATATACAGAATAACCAGTGAATTTATAAGTTCACCCCTTTAGACACTCACTTTGAAACATCCATTATGCAGGGAGGCCATTAACCAATTAGGCCAATCTCGTGACCTCATTAGCCTCCCCCTAACCAAGTAGGCCTACTGTGCAGGGCCATAGAGGGGAAGGGGATATGAGGTGGATGTGTCTGTATGTATATGTGTCTGTGTGTTTCCGGACCTGACTTTACAGAGACAGACATACACACAGACATACACGCACAGACAGACATACACACACACAGACAGGCACACACAGACAGACATGCACAGACAGCACACACATAGACAGAAACACACAGACATGCACACACCCAACATACAAAGACACACATACACCCGACATGACTTTGCAGAGAGAGAGCCACCCACACACAGACAGACACACACACAGACAGACATACACAGACATATGCACACATACATATACACACAGACACACACATACATACACACACATACACACACAGACATTACCACACATACATATACACACAGACAGACACACATAGATAGACACACACAGACAGACATGCACAGACAGCACACCAGACACAGAAACACAGTCATGCACACACCCAACATACACAGACACACATACACCCCACCTGACTTTGCAGAGAGAGAGACAGACACACAGAGACACATAGACAGCCGCACACAGACAGAGGCATACATACACATACATACACATACAGACAGACGCAAAGACAGACACCCATACACACACAGACATACCGACAGACATACACACACATATATATGTACACACAGACACAGACAGACACACATAGATAGACACACACAGACAGACATGCACAGACAGCACACACAGACACAGAAACACACATACATGCACACACCCAACATACACAGACACACATACACCCGACCTGACTTTGCAGAGAGAGACACACACACACAGACAGAGACACATAGACAGATGCAGACACACACACATACATACACACAGATATACACACAGACAGACATACACAGACATTACCACACATACATATACACACAGACAGACACACATAGATAGACACAGACAGACATGCATAGACAACACACCAGACACAGAAACACACAGACATGCACACACCCGACATACACAGACACACATACACCCGACCTGACTTTGCAGAGAGAGAGACACACACAGACAGAGACACATAGACAGACGCACACAGACAGAGGCAGACACACACATACATACACACACATACATACACACAGACAGACATACACAGACACACACATACATGCACACATACACAGAGACAGACAGACACACACAGACACATACACACATACATACCCACACATACACAGAAACAGAAACACACAGATAGACACACAGACAGACACACACACATATACATACATAGACAGACACAAGCAGACAACAGACACACATTATATTTGGTTAAAAACCCCAGTGACATGGGCCTATGGCACTAATCCTTTCCCAGAATGTGCCAAACCCAAACAGAAATACCTACCTACAGTCCTGTAAAGGCCCTGTCACACTACGACGTAATAACGTCAACGTAGGGAGAACGTGAAGAACGTTGAACTTCTCGGCGTAGTATGCAAATTTGGGCACAAGTTGAACGTGGATGCAGCGTAGTGGACGAGATCGTAACGTCGGTAAAGCGTAGTGATACCGTTATTCAACGAGAGAGGTCAACTTTATTACGTTCACGGAACGTTATGAACGTTATTCCATCGCCAGAACGACGTTACCTGATGGCGAAACGTTGAACGTACGTTCTCCTGACGTTATTATGACGTTATCCTGACGTTATCCTGACGTTCCCATTACGCTGCGTGGACGTTTCCACCGGGTTTAATGTGGGTCAATGTAGTGCAACGTAGTTGAACGTAGTGACTAACGTTTTAATAATGTCCGTTTAACGTCATTGACGTTCATTGAACGTGAACAGAACGTGCGGCGAACGTAAACCCTTACGTTCAAGCTACGTCAAAAGTTTTGAACATGTCCAAAACATTGATATAACTCGACGTACCACGACATAATGTGACATAAATCGACGTCATTCTAACGTCATTCTGACGTCATCATGCCGTAACCCAACGTACCTCAACGTAATGACAAAAAATTACCACGTTAGGCTCACGTTGGCTCGTTACGTCGTAGTGTGACAGGGGTATAAGGTTCCAGGTCATCTCACATCACGTGGTCACCGCGAGATGACCAGCTGGGTCATAGCCACAGGACTTTTGGCAAGCTTGTCGAAATTATTTTTGGTTCTTTCAGCTCATATTACTTCAAAACTAATCATCTTTAATCAAAATCACTCCGGACTAATGATTAGTAGCTTGTAACGATCAATTTGATATATTTATCTAAAAAATAAGACAAAAATTCAAGTGCCATCGGACCATGCAACTTTAACCGCTATGGTCAACTTGCTATTCGATTGCTTTATATGTAATTAAGGGCCTTATGCCTGATAGGCCTTATGGCCCAGTCACACTACGACATAATGGCCAACATGAGCCCGACGAGGGCGAATTTAGAAAAACACGACGTGATATGCAAATACGGGTCCAAGTTGGACGACACCGCGGCGTGGTCGACGTGGGTGTACCGACTGTCTAATGTGGTTGTTGGTTGGTTGTGGATTTGTTGTTGGTTGGTTGGTTTTTGGTTGTGTGTATGTGTCTGTGTGTGTGTTTGTCTGACACAGACAAACAGATGGAGAGACACACACACAGACAGAGAGACGCAGAGACAGAGACACACACACAGACACAGACAGACACACAGACACACAGAGACACACAACCAACAAACAAACAACCAACCAACCAACAACCAATCCACAACCAACCAACAACCAATCCACAACCAACCAACAACCAATCCACAACCAACCAAACAACCAACAACCAGTAGTAACACTAGTAATACTAATCCACAACGTTGGCCATTACGTCGTAGTGTGACTGCACCACGGCTCCACCATAACTTGACCTTGAGCCTAACGTCAGAGAGCGTGTATATAAACAGATGAGAGGGACAACTCCCATACTAGACCGTGTAACAGCTGCCGACTGTGGCGCTCCAAGTGGTGGTTGTTGAACAGTATATGACACAGCTGTCAAACTCAAGGCATTGTCAATGGTCGTGTGCAATCTTCCTACAGAAAACGTTAAATATCTCTAAAACTACAACACCTAGAAACAAACTGATTGGAATACACATAGGAAACATGTTTACCAACAAGATTATATTAAATTGATATGGTTAGGGTTCTGGATTTCTATTAATTTGGAATAAAAACTGACGTTTTTCACTACGCGTACGGCAAACTCAAGGCATTGTCAATGGTCGTGTGCAATCTTCCTACAGAAAACGTTAAATATCTCTAAAACTACAACACCTAGAAACAAACTGATTGGAATACACATAGAAAACATGTTTACCAACAAGATTATATTAAATTGATATGGTTAGGGTTCTGGATTTCTATTAATTTGGAATAAAACTGACGTTTTTTCACTACGCGTACGGCAAACTCAAGGCATTGTCAATGGTCGTGTGCAATCTTCCTACAGAAAAAGTGAAATATCTCTAAAACTACACCAAATAGAAACAAGCCGCTTAGTACACATATAGAAAACATGTTTACCAAAAGGATTATATTAAATTGATAAGGTTATGCTTCTGCATTTCTATTAATTTTGAATTAAAAACAAATGTTTTGCACTGCACGTACCGTCAAACTCAAAGCTTGTTCAACACTAACCGCCAGGAACGCCACCGTAGCCTGTGTTACCGATTTTCGCGGGAGTTGTCCCTCTCATCTGTTTATATACACGCTCTCTGCTAACGTGACCGAGAGCCTAACGTGACCGTCACGTGACCGTAGCGTGACGCGAACGTCTTATCAACTCGTCGCGTCACGTCGAAGTTTTTTCAACATGTCCAAAACCTCGACATCCTCCTACGAGAGTGGACGAGATTCGACGAGAGCTTAACGTGACTTTAACATGACCCGACGTGATGACGAAAAGCCACCACGTCGGAGTCACGTTATGGCTGGCACACACCTCCCGTCTGTGCGCACCCACCTACCGTTTAGTGCGCGAATCGTAAACGGGAGGTGTGCGCCAGCCATTAGGCCATCACGTCGTAGTGTGATCCACCCTTCTGCGGGGATCTTAATATACATATTAACAGAATTAACGTAGTGATATTTGGCTGAAAATAAGACATTAACGTGAGCTGATTGATTATCAGTGACAGCAGCAGCAACACTGGGAGTGTCTGCTTAGTTCTGGATTAATTGAAGTATATTAACTCACACCGAATAAATGCGGGGAGGGACAACAAACCGTATTTCTGTGATACTCTGGCTGTCCGCCCTTAGCCTGATAATTACACCGACGGAGGAGGTCTACCTGCAGACGGGACGAGAGGTGGCGGCGAGCCGCGGCAGGCCCAGGAAATTTACATGGAAATAATTACATAAATTAACACGTAGGCTCGCCTTAGGCAGGGATGAAATAGCCGAACGGTTAAATATGTATATATATATATATATATATGTATCATATATATATATATATATATATATATCATATATACTAGCCGTACAATGCCCTCGCAATGCATTTGATATATGACTAGTATATATGATATATACATGGTATATGTATATATATATATATATATATATATATATATATATATGGGTCGTTCTCAGAAGTTGTGTACCAATAGTGTGACATCAGTACCAGAAAATCAAAATGCTGCCAAAGTCCTATAAGCAAGTTTCCTCAATGTGTATGTCCTTTTGCATCTGAATAATTGAAAATAAACATATTCTGGCATTTTTAAGTAGGTCAAATGATACTCACACCCAATAAATAGCAGTATAGCATGGAAACCAATCTGACTCCAAAATCAAATATTTTCCACACAAAACTTGACATTTTTAGGACATTTCACATGCCACTTGCTTTATAAACAGTAGTAATAATAATTTGAAACCTCATTGCTATGGTTTTGTCTTATTTGTGAATGTTAAAGAGAAAAGCAAGAAAATATTAGCAGAGTAACAGATTAGCAGAGTAACAAAGTGGAAACAACAATTTTACACAAATGGTCGGCTCAAATTTCAATGTTTAGGGGCAATTTCAGGATTTATCTTTTACTATACCATAACTGGGTCCATGC
Source organism: Branchipolynoe longqiensis (assembly GCA_030323885.1). Classification (NCBI taxonomy): domain Eukaryota; kingdom Metazoa; phylum Annelida; class Polychaeta; order Phyllodocida; family Polynoidae; genus Branchipolynoe; species Branchipolynoe longqiensis. Next base: position 22,246,627 of record CM059188.1, read on the forward strand.
ATAGTGTCAAATGGTGAAAATAGTTTCTGTACTGTGTCTGTACTCAGTGTTTGATACAGAGTTTCATAGTACTTGCAAGTGGAAACGAAATGTTACGATGTTAATGACTCCAGAAAATGTTAACAATTTCATAATTTAAAATTTCTTTTTTAGAAATAAATGTCTTCAACTTAATGAAGACATTGTATATGACCATTTGAAGTGAAATGAGCTGTTGTTCAGAGGTTTTCATTAAGTTTGTGACACTTTATTTTCAATGCTGTTGACAATGTCACAAATTAGTGATGTAATTTTCGATGTATTTAGCTACATCCATCCCAATAAGATACATAATACACAATATTAACATTTACTTTTGATCTAATCTATCTCCCACATTATTTGGCTAACTGATGAAATCTAAATATTGACACTCCAATAAAGGGTTTCTTTGAAATATGCATTTCTAGTAGACTACCTCAAGTGGTACACAGTTTCTGAGAACGACCCATATATATATATATATATATATATATTATATATATATATATATATATAATATATATATATATACATATACCAACATAGTCTAGCCACCAGCAGAGCTCAGACTTAAACTCATCATTCAGCCTGAATTTATGGTACAGCTTCTTCGCGTCGTAGATCCTCATGGAGAAGGAGCGACCCCCGCGGACAGCAGTGAGCGAGACGACCGCCCAACCTCTCCAGATCCTTTCGAGACGCCTTGCACTTGCAAAGGAAAAGAGAGAGTTGTGTCTTTAGTTCATGAATCTTGTCAGGCGGCAGGCGAAGCTGCAGGCGGACACTGTCAATTTTGATGCCCCGGAAACGGGTACACTGGGCTGGTGCTAGGAATTTAGGATAACTTAAATAGAAGATGATTCTGCGCAAAATAGCGGCAATTATTAATTGATTCATTAGGCAATTATTGAAGGAAGAGCCAATTATGGCAAAGTCATCTAAGCAGTTAACTGCTCTATCGAGACCCTCTCACTTGGCACAACGTCAGCAAAATCAGAAATACGATTAAAAATAAAAGGGCTTGAAGAAAGGCCCATGCATAGGTGATTGTCAAAGAAAACCTCAGAACCTTTATCCATTTCGAAGTCCCAGCATATAGCTTGGCGTGGGCGGTCGGAAGGGTGTATGCTAATGGCCCGGTAGGTATCTTTAATGTCTATCGTAGCGATAAAATCATTGCGCTCAATCTGGTCGACCAAATCGCCCACACCCTGGTAAGAAAAAGTCTGGGCAAAATCGTTGACATAATCGTTGACCTATCTGCTGGCTTACTACAATCAATTATCGAACGGAGTCCCTCACCACTCGCCTTAGGGACTGCAAATATGTTATGGCTGCAGATAGGAGAGGCATCAGAGCGGGAAATGTAGCCGCAGCCAAGCTCCGCACAGAGTTTCCTATCAATAAAGACTTTCTCTGCATCAGCTCAGGAGAGTTTGGCTGCGGCCCGATAGTTAGCAGGGCAACTGGGATTTATGAATTTAAAACCGAAAATACAGCCGTATATAACAAATTCCCAGTCATGATCTACTTCGCCTCTGAGGAAGCATTCGCAAATGGCTCGGCAGGGTTTTAGCTGCACCCTGTTTGGGCCTATGTAGTGTATACAGGTACAGCTGGCATTAACACATGACTATAGCCGTGTTCACACGGGGAAAATGTAAAGCGATTTAGACAAGGCGGATAATATGAACCGAACTAGTGTCGCGTTCACACGGGCAGTACTTGGGCCGGAAATCGATATCTGCGCATGAGCAAGTCCAGACTAACCAGTGCCATTTTGGGTTCGTCGACGTCGGCACAAGAGAGTGTGGGTTCGACCTAGATATGTATTGACTGAATCGTATTGGTTTGGAACGGTCAAAACTTCTGCTGGGCAGTGAAACCCTACAAATAAATGATGAAAAAAATATCTGTGCACCTCTAGCAGGTTCATAGACCAAATTATATAATATGCGCTTTTGATCGACAGGAAAGTCAACAAACTAAGGTGTCGACTGCGCATGCGTGTGAGGTGCATAATCCGCCTCAGTGCGTTCACACGGGCAAAATAAATCGATTCACAGAAATCACCTCACGTAAACTACCTCGAGAGGTGGTTTACATTATCCGGATCACAGGAATCGAATCAGCCTTAAACCGCCTCAGCCGCGCATTCACACGCGAAATGTAACCCGAACTATACAAGTCGCTTTCTACGAATCGATTTACATCGCCCGTGTGAACACGGCTATAGTTACTACCAATTTAATGAGTTCACCTGAATGGTTGATTGCATCAGAAGCAGTTAGATAGAAATTACCCTCCACCATGACAAGAGAGAACCAGTCGCTGACAATTACGGGGCATTGTGGCATGGCACGTGTAGCGGTGCCACGGTACGAAGCCTCGGCCGGAGGATTAGCAACGGTAGCAGGACAATTAGGGCCAAGAACACCGGCGACGGAGACGTCACTGGTATAGCCAATAGTATGGCTGCACAATTTTGGGGGGCCAACAATATCATCATCGCATACATAATTGGGGGCCCGAACAGCTAGACCAACATTTTCAACATTAATTGGCCTGGAAGGCAAATGGCAGTCATCACATTTCCTACACACATTAGAGTCGTCACACAAGTTACCCGGACACACATAGTCTGGGGATTGGGGGGCGAAAAAGTTGGTATGGGGAACTGGAGTCGAGTAGGCAACAAAATTTACCTTGACGTGAGAATCTAACTTGACATTAGCATAGTGATCCCCCAGACATAGTACCGGGACTCTCCTCGCCGGCCCAATACATTCAGGGGGAGGTTCCCCCTTGAGCAGAAAAGCATGTGTAAGCCACGAGTGGCCAATACGGCAGCGGCTAAGGACCACTTGGTCCTGACGACCTCCCGCATGAGTCTGTGGTGGGTTTCCCACAGATGGTTCAATTTCTCTAAGCTTATTAATGTTTTCATCCCACTCATGTTGCCATTTGGATTTTATGTGGGTGGCTATTAGGTGTTTCAGATCAGAGTGAGGGATCAGACACGGTTCAAGATCACAGTTCAGGGCCTTCTTCGCAGCCCGATCAGCTCATTTGTTTCCTTGTATGCCGGCATAACCAGGCACCCAGCACAGGTGGATGTCATACCCATCCGTTGCCAGTTGGTTCATTTTATAAATGACCATTGCTAGAATAGGCTGATTCGTTTTCAGTCTAGCAACAGCCAGGAGGCAACAGAATGAATCACTGTATATAACATAGTTAGTGTGGTTGGATACCTCGATACACTCCAACGTGAGAAGGAGTGCTCGGGCTTCCGCAGTGAAAATCGAGCTCTGATCGGGCAAGCGTACGCCAAATTTTTCCCGTTGGCAGACTGCTGCAGCAGCTACCCAGCTTTGGTCTTTCGAACCATCAGTGTATATGGAGAGGTGGTCTGCAAACTGGCCTTGAATCTCTGCATGCAGTCCTTGGTACTCGAGTGGATGTTTCCCAGACTTCCTCAGTCCCGTGAGTCTGAGGATAACCGATGGCTTTCTCAACGACCACGGGGGATGTTCTGGGACTTTGACATCCTCCAACACGTCCAAATGGATAGCCAAGGCTAGTGCATCTTTCGGCCAACTACGCCAGAGATTCTGGAACAACCACCCTGTGTCCATATGGGTCAAAGGCAAGATCTACCGCGCAATCGCGCTATCCACCCTACTATACGGAGTCGAGGCCTGGACAGTGTACAGACGACAGGTGAAAAAGCTGCATGCCTTCATGATGCGGCATCTGCCTTCGATCATAAGGCTAACCTGGAAGGACAAAGTGACAAATAAGGAAATACTCAAACGGACAGGGCTGCCCTCTATGGAAGATCTTCTGATCATAAAGAATCTCCGGTGGACGGGACACCTCATGAGGATGTCATCAGACAGGATTGAGACTTGTTACATGGAGAATGTGGAACTTTCTACAGCCTACTATACCTTTATTTTGCATAGAATATTTTGCATAGAATATTACCTGTTAGTCAATGAAATAATAAAACAAGACTCTTAGTCTTGCATGCATATATATATATTATACATGTGAAGTGGGCGAGACTACCCGACTGATGGAAATGTGGGCTGGGCTGATTAGCTCGCATTCTGAAATGCGGGGTACTCACCAGGCTCGCATTTGCCACCAATTGCGGGGCTGGGTTCCCTGCTGTAAAGCGTTGCTAGGATACATCAATTGTGACTTTCCTAGCAACGATGGGAGGTTGAGTGCTCGGGCTCCGACCCATCAGACGTGTTTCTGCATGCTCTGATGTTTTAGATGAGATTTAGGCTTTTATTGTCGAAATTCCAAACTGATTTAACTTAACAAATACGGGAGGGGATATACTTATTGTTCTTAGTCGTTATTTAGTGAAATTCATCTTTGAAAGAACTCTTACATTGTTAGTTAGGGTGAGAATAAAGCTGTGAGCTCTTACGAAGTAATTGGAATGTTCCTTGCATTCTTTACTATTTTCTAGTCTTATATTATTAACCGCTATGGTCAACCTGATATTTGTATTCGATTGCTCTATAAACGTATTTAATTAAGGGCCTTCCGCCCCACAGACTGTATGGAGTCAAACTTCCCACCTCTGGAAATATAGTAGCCACCTTTCTAGCCCGGGTCAAGTTAGCGTGAAGGCGGTCAACCGGCGGCGGGACGAGAGGCGACAGCGGCCCGGCGGCAGGCCAGGAAATTCACATGGAAACAATTATATATTAACACATGGGCTCGCCTTAAGCGGGGGTGGAATAGCCGAACGGTTAAACATATATATATTTTATAGGCCCTATGTCTAATATTCTATGGTGATTAAACTGGTTCTGGACATAACTGTTGTGTCCCCTTTTTGTTAAATTAGGAAATATGTTATCCTGGGAATACCAGAGCTTCAGTAAAAAAAAAAACAGTTGCTATTGCTGCATGTGTAAGGCTATTTTCTAGTACCATGGCTAGTAATATAATTTTTCTACAAAGCTTTATGGACAAAAATTGAAGTTCCATATTATTTTTGGTGTCCCCTTCTATTGCGTTACATACACAACTCAAAATTTGGAAGAATATAATCATCCTATGCAGATTTCTTTACAGTGCATTTCTATACTTGATATTATCTGTGCTAAGTAGTGATAGTAATAATAATAATAAAACACAATAAGGACATAATGGAATGAGTAAATAGACTCTGGCTGGCCAGAAAAATTCAGGTAGAAGTGACCAACCGGTGTTAGGACAGGAAGCACTTGCTGACCAGCTGCCTTGCTTACCTGCCCCAACAAGCAACAGGGCTCCAAGCCGCTCTAGCTGTACCATAGAACCTTCCAGAATCAGCACACAATAGATTTACTTTCACCGCTTATATAATATTTGCATAAAGGTAAACATTATACATACACATAAACATTAATTTTTTTATGCAATAAATTTGATTAAATAATTATTTTGGTTAATAAATCCACACTTGGTGATTGATAAGCTGGCTACTCAATGGGGGACATTGCAATGTTGTGTTTCAAACAATTGCTATTGGCGTCACCACTGAAGTAGTGGGCCTGATGGTATAGTCCTCTGTATTGACTACTCCTGTATACTGACGTACCGACGGTGTAGTCCTGTCTCCTGACTGTAATCTGATGTACTGACCTACTGACAGCATGGCCCTGTGTACTGACTAGTCCTCTGTATTGACATCAGACAGTATTTTCTTGTGTACTAACGTGCTGATATACTGACGGTATCGTTCTGTGTTCTGACTGTAGCCCTGTGTACTGATTAGTCATGTGTATTGACATACTGACAGTATTGTATTGTGCACTGACTATGTACTGACTAGTCCTGTGCACTGACTGTAGTCTGGTGTACTGACATACTGATGGTATGGTCCTGTGTACTGATTGTGCTGACTAGTCCTGTGTATTGACATACTGATGTTATTGTACTTTGTACTGACTGCAATCCTGTGTACTGACTTACTGACTGTAGTCCTGGGTACTGATATACTGACAGTATAATTCTGTGTAGTGACTGTAGTCCTTGCTGACTAGACATGTGTACCGCCATACTGATGGTATGGTCTTTAGAGGGTTATCACTGTGTTCTCACTAAGTTCATTAGCAATAGTACTAGTACTTATACATTGTATTACTGTATGTTTCAGATGACCGTCGTCATTGTTCAACACACTGAATAAATGGTTCCATACTTATCTATGACGATGGCCTAAACTGACGTGAAGAATCAACAACCATGCCTGCAGTTAGATGTCCAATACCCGACTGTGAATATATCACAGAAGACCTTGATGTCGCTATAGTGGCTGCACTCATCACAGCCCATAGCACCACTCATGCACGAGGTCCAGCTACAGCCGCAAAAGTCGAAAAAGTGAAGCGACCGACCATCTCAGCTGCCGGATCCAGTGAAGAATGGGTGTACTTCAAATCACGATGGTCAGAATACGTTGTTGCCACGAAGATCACTGGTCGAGAGCGAGTCGTGCAATTGCTGATGAACCCCTATGCAGAGACCTCACACGATCCACCGGTACACTCACCGATAAGACTGGATGAGGTTCTGGCTGCCATGAAAAAGCTAGCAGTTCGTGAGGAGAACTCTATGGTGGCACGGGCAAAACTACACAACATGCGTCAGGACCGAGATGAAGCAGTGCGCAGTTTTGGAACTCGCCTCCGTGGCCAAGCAGGAATCTGCAAATTCTTGCTAAAATGCCAGAACTGTGAATCAGACATCAACTACACTGAAGCCATCCTTCGCGACGTCCTCACACTGGGCATTGCCGATCCAGAAATTCAGCTTGACCTACTAGGTGACAAAAATCAGGATATGACACTGGAGGTCTTCCAGTTCGTCGAGGCCAAAGAAGCAGGAAAACACTCAGCATCCCACCTTGTCGATTCGCATGCCGTGGAAGCAGCGGGCAGCATGTATCAGCGCACCAAACAGATGAACATGAGGGGAAATCCTGCAGACACTTGCTCATATGCAAGAAGAAAGGACATGGCAAGAGTGCTCCAACCCGCATCCAGAAGCAAAAATGCCCTGCATGTGGTCACAGGTGCACGCACTGCAACCATGACCAACACTTCGGGAGCATGTGCCGCAGCAAGGACAAGCCAAGGGTACCCACACGCACAACCTCGGGCACCAAACCAACCGCCCCTACTGATGGAGGGGGTGCCATGTTTCATCACGATGTCTGGAGAAAAAATGCTGGAAGATCAATCTCTCTTGATCACCACCTTCATGACCAGCTATCTGACACCTGGATCCAGAAAAACTCAAGACCTCAGCCATTCATCAATCTCACTATTTCAGTCAACAGTGACGATTACAGTGCCCTCGGCTTCACCCTCAAGACTCGCTCAAGAACAGCTGCTCTCCCCACCATAGCCGACACAGGCTGCCAAAGCTGTCTTGCAGGCATAAAGGTCATCCATCGCCTTGGGCGAAGTCAGACCGATTTGATACCAGTCACACTGAAGATGCATGCCGCCAACAACAAGAGCATCACCGTCATCGGTGCCACAATCCTTCGCATCACGAGCAAGGATGAACGAGGCAACCATGTAGAAACCAGACAAATGACATATGTGACAGATGCCTCTGATAAACTCCTTATCAGTAGGGAAGCTTGTGTCTCCTGGAGCATAATCTCAGGCAGCTTCCCCCCGAGTAGGCGAAGCAACAGATGCACCATGCCCACGAAGGCAACAGTGAAGGGGCATCACAGCTCCAGAATGAATAGCATGTGAGCACCAACCGCTGCCTCTGATGGATGGACCCCCCCATGAAGCTGATCATAGACCCAGATGCAGAACCAGTCGCTCACCACACACCCATACCAGTACCGCTCTACTGGTGGGATGAGTCAAAGCTGGGCTTGACCAAGACATCCGCCTAGGCGTGCTGGAACCAGTCCCCATCGGCGAACCCGTAACTTGGTGCCACAGGGTGGGGGTATGTGCAAAGAAGAGTGGTATGCCTCGCCGTACCGTCGACTTCCAGCCTCTCAATGTACACGCCTTACGTGAGACCCACCACACGCCCACACCATTTCACCAAGCCCGATCAGTGCCACACGGCAATAAGAAAACCGTCCTCGATGCCTGGAAAGGATACCATAGCGTGCCGATGAGTGAGGAGGATCGTCACTTGACAACCTTCATTACACCCTGGGGCCGCTATTGCTACAAAACCGCACCTAAGGGTTACATTGCCTCCGGTGATGGCTACACCAGGCACTTTGATGAAATCATCTCTGATATCCCAAACAAGACAAAATGTGTGGATGATGTCCTCCTCTGGGCCGACACAATCGAAGAAAGCTTCTTCCAGGCTGTCCAGTGGCTTGACACCTGTGGGAACCATGGGATCACTCTAAATCCAGAAAGATTTGTATTCTGCCAGGACATAGTGGAATTCACCAGTTTCAAAATAACCCCGAATAACATCAGACCCTGCAGAAAGTACCTTCAAGCAATCCTTGACTTTCCGGCTCCCAATGACATCACAGATGCAAGATCCTGGTTTGGCCTCATCAATCAGGTGTCCTATGCCTTCAGTATGACGGAAAAGATGCAACCATTCAGGCAACTCCTCAAGCCGGGATCATCTTTCAATGGAATGAACACTTAAACAAACTATTTGAAGAATCAAAGGCTGCAATTGTAAGTGAATTTGAAGAAGGAGTCCAGATATTCGATCCAAGAAAGCCAACCTGCCTTGCCACTGACTGGTCCAAGACAGGCATTGGCTTTTGGCTGCTCCAAAAACATTGTACGTTCCTCAGCTCAGAGCCATTTTGCTGCAAAACTGGCTGGAAAATTACCCTTGTGGGTAGCAGATTCACCCACTCGGCCGAATCACGTTATGCTCCAGTGGAGGGTGAAGCCTTGGCGGTCACCGATGCCCTAGACAAAGTGAGGTACTTTGTACTGCGATGTGAAGATCTCATCATCGCCGTAGACCACAAACCTCTCCTGAAGATATTCGGTGATCGATCTTTGGAGGAAATATCTAACTCCGGCCTGAGAAATCTGAAGGAGAAGACCCTTTGATACAGGTTTCGAATGGTACACATCCAAGGTTTCAAACATTGCGCTGCTGATGGAGTCTTGCGTCATCCCACAGGCAAAGCTGAGATGATGACCCTCCCTGATGATGTAGCGGCCATCAAACCATGACATCCGTAGCTCCTACCCCCCCACCTCCATCCTGGCTGGCTTACATACCACACCACCAAGTGATGACAGCATTGAAGAGAATGTAATCTCAGCTGCAACTTCCATCAACTCACTAGACATCAAATCAGTGACATGGGAGAGAGTGCGTACCGCGACTACAAGCGATAGTTGTATGCAGAAACTGGTTGACATAATTGAATCGGGTTTCCCAGAATACCGCCATGAGCTACCTACCTCCCTGCATGAGTACTTCCAGTTTCGTGATGACCTCTGCACAGTGGATGGAGTCGCACTCTACAGGGACCGTGTGGTGGTACCGCCTACGCTCAGAGAAGAAGTACTAGCCGCCCTACACTCGGCCCACCAAGGCGTCACGGCAATGATATCTAGAGCCAAAGTGTCTGTGTTCTGGCCTGGCATCACTCCGAACATAACTGCTTATCGTGCCAGGTGAAACCACTGCAATCGCATGGCCCCCTCACAGCCAAATCCACCACCGACCCCATTGACGCCGCCACAATACCCATTCCAGCATGTCTGCGCTGATTTCTTCCATTACAAAGGCGTCAACTAACTAGTTGTGGTAGACCGCTACTCCAACTGGCCAATTGTAGAGAGGGCATCCAATGGCGCTAATGGACTCATCACATGCTTGCAGCGCACATTCGTCACATTTGGTATCCCTAATGAACTGGCCTCAGATGGAGCCCCACAATTCACCTCCACAGCCACACAGGACATCCTGAAAGATTGGGGTGTACACCATAGATTATCCTCCGTGGCCTACCCACACAGCAACTGCCGTGCTAAAACTGGAGTTAAGACAGTCAAACGTCTCATCACGGACAACACCGGTACAAATGGAGATCTTGATACTGATTCATTCCAGTGTGCAATGCTCGAGTACAGAAACACACCCGACAGAGACACAAAACTCTCACCAGCCATGTGTGTATTCGGCCACCCAATCAGAGACTTCATCCCAGTCCCCCCAGGCAGATACAAGCCGCACAACACCTGGCGCGAAACCCTGCTTGCTCGAGAAGAGGCACTATGCAACCGCCACAAGAGAGGCGCAGAACGCTGTGTAAAGTTGACAGCCGGCAGCTGTGGTTGTGTAGGCAGGCTAAATAGGAAATCACTACAGGCAAGTATAGAGAAGGAAGGCAAGATATAGAGTGTGCAGAAGGAACCAGAAGGAGCTTGCTTAGTATATTATATATATAGGTTTTAGAATCCAAGATGGATGTACACACCTAATTAATCCCTCCAATCACCAACAGGCATTCTTATTCAACCAATGAGCATTCAATATCCTTGTAACCAAGGCATGGTTATGTCTGGCTACAGTGCCCTGTTGTGTCTGGTGTGCAGTGATCCGTGAATAACACTTGGGGTAGGGGTATGTGAGGAGAGTTCCAAAGACTCTCTCACATGTCAAGAAGTGACTCTCATGTCAAGAAGTGACCCTCTCTCAATATCTATATTAATATACAATTTCTATCTTTAATTAGTAATGGATCACCAATACCACACATACCTTATATGCCTTTGGTTTTACATACCATCTACCATTAAATAGACCATTTGCAATTTATTATAGAGTAGTTCTCATCATCCTCCAAAGTCTCAAATATCGGAAAATTTTACAGCTGGTCAGAGCACCACTTGCTGTTGGAGATCATGTGTGCATCCAGAATCAGGCAGGTCAACACCCCCTCAAATGGAACAAAACCAGCACTGTCATTGAGGTTCACCAGTTTGACCAGTATGTCGTGAAGGTTGACGGATCTGGAAGGGTCACACTACGCAACAGAAAATTCCTTCGCAAGTACATCCCCATCCAGATACCTCCACCAAAGATGAGCATCAGACCTAGGATACCGACGCCAACAAGGATGCCTCCAGATAGCGAGGCACCAGCCACACCACAGCTGCTCATGCCACGCGACGACAACCCGAGTACCACAAGTGATCCACCCGTGATGCCGCCTCGCACACCAACTGGACCAGCTACAACTCCTAAATCGGGAATGCGTCCTGAATGTAGTACAGATCACAGGAGGCGCCATTGGGGTACACAGCCTCACAGCCTGGCAGTCTGCTAAGCACCCAGGTATCGCCAGATGGTGGCATCGCCTCAAAGCCACCTCTGATGCCATCAGTTGATGCAACACCACCGGCTGGCCCAAGACGATCGGGACGGGCTACCCGCGAGCCTGTATGGATGTTGGACTATGACAAGTGAATAACTGAGGATGAACAGTCGCCAAGCCGAGACGTTATTCAAGACAGTATTTCCAATATTAGTTCAGTTTTACTCTTCCCATCTCATACATGTTAAAGTTGCATAGTCCGATGAAATATAATTTTGTCCAAATTAAAACAACTACTTACATTTGATGCTATATATCCAACTTAGATACTGGTGCATTAGCTAATGATTTGGGACAGTATATACAGAAGAACCAGTGAGTTTATAACCTCACCCCTTTGAACACTCAGTTTGAAACACCCATTATGCAGGAAGGCCATTAACCAATTAGGCCAATCTCGTGACCCCATTAGCCCCCCCCCCAACCAAGTAGGCCTGCTGTGCAGGGTCATAGAGGGGAAGGGGATATGAGGTGGATGTGTGTGTATATGTCTGTGTGTTTCCTGACCTGACTTTACAGAGACACAGAGACAGACATACACACAGACATACACACACAGACATACCACACAAGACATACACACACAGACATACACACACAGACAGACACCCATAGATAGGCCACACAGACAGACATGCACAGACAGCACACACATACACAGAAACACACACACATGCACACACCTGACATACACAGACACACATACACCCAACCTGACTTTGCAGAGAGAGAGCCAGCCACACACACACACACACACACACAGACACCCCCAGACAGACACATACAGACATACACACAGACAGACATGCAGAGACATACACACATAGACATACACACACAGACACACACATACATATACATACAGACACACACTAACATACACACATGCATACACACATACACACATACATTACCACCCATATATATATACACACAGACAGACACACAGATAGACACAGACATACATGCATAGACAGCACACACAGACACACAAACACACATACATGCACACACCTGACATACACAGAGACACATACACCTGACATGACTTTGCAGAGATAGACACACACACACAGACACATAGACAGCCGCACACAGACAGAGGCAGACACACACATACACGCACACACATACATACACACAGACACACACACATACAGACATACACACCCATACACACACAGACACACACATACATACACAGACACACATACACCCGACCTGACTTTGCAGAGAGAGAGACACACACACAGACAGAGGCAGCCACACACATACATACCCACAGATATACACACAGACGCACATACACACATACATTACCACACATACATATACACACACATATTCACACACACACAGACACACATAGATAGACACACACAGACATACATGCATAGACAGCACACACAGACACAGAAACACACAGACATGCACACACCTGACATACACAGACACACATACACCTGACCTGACTTTGCAGAGAGAGACACACACAGACAGAGACACATAGACAGACGCACACAGATAGAGGCAGACACACACACATACATACACACACATACATACATACATACATACATACATACATACATACATACATACACACACATACAGAGAAACACAGAAATACACACACACAGATACATACAGACATACATAGACAGACACAAGCAGACAACAGACACACATTATATTTAGTTAAAAACCCTAGTGCCATATGGGCCTATGGCACTAATCCAGTCCCAGAATGTTACCAACCCAAACAGAAATACCTACCTACAGCCCTGTAAGGTTCCAGGTCATCTCACATCACGTGGTCACCGCGAGACGACCATCTTGGTCATAGCCACAGGACTTTTGACAAGCTTGTCGAAATTATTTTTGGTTCTTTCAGCTCATATTACTTCAAAACTAATCATCTTTAATCAAAATCACTCCGGACTAATGATTAGTAGCTTGTAACGATCAATTTGATATATTTATCTCAAAAATAAGACAAAAATTCAAGTGCCATCGGACCATGCAACTTTAACTAGCATACGTGTCAGTACAGTATAGTATATTTTCACATTAGATAAGCTTCGCTTGTCATATAGTATGTATGACACATATCTAGCTTAGCATAAAGTAATCTATTTGTGTAGTTAAGTCAGTCTTCACCATCTAATCGTTATGATTAACAATGCCAAAGACTTGGGGGAGATAGAGGGTTATGACTGTGTTCTCACTAACTTCATTAGCAATAGTACTAGTACTTATACATTGTATTACTGTATGTTTCAGATGACCGTCACCATTGTTCAACACACTGAATAAATGGTTCCATACTTATCTAGTCTTGAATACTGACTGTTTTCCAGTGTACTGACATACTGATGGTATTGTCCTGAGTCTGGTGTACTGACATACTGATGGTAAGGTTCTGAGTACTGACTGTAGTCCTGTGTAGGCCTACTGATTGGCCCAGTGTACTGACAGTGTGGTCCTCTGTTCTGTCGTATGGTCCTGTGTACTGACTGTAGTCCTGTGTACTGACTGTAGTCCTGTGTACTGACATCCTGACAAGTCATGTGTACTGACATGCTGATTGTATGGTCCTGAGTACTGACAGTAGTCCTGTGTACTGACATACTGGTGGTCCCCGTATGGTTCTGTGTACTGACTGTAGTATCATGTAACACAAGCGAACTCCACGACGTCTAGTATCCAAGTGTTTATTTCCCGCTCTCTAGGTCACGCGTCATGACGTCATACTGGTCTCGGCTATACGCACCGTACACATATATTACATCTTCCCCTTTTTTTTTTTTTTATATATAGGGTCAATTATACAATAGTGTTGTCAATGACGTTTACATGTTTCACTGTAACCTTACAACTTCTAACGCTTACGACTAAAACTCCAACAGAGTTTGTGTTATGCTAACATTTAAAATTTAACGTGTTTTGTTTTAGTTTGGAGTACAAGTAATTTTACTCAAGGTATCACTTTCTATTAGTCGACTAGGTGGGCGCGATGCTCGCCCAGCCCTCGTGTGGTATGTGTTAGGCATGTCTGTTGCGGTGTCTTGAAAGATAACGACACTGTTATCTTCAGACTTTGTAATCGGCTTGCAGTCACTTGTGTGTGCATGCATGCTCCTGTTGTCGCTGCTTTCTGGTATTTGGAACATGTGTACTCTGTTTCGATGTATGAGCTTGCCTGCACTATTTTTTAGTTCGTAATTTCTGGGCTTCGTCCTATCTGTTTTTGTAATTGTGCCTGCCCTCCATTCGCCCTCATGTGTTCTATATCTGACTTGGTCCGTGATCTGAAACGGTTTGTGAGGTTTGCCTGCTCTGAGGTCGTAATAGTATTTTTGTTTGTCTTGTCTGTGGAGGATATCAGTCTTTTTTTACCCCTGTGCTTGTGGTTTTAAATGTGCTTTAGTCGTGGGTAATTTAGACCGTAGTCGGCGACTCATGAGCAATTGTGCTGGAGACGCTTTCATGTCTGTTAGCGGAGTATTTCGGTAGTTTAGTAAGTACAAATTGAAATCCTGCTTATTTTCAGCTGCTTTTTTCATCATCTTTTTTACTGTTTGAACGTACCTTTCTATTTGGCCATTACTCTTTGGATAGTATGGGTTTGAACAAATATGATCGAAGTTATATGTATTCACAAAGTCCTTGAACTCGTGGCTTGCAAATTGTGGCCCGTTGTCTGATATTAGGGTGGTTGGTATCCCGTAGCGCCCAAAAATTTGTTTTAGTGAATCAATTACTGCCTTCGAGTCAGTTTTCTGTAGTTCCACCACCTCGGGAAATTTTGAGTAATAATCTACTAAAATTAGATATGTTTTCCCTTGGCATAGAAATAAGTCAACTCCCACCTTACTGAATGGAATATCGGGTATGACGTGTGGTGTCATTGGTTCTGCACTTAAAGAATTTCTATAATTCTGACATGTCTGGCAACGTGCTATCATGTCTTCAATTTGCCGGCCCATGCCCGGCCAAAACACGTTGTCCCTGGCTAACTCTTTAGTTTTAACGATCCCTAAGTGGGTTTCATGCAATATATCCAACATTTCTTTTTGTAGATTACTAGGAATTATTACCTGTCTTCCTTTGAACAGCATGCCATCTTTACCAACTATTTCATCTTTGTATGTAAAGAATGGTTTTGCACATGCTTTCACTAAATTATTTTGCCCTGGCCACCCATCTTGAACTAACCGTGTGACCTCAATGAGTGTATTGTCTGCCTGTGTGGCTGCAACTATCCGGGCGTTCATGTGCACCGCAATGTCTATCGTGGCAATTGAGATGTCGTTGTCAAACAAATTATTTGGGTCTGTGTTGGTTGTGTGCGCCCGTGAAAGGGTGTCTGCAAAAAACTTTTCAGTTCCTTTTATGTATTTAATTACGATATTATAATTTTGAAGCCTCATGCGCATCCGTTGCATCCTGGCCGACAACATATGCAGTGGTTTTGTCATGATTGCAACAAGTGGCTTGTGATCAGTTTCGATTATTACTTCTTTCCCATAAATGTACTCATGAAAACGAACACATCCGAAACACATTGCCAATAGTTCTTTTTCTATTACTGCGTAGCTCGACTGGCAGTTATCCAACGCTTTTGACGCCATGGCAATAGACTTATTGTCCTGAAATATGGCTGCCCCTAGGCCCGACTTACAAGCGTCGACTTGGAGTGTAATTTGCTCGTTTACATCGTAATATTTTAGCACAGGTGCTGTTATTAATAATTTCTTCAATTTAGTAAATGCCTGTTCTTGCTCATTTTGCCAGAACCATACTACCTCTTTACACAAGACCTGTCTTAGGGGTTTTGAAATTTCAGATAAATTCGGTATAAATTTGCCTACGTACCCTACCATGCCCAAGAAGCGTTGAACTCCTGCTTTGTCGGTAGGAGTGGGCATGTCAACAATGGCCCGTACGCGTTCAGCATTTGGCTTCAACCCTGTTTGTGTTAATGTGTGTCCTACATAATTAACTTCAGGTTTACAAATTACGGATTTGTCTGGGTTCAGACGCAAGTTAGCTTCTCTAGCTCTGATTAAGACATTTTCTAAGTTCTCATTATGTTCTTTAATCGTATTCCCATATATCAATATGTCATCCGCGACTACATTAACACCCGTCAAACCCGCTAATATTTTATTCATTTCCCCAATGAATATGTCCCCCGCTGTTTTAATGCCGAACGGCAACCGTGTGTACCTGAACCGGCCCCATGGGGTATTGAATGTACATAATTTCGAGCTCTCAGTGTCAAGTTCTATCTGCCAGTAGCCGCTATGGGCATCAATGACCGAAAAATATTTGGCATTGCTTACTTTCGCTATAACTTCCTCTATCGTTCTGGTCGGGTATGGAGTATATAGTATTGCTTTATTAAGCTTTGTTGGGTCAAGGCAGACTCTAATTTTGTTTGGTTTCTTTACAATCGTTATTGAATTCACCCATGGGGTCGGTTCAACCTGCTTTACAATAACCCCTAATTTTAACATTTTGTCTATTTCCTGCTTCACTTCTTCTACAATTGCATGAGGAATTCGCCTCGGCGGGTCAATCACTGGGTCAACATTACGGTCTATATGTATTTTTGCCCTACTCTTGATATTTCCCAGCCCTGTGAACACATCAGCATATTTCTTTATCAATTCTTCAGCTGCACTGTTCGTTGTGACTGCGTTTTTTGTTCGTACAGTGATTTCTCCTACTCGACGGATTAGTTGAAGCTGCACACATGCCTCCTTTCCTAGTATGGGTGTGCCATGAGTTGTCACTTGAAACTTCAACGGCGTACCCCCAACAACGATGTTGACTTCTCCATCTGGTCGTATGCGATTACCTGAATAAGTGACGAGACAACACTTTGAAGGCTCCAACACGGTATTTTTCAGAGCATTGTAGACAGTACGCGGTATTACATTAGCTTGGGAACCAGTGTCTAGTTTGAATTTAACCGGTATGTTCTGTAATTTATACTCCACGTACCATAAGTTGCTGCTGCGTAGTGGCTCGGTAGTTATCTCGCCCACGAACAAGTCATTTCCTCCGTTGTGCTCGTCCCCTTCGTCTTGTTGGTCATCATTCGTGCTCAATTCGTTCACTTGAGCTCGACTTGCACGTCGGGTTCTGCAGACCTTTTGAAAGTGTCCGTAGCGCTTGCAGTACATGCATTGTTTGTCCACTGCTGGGCATGTCGAAGCGCCATGTTGGTATCCGCATCGGGTGCAGGTCGTCCCCGGTGTAGAGGGACGTGTCCCTCGGTCGTGCCACGTGCGGTCACGTGGTGCTGCTGAATTCCTGCTCGCCCGTGATGTGTAGATTCCTTGCTTGCTCACCGCATCTACCTGCTCCTCCGTACGGTTGCTTCCCTCCGGGTGTAGTTGGGCGTGTGTGTTTTTGCTCAGTCGACACATTTCCAGGCATCTGTCCAATGTTAAGTTGGGCGTTTGCAGTAACTTATCTCGCAGCCTCTTCTCTCTAACCCCGCACACCAGCCTGTCACACAGCAATGAGTCCTCCATTTCTGAGTAATCGCAGTATGATATTCGGTGCCTTAAATCCCTGATGTAAGTGTCCATCGACTCATTAGTTTGATTATGTGAGTTGAATGTATACCTGACAACCGTGATATTTGTTTTCCTTACACAGTATTCTTCAAATGCTTGTATTAAGGGGTCGATCTTGTCTTTTTGGCTCTCCGGCATTCTGAACGTCGCGTGCAACTTTTGCGCCTCCGGTCTGGCTATGTGTAAAAATATGCAGCATTGTATTTTTTCTGGCTTGGTTGCTGTTCCTGTGGCTATGCTGTATATTTCAAATGCGCGATGCCATGTCCGCCAGTTCATAGCCAGATTTCCTTCTAGGCTTAACGGCATTGGCGGTTTCAAGCCTGTAAGTGCCATGGTGACTTGGTTTTTATTTTTGTGAGCGTCCCTTGGTTTCTGTACACGATCTGACACCATGTAGTATCATGTAACACAAGCAAACTCCACGACCTCTAGTATCCAAGTGTTTATTTCCCGCTCTCTAGGTCACGCGTCATGACGTCATACTGGTCTCGGCTATACGCACCGTACACATATATTACACTGACTAGTCTGGTATGCTGACAGTATGGTCATGTGTGCTGACTGTAGTCTGATGTACTGATGTCCTGAGTACTGATATACTGATGGAATAGTCTGACTATAGTCCAGTGAACTGACATACTGATGGCATGGTCCTGTGTACTGACTAGTCCAGTGTACTGACCGACTGACAGTCTGGTGCTGTGTACTGACTGTAGTCTGGTGTACTGACATTCTGACTGCTGTCCTGGTCACTGAAATACTGACATTATGGGCCTGTGTACTGACATAATAATGGTATGGTCCTGCAAACTGGCTGCATGTTGTCTTGTAGTATCTCCGTTTAGGCCCACTAGTACCAATGTGACACCTATAGTTGGAAAAACTAACTACGCTAAATGTCCCCCATTAGTTTTTTCTTACAAACTGGTAACTATCTTTTCCTTTACGTTACCAGTATACATTATGGACAAGAGTT
Organism: Branchipolynoe longqiensis; assembly: GCA_030323885.1. Lineage (NCBI taxonomy): Eukaryota > Metazoa > Annelida > Polychaeta > Phyllodocida > Polynoidae > Branchipolynoe > Branchipolynoe longqiensis. Next base: position 22,265,591 of record CM059188.1, read on the forward strand.
GGCTACTCAGCGAAAAGATTAGGAAAATACACTGCACAATCCGATGGTTTTCTGTCATATTTTTTATGATTATAACATAGTTTTTTTTAAACATAGGTTAAAAAAAAAAAATCCATATGAACTGGTGGGAATTCTGGATTCTTACAGCAAATAAATTTTGGTATGGATGTAATTTTGGTATGGATACGTGGCGAAGGAAGAGAGTGGGGGGGGGGGGAACTGGGAATAAAAATGTAAATTTTATTTCTAAGATAAATGTCAAGTAGTAAGTTGGTTGGTTGTTGAGACTTACGTCCTGGCAACATTTAATATCATATCAGGACCGATCAAATTTCAAGTAGAAGAGCCCGGAAGAACCCTCCACCACACCAAGAGTAAAAGAAAAGGGAAAATGCAAGGATGAGTGGGTGGGAAAGGAAGAGGTGTGGACGGGAGGGCAGGGAGCGGGCGAGGTAAGGGGGCGCCACCGGCATAGGCCTGCAAGTGCTTATGTTAGATTAGGTATCCCAAGTCATTTTCACAATTCAATAGAAAGTACCATATTTTGATATACTTCAATATCTCTAACCAGGAGAAGTAAAATGACACAAAGTTGATTAAAATCGGATGATTAGCTAAAAAGTTGTAGGCTTTTTAATATGGACAAAAATTATGGAAAAATCGCCTAATTTAGCATTTTACATGAAACCCACATTTCAGACCTCAATAATTAACAAATTAATGGCCACATGAACTTGTATTTCAGGAATAGGTGTTATCTATATGCATATATCAAGTCTATTTTTTCCAGAGTAACGATATAATTATTCTTCGAGATATTGGCCATTCAAAATGACAAAAAACACAAATTGCCACTTGTCAACATGAGAAATTAAGAGGTATGAGTTCCATAAATGCATATATTTAAAGAAATACACAACCAATATTCTGGAAACCTGACCTGACGACCCAGAACATCATGTAGTCAAAATGAGTTACCACAAACACACAACTATTATTATAGTTTCAGAATAATCATGATAATTGTTGAGAAATTTGACATAAATTTCGATTTTTCATACTAATTAAGGGGTGGGATTTACACTTTCGGCTGTAGTTTGAAAAGTATACATCCGATTTTACTAAAAGTGCAACCAGCTCTTTATAATAGCATGCTTTACAACTTAGTAATTCAAATATAATATAAAAGACAGCATAGGTGATTTTCAACCCTGAGAACGGCCTTGAAACATGGTAGCGCGAATCACGATTCACTGCAAAAAAACTTGTTAAATGCTCAGTAGCACATACATTACATTAATACACACCAATTAAATTAGTGTAGTATGAAAGAACACATATTAAGCTTCAAATTGGTGTATTTCTTTATTTAATATAACACCAATTGTGCATATTAGAGAAGTTTGAAAACACTTTCTGTTGGTGCACTGAGCCGATTCCAGTGCCTCGGGTGACCTGTATTGGGATACCTATATACTCAGTAGAGCCAGTATTTATTCTCTCTTGCGTTCGCACATTTTTCCCATGCAGGACAGACAAAAATAATTGTATTATTTAAATAGAGGACAAAATTAGGTTTCTAATGATATAAAAAAATATATTATTTAGAATTATGAGCCGTTTTTGCATCATTTTGAAGTTTTCAAACATTTTTTTTTTTTAAATTCTGTTCAAAGTTCTCATTGATGTTTGATACTAAAATGTGGATAAGAATTTTCTCTTCGTTTCTATGTGATTTTGAACATGTGGGACGTATGGAGCCTTGCGCAACTTGAATTGAATGTTGCCACAATAATTCTTGGTTATCTGGAGCTATGGCCAGGTCTGAAATACACAGATTTGGCTCTCCAATATACACTTTTTTACTCAAATTCGGAAGTGACAGAAATAATAAATACCACATGCATAAAGAGCGGTTTATAAGCTATTATTCCATTTCAATGGGTAGAATCTTAGATGAACTGTAGTGAGTTTAAAATGAGCTTTTATTGGTGCCAAATGATGCATTTCCACCACCATACGGTGCTCTCTTGGGATACCTAGTTAGATGTGTTGGACCATATGTAACTTATAAGTGTTTTACTTTGAAAAAGCTTAATGCTTTCATCGGACACTGCAGCTTTACTGAATTTTAAATAACCACAAAGCTTGACATTTCAATTCATATTCATTTTTTTATTGTTTTTCAGAAAACACAACATCCATCATTCCATACACCTTGAGTCCTAATACTTCAGTATTTCCATTTTCCTGGTTGGAACTGACCTCAGCCCACAACCTACTGCATGTTTAAGACAACAATCTCATAGTCAAAAAAGAGCATGTGCTGTAATTAAAGACCGATTTCAATTCACTTAATTTCTATTCTTCGTCCAATAATCGCAATTTAAACCCCCCCCCCCAAAATAAAACAAATACTTTAAAAAAAATTTAACGGAAAAGTAAGGAAATAAAACAACACTGCAGGCTGAGCGGACGCCATCTGACAGCCGGGAATGGAGTTAAGGCACCCCCGGGCCTGGCTCTACTTTACCACACATCCCCACAATTTACAAAAGGGGCAAAGTCAATAATTTCATTAAATCTGTTCATATATATATATATATACTTTGCTCAATAACAAATACTCAGTCTCTCCACTCCCACAAAACCAGGATTGGGGGGGGGGGGGGGGGGGGGTCATGACATCACCACCATATATCACCTCCAGTGACAGTAGCAGACCCTGGTCCGTTCACACTTACACTCACAACTTTCACTCACTTATGGACATTTTTGTGTGTGTATGGGTTGTTTTTTTCAATAACAAGTGAGGACCAATTGGTTTAAAAAAAATGTTTTTGTGTTAAAAAAGAAAACACTGACTCATGACACAACAGTCAGCACCCACGAAGGGCCTCTTTCTGTTGGGGCACACACGAGCCGAGCGGCCCTAGACTAGTGTAGTGAATGCTCCCAGGTCGGGGCACTGGGAGCAGACATCCCCCGCCCCGCCTTGTCAGACTCCAGCTGCCAGACACCACGCCGTCCCACCGCTAAAAGCCACAGCTCCACCTCAACTCTGCTGCCATTTCAGTGACTATAATCTTTCCTCTGGTATCGGTTAAACTGTTAAACTATATCAGTCTTCATTTAATATTAGCCAGGTTTGTGGTGGCCGACACAACAAAAATCCATTTCATGGCTTTAAATACCATAATCTCGTGGGTTAATAACGCTCACCCCCGACATGGCCAATATTTCGTAAACACCCACCCCTTAAATGCCCATGTGTTGGTAAACGCCCACCCCCAACTTCAGTGATTCGCATCAACCCACGAGAATACAGTATAAAAACGTGTTGTATTTTATCTCTCCCCAATTTCTATTTTCACCCCGCCTCCAAACTTCTTTTTTTCGTTTGTTTTGTTTATATATAATTATCGGGTAAATTTTTTTTTCCCTGAGTGAACGAATTGGAATTCACACGATTATACCAACATATCTCCAGGATATATTCTTGTTATTATCCAAATAGGCGGCCTATGAGGGACGCATATTCTTATCGCTGAAATAGTTGAGTCAGTCTCAGGGCGGAGTAGACGCTTGTCTCATTACCAACTCAATGTGTGCAGGAGATCGCATGCTTCTAATTTACACCCACCCAACCCAACATATGTTGTATGCTTTATAGCCCCGTTCACACACACACACACACACACAGACCTTAAGTCGCCTCAAAACATGCGCATTTCGCAGCTGAGCCGAATTAGGGCTGATTTGACTGAACTAGTTCGCCTTATGTAAACCGCTCCACAAGGTGGAATAGATGAGGCGAATTAGTTGAGGCGACTTAAGATGCGTGTGTGAACGGGCTTAATTAATTTTACACCCATAACTTATTTTTAGGGTTAGTTCCAGAGGCGGCTGCCAGATGGCAGTAGTGAACAGTGGCGCCGCCTTGCGGATCAATTGAGAGGTATAGTGTTATGAAATGAAAAAGTCCCTTGTCCCACATACTTGGTATAGACCGCCCAACATGGGAGGAGGTACTCCAAACTACACACTTCCAACTCTATTTTTTATATATAACAAAAACAAAAAAAATGACGGTCGAGGTACTTTTTGTTTGTTTTCCCTCCTACCCCCCCCCCCCCCGTATGGGTCTCGCGTTTGTTGTCACACTGTTGAGGTAATGAATACACGTCTGGGTTGCTTGCACGGGTATACAACAGCTCAATTTACAGGTAGTATGTGTATGCACGTCACAAACACAACAGTATGCCGCCAGTCATCGCACACACATATTAACAGAAGGAAGTCACAATCCATGGCGCTGTGTGCAACAATCCTTGCGTCCCCCTGCAGCCCACGATCGTGAATATTAGTGATATGAAAAAGCCACTAACTCCACGCGCCGATATTGCCACCACAACACCAACAATAATCCTGCACCATTAATGCAAGTGCTTACTGGGCAATGAGTGTCTTGTAGTTTGCCCCCCCCCCCTCCCCCAACCCATTGTTTTCATGTCCATTTAAAGAAAGAAAGAAAAAGTGTCCCTCCCCACTTCCCCTCCACACACATACATACGTCTTCTTTTCCTGAATAAAAATAAAAATAGCTGCAAATTCACATAATATACACTGGCACGAGCAGTAGGGCGTCCATTTTTGTTGTTTTTAAAAATTATTATTTCCCTAGAGATATTCGGCGACGGGAGTTGTTGCTTTGTGTCCCCCCCCCCCCCCCCCGAGTCGCGTGCTGACGGGTTCGGGGGCAACAATCTCCAGCCACAAAGTGTCTAGTCTACGACTCGTTTATGTACACGCCCAGTCGTCGGGGGGTCTGACGGCACCCTGCTCCACCCACCACCCACCACCTCGTGTACCCAGGCCACCATGGCAACGCACCACCACGCGCAGTCCCACAAGCAGCTCGGCAACGGCTCAGAAATGGCTCGTGACACAGCCCGCCAGCGTATTCAGTCTCCAAGAATCGTGTTGGGGCAGGGGGAGGGGGGAAAGATGATTCCTGATTTCACCGCAGAGCATCACCACTGCCCGTCCTGTCGAGCACCCCCAGGGTTCCCGGCCGGCCACAAGCATAAGACACAACTATCCGGCGTCGGGCGCAAGCGTGGCGCAGCAGTCTATCGCTTTCATTTTGTCCCTGGAGAAGTCATGGGTGAGGAGAGCTCAGAAGATCACTTCGTACAGCGTGGCCTTCTTGTCCCCAGAGCCCGTCACAATGTACTTGTCGTCTGAGGATATGTCACACGACAGCACAGAAGAGGACTCCTTTGACTGAAAAACAAAACAAGCACATTGTCAGTATAGTTATCTGCATGAACAACACAAGCACGTCACCAATATAGGTATCTGCACTAACAACAGAAGCATGTAACCAATATAACCTGCACTAACAACGGAAGAACCTCACCAATATATTTATCAGCACTAACAACAGAAGCGTGTCACCAATATAGGTATCTGCACACAAGCACATCACCAATATAGGTATCTGCACTAACAACAGAAACATATCACCAATATAGGTATCTGCACTAACAACAGAAGAATATCACCAATATAGGTATCTCCACTAACAACAGAAGCATGTCACCAATATAGGTATCTGTACTAACACAAGCAAATCACCAATATAGGTATCTGCACTAACACAAGCACATCACCAATATATGTATCTGCACTAACAGAAGCATGTCACCAATATAGGTATCTGCACTAACAGAAACACATCACCAATATAAGTATCTGCACTAACAACAGACACATGTCACCAATATAGGTATCTGCACTAACAGAAGCATGTCACCAATATAGGTATCTGCACAAACAGAAGCACGTCACCAATATAGGTATATGCACAAACAGAAGCATGTCACCAATATAGGTATCTGCACTAACAACACAATCATGTCACCAATATAACCTGCACTAACAACAGAAGCATGTCACCAATATAGGTATTTCCACTGACAGAAACACATCACCAATATAGGTATGTGCAGTAACAACAGAATCATGTCACAAAAATAGGTATCTGCACTAACAGAAGCATGTCACCAATATAGGTATCTGCACTAACAACATAAGCATGTCACAAATATAGGTATCCACACTAACAGAAGCATGTCACCAATATAACCTGCACTAACAACGGAAGCTCATCACAAATAGATATCTTCCCCAACAACAGAAGCACATCACCAATATAGGTATCTGCACTAACAGAAGTATGTCACCAATATAGGTATCTGCACTAACAACAGGACATCACCAATATAGGTATCTGCACTAACAATACAAGCATGTCACCAATATAATCTGCACTAACAGAAACATATCACCAATATAGGTATCTGCACTAACAATAGAAGGATGTCACCAATATAGGTATCTGCAGTAACAACAGAAGCATGTCACCAATATAGCTATCTGCACTAACAACAGAAACATGTCACCAATATAACCTGCACTAACAACAGAAACATATCACCAATATAGGTATCGGCACTAACAACAGAAGAATGTCACTAATATAGCTATCTGCCTTAACAACACAAGCACATCTGCATTAACACAAGATGTCACCAAAATAGGTATCTGCATGAACACAAGCGTGTCACACATATAGCTATCTGCATTTACAACACAAGCACATTTACATTAACACAAGCACATCACCAACATAGCTACCTGCACTAACAACTCAAGCACATTACCAACAATTGTCAATATACACAAGCATATCACAAATACAGGTATCTACACTCACAACATAAGCATGTTGTCAATAGTTATTTCTACTAATATCAAGAAAGTAAAATCCATATAATATGTGAAACCCCATTATAACCGGATCGTTAGAGTCCATAAAAAGTCATCGCGAAAAGAGCTGGATCGCGCTAAATCGGGGTTTGGTTAACTGAATTACCTTTGAATTAAAGAACTCTTGAGCCTAATGACTCATCGCATTATATCTGAATTTATGTTAAATCGGGGTTTCACTGTATATAAATAGGCATTGCAAATCAGAAGTTGGTCGGATCAGGATGCCACATGCTTTTTTTGTTTTTGTTGGGGAGTGGCAGGGTTTTTGCCAGAGGGTAAAATTCTGTACCCATACATTTTCTGAGTATGACTGTACCCTCAAATTGCTGAGATAATTCTTTTTTAAAGGTTCTTCAATGATCCACAGACAACAAAGCCTCCAAAGCCTCCCCCCCCCCCCATCATCTCCCATTCTGCATACCCTGAAATTATTTTGCTGCGGAAACCTTGGGGGGGGGGGGGGGGGGGGGAGGAGGAGGAAATGTTCCAGTTAATGTAATTCATGGGGTACGCCATAGTAACCATACCCTGACACAGAAGGCCACAAACCACAGCCACATTACTCAGTAAGTACCCTGATTCTAATGATAAAAAACCCCACTGCCACATCCCATAGCAACCTTCGAGTGACGCTACCTGGAAAATGCTGGCGCCATAGGGAGTCCGCCACGCGTTCAGGAGGTTGTCCTTGCCCGTTGAAATGAACCACTTGCCGCAGTATGCAAACTTCAGCGACAGCACGCAGCTCTCGTGCAGGTGCAGCTGGTATTTATCAGGCTTGCTGTGGTGCAGGACCTCGACGTTAGAACTCTCCATTCTGAGGTAAAAAAGCACCATTCAGTATACCCAATATAGGAAACATCGGCTATAATATATGTCCCACTCAGCATCATGTTTGTCTGATTCTATCCATTTTTTTGTCGGAAATGGACGCATATATATATATATATATATAAAACATAAGGGTTTGATTTGAAGAAAAGTGATTAAATATATCTAAGCTTCCATTTTTTTCCGGATTTAAAATCTACAAAACCTTATTTGAATTCCCTAAAAAAAATATAAAAATGTAAAGAACAATCTACTGACTATATTTCAAGAGGATCTTATTCCATCCATATTTCTGGTATATTTAAAATGGCATAGTCCGATGTTTTGCATTTTCGAGATATGGCTGATCATTATAATCTACATTACTTCAGTTGGAAGTAAACGGATAATTTTGGAGATATTTGAAGTGAAAACATGCCAAATTATTTCGCGAGATAAAATATTTTGGAACAAGAGGTGCATCTCTATCCAGGGGAAATAACTTATTATAAACATTTAAAGGTCGAGTGCAGATGGTTGATTGTTGGAGCTTTAGGTCCTGGTAACATTTAATGTCATATCAAGACAGATATCGATTGTGACAGTGCGCACTCATAGCGAGTTTATATTGCTGCCTCACTGAGAGACCAGACTACTGTCACCATTACTCAATATCCCACTCAGTCAGATTATCCTGACATTGAGCTAACCAGTCCTCACCTTATCCTAGTAATGCTGAGCGCCAGGCTAGGAAGCGACAAGTATCAATTTTTCGTTTGACCCGACCGGGATTAGAACTCCCGACCTTCTGCACAGGAAGCCTGCGCTCTACCGATTAGGCCACCGCATCCCATAATGACCGGTCCCTCCCTCTCCAAAGGAAATCACTTTGATTATAACATTAATAGGTCGAGTGCAGATGATTGTTTATATAATTAAAGATAATTCAGATTAATTCACATAATGACTACTCACCCTACGGCAAGCCACTCCCCAGTTGGACAGTAGCCCAGCGAGAAGATCTGTGAAGTGAAGTCATGCTGCTGTAACTGCCGTCCCTCTCGGAGATCCCAGGAACGCACCGTATTGTCGAGGCCACCGGTCCACAACTTGTTGCCATCGGGCGAAATATCTATACAACTGGCTCCGTCCGTGTGCCCTTGGAATTGTCTGTAGGTAGAAGTGGAACCTACTTATTCTTCGCTTCACTCATGTTAGCTGCACCAATCGCCCTGTGAAGCTATTTACTCATGTTAGATAGCTGCACCAATCGCCCTGTGAAGCTATTTACTCATGTTAGATAGCTGCACCAATCGCCCTGTGAACCTATTTACTCAAGTTAGATAGCTGCACCAATCGCCCTGTGAAGCTATTTACTCATGTTAGATAGCTGCACCAATCGCCCTGTGAAGCTATTTACTCATGTTAGATAGCTGCACCAATCGCCCTGTGAAGCTATTTACTCATGTTAGATAGCTGCACCAATCGCCCTGTGAAGCTATTTACTCATGTTAGATAGCTGCACCAATCGCCCTGTGAAGCTATTTACTCATGTTAGATAGCTGCACCAATCGCCCTGTGAAGCTATTTACTCATGTTAGATAGCTGCACCAATCGCCCTGTGAAGCTATTTACTCATGTTAGATAGCTGCACCAATCGCCCCGTGAAGCTATTTACTCATATTAGATAGCTGCACCAATCGCCCCGTGAAGCTATTTACTCATGTTAGATATCTGCACCAATCGGCCTGTGAAGCTATTTACTCATGTTAGATAGCTGCACCAATCGCCCTGTGAAGCTATTTACTCATGTTAGATAGCTGCACCAATCACCCCGTGAAGCTATTTACTCATGTTAGATAGCTGCACCAATCGCCCCGTGAAGCTATTTACTCATGTTAGATATCTGCACCAATCGCCATGTGAAGCTATTTACTCAGGTTAGATAGCTGCACCAATCGCCCCGTGAAGCTATTTACTCATGTTAGATATCTGCACCAATCGCCCTGTGAAGCTATTTACTCATGTTAGATAGCTGCACCAATCGCCTCATAAAAAAAGCTATTTAGTCATGTTAGATAGCTGCACCAATCGCCCTGTGAAGCTATTTACTCATGTTAGATAGCTGCACCAATCGCCATGTGAAGCTATTTACTCATGCTAGATAGCTGCACCAATCGCCTTGTGAAGCTATTTACTCATGTTAGATAGCTGCACCAATCGCCTCATGAAGCTATTTAGTCATGTCAGATAGCTGCACCAATCGCCCAGTGAAGCTATTTACTCATGTTAGATAGCTGCACCAATTGCCCCGTGAAGCTATTTACTCATGTTAGATAGCTGCACCAATCACCCTGTGAAGCTATTTACTCATGTTAGATAGCTGCACCAATCGCCCCGTGAAGCTATTTACTCATGTTAGATAGCTGCACCAATCGCCCCGTGAAGCTATTTACTCTCCACTTCATTCGCCTCAATTGTCCCATGAAGCTATTTACTCTCCAGTTAAATCATGTTAGGTAGCTGCATCAAACGCCCCAGCATTTCTATGCACATCTACCACAGATGTGCCATTAAGCAAGCTATTCACGCACCACTTCTCTCATGTTTGATATCCGCATCAATCGCCATAGGAAGCGAAGCTATTTACACTCCACTTCACTCACGTTAGACATCCGTTTCACTCACACTAGGAAGCTACCATGTTAGATATTCACCTCAATCGCTCCATGAAGCTATTTACGCTCAACTTCATTCATGTTAGATAGCTGCACCAATCGCCCCATGAAGCTATTTACTCTTCACTTCATTCATGTTAGATATCTACATCAATGTTCCCCATTATTTATAAACCAAGCATCGTGTAGGGCCGACATTTTGATAACAAGTTTCAACTAAAAGGATCACCGCTGAGTGCCTACCTGACGAGTGTTTGGTTGTGCAGGTCCCACACTGCGATGTTGCCGTCCGAACAACACGAGAAGCACACCTTGGAGTCGGGGCTGATGGCGAGCGCGTAGCACGCAGGCGCAGATGACGTCAGTTCCGCCTTAATCCGTGGGGTCGGCTGCAAAGACAGAAGTGTCACCGTTACAATCATGTCATAACCAAGAGTCACACAGGGACAAACGCGCAGAGCCACATATATGTGTACCACATATATAATTACTCGATGAATGTGTATGTGTGTGTGTATATATATATATATTATATATATACACAAACATATAGATGAGCAAATCAGAGTTGCTCATTACTCGATGAGCAGTATCCGGGCGTGTAAAATCGATCAGACACTTCTATAGATTACACACTAGTTAGCAGTCTACAGAGATTTGAAACCCAAATTAGAATTTTTTTTTAATATTCATATGATGCACATCACTACTGTACCGTGTATTTAAACATATAATTACTTTTTTTCCCATAGTTTAACAATTAAAAAAAAAAAAATTGTTTATAGGTTCTCATTACGTATTGCGGTATCACAGCAATTTAAGAATCCATGAGCTGACAATTGACAAACAAATGCAAGAATTGATTGCAATCAGTGAATATAATCCATTAGCAAAACGTTTAAAACGGTGCCATTGGAGGGACCAGGTAGTTGTTTGTTTGTTTGTTGTTTTACGTCCTAGCAACATCTAAGGTAATATCAGGACGGGTACCGACTTGTGACAGTGCGCACTCATGGCGTCTTTATAGTGCTGTCCCACTGGGAAACCAGGCCGCCGGCACCATGACCTAGTATCCCACTCAGTCACATTATCCTGACACTGAGCACACCAGTCCTTGACCTGTCCTAATAATGCCGAGCGCCTGGCTAGGAAGCGACAAGTATCAATTTTTAAGTCATTGGTTTGACTTGACCAGGGTTCGAACCCACGACCCCACGATCTACCCGCACGGGAGACGGACGCTCTAACTCATTCGGCCATCCCGTCTGGTCTTGGTAGTCGATGTGGTAACTGTGGTGTATGCATGCTTCCAAGTAGTTATCCGCTGTCCAATGTGGCCATCCATAGAGCTGTCTGCTCCGTCTTCGTCCGGATCGAGGCTCCGTTGTAGGCTCGGCTCTGTGAGTGGCGGGGCCTATTTGGTCGGCCGTCCATACTCTCTATGTATGCTTTTTCCATTTCTGCTTTTGTTCAACAACCATCCCCGACTCGCTCATAACCAACATAAGGGACGCATGCAAGCGGCATATAAAACCAAATAAAACTGTCAATTAATTTATAGAGTAAATAAATACCAAGGAAAGGAGTAGTTAAAAGAATATATATTGAAAAAATTAATTAAAATATTTAATAAAAAAATCAAATCAAAATATTTCAAATGTAGGAGCGTTGGGAAAAAAAGAGCTAATTTTCCATAGTTCAAAGAAAGAAAGTGATGGAAAGAGATCTAAGGCATAATAATGGAGATGGGGAGGGGGGTCAGTGGGAATGGGTGGAAATCATGCTTTAAAAAAAAAAAATTTAAAGAAAAAAAGAAAGAAGAATAGGCAACAAACAGCAGCAGCTGAATGCATGATAAGAGAGGGTCATGAGACTTGTGGATGACTAGAACAAGGAAAAAGCGGCCACTCACAGCTGCCAGGTCCCAAATGGACAGTGTGCTGGCTTCGCCGCCTACGATCAAGGTTCGGCCATCGTGCAGCAGTTTTACGGAACGAATATAGTTGTCACGTTGCTGTAAAGGAAGCAGACAGACAAACCCAAGTGGTATAAAAGGGAACGACACGTAAGGCACCACCACATGGGTAGCAGCAGCAGCAGCAGCATCGCATTGGGGGGGTGTGGGGGGACACAAAGAGCCCGGCGGGACGGCACTTACAGCGGCTAGATCCCAGATACACAGGAAGCTCGCCTCGCCACCAACCACGAGGGTCGTGCCCTCGGTAGCCAGTTTGACAGAGCGAATGTAGTTGTCACGAGGCTGAAACACAATCAGATGAGAGCAGCTCATTAGTGCAGTTTGGGAGGAGAGGAGGGAGGGAGAGACGCCTGCTAAAATTGTAACATGGTTCATTCTCAGAAATTGTACCATATATTTGGTTTCCACATTACATTGTTAATAATTTTGCCTTGTTTTTTTTAGGTGTATGTAGTAAGTCAAATTAATTATTGTTGACTGTGTGTTTTAATTATGGTAGCAATGCTACATATATTTAAACTATCCCACAAAATGCATCTAAAATATGCTTATAAGATTTTGTGCTTAATTAAAAATATGAAAATGTGCACATCGACACCATGCATGTACCCACATGTTTTTAAAACTTTTTTTCTTCCAGGTTACAACTTTCTTTTTAAACTGTAGTAAATCAAATCTTGTGTGTTGAAATGTTATGGATGTGTATTAAAATGATGTTATGGGTGGATGTTACACGGTTAATTTCAATGACTTACTCCATTTGCATAACATAACAATCAAAAAGTGAAATTTCAACTATAAACACATATGAACCTTCACATGAATATGGATTCTGCTATTATTTGGAGTGTTTTCTGTTATTATTTGGAAGGTTTCCAATTTTGGATTCCATGTCACACTTTAGTGCCCAGTTTCAGAGAATAACCCAGACATTTGTTCTTTCTTTAAAATTGGTTCGTCCCTCGCCACCAGCCTCCAGATTGAGGCGTTCAGTAGACTAAATTTTTTAATTTTTTTAGAAAAAAACCCCGCACCAAACACTTGTTGCTTAAATTACATCAGCAGTGTTCTATTGTCGAAACAAATAATGCCACGTTATTTTTATTCAAATATTGTCCATGTATTACTGTGTTATGTAAACTACCCTAGATACAGATGAAATATCCTCTTCGGGTTAAAATCGTTTGGCTAACGAGCTACCAACGTTTTCCAGCCCTTCCCCTTCGAACGCCCCTTTGCGACATACTGCCCTCTGCCTCACAAGCCGGTGCTTTGTACCCAGAGGCGGGTAGCCCGGCGGTGGGGAGTGGAGCGGGGTGAAGCGATGTGGGCTGGGTCCACGTGGTTTACCTGTGTGAGCAGTTCTATGCAAATCTATCGCAGATGTGCCACACAGCAAGCTGACAACAGCCGAGAGTAGCCTAGTCAACAAATCGACTGGGGCGGAGGGGGGAGTGATACAGCAGACAAGAGCGGGAAATAAGGTACCGTGGCAGTGGTGGTGATGGGGGCAGCCAATGGTAAGTGCTGTATGACGCCAAGTGGAATAAACCCACAGGAAGTACAACGGCTGGGTGCAAGTGCAATGTGTTGGGGAAATGGTTGACAGCAAGGATAATTTGGTTGTGGAACAGCGCACAGGTGGACTATGGGTAGAAAACAGCTGACGGGACATGCAATACGGAAAGGTAAAGCTGACAGTGAGTGAATATGGCGGGGAATAGCTGACTGTAGTGTAATATGGCGTGGAACAGCTCAGTGTAGTGTAATATGGTGTGGAACAGCTGACTGTAGTGTAATATGGTGTGGAACAGCTGACTGTAGTGTAATATGGCAGGGAACAGCTGACTGTAGTGCAAGATGGTGTAGAACAGCTGACTATCGTGTAACATAGTGTGGAACAGCTGACTGTAGTGTAACATGGTGTGGAACAGCTGACTGTAGTGTAATATGGCATGGAACAGCTGACTGTAGTGTAATATGCACAGTTGACTGAGTGTAATATGCACAGTTGACTGAGTGTAATATGGTGTGGAACAGCTGACTGTAGTCACTAATGGTGGGGACAGTTGACTGAGTGATATATGGTGGGGAGCAGCTAACGGTGAGTGCAATATGGTAGTAAATAGCTGACAGTGAGTGTAATATGGCAGGGAACAGCTGACGGTGAGTACAATATGGCCGGGAACATCTGACTGTAGTGTCAGAGGGCAGGGAAGAGCTGACTGTGAGTGTAATATGGTGGGGCAAGGAAACAGTTGACAGCAAGTGTAATATGGTAGAAAACAGCTGAGAGAGCAATCTAGTGGGGCACAGCTCTTGAGATATGCAATGTGGCAAGGAGCAACTGATGGTGAGTGTAATTTTGCGGATTGATTGATGATTAATTGGAGATTATGGTATGTCAGCAGCGATGGCCCATATTCATGGCGCAAAGTGAGTAGAATTTATGGTCTATTTTCTTCTAGAAACTACCATATGCTAAAAGATATGGGAAACAACAGTTACAACAGGTGTTACAGGCCAGCAGGTGTTACAGAAATTCAGAAATTTGCTCATGTTTTACTTTTGTAAAGGTCTCCCATGCCATTTACATTAAAAGATTGTTAGCGTAAGGTCATAAAATCTACACAATCAAGCAAAATGTGTTTGAGTGCCAGTAAGCACTGACACCCAATACATTCGTGGGGGCCGTTTGTTGCATCCATGTTACTATTTAGCTTATATATATGTGCTTGTGTGTGCATGTGCGTGGTCTGTGTGTATGAAAGAATTAGGGATCCCATATCAGAGTGAGGGGGTCAAAGTTCAGTGACAGGACTCAAAAGAGCCTTCTTTGCATCCTGACAAGCTTGTGCATTTCCTTGGATGCCAACATGGCTGATACTGAGCACAAGTAAATCTCATGTCCAGTTATTGCTAATGAATGCATTTTAAAAATGCCTTTTCCATTTTAAGGTTAACAACAGCCAGAAGACATAAAAAGTTACTATTAACAACTAAATTCTTTTCTGACAGAGGCCCTGATGCACTCCAATGTGAGAGAGAATGCACATGATTCCATGTAGTTGGTTGTTTTGGAATTTTATGTCCTGGCAACTTCTAAGGTCATATCAGGAAGTGTACCAACTTGTAACAGTGCGCACTCATGGTGACTTTATAGTGCTGCCCCAATGGGACACTAGGCTGCCAGCACCATGACCTGATATCTCACTCAGTCACATTATCCGGACACTGAGCCAAACAGTCCTTGCCCTATCCTAATAATGCCAAGCGCCTGTATCAATTTGGTAAGTCATTGGTTTGAGTTGACCGGCAATAGACCCCCGCCAGTTAAGCTGGAAATTACCCGACTTGAGTGGTTCCAGATGTCACTAGCTTAACTGGTGGGGTTTAATACATGTGAAGAGAGCGGCGGTGAAACCCAGAAGAAAAATACAATAAAGTTGTCTTTTTTTAAATATATATTACAAGGATAAGAGCTTGATGCCTATTGCGACATGAATATCTGAATATAATCAAGCATTTTATTATTTTTCCAAGTATTCTTTACGGATATATAGCATGGGAAATCATAGGCAGTCATGGAAACGACCCGACTAGAGTGGTTCCAAATTCTGCCGATAGATGTCACTAGCTTAACTGGCAAGGGGTCTATTGAACTCCCGAGCTTCCGCACTGGAGGCCTGCACTCAACCGTTTCTGCCGCCGCGTTTGGTGTAAATGGGGACATAGTCCACGTGGTGGTTACGAATCCTCTATGAATGGCATGGTGACGACTAAAATAAAATTACGGCAAAATAACATGTCCAGCAGTGATCACGACATACAAAGCAGGTGAAGCGACGACAACACGATCATAAGGACATATAGCAAATTCACAATATGGCCGGTTTGTGGTTCTAAGCAATGTCTGTATGTGTAAATAAGTTGACATACGCCATAGTTATTATAGTCTGTATATATTGAACTGCGTGATTCAGTTAAATACGTGGGACACAGGGGCCTAACTTGAGATTTTCAGGTGGTACGCAGACTTTTTTGGCGATGGAATAAAACTCTATTGGAATAAAACATTGTATATTTTAATAATAACAAAATATATGTAATCTCAGGTGGTACACAGCTGCATATGGAAGCTGGCCCCTGGGACGGCATAGGTCAATTTTTTTCGCCAAAGCTCAAGTAGCCGTTCTTCATGCAAACAATGCAAACATATTAAAATAAATATTAATGGAGTTGGATGTAGACTAGGATGGTCAGTTCAGCAGAGTGCATGACTTCCCCACTTATCTAAAGAGGCAAACAGGTTTTGATAGCAAAGCACAGTATCCAATTGGAGTTTGCCATAAGCCACCTAAATGACACTGATACGACTGGAAAAAAGTTTTTTTTATTTAACGACGCCTCTAGAGCACATGGATTTTTATCATCGGCTATTGGACGTCAAACATATGATCATTCTGATATATTTCTTGGAGGAAACCTGCTGCCACCACATAGGTTACTCTTTCCGAAAAGCAGCAATGGCTCTTATATGCACTTTCCCGCAGACAGGATAGCACATACCACAGCCTTTGGGCTGACACGACTGGAGAGCGTTAGTCAAAGTACAGAACTGACCATCCTCGTTCATATAACATTTAATGTGCCTGGTGGATGAATAATGCAAATAACAGTTCAACAATGTGTAATATATGCAAGTGTGCATGCTTGGCACTGCATGGAAAACAAGAAAAGTAAGTTAATATTTGTAGACTGCAACAAGGAAACACTATACCGATACATGTAATATACTGCACACTGGACACGCGGGCACTGGGTGTGATCTGCTTAAATTCTGGAATAACTAGGAAGGTATCCACTCGGCTAGTGACGCACGAAGGAAATGCGTGGCATAAACAAATCACATGGTGCTTTTATGAGCATATTTAAGTAATTACATACATTTATTTATTTTAAGTAATTATTTGCATTATCCGACGGTTCAGAGTTTCTCTCATTTTCGGAGATAAACATACTAGGTTCATCATTATAATCTACCTTACTTTTGTTTGAAGTAACTTACTTTAAATGGCGATTTTTTTTATATTCAAGTGCAAACTTGCTAAATTAATTTAGGAAGGCATGCCGAAACTGACACCACAGGCTTCTGTAGTAACAGGTTCTATTAGATTGACTCAGTATTCCCTTATATAAGAGGACAAATGTTTAACAAGTGCATCAGTATCTAAATTAGATGTGCAGAATGAAATCTAGATAATTGTTTTGGTTTTGGAAATTGATGTTTTCATCGGACCATGCGGGTTTAAATAACCTATAAATAACACAAGTGCAGTGAAATCACAGATTTCACAGAGCACAGAGAACTGTAGCGCCATTTCCTCTTTTCTAAATGAGCTGCCATGTTACACATATCATCTTTTCCTTCGTGCGTCGGAGGCCGGCTAGGTAAGTCCCTAGCCATGCCACACCGTGGCCAACCTAAACAACTAACACAGCTTACTGAAACTTACACCAAAACAATGTGCTGCTCAGAGCACTCAGCAATATTTCACAGCACATCAACTGTCTTCAGTACTCTGCACTTGGCAGAATGCGAATGGACATTTATTTGTTAGGAAAACGCACCACTGGAAACTAGGAAGTGAGAGACACAAACGGCTAGCACAAAATGTTGCATATCTAACTATAATACAAACTAATTACGTATCAGCATTACTACTTACTAAGGCGTAACAAAACAAAGTTTCCCATTATACACTGAATAGGTGGGATTGGCTGAGTAAATAAAAATGCCCCCCCCCCCACCACCAAATAGGCTAATTTATGTAGAGAATCGAGGGATTAAAAGCCAAATATATGTTATTACATTCCCAATTTGATGCCTCCTACTGCAACTGATATCTTTTATAACTTAGTTGCCTACCAATCCAACACGCAGAATATGGACTCACCAGTCACATGACAGGCAGACGACAACTTGTGACAGTATTCACCAAGTATAGCGCCCCCCCCCCCCACCACCCCAAGCCCTATTTGCACCATGTAAAGTATGACCGCCCCCCCCCCCCCATCACCCCTCAAAGCCCTATTTGCCCCATGTACTGTATAACTACACACCTGCCAACTTTTGTTAAACGAAAATCCTAATCATAGAAATCCATCCGAGCGAAGCGAGGCGCGCAAGCCTTCTAGGGGGGTCCGGGGGCATGCCCCCCGGAAAAATTTGAAAAATACATAAAAAATGGTGCATTCTGGTGCATTTTCAGAGACATTTTAGGCACATTATTAAAGAAATTATTACCAGTAAGTGGAACATTTAACATTTTATTTTTTGCTGAATAAGTCCTGTTTTTCAAGCGGGAAATTAAATATAATAATGAACTAAAACATAGAATGATTTCAAATTATTCAAATTATAAAAAGCGGAATAATATGTTTATAATTCGTAGGTCGGAATGAGAATAAAAAAATCGTAATTATTCCGCCAAAATCGTAATAGTTGGCAGGTATGTAACTATCACCAGCGCTAACAACAGTTCAAAAACATGTAAATAAAAGCTTCCATTCAGATTAGACGAGATAACCGGACGTGACTTTTCTTTTTGTTACACCTTAGCAGCGTGAGGACCCGTGGAGTGTTCACAATATGCACGCCTTGATTAACGGCGCAGGTGAAGGGTACTTACAAGGCAGTCAAGTTGAGAAACCGGGCTCTTGTTTCCAGGCTGACTAATGTCCCACACCTTGACGCAGCCCTGAAAGCAGAAGGCGAGTCACGTGACAGCAGCTGAACAATAGGGAACTCGCACCGTTTGGAGCGCACTGTACAGTCCGATGGTTTTGAGTTTCTATCATTTTCTGAGATAAATATATTAAGTTCTTCATCATAATCTATCTTACTTTACCTAAAAGTAACTTGTATTTTAAATTGCTAAACTTTTGAGATATCTGAAGTGCAACTATGCAAAATTAGTTTTGGGAAGCACACCCAAAACTCTTATACCATAGTAACATGTTCTATTAAATTGCCTCTGTATTCTCTTCTATCTGGTGTCAAATGTTTAATAAATGCACCGGTATCTAAGTTTGATATGTAGAATCAAATCTGGAGAATTGTTTTGGTTTTGACAATTTTATGTTTTCTTCGGACTATTGCAGCTTTAAACACAACATTTAAAGTGTCTACTGAAATAGCTTGGATCAAACATCAAACGCTTGCATTAAACATAGATGGCAATGGTCTAACAACAAAATCAGGAAAATATTTTATGAATTTTTGGGACTTCTAAAGTGACAGGAGAAGTCGGAATGGTCCCAAATTTGGACCATGTCGGGAAAAAGTTGGGCAGATAAAAAATCGGGAAGATTCTCATCTATGATTAAATCATTATGTTATTGCAATTAATAGATAGAATTATGTGCATAATACCCCAGTCACACGAGAGCCAGCATTCGCCGCCAACCTCCCTACGCCCAAAAGGACTCCAACCACCCAGCGTTCCATTCGATACACTGATTCAAATACGTTGTAGGCGCCATGTCGGCGCCATGTCGGGGCCGACCACATGGTGACTGCAGCATCGCTTGTGTTAGCACCAACCCAGGGTCGCTTGTGTTAGCACCAACCCAGGGTGGCGCCAGGGCACCAACCATTTTGAATGGCGCCGCCGGAACAGGGCGTAAGGAGGTTGCACGTGCAGCAGCAGCAACCTCCTTGCGTCCAAAATTCCCGAAATGGACGCCGGGAGGTTGGCATCCTCGCGGCGACAGCACTCAATCAGGGCGTAAGGAGGGCGCAAGGAGGAGGTTTTGACGTCGCGAATCGATCGTTAGTCAACGCAGGCCTCGTGTGACTGGGGTATTACAAGTTGTGGGACAACTACAAGGCTTCAAACTTAACCTGAATGATAGGTTAACTCGGTAAATATTCATGTTAGCCTGGTTTCTGTTTGCACGCAGGTATTGTACAACTGTCTACTTTTTGTTGTTGTAGGGGGTGGGGATTTTGATTTTTTTCTATTTCCAAAAGATTGAACAAATTTAAGGCGGTTAAATTCGCCATGGCGATTTGCAGTACAAGAGCCACATCGTACACTTTACTGGGTGTTGGCTTCTAATATTTTCCCAGATCATCGCCCCAAAACTAAACAGAGCATTCAAACATAAATACCAAATAACACACTCGATTAAAACATGGTTCAAATATAATCAAAAGAGAAAGACACCTCAAATGTAAACTCCGATTGCCGTCTTACCGACTTTTTGAGAGATTAATGATGGGTCTAAAAAGAAAATGCACATCACAACTGCATTAAGGGCGCATTCCTTACACGCGTTATGGGGTATGCGAATGCGAATGCGGCAAAAAATCGAAAAGCATCTAAGTCAATGGGGGGGATTCCTTACACGCGGTATGCAGCATGCGAATACTGAATCGGTCCATGTAGCGATCGGTGCGGCATGCGAATGCGAATGCCCATAGACAACAGTGTTAGAGAAACCTGACACTATGTGTGTGTGTGGGTGTGGGTGTGGGTGAAAGGACCCAAACCGTTCGTATACTGCATGCCGCATGTAAGGAATCCTAGCTTTAATCTATTCGGCTATGCATGATTATAATTTGGATTTAAATGTCATACTCGGGTTTTAATGAGGAATTATGCAAACCAGCCCTCCTTCAAATTATGCAATGGTTTTTTGCTTGCTTTGAGTTTTCCCGCCAAAATGGCATTATCGTCTGGGTACTCCGATAAAGCCGCACCCTATTTAGCTAATGCAATGCAACAGTGCACAAAGAAGAGACTGTTCAGGTGGGCTTGGTTGTTGGGTTGGGTTTTGGTGGGATGTTTTTTTTGTTTTTTTTACATCGTGCTATTCAAAGTACTGCGTATTGTTGGCTCACCTCTTCGGCTTATAGGTAAACATTTGTACATCGATAAAAGCAAAGCACAGTCAACAACCGTCGGGACCGTTAGCAAAACTGAGACAACAATTCGCCCTTTGTGCCCATCTCTCATCAACAATAGCACAGTTAATAGATGTAACACCCCACCTTTTTGTGCACCAGATTCCTTTTCATTGCCCCCCCCCCCCCACTCCCCTCACCGGTCACCCACTACCCCCTAGTGGTCCCCGAGTGGGATTGGCTGTGACAACGTATATAAAGTCTAGAAGTGGAGCCAAAGAGAAGGAATTGGGGCTGGCAGGTTGGAGTGGGAGGGGGGGAAGGGGAAGGGAGTGGGGAGGGAGGAGAGGGAGGGGGGGGAGGGAATGGGAGAGGGAGGGAGAGGGGAGATGGAGGATGGAGGATGGAGGAGGGTCGAGGGGGGAGTGGGGGGGGGGGGAATCAGCAGGAGACCTCTCCTCCACACTCCGATCACCATACGCACACAGTCCCAGCTTCAATATTGACGTAAACCCCCCGCCTCCCCCTCCCCCCTCCATCCCCAAACCCCTCTCCACACCCAACACCTCATTGCAGTAATTGCACAATGACTGTCAAAAACGGGCCGGTGTTGTTCGCGCGCAAACACGCCGCTGTTGACACTGATCGTTCGCCGGCGATGCGATCCGGGACAAATACTCTCGTCCCAACGAGAGCTTGTGCAAATATTGGCACACGGACGAGATCTGCGCGCCGCCCGACACAGGCAAAGTTGTGGCTGCACCGACAGAGCCAGCGCGCCGCGCAAATACTCACAACAAAGATAAGAATTTAAATTGCTCCCATTGGATGCAGGGCAGCACTACTGGAGTTTTTATTTTGGTTGTGTGTTAATGCATCAAATCCGCCCGATGGCTTGTGGAAATAGTCGGCTCGTGCAAATATTGGCTCTGTTATGCGGTGGGAAATGGTAGCGAGCACTGCACTGTGGCTGTGGCTGCAGCGACAATTACGCCACCACCATTATATATATATATATATATACACGAGGCACAGTTCAAGCTTACCGACCATCGAGATGCAATTTATCTTGCGGTCTCCTCAGTAATATGAATAAGCAATGCTTAGGACCGCCCCCCCCCCCCCGATATAACTACAGCAAAGTATTTTATGATTGTGCATGTATTTTTTTACTCCACTCGTGGTGTTCGATTTGAAATTCTAGCAACTCGGGTGACCCGAATATGGCCGTCATTTCCGCGGTATAAACTATTAATATTTCATTTGTGCATCCATGTTTATGCCAAATTGTTCTTTATTTCTTTTAATTTTGAATCAAATCTAAGTTTTGAACTGAGAGTATCGGCAAATTCTATGGCAGCGGGCATTTGTTTTGATATATTATTAACCAATAGCTGACCCCGAATAGCGTCAATTGGGCCTATGGACGTAATGCCTTGACAGCACCACTGCAGAGTAGTGCGGAGAAACACATACACTGGTCCTGGTGATGTCATCACACCATATATGAAAGATCTGGAGCGAGGGACCAGTGTAGTTGTTCCATGACTTGGCTTGTGCTACTCTGCGGTGGAGCATCATTAAGGCGTTAGGCCAATCGCTGTCATCCACCCTGTTTGCTGCATAGTTGTGAGTTTACAAATGGCAGAGCCCATATCGGGCTATTTCCGTTTGCTGGATTTTGGTGATTTCATATTCCACCTCTATGAGTACAGATATTGTTTATGCATATATGTACACGTCCTTAGCCTCCACGTGGGTTGGTCGGTATAATAGCATCCCCGTAACAAATTTATTTTAAAAAGTGCCCACACGTATTGTAATTATTATTTGGTTAGCTTAAATACTTCCGGCGAGTGCCAGTTTGTGGGGGAAGGTCGAAATTTAACGTTGCATAGTCCGATGGTTTTGAGTTTCTGTCATTTTCTGAGATAAATATATTAGGTTGATCATTATAATCTATCTTACTTCAGTTTAAAATAACTTTGCCTTAACGTGATTAATTTATTAATATAAATTCGCTATGTCGTATTGAGGTACAAGAGCCACATCATACACTTTACTGGGTGTTGGTGATATTTGAAATGAAAACATGCCAAATTAATTTTGGCATGTTTGCCAAAGCTCTGATCCCATAGGCTTTGGTAGCAACATGTTCTGCTAAATTGTCTTAATACTCCCTTCTATGTAGCATAAAATGCTTAATAACTGCACCAGTATCTAAGTTGGCTATGTAGGTTCAAATCTAGATAAGGGCTTAGCTTTTGAAAATGTTATTCTTTCATCGGAGTATGCAACTTTAAGGACTTTCATATCATTCATATTTTATGTCGTATTTCACGATATCGACAGAAACAATCCTAGTCTATATTATGGTTTATATGCTATATGATTCATTAGGTGAGTACAATATTATGAAGGACGTGATGCTATTTTCACTATTGTTCACTGCGTGTAAATGACACCAATGCAACTTTGCATGCAGCCACTGTAGCCTTCCATACACCAAACGAACAAGTGCTGTAAAATAATGTTTCGCCACGGGGGGAGCAGAATATCATAAGTCTAAATATAAATAGTATCTATATCATATATATACAAGATATTTAATATAGTTTTTCGATGAAAATTTAGTTTCGAAAGAGAAAAAATCCTCCCTATATGGAGGAGTAAAAGACGATATAATGTCAGGAGGATCTCCCACGCGGAGGTTCCCAGGGGGCGGGGCGGCTGGAAACCAGCGCAGACGACACGGCTGGCGGCATTTAGCGGCGTGACACCTTGGCAATTGATTGATTGATTTGTGGTTGTTTCATGCGATGTTGGCAACATAGTACCATATTCACAGCAAGAAGTGTTTTAACTTGTATTCTGTCTACTTTCGCTTAACCATCACTTAATTATCTTAATCACGATCATTTTTACACACAGTGTAAAAGCACACAAATCAAATATTTATCAAAAGACACATACTCTGAAGTTAAAAAGCTCACAATTATAAAAATGTGTTCAAGGAAAATAAAATTCCAGGTAAAAGTCATTCTTAAGTAGTAAATTGGCAAAGATGGATTTAATAAACATTATGAGGTGGTACATCCCCTGCTGCCTCAAGAAAGCTAAAATCTCTTCTTGTTTTACATTAGTAAACAGATCGTGTATACTATTTCCCTTGTAAAACTGTTGGCGCAAGATCAGGGCGTAAGGAGGGCGCAAGATCATAGAATCAGCACAGTTTAATAATGTGTTGGGGACTGACACCCAATATATTCTGGACGACAGTCCCCCTTGAGCAGGAACAAGTGTGTAAATCACGAATGACAAATGCGGCAGCGGCTAAGGACCACTTGGTGTCGCTGACGTACCTTGCCGCCCGTGTAGACGTGCCGGCAGGGGTTGCTGATGGTGACGGCGCACACCACCTCGCCGTGGTTCAGCGTGTTGATCTGCCGGGCGTGGCGCGGGATGCCCGGCCCGATGAGGGCGTCAGGCGGGAAGGGCACCGGTTGCATCTGCCCGTCCGCACTCACGTGGAACGAGTAGGCCCTGTACGAGGAGCAGACAGGCAGATGTCACGCATCTATCTCTACAGACAGTTCAATCAACACTGCTCAGGAGTTATCCAAAGTTTTCAACATTTTCACGGATGTACAAAGCGTACAATTTTTCCCAATCCCCCCAACCCCCCAAAGTAGTACACATCAACATTTTAATAGCGAACATAAAGAATGCCCAAAAATATCAACATTTTATTAAAGTTGCATACTCCGATGGCTTTGAGTTGGTCATTTGTCTGAGATAAATATATTAAATTGATTTTAAATGGCTAACCTTTTACATCTTTGAAGTGCAGTCATGCACAATTCATTTTGGCAAGCACCATAGGCTACGGCAGTAATGGGTTCTATTAAATTGACTCAGTATTCCCTTCTAGGTGGCAACAAATGCTTAATAAGTGCATGAGTATCTAAGTTAGATATGTGGAATCAAATCTATATCATTGTTTTGGTTTTGAAAATGTGATGCTTCATTGCACTATGCAGCTTTAATTTCAGCCGTACTTGACTAGGACGCCCCCTCCCCATATTGTATGCTATATACGACCGTGAAAATGTTGAAAACTTTGGATGGCCCTTTTCACGGTGGGACATTCAGCAAGAAATGTTTAATGAATGCCCTTGTATCCGAGTTTGGTGTGTAGGATCAAATCTGGGTAAGGTCTTTTGGTTTCTAGAATTCCAAGTTTAAGTTTCAGCTTTAGCCTATCACTCAAAGGTCACAAACATATGCTTGAACATTTAGATGGTTTCAATTTCGAGATTATTCATCTTAAGAAAAGTAGTTTTATATATTAATAATTCAAAACAAGGAGTAGATGGGTGAGTAAAGAAAGTATTCAGTCGGTTAATGTATTTCGACTGCCTTTCAAAGGAATTAAGGGAGAATGGGTGGGTTGAAGAGTGAGGTATTTTGGGTGACCACATTGATTGATTGATTGATTGATTGGTAGTTGTTTTACACCATGTCGGCAACAAAGGCCACATTCAAGGCGAGAAGTGTTTAACTTGTATTTTGTCCATCTTCATTTAACCACCACTTTTACACTCGTAAAAGCAAACAAACAAATATATGTCAAAAGACACATATGAATATAAAAAAGCTCACAATTATAAAAAAATTTAGTTCAAGGAAAATAAAATTCCAGGTAAATTGGAAAAAATTGATTTAATAAACTAAATGAAGTGATATAGCCCTGGTAGCCATGTATTGGGTTTGGGGGGGGGGGGGGGGGGTGATGGGTGCTCTTGCACTGGCTGCAGGTGCAGCTAAATGCACAAGTGGAATTACTGTAGCTGCCTGTGTAAAGTGTAGTACTTACGGCTTGCCTCCAGACATGTGTGCGAGTGGAGCGCGCATCATCCCAGGTACATTAGGCTCAAACCCCGGAACCTGCTGCAAGTGTAGACAGGCCATCAGACACAATCAACGAAGTAATGAAAACTGCTAGGACCCAATTAAAGACTTCCATTGTGGATAGCAGGGTCCGTACACATGTGAAGAT